>OX422209.1:643018241-644268241 GCA_949130495.1 Sambucus nigra | reverse complement strand
ACTTTATCCTAACTCTTTCGCAATATTTTTCCAAGGAAAAATTATTGAACTGGGTTCCGTTGTCCGAGATGAGGGTGTTTGGGAGGCCATGTCTGCACATGATGTTCTTCTAAATAAATTAGAAGGTCTTCTGCTTTGTAATCGTGATCATCGGCTCAGCCTATACCCATTTGGAGAAGTAGTTAATGACAACTATTAAAAACCTCTAGTTCCCCGTCACTCTTAGTAAGGGACCTACCAAGTCGATTCCCCATACTGTGAACGGCCAAGGAGAACTTATTGATGTCATAGGCTGATGAGGCTGATGGGGGATAGTGGAGAATCTTTGGCATTTATCACACCTCTTCACATAGGCTGCAACATCCTTAGCCAAGGTCGGTCACCAGTATCCCTGCGTGATAATCCTCTTAGCTAAAGGTCTTCCCCCTATGTGACTGGAGCAAGAACCCTCGTGCACTTCCTTTAAGACGCGGGGAAATTCTGTGGGATGGACACACCTGAGGAGAGGTAATAGAAATCCTTTCTTATATAGGACGTCTCCTACTATTGAGAACTTTGCAGCTCTGTACCTCAATTTCCTCCTCTCTAGTTTTAATTCCAACAGTTCTCCCTCTCTGATATATCTAATAAGGGGATCCATCCATGAGTCCCCCAAGTTCAAATTATGGCAAGGGTTACTTACCTCTTCTTCTTCAATGGTCGCCTTGGGTAGGATCTCGATTAGAACTGTCCTTCTGATGTGTGTCCTGGTCGCCGAAGCTAACCTTGCTAATGCATCTGCGTGGCTGTTATTTTGCCGAGGTATTCTCTTCATCTTTACCTGTTCGAAATATTTGAGTATCGTTCTCACCCTCTTCAGGTATTTGGCCATCCTTTCATCCTTGGCCTCATAAACCCCCAACACTTGATTAACAACTAACCTTGAGTCACTATGAAGCAGGAGTCGTCTTACCCTAAGGGTCTTTGCCAACGAGAGGCCTGCTATCATGGACTCATATTCTGACTCGTTGTTTGATGCCTTGAAGTTGAACCTTAGGGCATATTCAACATTAGTACCATCCGAAGCTGAAAGTATTAGCTTTTCACTGCTTCCACTTTGGCAAGAAGACCCGTTAACAAAGAGGTTCCAGATCTCTTTATTCGATAAGAACCTCCCTTTTGACATGACTCCATGACTGAAGAGGTATCGATCTTACTCATTCTCGGCTATTCCATTTCTGATTCTCTTGGATACAACCTCTTCAGGATCTCGGAAGATGTTACTGTTTGACCACTCTGCAGTCTCTAGGTCATTCTCAACCTCGGCCTCTTCCCATGTGAACTCAGCGATAAAATCTGTAAGTTCCTGCCCTTTGATGGACATCCTGGGCTGATAAGTAAGGTCATACTCTCCCAACTCAATGGCCCATGTCATCAATCTACTCAACTTCTCAGGTTTATGGAGGACTTATCTTAGTGGGGAGTCGGTGAGGATGACCATGGAATGGGCTTAAAAGTAAGGCTTCATATTCCTAGAAGCATGTATCAGGGCATAGGCTAACTTTTCTATCTGAGGATAATTCTGTTCAGACCCTTGAAGGGCCTTACTGTTGAAGTACACAGGCCTTTGGACCCCAATGTCTTACCGTACTATGGTTGCACTTATAGCTGATTCAGAAACTGCTAGATAAACATACAACTTCTCTCCCACTATGGGCCTAGATAAGAGCAAGGGAGATCCGAGGTAGGACTTGAGTTGGTTAAAAGCCTCATCACACTCTTTGTCCCACTCAAAGGCCTTTATAAGCACCTTAAATAATGGAAGACACTTGTCCATCGCTCTGGAAACAAATCTGTTGAGTGCAGCTACTCTTCCCGTGATCCTCTCAACGTCCTTAATACTCCTTGGTGTCTTCATGTCAAAAAAATCCTTGATTTTCTCAGGGTTTGCCTCTATTCCTCTCTGATTGACAATGAATCCAAGGAATTTCCCAGCTCCTACCCCGAAGACACACTTCACGGGATTGTGTTTCATATGTACAAGTTCATGGTATCGAAGGTCTTTTTTAGATCTGCCACGTGGGTGCAGGCCTTTAAGCTCTTCGTCAACATATCATCTATGTACACCTCCATAGTCTTGCCTATTTTGTTTTCAAACATCTTATTCATAATCTCGTATTTTCTAAGCCGAAGGGCATAACCTTGTAGCAATATGTCCCTTTGTCAGTGATGAAGGCTGTCTTCTCTGAGTCTTCGGCATCCATGAAGATATGGTTGTAACCTGAATATGCATCCATGAAGCTCATGAGCTCATGTCCTGCACTGGCATCTACCATCTGGTCGATCCGCGGTAAGGGATAGCTGTCTTTTAGATAAGACTTATTCAGGTCGGTGAAGTCTATGCACATCCTCCATTTCCCATTGGCTTTGGTCACTATGACTTCATTTGATAACCACTCCGGATATATGACTTCCCTAATGAATTCAACCTCTTCCCACTTTCTGACTTCTTCCCGAATGACGTCGTACTTCTCCCTAGAGTATATTTTTCATCTTCATTTGATTGGCCTATCATCCTTAGTCACATTCAGCTTGTGGCACATAACCTCGGGGCTGATGCCAGGCATGTCTGCGTGACTCCAAGTGAAGATACTCTGCCTCTTCCTTAAGAAGTTTATCAGCTCTTATTTGATTTCTGCCTTTAAGGCTTTACCGACCTGGATGTTTTTTTTGGTTCGTCCTCATTGAGGACGATGGATTCTACCTCTTCCGCGGCCTCTCTTTTCTTCAACTTCGTTTCATCTCTAGGGTCAAGTGTATCAATGTTATACATGATAGTTGCTCTCTTATGGGCCTCTCTCTTTACTCGAGTTGAAGTAGCATTCTCGTGCTATGGTCTGGTCACCCTGCACTTCCCCTACCCCATAGGGGGTCGAGAATTTTAGCATCTGGTGGACCGTCAATGACACGACTTCAAACTCCTTAAGGGCTACTCTTCCTATGATGAGGTTATAGGTTGAGAAGACGTTTTCGTCCATAGGGAAAAAATTAATCTTTTGGGTTAATCTCTTAGGCCACTCATCGCCCATTTGCACATCCATCTCATACATGCCCAACGGATAGACCTTTTCACCGTTGAAACCCATTAATGGATGATGATAGGGTACTAGCCTAGCTATGCTAAGGCCTAGGCTTTTGAAGCAGGGCCAGAACATCACATCTGTCGAACTTCCTCCATCTACGAGGATTCTATGTACCTCACATCCATATACCCTTATTGTGATTACTAAAGGGTCATCATGCGGAGCTAGGATGCCTTTAAAGTCAAGTCGGGAGATCCCAACTATAAGATTGTCCATATCCACCTTCTTTCTCTTCTGATTGGTTTCAGAAGACGTCAGATTTACTACTTCTGGCTTGGCCACTGACTTAGCCTCTGCCACATGAGCTTTCCGGTCATCCACTTCAGAACCACCCCCTGCGAGTCCTCCACATATGGTGTTAACACCAAAGGAGATCATACCGACCCTCTTAACCGGGGCGTTATCATCTTTTGGTGGGAGGTCCGGATCATCCTCATCATCACCCATCGAGTCATCATCTCTTCCTGCTAGAGTATCGTCACGACATCTGTTGTTTCTCTTCTTTCTAGGGTCCTCTCTTCCCCTTTTAGGAGCCTTGCCATCAACATACTTCCTCAACTTTCCTGATTTTAACATCTTCTCGATCTCATCTTTTAAGGCAAAGCACTTTTCCGTAACATGGCCATGGTCTTGGTGGAACTTGCACCACAAGTTCTTGTTCCTCTTATGTGGAGGAGCTTTTAGCTTCTTCGACCATCTCAGGGACCGGTCATTCTTGATCTCATTGAGGATGTGTTCGTAGCTCTCTGTTAGAGGGGTATAGCGTGCGAACTTATCATCGACTGATCTCTTCTTTCCATCCTTCTTTCTTTGGAACTTCCCGCTGCTACCACCATTCTCATCCTCGTATTTTGCATCCATGGCCTCTTCGGTGTTCATGACCCTGCCCGCAGTTGCCAATAGTTCTTCCATGGACTTGGGAGGGTCTTCCGCAAGTTTCCACAACAACTTCCCTTTCTGTAGACCTCCTATGAGGGAGATCATGGATATATTCTCTTCGTAGTCTTCAACCTCGAGTTTTTCTTTGTTGAATCTAGCAATGTAGTCCCTCAGGTTCTCGTTCTTGCCTTGCTTGACATACTACAAATGGGTAGTCTTCTTTTGAGGTCTTACCCCAAAACAGAAGTTGTGAATGAACCGTTCAACCAAACCCTTGAAGTTCTCTATTGAGTTCTTCAGAAGAGAGGTAAACTAGATGTGTGCAGCTCCCATCAAAGTTCCGAAGAAGGCCCGACATTTCATCTCAACTGGTATTGAGTAAATATCCGCCGCAGACTGGTACATCTCAATATGGTGCACAGTGTTAGTTCTACCGTCATACTTGGGAAACACCATGGGTGGTTTGAACTTGGCAGGGGTAGGAAAACTCACTATCTTAGCCACGAACGGAGAGCCTTCTGAGAAACCTCTTTGCAGCGGGTCCCAACTTTTGATGAGATCTCCTATCTTATCCTCAAGATGTTGGATGGAGTCATTTCATGGTCTTGCAACGTCGGCCTAGACGAGGTTGTCCCCAACCACCTCCAAGGGGTGGACTGAGGATTCCCCAGCCGCAGCACAATATCGGCTATTGACCTCTTCCTGATCCTTAGCTCGTCCTGTGTTAGGTCGGCCTTGATGAGGCCAACGTTGCCCCTCTTACCTGTGTGAGCCGGCTACACTTATCGACTTGGATAACCTCTGTCGCAGGTCATTTACTGTGCCGAGCCTCTCAAAGGTCGACCCTATGCTTAATCGATCAAAAGATGACCCTCTTTGTTAGGCCTCTTCACCTCTTTTGCCTCCACAATCTCGGCTCCGCTGGATAGGACGTACTGTATTATTTAAAACCTAATAGGACTCCCAACAATCTTCTGGAGTATCTTCTGCCTCCAAATCGTCATACCTATCCTCTGGGAAAGGGTGTCCTTGCCTCCCCAGACGCAAACGTCTAGGGTCAGCAACGTCCCTCCTCCGCTGAGGTGTAGGTTGATCTTTCCTCGGTGCCTGGGGTGGTCCCCTGGCATCCGGATGAGGCTAAACAGCCGCTGGAGTAATCATCTCCTGTGAGACCCCGGGTGGTCTCATCATGTTTTGACTGAGTTGTGCAAATTTCTCCTTCATCGCCTGTTGCGTTGAAGCCAAAGACTTTAAGGCCGCTGCCACTTCCGCCATTTCGGACTGAGGCGGTGCCTGGCTGGAACTAGGCCCTCTGGCACTAGGCGAAGGAAGAGGTGGCGATAATTCTAGTGTCATGTGTTAAAACTAAAGATCTTGTGAAGAATATGAGCTTAATACCTTAAAGGACCTCCATCAATGGTGAAACAGCTCCACACAAGGTGTGAGGCCTGGTTCACCACCAGGGCTTCCGGTGAGGTTAAGCAAATAAAGAGGAAGAGATAGCTTCTCGTTCCAACAGACGGCGCCAAAATGATGACGCTGGAAATAGCACCACCAGGTAAGGTGTTGACAAGCTCAAGAAAGTGATAACAATGGAAGCACATGAGTATACGTATATATATATATATATATATATATATATATATATATATATATATATATATATATATATATATATATGTAGAAGGAGATGAGGAGAAGAGGATGAACACTTGCATGTAAGTGGTTCAGCCAATCTAGCCTACGTCCATTGTGAGTGTGTGTGAGTAATATCACTGAATGAAGGCTCTAATGGTCATGGATACAAATTCTCAAGCTTTCTCTCTCTACTGTATAAAATGACAGAGTTTCAGCTAGGGTTGTCATTTTCGGATCCCTCTACAAGGTAGAGGATGACCTCTATATATAGTTCTTGGGAGGTGTAATGTACACCCCAAGAATACAATGAGCATGTGCATGAGCATCGAACCAGTATAAGGGTGACACCTGTCTGATCTTCAACTAAGTAATGATGACCTCAATATTCCCTCACGTGGTGGGAATAATTCGGTTATAACAGATTTGTCCACGTGTTCAAAGTTATACAAGAACGTGTAGGAGCTCGGCTGTCCTCGATTGGTGCTAACCTCGGCTTGGATGAGTACGAGGCTAGCGAGGTGTGACCCTTGCTTTCTCTTCGATCAATGTTCCATGAGGACCTCGACCAGGAAGGTCGACCGAGGTTGGACATGAGGTGCAATTTTGGCGAGGGCCGATGATGACATGATGTATCTTGATTGAGTCGGCTATAACACCCCTCCTAATTAAATACCGGGTGATCAGTCCTTTATTAAATTAACATCAAGGTGAACGATTGGTTCATTCTCAGCATCACTGTTGTAAAATAATATTTCCAATTTGAACACCCTAAATAATTAAGCTAAGTGTCAACACAATTTAAAACCTCATTTTTCCTTTATTAAATACCAATAAAAAACCTTTTAATATCCAGCAGTTAAGAATTACATAAATACTAAGGATGGAAATTTACACACAAGAATTAAACCGTCTATATAATCCAAACCAAGTTTAAGAACCATAAATGAAATCATCCTAAAAATAGTTAACTCCCAAGAAGTATTGAATACCAAAAATATAAATGAACATAAATCTTTGACAAGATCTAAACGGAATAGGAAGTTGGGCAACACATGCCCTAACTATGAAGATCTAAAGTAGGAACTGATTCAATGACGAAGTCGTCTAAAGCAAGGGCCTGCAACTCCCACATAAGCTGCGGCACGTCCAATCCAAAGAACCTAAGCATGATGCCCCTGTGGCTGGGCACCTATAATACATACATATATATACAAGAGAGAAAGAAATGACAGAAAACGGGTCAGAGCCCGAGTGTAAAACAGTTTTAAAAATAGTTTAGCAAGTATTTAAAATGCTTACAGGTTAATATCACAACCATGTTAGTATGCGACACTCTCTTGAGAATCATCACCTCTCATCTAGTGTGCACTCCTACCGTAACTCTAGGACATCCTATTTATAGTTCCCACACTAACTAAACTAACCACATGTATCCATTCTTTATAGCCCAAATTATTCCCACGTATTAACCTTATAATACATATAATGATGTTATAAACATATATATATATATCCATTTAGATTCAACATGGATAAGTCCCTTATTAATTCAATTCAACTAAGTGTTTTCATACATAACTATCTTACATTTCTACTTTAGCCACATAGTAGTTATCATCACATGTATATATATATATATATATATATATATATATATATATATATATATATATATACTATACTGCACCCCGAGACACAGCTGCGGTGCTGCATTACTCTGTCATCTTGTCCCAATACATCACGTCGCTGTATAGGGGACTATAGGTTCGATAAAGATTCCTCGAACCACAAATATCAACACAAAAATTGGAGGCGAACATAGTCCTCATATCCACGGGTCACGCACATACCTACGTTCCCATAGTCAGTGGACTTATCAACTCACCGATAAGTCTTTCATAGTCCTATGTTCTAGAGTGACAAATAAAACATCCCATGGATTCATCAGGATATGACTGCCCTCACGCGTAAACCTCCCATCGATAGCAAGTAAGCTAGGTATGTCATACACAGATACATAATATATGAACAATCACAAAGTCATACATATAAATATTCATATGTTCGAAATTAGGTTCACCCACGACCCATAATTATTGTCATCCGTGCTTAGCGCAAATTTTACTTAATTATCTCGCATAACAGATTCGTCTCTTTTATTCTCATTTATTATTTACTTCATTCTTACTTCTCATCTCTCGAAGTATTCTCTCTCATTAAGTATAATTATCAGTAGGTATACCCTCACTTACCTTCTAGTCTAAATCTTTCACGAGTCTCAATCTTTTAGTAAACGTACGCACAATTTCCAATGTATAAATAACTCCCCATTAACCCAAAATTTCGTCTCATATTAATTTCACTCAGCTGAGTCTACTTAGACCCTATTGGTCATCTTCATAACCCATTATACTCTATCAATGATAATCAAGGGTTCCTAAGCATTTTAACCGGACTAAACAAAAAGGAAAAAAATATGCAGTTTTTCCGGAGGGATCGATTGATCGAGGAAAGGGGGTCGATCGATCGATCAAGCAGTTCTTGCCCAGTTTTCTACAATATTCAACCTACGGGTTCAACATTTTTAACCCCTCCAAACCTCTATAATTTCATCCCAAACTCCCATCAAAGTAAACCAAGTGTATAAGAAATGTACATAAACAAGTTCTAACGTAACGACATCAATGAATACTCAACGAATTAATCAAAAAGGGGTTAAATCTCAAATCTCTTTATAAAACCAAATTTTGCATGAATAATCACCACCCTCTATTTTAATCAATATTTTCTTACCAAATATCATAATAAATTCATGGGTAATCCTCTACATATGATCAAGATTTTTTACTACATGGGTTCTCCCTACAACACATATAATTTCTCTTCCAAAATATATAATTCTTCCAATAAAACATATGATTTTTATTCCTAGACTAACATGGAAGGTATATTAACTTGGAAATTAGCAAGATAGATACTTGCCTCGGATTCAAGGGTATGATTTGTTGATGAAAATTATATGGATATGTTCCTCGTCATGCGATCTACATTTTGTTGGTGGTGGTGGTGGCGATGAAGTCGGGTGAGTTCTAGGCCTTGGATTGCTTGAAAAACTCTTCACCTTCTTCTCAAATCTCTTCACCTTCTTCTCTAATCACTTCACCTTCTTCTCTAATGGTTGTCTTAGGCTTTGTGTTTGTTAACCCCAAGAGACTACTCTAAATGGATAATAAATACTAAGAAAATTCGTGGGTTTAATTACCCAAAAATACCAAATGTCTAAAATACCCTCCCGGGGTGTCAATTAGGCCTAAAAAATGCCTCGAGATCCAAACTAAACCCCCCGAGTACACTTTTCTAACTATCTCGACCCTTTCGAACACTTTGGCGCACTCAAAACGACTATACGGACAACTTATACTTTATTCACTTTAATAATAATAATTTAGTCCTGACACGACACGGGCGCGTCCCGAATTAAATTTTCATAATTGCCATTTTATTCACTCGTGAAAATTTTAATAAATCAATCTAATATATTACTCTTCTCATCCAGTAATATTCAATAAATTCCCAATAATTACTAACTCTCGTCACGCTAGTAAATATTTAAAATAAAATGCCAGATTAATATTAAATTAATATCTCAATTAAATTCAATAAATCCCCAATTTTAAAATCCATAAAAATACGGAGTATTACATCCTGCGAGGCTTTCACTGACCTCGGTTGACGAAGGGTCGAGGTAGATGTACAAGGTATCGGCAACATTAGCTAGGGATGACCCTGCAGATGCTGGGTTCTCAGCTTCAAGTTGACCTCGGCTACTTCCAGGCCGAGACGATGTTAGGACGTCGGTTGTGGACGACCCCCGTAGGAAGACGTTGCTGATAGACATCCTTGGGATTCTATTACCTCAGCTCCAATTCAGGTCGAGGTTGAGGTCTCTGGTCTCTCAAGTGTACTTGGGGCATATCAGTGATCATTTGTAAAATGTTAAAACTCATTAACAGGAACTCAAATGACACCGAGATAGAGCAATAAGGTCATAGAGCCCTTTGGTGAAAAGCCCTAAACACTGGCTAGAGCATATAGTGCGCATAGCTGGTGGTGTGGATCCCGTAGAAGTATGCGATATAAGAAGATTCCGAGAAAGGATAAAAAGGAATAAGGAACATGTCAAGAAATGGGTTGTGTGGTAAATGTGTTAATACAAACTAACTTGAATGAATAAAATAAATGTTCCGTTAAAGGTAAAATGGACAAGTAAATCCGTAAATCTATTAATGTCCATAAGACAAATAAAAGGTAAATCGGTTGTTAAGATACATCAATGGTTAAACCCATATTTGACACAAGAATGTGTTATAAAATGATTTTCAAAGATTATATAAGTATTTTCTACAGGATGCTTGCGTGTGTTGAAAAGGAAACTTTCAACGAAAATGCTAAGGTATATTGAAATAAATAAAAAGAGTATTTTGGTAAAGGAATGGGTTCGTATAAATCAAACGGAATGGTTTCAAGTTTTGAACCGAGTGTGTTAAACAAAGTGAGTAATGCAATGTTTGGGTAAAGGAAGTCTTAAACAAGATTAAGGTAAATTAATCTGGGTAAGTAGGGTTTTCATAAGTAAAACGGTTAATGGATTGAAACATGTATTTGACAAAGGGGTATATATATATATATTTTCTCATGCATATGATTATAGCGTGTGAGTATCCTTTTTTCCGTTCATTTCTACACTGGTTTATAAATCCCCACTAGGCATATGCTCACATCCTCACTTTGTTATGACATGTTTGGAGCAGTTTGGTATTTTGAAGGCGTTATGAAAGTAAGTATACTTTATTTATTTTTACATTAGTAGATATGTTTACTTGGACTTAGGGGTTCTCCCCATGGGTCCCTCGTGTAGTTTATTTTGAAACTAGAAGCGCGTGCTAAACAAATGAAACGTTAATTAAAATAAAACTGGACTAGTAACATTATATTGGATTGTTCCACTGCAATCCACACCTAATGATTGGGTCAAACTGGGTTGACTATGGGTAACCCATAAATTGGGGTCGGGGTATTATAAATGGTATCAGAGCACTAGGTTCAAGGTTCCTATCAGGCGTGACGTGGTGAGGTCTGTATTTGATCTTTCGACGTCGGTGTTAGGTAGGGTCGGTCGTGCTAGTTTGATGACGGTTTATTTCGTATCCTCGATGGTAAAGTACAAGAGGTTACAACAACAATTAAGACCAGTGCCAAGTGACACACGATTAAGTTGATAGTTTTTAATCACTTCCACGGGTCTGATTAGAATTGTAGTAATTTATGGGTGTCCATGCAAGCCTGCAGTGGTGACACTATGGTTGTTAGTGTGAGGTTCTTACGTTAAAATTTGATGACATAGAATCAATGGAAGTGTCGGTAGAATGAAATGACGCCCGTTGGACAAGTGGCACATGTTGCATATAGTCAATAGTAGAGATTGATAATGAACCGAGAATGTGAGATAATCATGAGATTTTGAAGAGAAAATCAACAGAAATTGAGAAGAAAATCCGGACCAATCCGGATGATACAAAAAATGAACCAATCCGAGAACTAGAAATCATTGAATAGAAATGCGTTTGCCGAACAATTCCGGTCCTCCAAAAAAATGGATCAATCCGTCCCCCAAATTTCACTGCATAAATTCTATCTAGAGGGCCAATCCAGGTGATATGAAAAATGGATCGATCCAGTTGTCACCCGAACCAATCTAATATATCCTGACCGGATCGATCCAGAGTTCGAGATTTAGGGTTGTCTTCTTCTTGATAGAGTTTTGTATGCATCCAAATCTTGTAATTTTCGTAGGGTATAAATTTAAAACACTTCCCAGACACGAAGAGGCTTCTCATTGGTTAGAGAAGCATTGTAATTAGTTTAGAGGAGATAAAAATAAGAAACCCTAGTTTTTATGTAAATTTGATTCTAGTTCTGCAACTCAAGTAATTTTTTTTAATTCTTTCTTTCATTATTGCAGTAGTTAATTCTTTAGTTAGTAATTTCATTTTTCCTAAGTTCAAGTTTGTAGTTAAAATGTTTTCTTTCATTCAAATCATGTTTTCTTCTAGTTTTAATACGTTCGGCTAAGTTTTCAAGGGTTGGGGTGCATGAACTCCACTCGATGCAATTCATGATAGTGGAAATAGAAGTTTGAATTAAAATCTTAAGTGAATCGTGTCATATAATTGGTACAACCATTGTAAGACTGTTGATCTCGTTTGCCCTAGGTAACCGGGATGCTTAAGAAAGCGATGCGAGTATTGGTGAATGCGATACTTCTTTAATTCGTCCTTTGCTTACATAGTGTGCGGGCTACGGTCCCTCATATATGTAATACTTAGGAGAACTAAAGATCGGGTTCATTTAAAGTTTTAATTTTGAATCTAGAATCCTACGAAGTGAATTACTAGGGTGTGGGGGATTGTAACCCGACCTATCCTTCTCATTTCATAGTTAAAGTTTTAGTCAAATCGTCATTAGTTATTCATTAAATTAGTGTAGTTGCATTTTATTCATTCATAGTTTTGATAATTAATCATTTTAAAATTTGCATCTAGTTGTAGTTGTCCCATATTCCAAATCACATTTTCCTTCTTTTTGGGGTCAAAATTAGATTACCCTCATCTTTCCAATGTCGTTACGACTTAGTTCGTCATGTTTCCCTGAGGATCGATACTCGACTTATCGGATTATTACTTGAGAGGCAGGCTTGCACTTGAGCCTATATAGCACATACACTAGACACATTTGTGGTCACGTCAAATAGGTATAACCTTTGGGTGTGGTGCTTACAGGTAATTAGTGCTGGTAGCATATATGGTCATATTTTATTCTTGGAGGGAATCATAGTTGATGGTACTTCGGTGAACACATGAAGTTGGGTAGAATGTTAAAGGCAATGCCATAATCGTTTTCATGAGATGCATTATGTGATAACCTTAATGGCGAGAGTAACGATAATAAACAACGTATTGGCGTCCTAGATGCAAAGGTTGTGTATCTCATGCATGGATGTTAGATACCTGAATAACATTCATAAATATTTATTGTGTGGTGACAAAACATTAGTTCCTATGGTTGAGGACTTGGTTTTAGTATATTTGGTTATAATGTGGTATCAAGGAATAGGATCTCGTGCGGAATCCGTGGAGTGGGCCTTGGTATTTATAGGTAATACCCGATGTCCATATACTACCAAGATCTATATAGCCATTTTAACGGGTAGGTTAGCACACAATATGATGTTTGCTTAAAAAGAAAATTCAGTTGACGTGATTGAACATTCATTTGGGTATTGGGTGAGGAAGACCTAGAGATATGTAGGCTGCAGGCGACGTCCAGTATCCTGCCATAATCCGTATTAGAATTAATTATGGTTTGTACGTGACTTATATTCATATCCATTTGAACGAATGGTAGGATTAGAATCTAAGTGTTGAAACGCATTTTAGCCATCGAGGTAATGGCTAGGTGCGAGGAAATCCAAGTGTGTGAGTAATTAATAGGCACGTTGAGGTGCCCATAGGACAAATTGTGTATGGCATAATTGAGGATAAATATAAAATGCTGTGATGTTTTGAGGTGTTTGAGGATTAAGGTGAACTATAGCTGGAAGCTTGTACACTGGTGTCTTTGCGAGCGCCGTGTAGGATCATTATGAGTATCAAAAAGTTTGTAGAGTGCACCTAAGATGATAAAGATATAGACGATGAAGTCTTGTCGGATTTGTGACTTTCACATGAGATGTGTTTGGTGTTATCAGGAAACCAAATAAGTCCACTGAAAAGAGGTGTTGAATTTTAGTGATGATTGATTTGAAGGTTATATGATGATCCCAGACTGCTTGTTGTGTATTGTGCGTGTCGAGTATGGCCTTCCAATCGGCACAAATGGGTGATATAATCCTTAATGTAGAGAGGTAGTTGTCTAATTATGAGTGATGCTCGGATGTCATTGAATGACTCGTATGGGTGTGGTGATAACCGATTTCAGAATATAGTAGAGATGTATTCAGGACTTAGAGTGTTGATGCCAAGAGGAAACTTAAAATGGCAGTTAAGGTGGGGTAGCATCGAAACGTGCTTACTATGATGGGATGTAGACAATATATGCTAGGTTAGCCTTAGAAATGGAAGGACTAGTTCTTGGCACATCTTTCCAAGTTAGTAAGAGTTAAAAGAAGTATCCCAATGTGGTATTTACTACCCTTAGAATGCTGACGACGGCAGGTGTGGTCGTCCCGAAATCTCTGTGTGAGTGAAACCTAAGGTAAATTGGTTGGGAATCCCGTGTGGTTAAGAATGCCATTTGGTGGGTTCCTCACTTAGACTAAGCAATGTCTATGGAAATTTAGGACTTCGGTCACAATATGGTAAAGCAGACAATAACCTAGGTATAGTAGGTTAGTGATGTCATCACTTGGGATTGGAAAATATTAGTGACTAGAGCGTGAGGTGTTCACCAATCAGAATGATTCATTTACTCCAAGGGTATGAAAAGTAGGGACTTAGTCCCAAGGAGGTAAGTCGAGCATTGATTTCCTAAAGGACTACCAATTCGTAAATTGCGCTCGTATATGAGAATGAATGGTTGGGATTTAATTCGTCACGGCTAGTGACCCAGGCCAGGTATATGGACAGAAGTGATATTTTATGAATAAATGACATGACTTTAAGTATACGTTATAGGTTCGTTTCCATAAGTCAGAATCGGATGCCTATGGGTGAAATTCCTCGAGATAGTTTCTTTTCCCTCTGACTCAAGTTGTTTCTTTCGATTTCAATAATTGGGAATCAGTATTCTCACCAATGTGGTGACTTAGATTGGTATCATGTCATGGTATGATGTAGTTGATCCTGGGATTATGCGGTGGATCGGGTTTGGTCAATGAATCTTGGTAAATAGGTGCGCTCATCCAAGGTATTCTTGTTGTTGCATAAAATTTTGCATACAGGTGGATACACTTTTGGCCACTTGTCTTGTTCGTACTATTAATCTCCCTTATACTAGTGGAATCTCGACTGTCCATCTTAATAGTCTATGGCTTGAGTTGTGAAGAGCAGGATGATGTCTTAAGGATACAGTATAGTGTTGGAAATCGAGGAAAATATAGCATACGATGTTGCTTTGCCACAGTGAGTGGATTAGAGTTAGACTCTATTGATTACTCAAGGATGAAACATCTAAGGTGGCGTTAGGTTCATCAGAGTGACGTAACGGAAGGTGTAAACCGAGCGTGCGATAATGATTTGATGGGACTATTCCTCGAGGGAGTTGGAGACTAGCATAGTATGTTTATCGACAAACTCATGTGATATATGTAGTTATGATAACATGAAAGTTTATGGAGCATAGGATGTACGGTCATAAACTAGATATTTAATTTTATGATATATACGATGGTTGGATGTTTTATGATTTTCCTTGGGTGAGCGTTGATCGCCAGAAATGGTTTGCTTGTATAGGCACCGGTATGCGTTAGATACTAGCATAAGTGGTGCTTGGAATGGTTTGGACTTGATTATAAGAAGAATGGATACTAGAAGTCGACTATGTAGTGTCATGGTTGATGAAATGGTGAGCATTAAAGCACATTGCATGTTAAATATTTGGTGATTTTAGTGATGAGCACTTCGATGATTTGTCTTTAGAGGATTTTATGGCTTATAATAGAAGTTTACGAACCCCTTAAGTTTGAGGATTGATGGACCAAGAATTTTGAGGACAAAATTTTGCAAGGAGGGAAGTTTGTAATATACCGTCCTGGTAAAACGATTAAATTATATATTTATTATAATTGAAGAGGAGTTGATTGTAATTATAGAAGAATTATAGATGAAAACTGGAGAAAAATAAAAAGAAAAATATATATAGGGTCATTCAAACGACATGGGACTGTCATTTGAATGAAAATCTAAAGGTCGTGAGATGGGTCGCGAGTAGTAGGGCATCTAACAACATGCTACTAGTATATAGTAGCAGGTAGCGCGAAGGGTCGCACGATCCATAGATCGAACGACATAGGTCAGGTCGTTTGGACGGCATAGGGGAAGTCGTTCGAACGACCTTGGCCGAGTTTTTAGATCTGATTGCCCTTGTGTGATGTCATAATTTGAAGCATTTATTTTATGTGCTGTCGAGCCCATAACATCCCAGGAAGGGTAAAACGGGTATTTAGGTTTTTGAGAGGGTTTTATAAGGATGTGTTTGGGTGTGTATGGGTTTATTGTTGTTGGAAGAAGGAGAGAGAGAGAGAGAGAGTGTGAGGGGAAAGGGGGAGCTGAGTGGTCTTCCACCTCCACCCATCACCATTCGACCACCAAACCACCACTCTCCCGCCATTTCCATGTTGTGTTCAACCCAAAAATACTCATTTCCATTCTTGACAAAGTAGAGATACTAATTTTGGTCTTGTTGTCGGGAGTTTTTGGAGATGAAGTTGGAGTGTTCATGGACAATGAAGAAGGATTTGATGGAGCTTTCTTGGAGGCAAACATGGTGGTGTTGGACAACCCCTCTTAAGGCCACCTTAGGAGGTGGGGGTTATCATCTTCCTTGATATTCCATGACATCCATTGTTAGAGCTTCAATATATGTGGGGAAAACCTTACTCTTAATGTAAATTATTATTTTTAAATCTATAGTCTTGTATTTAAACTATTGAGTAGGCTGCATTTTGTTAAATGATAAAAATAGATGTGTAGAGATAATAAAAAGTTTCATGAAATGAAAATGTTTGCAAATGATATTTGGTTGAAAATGGTGAATGGAATTTTTTTTCAAGGTTTTTAAAATAATGAAAGTTGATGTTCTTTTATAAAAAAAGGTGTATTTTTCTAGAAATATTGATCAAAACATTTTAAGAAATAAAGTGCTTGGATAATGATATATTTTGGTAAACATTGATGAAATAATATTCTTGCAAAAATTATGACCTTATGAAAATAGATATTAGTTGAGTTTCAAGAAATTAAATGCCTTTCATGTCATAAAAATCCAATTTTTCCAGTGTAATGAATTTCTAGAATGAAAAATATGTCTAAACCATGAATTAGGGTTTTGGGATTAAAATCCTTCTTCTCATGCATATAAACTTGTAGTATTTTGGTATTAAGTCTATAAACAAGTTTAGAGATGGTTTGGTTGGGGTTAAACATAAAATAATAATAATTAGAAATTTAGTATTCGAAGTGTGTAAAATTGAGACTAAAAGGTATAATGAAAATGAAATTACAAGACTACACATGTTGATAAAAGAAATGATATTTTTATTTAAGAGTAGTATTAAGTGTAAATGGATTTCCTTAATAAAGAAAGTAAAGAAATATATGGTTTGGGAAAATGTTGATAAAAGTATTCATTAAGTGTTAATGGGTAAAGGGTTAATATATGTAACTTAGTGATGATGTAAAGGATTAACACTTTTGAAATTAAAAGGGATTAAAGGTGTCAAAGTGTTTCCAAATAAAAAGAATATTACCCCCAGTGTGAAAGGTTTTAAAAGTGTTAAAACACCTAAGAAGTTGGTATGAATAACTTAATAGTGTTTTTGGAGAAGTTGACACTTATGAAATGGATTAAAAGGTGATTTTGGAAACAAGTGAGTAAATTGGTAATTCTAATTAAAGTGGACCATTTTTATGAAATAAAAATATTGAAAAAGGTGTTACACGAAAATGGTCCTAAATGAATATGATTTTTGGAATAAAAATCAAGGCTAAAGTATAAAAAAAATGAAACAATAAGATTTCAAAGTGTAACACAAATGGGGCGGTAAAGTCCCGAGTTTTTCCTTCTACCGGGTAGAAAGTATAAGTGGAATAATGTGGTCATTTGTAAAATGTTAAAACACATTAAAAAGAACTCGGATGACACCATGATAAAACAATAAGGGATCGAAGCCCTTGGGTGAAAAGTCCTAAACACTGGCCAGAGCATATGGTGCGCATAGAAGGCGATGTGGAACTCGTGAAAGTATGCGGTATATGAAAATTCCGAGAAAGGATAAAAATGAATAAGGAACATGTCAAGAAATGGGTTGTGCGGTAAATGTGTTAATACAACCTAACTTGAATGAATAAAATAAATGTTCGGGTAAAGGTTAAATGGATAAGTGAAGGCATAAATCTATTGATGTCCATAAGATAAATAAAAAGATAAGGTGACTGTAATACCCCGTATTTTTATGCTATATTAATTTGGGGATTTATTAAATTTAATGTGAATGAATTATTTAATAAAAATCTGGAAATTAATAATGTTATAATTATTAACGTGAGGAGAGTTAGTAATTATGGGAAATTTGTTGAATATTACTAATGAGCAAAGTAATATATGTTATTGATTATATTGAATGTCACGAGTGAATAAAATGCCAATTTTAGAAATTTGAATCGGGACGCGGCCGTGTCGCGTCGGGACAAAATTTTGTTAAATAAAAAATGAATATTTTATAAGTTGTTCATATGGTCGTTTTGAGTGCGCCAACGCGTCCGGAAGGGTCGAGATAGTCAGAAAAGTGTACCCGGGGGTTTAGTTTGGGTCTCGGGGCGTTTTTAGGCCTAATTGGTCCCCCGGGAGGGCAATTTAGTCATTTCACCTTTTTGGGTAATTAAACCCACGAAATTCAGCAACCTATATTAGCCATTTAGGTTAGTCAGCTAGGGTTAGAAAACAAAAACACAAGTGACGGCCATAGGAGAGGGAAGGAGAAAGCTCAAAGGCAATCCAAGGCCCCAAAGGTGTTCCGTTTGCACCACAACCACCACCACCGCGTAGATCGCGAGACGAGGAACGCAGCCATGCCAAAATCAGCCGTGAATCATAATACCAAAAATGCCAGGCAAGTATTTATCTTGCGTATTTTCGTTAGTGCAATCTTCATATTAGTTTAGGAATGATTAGGGATGAAAAATATGGAAGAAAACCCAATTTGTGTTGGGAAAATGCATGTAGTATTGATTATATGAAAATTCTGGAATCCTTGCCATGTAGAGGAATATAACCAACGAAAATTTGATGATATATTAGAAGGAAATTCTGGTAAAAACAGATTAGAACCATGATTAAGAGAAACTCTAGGGTTCTTGATGATTAGATGAGATTTTGGGTTAATTATCCATGTTTAATGTTAGATATACACATGCTTTACGTTGAAAACATTTGGTATATTGATATAATGTTAGTAGTAGGATTTTTGGGACGTTTAGAATGGAAAAACATGGTTTTGGATGAAAATTGGTAGAACCCGTAACTGCAATTCTGCAGATTTTTCGCAGACCTGCTTGATCGATCGATCGAGCCTAGAGCTTCGATCGATCGAAGGTTCGATCGATCGAGCCCCAAACCTCGATCGATCGACACCTCCTGGCAGACTACTATTTCCCTTTGTAAATGATTTAAGAATTGAATTTTCGTGATATAATTCTTGGGCATTCTTAGTATAATGATTTGGGAGACATAGAGGACCAGTAGGGCGTATAAATAAATGTTGGGATCATTAATATTTGACGAGAATGGTACTTATGGGATGTTTACTTTAAGGTTAGTAAATTGATATGTTAAAGTGTGAGGCGCGTAAGAGAGTTACGATGAAACGTAAATGTGACACCTACTGAATTTTCTACTTGGAATAATAGAGTCCACGAGTGTCACGAAATAAGTGAGAAAACCCTTCGAGTTAAGGTTAGAGATGAAACCTTATACGTAATACTAATAATATGAAATTAAGGATAAATGTTGTAATTATGGGTGACGAGAGAACCTACATTAATATGATAAAAGTGGTATATTTATATGATTGTGTGTGCATATATTATATACATGTGAAAATCATGCCCACGCTACTTGCTATCCCTGAGGTTACCGCGCTGGGACAGTCTTATCTCGATGGAACTTTATGGGGGATATTGACTTGTACCCTAGAAGATAGATGTCCTTGGTACAGGCTATCGACGTGATAGTTCAGACGGTCCTAAGAGACGCAGGCATGTGCCATCCTCTTAGAGACTTGGAATCTATTATTTGCCTCAATTTTGTTGTGTATTTTGTTAATACAATTCAAGAGTGATTCCGATTGTATTCCCCTTAATATGAGTGATATGGGGCTTTGGATAGTAGATTATGCACGCACCATAGTTTTATTTGGGGTGCTGTTATTTTATATATATTATTCAAGTAGTTAATATATATATGAGATTTGGAATTTGAAACTGCCTACTGTGATTTTATACGTAGGACATGGTTGATGACTCAAATGGTAAATACTTGTTTTGAGAAAGTATAATATGACACTGCAAAACTTTATTGATTTTATAAAGTTAAAAATGGAGAACTTTGATTACTAATTGAAATACCCTTTTCGAAATGGAATCGTTAAATATTGAATCTTACGAGTAATCTAGATAAGTTAAATCATTGGGAATATTTGTGCGATAAATGATAAGATAACCCGTTGGGAAGGTTAGTACGATAGGCGTGCACATTAGAAGAGATGTGAGAATTTCTCAAGAGAGTGTCGCTCTAATATGTTGTTGCATTGGCCTGTATCAATTTAAATACTTGCTAAACGTATTTTAAATCAAACACACTTTCGGGCTCTGACCCGTTTCTCTCTCTCTCTCTCTCTCTCTCTCTTGTATATATATGTATGTATTACAGGTGCCCAGCCATAGGGGCGTCTTGCTTAGGATCTCTTGGAAGGAACGCGCTGCAGCTTAGGTGGGAGTTGCAGGTCTCTTGATTAGACGACTTCGTTCATTCAGATCCACTCTTAGTATTTTCATTTAGATGGGCATGTGTATCCCTTTCCATTATTTCATTGTTATTGGGACATTTGTATTTCCAGTTATTTCTCGTATTGTCGCTATGGGATTTATTCAGTTTGAATTGTGTTACTTTATATTTCGCATGTTGACATTTGATTGACGAATGTTTTAAATTAATTGGATTGTGTTCCAGGTTTATTGTGGGTGATTCTTAATTGTTGAAATGTTGTTAATAAATAATTAAATGTTTTTCTTTAAATAAAATTTGGAAAGTTATGTATGAAAATGGTTTTGACACTTAGCTTAATTATTTAGGGTGTTAAATTGGAAAAATTATTTTTATCGACAGTGATGCTGAGAATGGACCAACTGTATACCTTGATTAAATTTAATAAAGGAGTGATCGCCCGGTATTTAATTAGGCGGGGTGTCACAGGTGGTATCAGAGCATCAGGTTCTAGTGTCCTTTAGGATCTGTGCGGCCTATTATGCCTTCAGCGTTGCTTTCTTTGATATAGAGCCCTAAATACTAGGAATGTTGTATTCATCTCTATACATTGGGAATTCGTGATTCTGCAATTGGTTTATTTGAATGATGAACTCATCCAAATTACTTAAATTTTCAGATGGATCGTCAGGAAGAACTAGCTAAAACGGTTAAGAGAGTCAACGAGCAAGATCGACTCATACCTCAGGTATCCCCAGAGAAAGTATTAACCGCCGAGTTAGCAGGTATCGTGGCACAAGCAGTTACCACTGCATTTTTACAATACCAAGAACGCAGCCTACAACTTAAAGGAGGCAAAAGACCTAGAGAGGTTAACCAAATGCATGTGACTAAAGATGACAAATGTGCGAAGACATCGAAATTGCGACAACAAACTACCCAAGACCAAGTCAGTTCTGGTCAACAACGTGGTAAAATAAAGCAGTTTCGAAAGAGGAATAAAGTTCCAAGTCAGCAAGGCCGACACCGACAGCAGTAGGGTCGGAGGGGGAATAACTTCGGAGGCCGATGTTTTGGGTGTGGTAAGCACGGCCATAGGCGCCAGGATTGTGCAGAGGGAGATAAGGCCCCACAACAGCAGGGTGCCCGTAATGATCCACAGGGGCCACTTTTTCCAATTACTCTTCCAGCACCAACTCAGGTACTAGGCCTGCCAAACTTTCCAGTAGCTCCAGTGCAGCAGGGGAAGTTACAGTATAGACATATCTATGACGTCCACCAGGCAGCCGCCCCACAGGCACCACCCGCGATTTGGGGTATGCTTTCTATCCATGAAACTTTGGGTCGAATTTTGTTTGTTACTGGGACAACGCATTGTTTTATAGCTACATATTATGCGAAGACCTTAGGGTTATTAACCACAATAGAGAGCACTGTAACGTAGGTAGACTCACCACTGGGGAATGGTTCACTTTTATTTATATGCCGGGGAGTGGGGGTAGAGATTGGTAGCTTGGTATTACCTGCAGACATGTTGGTTTTAGACATGCACGAGCATGATGTGATTATTGGTATGGATTGACTCACAGCTTATAGAGCCATGATTAATTGCTTCGGTGGGAGCATTGTTTTTGCCATTCCGGGGCAAGATATATTTGTAGTGGCGATGCCTCGCCTAGATAGAGGTTCGAACACTCATTTATATTAAATAGAGGAGAATACCTCTAATGAGGTTGAAATCCCGTTAGACTCGATCCCAGTTGTCAGGGAGTATTCTGATGTGTTTCAGGAAATACCAGGCCTACCCCCAGTTGAGAGATAGACTTTGTCATAGATTTATTGCCAGATACGAGACCTATAGCACGCGCACCGTGCCGTATGGCTCCGACAGAGATGTGAGAGCTACGAGAACAAATAGAGCATATGTTAGGTCAGGGCTTCATTTACAGGAGTACCTCACCTTGGGGAGCTCCAGTTTTGTTTGTGAAGAAGAGAGATGGTTCACTGAGATTGTGTGTGGACTACCGGGAGCTGAACAAGGTCACGATACGGAATAAGTATCCGTTGCCTCGAATCGATGATCTGTTCGACCAGTTGAGGGGAGAAACTTTCTTTTCGTAGATAGATCTGAGGTCGGGGTACCATCAGTTACGTATTAGAGAGCAGGATGTTTCAAAGACTGCCTTCTTGTCAAGATATGGGTCCTATGAGTTCAGGGTGATGCCATTCGGACTCACAAATGCCCCAGCCGTTTTCATGGACTTGATGAACCGAGTATTCAGAGAGTTCTTGGATCAGTTTGTCATCGTCTTCATGGATGACATCTTGATATATTCACACTCCGAGGAGGAGCATGCCGAGCACTTGAGGCAGGTTCTTCAGACTCTACGAGAGCATCAGTTGTATGCTAAGTACGAGAAGTGCGGATTCTGGTTGCGAGAGGTACAGTTCTTGGGGCATGTTGTTTCTGAGCAGGGGATAGTAGTTGACCCGAGTAAAGTATCAGCGGTGAGGGAGTGGGGACTTCCCACGACACCGATGGAAGTGCGTAGTTTCTTGGAGTTAGCTGGTTACTACAGGAGATTCATTCGGGGATTCTCCAACATAGCGGGTCCATTGACGAATCTGACTCGTAAGGGGGTACCATATGTTTGGGATGACGCTTGTCAGTTGGCTTTCGACGAGCTGAAAGACAAGCTTACTTCAGCGCCAGTCCTTGCGGTACCAAATCCGGGTGTGGAGTACCTGGTCTACACCGATGCGTCCTTACGGGGACTTGGGGGAGTACTCCAGCAGGAAGAGAAGGCTATAGCTTTTTCTTCCCGCAAGCTTAAGCCACATGAGAAGAATTACCCCACCCACGACCTGGAGTTAGCAGCGGTCGTCTTTGCATTGAGGATATGGAGGCACTATTTATTGGGAGAGAAATTCCATTTGTTCACAGACCACAAGTCGTTGCAGTACCTGTTCACTCAGCGAGAGCTGAATATGCGTCAGCACAGATGGCTAGAGTTTGTGAAGGACTATCAGTTCGAAATACAGTATCATCCGGGGAAGGCCAACGTAGTTGCTGATGCGTTGAGCCGTAGACCGGTAGATGATGTAGCGGACGTCTGGAAAGCAAAGTGGAAGGAGTTGGGTCACCAGGACGCAGTAGCACGTTCTTTCATATCCGTGATGTCAGTCACACCCGAGATTGTTACGAGGGTGATACAGGAACAGACCACAGACCCGTTTTTCCAGGAGCAGATTGTGTGACTGCTAGCCAAGGGTGCTGAGTCCTATTCTGTTAGTCTTGATCGAGGTTTGCGGTTTAATGGGATATTGGTAGTTCCAGAAGGAGCAGAATTACGTCATGCAGTGATGACTCATTCTCACGGGTCCCAATTTGTAGTACATCCTGGAGGAGATAAGATGTACCAGGATATGAGGAGGCAATAATGGTGGAGTGGGATGAAGAAGGACATTACTGAGTTCGTGTCCAAGTGTTCTACCTGCCAGCTGGTGAAGGTGGACCATCAAAAACCGTCAGGATTTTTTCAGATATTGGAAGTACCCACGTGGAAGTGGGAGAGTATTTCCATGGACTTTATTACAGGGTTGCCTACATCACAGCGGGGCCACGATTCTATCTGGGTGATTGTAGACCATTTGACCAAGGTGGCTCATTTTCTCCCGGTGCAGACAGATTACACCACGGGTCAGTATGCTCAGTTGTTCATCGCTGAGATTGTCAGATTACACGGGGTACCCCTGAATATTGTGTCAGATAGAGACAAGATCTTCGTGTCACGTTTTTGGGAAAGCTTTCATGAGGCTATGGGTACTGAGTTGAGATTGAGTTCAGCTTATCACCCACAGACAGATGGACAGACAGAGCGTACTAAACAGATGTTAGAGGATATACTACGCATGTGTGTTCTCGATTTTGGAGGAGGTTGGGAGCCACATCTTCCACTGGTAGAGTTTGATTATAATAACTCTTATCAGTTCACGATTGGCATGGACCCATTTGAGGCTTTGTATGGCAGGCCTTGTCGTTCTCCAATTTGTTGGCTCGAGGTGGGGGATAACAAGTTGCTAGGACCAGAAGTGATTCAGGAGACCTCCGCGAGGATTGAGATGATCAGGAGTCGTATTTGGGTAGCCCAGGACAGGCAGAAGAGCTACGCCGATGCAAAACGGTTTTCTGGGAGTTTAGTGTGGGGGACCAAGTGTTATTGCGTGTATCTCCTATTAAGGGAGTGATGAGGTTCGGGAAGAAGGTAAAGTTGGCTCCAAGGTACGTGGGACCATTTCCCATCATCGAGAGGATTGGGCCGGTTGCATACAGGTTGGGACTGCCAGGACATTTACATCGCATCCACGATGTATTTCACATCTGGTCGTTGAGACGATATCTTCGGGATGATATGGCCCATACTCACATTGCGATAGATGAGATCGACTTACAGCCTGATAGCTCTTACGAGGAGAGACCGGTGGCTATACTAGACTATAGTGAGAGGATATTGAGGTCGAAGATAGTTCCACTTGTGCGGGTCCATTGGGAGCATCATAATGTGGAGGAATCCACTTGGGAGCGCGAGGTAGATATGCGCGAGAGATATCCAGAGTTGTTTTTACTAGGTATGCCTTATTTTCCGAATTTCGGGACGAAATTCCGTTATTAGGGGGGAAGTATGTAATACCCCGTATTTTTATGCTATATTAATTTGGGGATTTATTAAATTTAATGTGAATGAATTATTTAATAAAAATCCAGAAATTAATAATGTTATAATTATTAACGTGACGAGAGTTAGTAATCATGGGAAATTTGTTGAATATTACTAATGAGAAAAGTAATATATGTTATTGATTATATTGAATGTCACGAGTGAATAAAATGTCAATTTTAGAAATTTGAATCGGGACGCGCCCGTGTCGCGTCGGGACAAAATTTTGTTAAATAAAAAGTGAATATTTTATAAGTTGTTCGTATGGTCGTTTTGAGTGCACCAACGCGTCCGGAAGGGTCGAGATAGTCAGAAAAGTGTACCCGGGGGTTTAGTTTGGGTCTCGGGGCGTTTTTAGGCCTAATTGGTACTCCGGGAGGGCAATTTAGTCATTTCACCTTTTTGGGTAATTAAACCCACGAAATTCAGCAACCTATATCAGCCATTTAGGTTAGTCAGCTAGGGTTAGAAAACAAAAACACAAGTGATGGCCATAGGAGAGGGAAGGATAAAGCTCTAAGGCAATCCAAGGCCCCAAAGGTGTTCCGTTTGCACCACAACCACCACCACCGCGTAGATCACGAGACGAGGAACGCAGCCATACCAAAATCAGCCGTGAATCAGAATACCAAAAATCCCAGGCAAGTATTTATCTTGCATATTTTTGTTAGTGCAATCTTCATATTAGTTTAGGAATGATTAGAGATGAAAAATATGGAAGAAAACCCAATTTGTGTTGGGAAAATGCATGTAGTATTGAATATATGAAAATTCTGGAATCCTATCCATGTAGAGGAATATAACCCACGAAATTTTGATGATATATTAGAAGGAAATTCTAGTAAAAATAGATTAGAACCATGATTAAGAGAAACTCTAGGGTTCTTGATGATTAGATGAGATTTTGGGTTAATTATCCATGTTTAATGTTAGATATACACATGCTTTAGGTTGAAAACATATGGTATATTGATATAATGTTAGTAGTAGGATTTTTGGGACGTTTAGAATGGAAAAACATGGTTTTGGATGAAGAAAATTGGTAGAACCCGTAACTGCAATTCTGCAGATTTTTCACAGACCTGCTTGATCGATCGATCGATCCTAGAGCTTCGATCGATGGAAGGTTCGATCGATCGAGCCCCAAACCTCGATCGATCGACACCTCCTGGTAGACTACTATTTCCCTTTGTAAATGATTTAAGAATTGAATTTTCGTGATATAATTCTTGGGCATTCTTAGTATAATGATTTGGGAGACATAGAGGACCAGTAGGGCGTATAAATAAATGTTGGGATCATTAATATTTGACGAGAATGGTACTTATGGGATGTTTACTTTAAGGTTAGTAAATTGATATGTTAAAGTGTTAGGCGCGTAAGAGAGTTACGATGAAACGTAAATGTGACACCTACTAAATTTTCTACTTGGAAGAATATAGTCCACGAGTGTCACGAAATAAGTGAGAAAACCCTTCGAGTTAAGGTTAGAGATGAAACCTTATACGTAATACTAATAATATGAAATTAAGGATAAATGTTGTAATTATGGGTGACGAGAGAACCTACATTAATATGATAAAAGTGGTATATTTATATGATTGTGTGTGCATATATTATATACATGTGAAAATCATGCCCACGCTACTTGCTATCCCTGAGGTTACCGCGCTGGGACAGTCTTATCTCGATGGGACCTTTATGGGGGATATTGACTTGTACCCTAGAAGATAGATGTCCTTGGTACAGGCTATCGACGTGATAGTTCAGACGGTCCTAAGAGACGCAGGCATGTGCCATCCTCTTAGAGACTTGGAATCTATTCTTCGCCTCAATTTTTTTGTGTATTTTGTTAATACATTTCGAGAGTGATTCCGATTGTATTCCCCTTAATATGAGTGATATGGGGCTTTGGATATCAGAGTATGCACGCACCATAGTTTTATTTGGGGTGCTGTTATTTTATATATATTATTCAAGTAGTTAATATATATATGAGATTTGGAATTTGAAACTGCCTACTGTGATTTGATACGTAGGACATGGTTGATGACTCAAATGGTAAATACTTGTTTTGAGAAAGTATAATATGACACTGCAAAACTTTATTGATTTTATAAAGTTAAAAATGGAGAACTTTGATTACTAATTGAAATACCCTTTTCGAAATGGAATCGTTAAATATTGAATCTTACGAGTAATCTAGATAAGTTAAATCATTGGGAATATTTGTGCGATAAATGATAAGATAACCCGTTGGGAAGGTTAGTACGATAGGCGTGCACATTAGAAGAGAGGTGAGAATTTCTCAAGAGAGTGTCGCTCTAATATGTTGTTGCATTGGCCTGTATCAATTTAAATACTTGCTAAACGTATTTTAAATCAAACACACTTTCGGGCTCTGACCCGTTTCTCTCTCTCTCTCTCTCTCTCTCTCTCTCTTGTATATATATGTATGTATTATAGGTGCCCAGCCATAGGGGCGTCTTGCTTAGGATCTCTTGGAAGGAACGCGCTGCAGCTTAGGTGGGAGTTGCAGGTCTCTTGATTAGACGACTTCGTTCATTCAGATCCACTCTTAGTATTTTCATTTAGATGGGCATGTGTATCCCTTTCCATTATTTCATTGTTATTGGGACATTTGTATTTCCAGTTATTTCTCGTATTGTCGCTATTGGATTTATTCAGTTTGAATTGTGTTACTTTATATTTCGCATGTTGACATTTGATTGACGAATGTTTTAAATTAATTGGATTGTGTTCCAGGTTTATTGTGGGTGATTCTTAATTGTTGAAATGTTGTTAATAAATAAATTAAATGTTTTTCTTTAAATAAAATTTGGAAAGTTATGTATGGAAATGGTTTTGACACTTAGCTTAATTATTTAGGGTGTTAAATTGGAAAAATTATTTTTATCGACAGTGATGCTGAGAATGGACCAACTGTATACCTTGATTTAATTTAATAAAGGAGTGATCACCCGGTATTTAATTAGGCGGGGTGTCACAGTGACTGGGTAAATGGGTGGTTAAGGAACCTCTAAGGTTAAATCCATATTTGACACAAAAATGTGGTTTTAAACGATTTTCAAAGATTAAATAAGTATTTTCTATAGGATGCTTGCGTGTGTTGAAAAGGTAACTTTCAACAAAAATGCTAAGTTATATTGAAATAAATAAAAAGAGTAATTGTGGTAAAGGAATGGGTTCGGATAAATCAAACGGAATGGTTTCAAGTGTTGAACCGGATGTGTTAAACAAAGTGAGTAATGCAAAATTTGGGTAAAGGAACTCTTAAAGAAGATTAATGTAAATTTATCTGGGAAATTAAGGTTTTCGTAAGTAAAACGGTTAATGCATTAACACATGTATTTGACAAAGGGGTACACACACACATACACACACATATGTATATATATATTCCCATGCATGCGATTGTAGCATGTGAGTATCCTTTTTGCCATTAGTTTCTATACTGTTTTGTAAATTCTCACTGACCATTAGATCACATCCTCGCTTTGTTAAGGCAAGTAGGGAGCGGTTTCATATTTTGAGGGCGTTATACATGTAACCTTACTTAATTTATTTTTACATTAGTATCTCTGTTTACTTGGACTTCGGGGTGCTCTCCATGGGTGCTTCATGTAGTTTATTTAAAAATGGAATTGCATGCTTAATGTACTTATCCCTCTTATAGGTCTTACATTATTTTAAATAAGAAACTGCTTTGCCATTATAACAATAAATTATAATATATGATTAAACTAAATAAACAACACCTAAATGACTTAGGAAGTTTCGGAGCCAAAATACCTTCTTTTTGCCTGTGAAGTGACAACATATTCGACTTCCATGGTCAAATCAATAATACATGATTGATGGATAGGCCTTCAACTTATGTCTCGATTTCCTAAAATAAACACATATACTGAGATTTCCTATAATCTTTATCTGAATAGAAAATCTTTGTCTATGTACACTAAATGTTTAAAATTACCTGTTAATTAAACCATAACACAATCTCTAGTCCTTTTCAGGTACTTAATAATGTTCTTTATTACTTTCTAGTGATCGTTACTCAAGTACGACTAAAATATGCCGATCATGTCTATGATAACGCAAAAATTTAGTCTATTACACTTCATAGCATAAATGATATTGTCCAATGTGGAAACATAAGGTATATTTCTCATCATCTTTATATGATCAAGTGTATTAGGACACCAATCCTTATATAGTGTGATTATATAACTGAATGGGAAAAAACCTTCTATGGAATTACACACGATAAATCTTTTGATCACATAATTGATATGAGTATCTTGGGAGAGTTCCAACAACCTAATAGTATGATCACGAAGAATCTTGATCCCAAGGATGTTATTGTGTTCTCATAAGTCCTTCATACCGAACTAGTTATACGACCATGCTCTTATTCTGGACAATACACCTGCATCATTCCCAATTAGGAGAATACCATCCATATATAGTATTATAAATACCACCACATTCTCATCATGCTTCTCATACACACAAGTTTTATTAAAGCATTGATAAAAAACAAATGACTTGATTTCATGATCAAATTATATGTCCCAGAACTTGACGCCTACTTAAGTTCATATAAAAGAACTTTCCATGACTACATATTAAAATGTAGTCTTGATGTCCATTTGCTAAAATTTGTAATCAAGATGATCCTGTAATACCCCGTACTTTTGTCTATATTTATTTTTGGGATTAATTAATTAAATGCGTATTAATTGGAAATTAATCCGGGTTATAAATACTAATGAGATGCGAATTGGTATTTGATTATGTGCATATATGATTATATATGTATTTGGTACTATGAAAATTTGTCGTGAGATTTATATACGGCATTTTAGAAATTTTGTTGAGACGCGTGGGACCGCCGCGTCACGGTATAATATTTTGTTAATAAAAGTGAATTTAAAATCTATAATCCGTATGGTCGTTTTGAGTGCGCCAACGCGTCCGGAAGGGTCGAGATAGTCTCAAAACACTAGCCGTGGGTATAGTTTGGGTCCCGGGGTATTTTTAGGCCATACCGGTAACTTAAAGGGTATTTTGGTAATTTTACATTTTTAGGAATTAAAAGTGACGAAAATTAGAGATGTAAATCTGATGTGGATTAAACCCATTAAGCCCATTAACCAACCCATATTAACCTAGAAGGCTACGTAGGTTGTCATTTAGGTTTTCTAAGTTTCCCCAAATCAAACCCTAGCCACCTTAAGCCACCATTAGAGAGGAAGCTTGGAGAGAAGAAATTCTGCAGAAATTCTTCATCAAATCAACACCAAATCCGGAATCAAACCAAGGCAAGTGATTTAAATTACATTCCTTATGCAGTGAATGCTTTTTCCATGTTAGAAACATTGTTAATCAATCTTATATAAGAGTTAAAAGAAAACCCATGAAATTGGAAGATTGTTGTTTAATTTTGGGATAGGTTTGCATGTAGAAACATTGTTTGAAGATTTAATTTAGAGATTTCATATCTATGTGATGTATAAACGGATTAAAATCTGGGAAATTTTGATGAGAAGAACCAAGGGTTTATGTTCTTGAAGAAAATTGGGAATTTATGTAGAAATTTGTGATTTAATGATGTTTAGAAGGTATTAAACCCCTTTAATGATGTTAGTATAGCACCTTGGCATGTTTGAGGATGATTAGAGAACTCAATATATTGTTGGAATGAATTTTAGAAGAGGTTTGAGGAGTAAAAATGGATGGAAAACGAATTGGGAAAATTCTGGGCCGAAACTGGTCAGTCGTTAGAAGCAGCCCCAGGTCGTTCGAACGAACTCGTTCGAACGAGCTTCTAACGAGTTGACTAGTCGTTACTAACGAGTAGGGATTTCGTTCGATATCTCGTTCGAATGAGATATCGTTAGAAGGGACAGTTCGTTCGAATGAACTGGGATCTCGTTCGAACAGCCTCGTTCGAACGAGACTTCTAACGAGATGACAGTCCAAACTCGTTCGAACACTCGTTCGAACGAGACTTCTAACGAGCTGGCAGTTTGGGCCATTTTGGACTGTTTTGACTTTTGGAGTTCCGTAAACTGATTTGAGGATATAGATATCATTCCGTAGATGTAGTAATGATAGTATTAGGACATTTGGGTATTTATGAGGAGAAATTTACATACGAGAGTTGTATTACATGGACGGTTTGGGTCGAGACGTGAGTGTCCACTACGACGTGAGAATTAATTATGGCACGTATGATTATAAACCGGTATAGCATATATAGTGATAATTACGAGTTAGTACGAGAATGAGAACAGTACTACGATTAAAATATGGTATTACTAAGATGTGTGTTTACTTAGTATTGGGATATGGATTGTGTGTATGACATACCTACCATACTTGCTATCACGGGAGGTTTGCGTTCAATTAGGACCCTCTAATCCTTGTGTGCCTACGGGGGGGATATAGACTGGTACCTCGATGAACATAGGTCATAGAAAGACTTATTGTGATATTAATAAGTCCGCTGATCATGGGAGCGTAGGTATGTGCGTGACCCATGTGATGGTGACTGTGTTCGCCTCCATTATTTGTGATGTTATTATCGGTAAACTATTCCTGAGAGATTCGGAATATGTAATCCTTATGTACGTGATGTACCGGGATGGATAACAGAGTATGTGTGCACCACAGCTTAGTTCGCGGGGTGCTTGTATTGTATATTTATGATATGAATAATAAACATTAAATTAATGGGAATCCTCATGTTAATGTTATAAAAATATTACGGTATTGTTTCGAGATATATAATGAGTTAACTGATAGTTATATATATGGCATATTTAGTAACTGAGTTTACGTTAAACCCCTATTTAATTACGAGCGTTGTTATGTTAAACGGAACCGAGTAATATGGGTAGAACCTTTGGCAGTCTAGCTAGTTATGTTGTCACTTAGCTAGTAGTATGGGTCGTTATAGATGGGTACTTACGTTAGGAGTGCACAGTTAGACGAGAGGTGAGAATATCATGCGAGTGTACGTCCTAACATGTACTTTGCATTTAATGTTTTAAATGTTTTTAAAGCACTTGCAGGTTTTTAAAATATAACTCCACATTCGGGCTCTGACCCGTTTGCTTTTCAAATATCTTTTTCTTTGTAAAACCATTTTAGGTGCCCAGCCACAAGGACACCAAGCATAGGATACTCATTCAGGTGACGAGCTGTAGCTGCTTGTGGAAGCTACAGGGATTTGCATGTTGACGCTTCTATCTTTTGGATTCCAGAGTCACCATATATCAGTTTAGGGCATGTTGCCCATTTCTTTAGAGACATCTTTTATATTTCAGTTTTCAGACTTTAGCATGTTTTATTTCAGTTTCGGTTATTCATTTCAGTTATGGGATTGTAGTGAGGAGTTTTCCTCCAGACTTTATTTACTCTATTGTGATGGTTATTCGTCTTACTTCAGTATGGTGAATGGTGTTATTTATTTCTTCATTACATTTGTTGCATGTTAATCAGACTTAAATTAAAATTTGGCAACTTGCTTTTTAAATACTATGTGGTTAGTAATATTAAAATGTTTTCGACAGTGATGCTATTAACTGAGCCAACTTGGCATTTTGAATTAATTTAATAAAGGAGTAGCTACCCGGTATTTAATTAGTCGGGGTGCCACAGGTGGTATCAGAGCATCAGGTTGTAGTGTCCTTTAGGATCTGTACGGCTATTATGTTTCCGCTACGTTTTCTTTGATATAGAGCCCTATATTTTAGGACTGTTGTACTCTTTTTGTGTATGCTTCGTTCTTCAGCTATATTAAGTTTATAACCGTGAACTTATAAACTTTGTTCTTATTTCAGATGCCTCCACGACGTGCACGACGAGTTCCCAGGAATGCAATGCCCGAACCCCAGCCCGCTCCAGTTCATGGCATGATGAACACCGCTGAGGTTGCTGCTATAGTAGCCCAAGCGGTAAATGCCGCGATTACCGTGATTCAGCAGGCACCGCCTCAGGCGCCGATTGCCGCGCTAGCACAGGTTAATGCATTCCCGTCTTCTTGGGAGCGTGTACGAGATGCTTTTCAGAAAGCGCATCTGCCAGAGTTTGCAGGTAGCTCAGACGTGGTAGTCTCGAGCCAATGGAGGAAGGACATACAGAGGCATTTGAGGATTCATGAGTGCACTGATGTTCAGAAACAGGTGCTAGCTACTTTCAAGCTAGTGGGATCTTCACTACAGTGGTGGGAGTGTATTACCACCGCGAAGGAGAGGGATACCCTCACGATTCAGGAGTTCTGGGTGCGGTTCGACCGCAAGTACTTTCCGTCCGCAGTTCATACAGAGATGAGGAGGAAGCTGATGAGTTTGAAGCAGGAGGGCAAGACAGTGGCCGAGTATGAGGCCGAGTTCACTAACCTGTTGAATATCGTTCCAGACGAGATTCCAACAGAGAAGAAGAAGATAGAGAAGTTCACCGACGGGTTGAATTGGAGGATCCGTCAGCATCTTCTAGGGAACCTATCATTGGCCACGTATTCTGATGTGGTTAATGCTGCATTATTGCACTGCCAGGACCACCGTTTTCATATGGCCGAGGGCAAGCGGTCGGGGGAGTCTAGCCATCAGGCAAGGACTGGAGGACATGGTGCCAGCGGGGCACAAATCGGTCAGGGGCAGAGACAGAATGAGCAGGGTACCCAGCAGGGGGATAATAAGAGGTTCCAGTCAGGGAACTACAGGCAGGGTCAGGGAGGTTTCCGCCAGAACCATCAGGGTCCAAACGGCCATCAGGGCCAACAGGTACAGAATGGGCAGCAGTTTCATCAGGGCCAGCAGGGCCAAGGGAGGAATGGTAACAGCCACCAGGGCCGGGGACAGCAGGGGCAGAGGGGAGGGAACTTCCCAGGGAAGTGCTTTACTTGTGGCAAGACTGGCCATAAGAAGCAGGATTGTCCTGATAGGGGCAGGGCCCCACAGCAGCAGCAGCAGGGTGCTCGCCAGGATCCATAGAGACCTATGTTTCCCGCCGCTCTTCCCGCACCGCCACAGATGGCAGCATTGCCACCCATTCCAGCAGTCCCAGCTCAGCAGGGGCAGCTATAGTATGGACGTGTCTACAACGTTCACCAGGCTGCAGTTCCACAGGCACCGCCCGCGATCGAGGGTACGTTTCCTATCCATGGCACTTTGGGTCGGGTGTTATTTGATACGGGTGCCACACACTGTTTTATAGCTACACACTTCGCGAAAGCTTTAGGATTGTTAGCTACGGCAGAGAGCACAGTGACGTGTGTCGACTCACCATTAGGGAGTGGGTCACTTATTTTCTTTATATGCCGGGGAGTGGAGGTAGAGGTTGGTGGTTTGGTATTACCTGCGGACATGTTAGTGTTAGACATGCATGTTCACGATGTGATCATCGGTATGGATTGGCTCGTAGCATATAGGTCCATGATTGATTGCTTTAGCGGGAGCATTATTTTTGCCATTCCGGGGCAAGAGATGTTTATAGTGGCGATGCCTCGCCCAGAGGGAGGATCGACCGCTCATCTGTATTACATAGAGGAGGATACCTCTAAGGAGGTTGTGATTCCTTTGGATTCGATCCCGGTTGTCAGGGAGTATTCAGATGTGTTTCAGGAGATACCAGGCTTACCACCCAGTCGGGAGATAGACTTCGTTATAGATTTGCTACCGGGTACGAGACCTATAGCACGTGCACCGTACCGTATGGCTCCGACTGAGATGCGAGAGCTACGGGATCAGATAGAGCAGCTGTTAGGGTAGGGATTTATTCGCAGGAGTACTTCACCTTGGGGCGCTCCAGTTTTGTTTGTGAAGAAGAGGGATGGTTCACTGAGATTGTGCGTGGACTACCGAGAGTTGAATAAGGTCACGATACGGAATAAGTATCCGTTGCCTCGAATCGATGACTTATTCGACCAGTTGAGAGGAGCTTCTTTCTTCTCAAAGATTGACTTGAGGTCAGGATACCATCAGTTGCGTATCAGGGAGGAGGATATCTCGAAGACTGCATTCTTATCGAGATATGGTTCTTACGAGTTTCGGGTTATGCCTTTCGGCTTGACCAACGCTCCAGCAGTGTTTATGGACTTGATGAACAGAGTGTTCAGGGATTTCCTAGATCAGTTTGTCATTGTCTTCATTGATGACATTCTGGTTTACTCTCAGACAGAGGAGGAGCACGCCGAGCATTTGAGGCAGGTTTTGCAGACACTTCGTCAGAACGAGTTGTATGCAAAATACGAGAAGTACGGGTTTTGGCTGAAGGAAGTCCAGTTCTTGGGTCACATTATTTCCGACCAGGGAATATCTGTTGATCCGGGAAAGGTATCAGCGGTGAGGGAGTGGGAACAGCCCACGACACCAACGGAGATTCATAGTTTCTTGGGCTTAGCAGTATACTACAGGAGATTTATTCGGGGTTTCTCAGAGATAGCAGGTCCTTTGACACATCTTACTCGTAAGGGTGTGCCATACATCTGGAGTGATGCCTGTCAGTTGGCATTCGATGAATTGAAGGACAAATTGACCTCAGCACCTGTGTTAGCATTGCCGAGACCGGGAGTTGAGTATTTGGTTTACACCGATGCGTCTTTGCAAGGGCTTGGAGGTTTATTGCAGCAGGAGAGACAGGCCATAGCTTATGCTTCCCGTAAGCTTAAGCCTCATGAGAAGAATTACCCCACGCATGATTTGGAGTTGGCAGCAGTGGTATTTGCCCTACGGATTTGGAGGCACTATCTTTTGGGGGAAAAGTTCCAACTGTTCATGGACCACAAGTCCCTACAGTACCTGTTCACGCAGAAGGAATTGAATATGCGACAGCGTAGGTGGGTTGAATTCATGAAAGACTACCAGTTCGACATCCAGTACCACCAGGGTAAGGCAAACGTGGTAGCAGACGCGTTGAGCCGTAGGCCAGTAGATGAGGTGGCAGAGGTATGGAAGGCTAAGTGGAAGGAATTGGGACACCAGGATGCAGTGGCCCGATCTTTCATGTCTGTGATGACCGTTACACCGCAGATTGTCACAAAGGTAGTACGGGCACAGGCTAATGACTCGTTCTGTCAGGAGCAGATAGTTCGATTACTAGCAGAGGGAGCCAAATCCTATACCGTTAGCTCAGACGGGGGATTACGCTTCAATGGGATATTGGTAGTTCCGGAAGGAGAGGAATTACGACACGATGTTATGGCAGAGTCGCACGGCTCACGGTTCGCGGTACATCCCGGAGGGGACAAAATGTACCAAGACATGAGACGGCAATATTGGTGGAGCGGTATGAAGAGAGATATCGCTGAGTTTGTCTCGAAATGCACCACTTGTCAGCTTGTAAAAGTTGATCATCAGAGACCAGCAGGATTGCTACAGCCATTGGAGGTTCCGGTGTGGATGTGGGAGAGCATATCCATGGATTTTATCACGGGGTTGCCTGCCTCGCAGAGGGGTCACGACTCTGTTTGGGTAATTGTGGACAGGTTGTCCAAGGTCGCTTACTTCTTACCCGTAAGGACTGACTACACTACGGGACAGTATGCCCAGCTCTTCATTTCAGAGATTGTGAGACTTCACGGTGTGCCCCTAAATATCGTGTCTGACAGAGTTAAGATATTTGTTTCGAGATTTTGGGAGAGTTTATAGGAGGCCATGGGCACGGAATTGCGGTTGAGTACGGCTTATCATCCGCAGACCGATGGGCAGACAGAGCGCACCAATCAGATGTTGGAGGACATACTACGCATGTGCATTATTGACTTTGGGGGTGGATGGGAGCAGTACCTTCCACTGGTGGAGTTTGCTTACAACAACTCCTATCAGTTTACTATTGGCATGGCTCCGTTTGAGGCATTGTACGGTAGGCCTTGTCGTTCCCCAGCATGTTGGTTAGAAGTGGGAGACAACAAACTACTTGGGCCGGAAGTGATTCAGGATACTTCGGCAAGGATTGAGTTGATTCGGAGTCGCATTCGGGTAGCTCAAGACAGGCAGAAGAGTTATGCTGATGCGAAGAGGTTTTTCAGGGAGTTCCAAGTGGGGGACCAGGTTTTGCTCAGGGTTTCTCCGATGAAGGGGATTATGCGATTCGGGAAGAAGGGGAAGTTGGCACCGAGGTATGTGGGGCCGTTTCCTATTATTGAGCGGATCGGACCCGTTGCGTATAGACTTGGACTACCGGAGCACTTGCATCGGATTCACGACGTGTTCCATATTTCCTCGCTGAGGAAATACCTTAGAGATAATTTGGCTCATTCTCACATTGCTGTGGAGGACATCGATCTCCATCCGGATAGCTCCTACGAGGAGGGGCCAATTGCTATTTTGGACCGAAGCGAGAGGAAACTGCGGTCAAAGATAGTTCCGTTAGTGCGTGTTCAGTGGCGACATCACAATGTCGAGGAGTCCACATGGGAGCGCGAGGATGAGATGCGCGAACATTATCCAGAGCTATTTTTAGCAGGTACTTTCTAGTTTTGAATTTCGGGACGAAATTCAGTTATTAGGGAGGAAGCATGTAATACCCCGTACTTTTGTCTATATTTATTTTTGGGATTAATTAATTAAATGCGTATTAATTGGAAATTAATCCGGGTTATAAATACTAATGAGATGCGAATTGGTATTTGATTATGTGCATATATGATTATATATGTATTTGGTACTATGAAAATTTGTGGTGAGATTTATATACGGCATTTTAGAAATTTTGTTGAGACGCGTGGGACCGCCGCGTCACGGTATAATATTTTGTTAATAAAAGTGAATTTAAAATCTATAATCCGTATGGCCGTTTTGAGTGCGCCAACGCGTCCGGAAGGGTCGAGATAGTCAGAAAACACTAGCCGGGGGTATAGTTTGGGTCCCGGGGTATTTTTAGGCCATACCGGTAACTTAAAGGGTATTTTGGTAATTTTACATTTTTAGGAATTAAAAGTGACGAAAATTAGAGATGTAAATCTGATGTGGATTAAACCCATTAAGCCCATTAACCAACCCATATTAACCTAGAAGGCTACGTAGGTTGTCATTTAGGTTTTCTAAGTTTCCCCAAATCAAACCCTAGCCACCTTAAGCCACCATTAGAGAGGAAGCATGGAGAAAAGAAATTCTGCAGAAATTCTTCATCAAATCAACACCAAATCCGGAATCAAACCAAGGCAAGTGATTTAAATTACATTCCTTATGCAGTGAATGCTTTTTCCATGTTAGAAACATTGTTAATCAATCTTATATAAGAGTTAAAAGAAAACCCATGAAATTGGAAGATTGTTGTTTAATTTTGGGATAGGTTTGCATGTAGAAACATTGTTTGAAGATTTAATTCAGAGATTTCATATCTATGTGATGTATAAACGGATTAAAATCTGGGAAATTTTGATGAGAAGAACCTAGGGTTTATGTTCTTGAAGAAAATTGGGAATTTATGTAGAAATTTGTGATTTAATGATGTTTAGAAGGTATTAAACCCCTTTAATGATGTTAGTATAGCACCTTGGCATGTTTGAGGATGATTAGAGAACTCAATATATTGTTGGAACGAATTTTAGAAGAGGTTTGAGGAGTGAAAATGGATGGAAAACGAATTGGGAAAATTCTGGGCCGAAACTGGTCAGTCGTTAGAAGCAGCCCCAGGTCGTTCGAACGAACTCGTTCGAACGAGCTTCTAACGAGTTGACCAGTCGTTACTAACGAGTAGGGATTTCGTTCGATATCTCGTTCGAACGAGATATCGTTAGAAGGGAAAGTTCGTTCGAACGAACTGGGATCTCGTTCGAACAGCCTCGTTCGAACGAGACTTCTAACGAGATGACAGTCCAAACTCGTTCGAACACTCGTTCGAACGAGACTTCTAACGAGCTGGCAGTTTGGGCCATTTTGGACTGTTTTGACTTTTGGAGTTCCGTAAACTGATTTGAGGATATAGATATCATTCCGTAGATGTAGTAATGATAGGATTGGGACATTTGGGTATTTATGATGTGAAATTTACATACGAGAGTTGTATTACATGGACGGTTTGGGTCAAGACGTGAGTGTCCACTACGACGTGAGAATTAATTATGGCACGTATGATTATAAACCGGTATAGCATATATATTGATAATTACGAGTTAGTACGAGAATGAGAATAGTACTACGATTAAAATATGGTATTACTAAGATGTGTGTTTACTTAGTATTGGTATATGGATTGTGTGTATGACATACCTACCATACTTGCTATCACGGGAGGTTTGCGTTCGCTTAGGACCCTCTAATCCTTGTGTGCCTACGGGGGGGATATAGACTGGTACCTCGATGAACATAGGTCATAGAAAGACTTATTGTGATATTATTAAGTCCGCTGATCATGGGAGCGTAGGTATGTGCGTGACCCATGTGATGGTGACTGTGTTCGCCTCCATTATTTGTGATGTTGTTATCGGTAAACTATTCCTGAGAGATTCGGAATATGTAATCCTTATGTACGTGATGTACCGGGATGGATAGCAGAGTATGTGTGCACCACAGCTTAGTTCGCGGGGTGCTTGTATTGTATATTTATGATATGAATAATTTACATTAAATTAATGGGAATCCTCATGTTAATGTTATAAAAATATTACGGTATTATTTCGAGATATATAATGAGTTAACTGATAGTTATATATATGGCATATTTAGTAACTGAGTTTACGTTAAACCCCTATTTAATTACGAGCGTTGTTATGTTAAATGGAACCGAGTAATATGGGTAGAACCTTTGGCAGTCTAGCTAGTTATGTTGTCACTTAGCTAGTAGTATGGGTCGTTATAGATGGGTACTTACGTTAGGAGTGCACAGTTAGACGAGAGGTGAGAATATCATGCGAGTGTACGTCCTAACATGTACTTTGCATTTAATGTTTTAAATGTTTTTAAAGCACTTGCAGGTTTTTAAAATATAACTCCACATTCGGGCTCTGACCCGTTTGCTTTTCAAATCTATTTTTCTTTGTAAAACCATTTTAGGTGCCCAGCCACAAGGACACCAAGCATAGGATACTCATTCAGGTGACGAGCTGTAGCTGCTTGTGGAAGCTACAGGGATTTGCATGTAGACGCTTCTATCTTTTGGATTCCCGAGTCACCATCTATCAGTTGTAGGGCATGTTGCCCATTTCTTTAGAGACATCTTTTATATTTCAGTTTTCAGACTTTAGCATGTTTTATTTCAGTTTTGGTTATTCATTTCAGTTATGGGATTGTAGTGAGGAGTTTTCCTCCAGACTTTATTTACTCTATTGTGATGGTTATTCGTTTTACTTCAGTATGGTGAATGGTGTTATTTATTTCTTCATTACATTTGTTGCATGTTAATCAGACTTAAATTAAAATTTGGCAACTTGCTTTTTAAATACTAGGTGGTTAGTAATATTAAAATGTTTTCGACAGTGATGCTATTAACTGAGCCAACTTGGCATTTTGAATTAATTTAATAAAGGAGTAGCTACCCGCTATTTAATTAGTCGGGGTGCCACAGATCCTCAATGGAATTCTTAATTGACTTTATCATTGTACCAGTGATAACGTTTCTTCATATTCAATCTCCTATTTTTTAGCAAAAGCTTTCGCAACAAACCTTGATAAAATTTTGCACCTTACCATCTAGCCCTCTTTTCTTCTTATAAATCCTTTTTTACCCGATGGGTTTTATAACATTGGATAAACCAACATGTTTCCAAACTTGATTTTAATACATCAATTCCATTTCAGTATTCATAGACTTATTCCAAATATCAAAGTCCTTTTCTTGGAGTACCACATTATAGTTCTCGGGATCCGATTGATGCTCCCTTGGTATATATCCTAAGTATTCACCTAAATACACTAACATGTCAGGTTATCATTTGTCTATCCCACTATGATGTGGCTCTACTTGGGGTTATGCATAAATGACAAGTTTTCTGATTATTGGTAATACTCTAACAACCTCTATGTAGTCTATTAATGACATCGGTTGTATTTTATCATATACTGGCGGTTCAGAAGAAAGTACTTGGTTTTTCCTCTTAGCTCTTCTCAGAGAAACTTACTCTTGGGTTTGTACTGCATTATATAATCTTCCTCTATAATCGATAATTAATACTAATAATGACTCCATGGTATAAAATAATCACCTTTAGATACTTTTGGATAACTTACAAATACACATAATATGTACTAGATTCTAACTTTTTTGGCTCCTTCCTCAAAACATGTATGGGGAACCCCAAATCCGAACATGTACTGGACTAGGCCTGCTACCAACCCACATTTTTTTGGGAGTAATTGATACTAATTTAGAACAAACTATGTTTATTAAATAAGTAGTCATCTCTAATGCATACCCTCCCCTAAAAAAATCGACATATCAAAATACGTCATCATAGATCTAACCATGTTTAATCATTTTTTCGTGGAGAGCCCAATGCATACAACTAGGGCGTAATTCACACCTCTGATTATTTACGACTAAACTCTCACTCGAGTTACTCGCTTCCATGATCAGATTGTATGATTTGGATTAATTTATCATGCCTATTCTCTATATCAGTCTTATACACTTTAGACATATCATAGTTTAACACTTTTGGTGAATAAGGTAAACGTATTCATAGCTTGAGTAATAATTATAGAAAGTGATGAAGTACTCATAACCACTTCTTCCTTGAATAGTCATAGGAACACATAAATTAGAATGCACCATTTCCAATACATCTTTGTCCATGTATCCTTTGGTTATAAAGGCATCCTTGTCAGTTTTACCTTTTAAACATGACTCATATACTAGAGGTGTCTCCACTTTGAATGAGCCCAATTGGTCATTAAAAACTAGTCATTGAATTCTTATTAGATTAATATGACGAGGGATTACGTGATAACGTTATGTTTAGTTAAACTTAAAAGGTTTCTTTCTCTTAAAGTTATTTTCATTTTAGAATTTAATAGTAACAGTGAGATCGGTTTTATAACATATGTAAAAGTAATTCTCTAAGATTATCTTTTATCTCCACCCAAATCTAAAGATAGATGTTCTATTTCTAATATTGATGCTTTGATGTATCGCCCATGAACGACAACATTTTTTCCTCACTATACTCCAGGTTACATGGAACCCATGCAAAGAATTGAAAACATGATTAGTAGCATTCAAATCTACACACCAGGTCCTTGTAGATCAGGCCATAAGACATGTCTCAATAATAAAAGACAAATTACCATTTACATTCCTCTATTTTCCTACGTATACTAGGTATTTTTATTCCAATATACTGACCTTTTGAAGATGTACCACTCCCCTTTCATTTTTTTCGATAACCGATGTTTATTCAATGTTTTAACAAACACATATTGTACTTGAGACTTTCCCGTATTAAATATTATTATTATTATTATTATTATTATTATTATTATTATTATTATTATTATTATTATTATTATTATTATTATTATTATTATTATTATTATTATTATTATTATTATTATTATTATTATTATTCAAGCCTTTCAAGACAAAGTAAAAGGGGTCTCTATAAGGAACCTTTACAACACCTTTTTATTTGATGATATTCTCTCAATCTTGGATTCTTTTAAAAGTTAGGACAAAGAGTAGTACAAAAATTTCATAGAATAATTTAGGCGAAAGGGCTCAACGAATTTTGGGAGTGATCATAGGACAAAATCAATGTGGATGGTTATCATCTATGTAATATAGTCCTTTACTGGAGTACTAACAACCATATTTATTTCCACCAACCTTGCCAAAACATCCAGTCTTGTGCCATAATTCCAATACTCAAGCATGTCCCTGAGGTTCATAATCATATTGTAAGCACTTGACATATTCAGATGAAGGTATTGCAATACATTGGTCATAGATGACAATATATATAAATGTGCTATTTCATTAATCATTCTACCACTTTTGGTAAGACTGAACATCCGAGTCAGATATCTGGTCATTAGGCTTGACAGGTCATGGTTCAGTTAAAACAAACTTATAATCGTTAGTAGTGAGGACAATATCCAGGTTCATTTTCCAATGTATGAATTCATTTGTGTTAGTTTTTTTTGTTTCAGATTAATTCAAGTGGGTTCAAAGTTGAGCCCGTTTTTGAAATAAGAGGATCATACTTAAAGTAATTTTTTTAATTAAATATATGAGAATGTAAGTTTTGATTAAAAATCAGAATCTCTTTCCTCTCCCAATAATGAAAATAAATCCTAATAAGCATCCTAATTCCATTATGAAATAAAAACTTTTGATTGGAGCTTAAATAACTTCACCTTAAATTATGAAGATACTATATCTTTGAAATACATCATCCAAACAATCAAGAGAATCTTTGTCAACATGATTAAACAAGTGACATATTTTTTTCCCACAAGTAATGACAGTCACTCTATTGAGGAGGATATCATTACTTGTGTTTAAGTGCATCAGTTCATTCCGTAAACTTAAATCCTCTCATGTAAAACTTTCTTGTTTAGGGGGGGGGGGGGGGGGGGGGATCGTACACACTTACATTTAATTTCAAAGATCTATCAATCAAGAGTTTCAAAATACCGTGATACCATGATTAGTTCCCTTTGTTGGGGGGAAAGTCAATATAACACGAAAATTTAATCACATTTCCTTTTAAAATACTGATGGAGACTTTAGGGTTTATTTGAAATCCCTCTCCCACTTAATTTATTAAACTTGAGAGTTTGCTTTGAAAAATATTTATCCAATTCTGAATTGTCCAATTAAATAAGAATTATTTTTTTTATCCAAATCTCCATATTTTTTTTCCAAAATAATCCTATTTCTTTAAATTAAATACATTTAGAAATTTAATCCAATCATTTAATTAAATATCTACATTAAATTAAATTAGAAATGTCCAAATTTTCCATTTCTTAAAAGACAAGCAAGCTAAGGTCGATTTATATATATGCATGTTATCAATACAATTGTGGTCGCTAATTAAATAAGTTAATTAATAAATAATAAAACAATAAAAATACATATATGTTGATATATATGGACATTCATACGCATGAATCAATAAGAATTATAATTCAAATAGAAGTTTCATTCATTATGTCCTTATTCGGATGAGTTTGAGTCCAATTAGTGCAGTCCAATGCATCCCTATCAAATTTGGATTCCTTTTTGGCAATTCTAAAAGGATTTTAACATCAAAATTTGCAAGAATTACTCCCTCAAAATATCCTTTCATGTTTTTGGGCACATTCTGCTCTGGGCCGTGCATATGGTTTGAATCAAACATTGTGCACATGCCATAATGACCATAATATGCACCGTTTGTATGAAATCAATTACTGTCGATGAAGGACATGCACATAGATCCAATTTGACAGTGTACGGACAAAGACGGACATATTTTATTTTATTTTGGCATACTCTATCTAGATCTTCTCAAAATTATTACGGTTGATCCTAAACAACTTTTGAATAATACACTACTAATAACCATTATTACACCCTTCGTCTACTCTTCAAAATAAATCTATTAAGGAAATAATCAAAACCTTAGTTATTATTCTCTCTCTAAAAAAATCCTCAAATCACTTATTTTTCCATCCAAACCCCGTAAAGTTTAACTTCAAGTTGCATAAATATCCTTTTTATTTTCCTAATATTTTTTATAGATGCCAAAAGGTCCACACTCAACTTCAATTTTCCCCAAAAAACTTTATTAACAATTAAGTCTAAAATTTACTTACTAAGACGAGGATCTCAAGTCGGAGCCCTTTGTCATTGAAAGAATACTCAGGTGGTGTCATATGTAAGGTTCCTCTTAAATTCATTTACTTTATAAAATTCTTGATTTAAAGGCCGGTGTTGTGTTATAGTATCACCGCACTACATTTTACATAAGATATAGTTTAGATGATGATTATATATGTGGATTCTACCCAAGATTTTGATCTTAATGTTATAAGTCTCGACTCTCTTTCTTATTTAGAATAGTTTTTTAGTAAACCTATTTCATCAAATCCATTTCAATTTTAACATAAACCTTTAATATGTTTTCAAATCTGAACTATGTTCATTTCAAAACCATTTTAAGTCATCAAAGGGCGCCGAGATCTCCCCCAGTGAGTGAATATAAGAGGTAAAATTCCTCTAGGCACTGGAAAACTACATGGCCATTATGTAGGCTCACTCGGATTGTTGTCTGAGTGAAATAGTCCAACATTGTATATATGTATACTTTTATAATATTTACACACACATCCCACATTGTGCCAAACAATTTACTGACATAATAATTAATTAATTTACTTATTATTCATTTTTACACCATAACGGGCCTACATAAACATATTCACATCTATATTTAAGACCTAAATAGTTAAGTGAGTTCCTAACACCTTCCCAATTCGTACCCCAGTCCTCGAACTCTCAACTTCATCTTAAACACACAAACCACTTTCCCTCACTAGGTTTCCATGGAGGCCTTCCCATTATTTTCTATTTTTTGGGTAAAATAGACTCAATATTTAACTTTTCCCAACAACTAACAACTCTATGACCATTTTCATCATAAAGGAACCCTTATTTACAATGTCCCATAGGATGTGTTGGACGAGAGAGACACCATCATGGGTACAGGTTCTCATAGTCACGACAAAAACTTGGAGCTTGTTGGAGGATATGTCTTTAAGGATAAATTTCCAATAGAGTCAATTTATATGTATTTTTTCTTTATTCAGTGTTTGGATAAAACTATTTGAGTCATATATTAGGACTCGAGTTGTTGACCCTTCAAGCTTATGATGTGGTTTCTTAAAGACATAACATTAGAGTTAGAAGATCTATATTATTGTTTTGTGATTCGCTCTAGTTTTTATTTTCACGTTCTGATGATCTATCAAGTATGGATTCACATATATTTTTATCCTTGAATATTTTATATTTGGGTCTTAAGATTTTTATGAAATTGTTTTTAAAGTATTTTAAAATGATTTTATCTCTTCTATTTAGAAGAAAAATATTTTTTCTAGAGGTCATTAAAACAACACTGGGTATGTCGTTCAAACAAGACATCGCATCTCATTAGAAGATGTTCCAATTAACTTTGAACAAACCAACTTTGGCCTTATCTGGAATCTCGTTGGATACTTTTTCTTTGGATACATATTCAAACGAGATGCTATACTTCGTTTGAACGAGGTTTAAAGTTGTTCAAATGAGCATCCAAATTTTTATAGAATCTAAGATTTTCTAAACTACTTTTCATCCTTATCTCATTTTTAACAAACCACCTATAAATAGGAGTGCGGAGAATCATTTTTATGATAGACTTTTGAATTAATTTTGAGTTTCCTAACTCTTACAAAAAGCTCTTTTGTTTTATCCAAACCCTTAGTATACACCCAAACAGTTTTAGATCAGAGTTTTATTTAATTACACTTTGAGATCTAGTTTCTGGGCACCAAGGGTTATTCTCCACATCTTTGTAAAAATTATTTCATTGTGGTGGAATCTATATATGCTGGTGTGTTTACATATAATGGACTTCGTATCTGATGGTTACTATGTTATTCGGTAGATATCGAGGCATGTGTGGACTTACAATTTGTGACAGTTGCGTGGGTGTATTCATAAGTTGTCACTGTTGAGGAAAGGCTAAAGATCAAAGACGTGCAAGTCTTGTGAGGGTTTTGATTTGTTGTGTATGTTATCTATCGACTTCTGTCAATAATTTATCATGTGAATTTACGTGGTTGGGTCATCCGACGTTTTTCCCCTTTGGGTTTTTCTTGTACATAAGGTGTTGTGGTTGATTTACTTATTTTATCCTAAACTCACCTAGAAGCATGTTTAGGTTAAGATAAAATTGGTTAATCAGTTTTATCCTAACTTGTTTAAAAATCACTAGAACGTTTTACTTTGTGTTAACTTTTTTAAGTTTAATATTTAGTTTGAAAAAATTATATATTGGTTTTTTGTTTAGACCGGACCATTTTATAATGCACATTTTCAAATTGGTATGAAATCTAAAATACTAAGTTATTATGTATATCCTTCTTTTTGTGCCATTTTATGGTTATTTAGGTCTCTCTCTCTCTCTCTCGTGTTTTATTTTTATTTTATCGATTGGTTGCCATAGTTATAAGTTGTCCGATAAGTTTACTGATGAAAATAATTTTGGTATTCGAGACGAGTTTAATGAGATTCATAGTCGAGATGCCAAATTAACTCGTCCAAATTTGAAATTTATAAAAATAATTAAAAATCTTAATTTTTTTTGTTTTATTGCTGAAATTGATTTTTTTGCAAATTGTTCAAACTCAAGGAGATATCCTTCCAGATTTCGAAAGTTTAAAAGTGCCCAATAAATATAGTGATGATAGACACCATGTCATAGAGAATGAATTAGAGGACTCTAAAGTTTCTATGGTGAATGCATGTGCCATTGAGAATAATGAAAAATTGATTAAAGATTTTAAGGAACGTGAGAAGCCTCATAAGGATAAGTTTACTTGCATTGACGGGGATTAACATAACCTTTTAAGTTTTATGGAAAATTTAAAGAAGAATTTTTTTATGTTTGAGGAGTCTAAATGTTTTCTCAAGCCTAGGATTTTTAAGTTAAAAGATGATCTGAAAGACTCTAGTAGTGTTAGTACTAGCTTTGATAATTTAAATGCTTTCTCTCCTAAAATCAAGACCAATGTTTGTTTTGGAGTGTTAACATTAGACAAGTATGTTAGACAAGGTCAACCCATAGGTAACATTCATCGTGTTTACACATGTTAGCATTGCGGTAGGAAATGTCGTCTTAGGGTGTTTTGTTATTATCTTAGAATGGGTTCTAGGAAAAATAGATCTCGTGTCATAATGGTTACCAAATCAATAGGTATTAAGTATTCATTTATTTAGGTTACGAAATCAATTTTGGCGACATTGAATATTAGACTTGTTGATTCTTGAATGTTTGCACATGATTCTTTCCGTGTTGTATCTTATAGTTAATTGTGCTTGCATGTTTTTCATACACTAACTTATGTACTTCATGTTATATTTGCTTGCTAGTTGCACGATTTTTATCCTTTTTTTAATTTGATTTTTCTTTTCTTGAGGTATATTAAGAAAAATACAACAAGGTTTTGTGTGTATTTTGAGTTATTTTGTTAAATTGGTTTTACAAAATGTTTAAAAACTCAAAAATATTTTTGGTTTATGTGTTGTTTAGTTTTGCACATTTTTGTGGTATATTGGTGTATTTGAATCCACTTACTTTCATGTTCCCACGGTGGTTGTCAATTTTTTTATAAGCATCTTACAACTGAACACCTCTCAATACGACTCACAATATTCACCCTAAATTTCAATAATTCCAACGTCACCACACATTCTTGAGGTGAACACTCATCGGATTACTTTTCACGCTAACCGAGGATGTTGATGATATAACACAAGGACTAAAACTTAAGTTATCATTCTTAATGAATAAATCTTCAATGATGTCGTAATCTCAACTCCAATGCCACAGTTGCATGCGTGCGCAAACCAGAGTCCTCGCTCTCCTAGGCCGAGCCCCAAACCTAATTTTGACGACCAGACGATCAAATCCGGACTTAATAACTACATATATCTCCCACAATAAATTTAAACCTAAAGATCTTATACCAATTTTTAACACCCCGATCAAGATTTATAGGTCACCCATGGGTCAAATCGGTGAAGTTCGATTGCATTAAGTGTGGAGTGATGTGAAATAAGTAAATAATATTATGAGTCCATTTTAATTAATTATATCTATTGACTAACCATTTTCTTTTCTTTTCTAGGATTATAAGTATAATGATAATAAATGTGGAACCGTTAGGCAACGCCCTAGGGTTCGAATGATCACATATATATATTAGTGTAAACAGTAAGAATCACTTACATGTAAAACACTCACAAAAGATGAAATATTGTGCAACCTACTGCAATAAAGGAACGAGGTTAGAAAATGCCCATTGCGGTTCCCAAGAATAATGCATCATTGAAACAAACGAGAGAAAGGAATGATGCAATATGATAACAATTTATTGAATGCATCTGCATTAACTAACATTAAAAGCATTAACCATGTTTTAATAAAAAGCCACTTCCTTTAACTTAGGTTAAAGCCATTAATATTTGTACTCTTTACTTTATCATTTTATTACAATACGTTTCATGAATTCATTAACACACCCAATTAATTTAGGAAAAATAGCATTCCATAGTTTCCCTTTTTACGTTGATCCAATTTTCCATTAAAAACCACCAATTTTACAATTAGAACATTTATATCCTTGGTATTTTCTTAAAAATATCATTTTAACACATGCATCCGATGTATGAAAATAATTTTTCAAATTTACACGTCAACATGGTCTTATAATCTCTATAGGGCAATCAAATCAACCAATTACAGTTATTTAACTATTTTGTTGTCTTTTATCACATCTCACATTACCGTGTTCAACCTGGGCTTATACTCATCGTGGGTCACTTAGCCACCCATAAATTATCATTTATTTATTTAAACTCTCACCTACTAGATTCTTTGATTCATTCCATGCCCCTTTTTTTAATAGTTTCCTTTATTATATGATTAGCAAATTTTTTGATGAATACCATTTTAAACGCGAAATATCACATCCATATATAATTACTAGCTGTCCTCTTTTACCGTAATTTAGCAATTTCATGTCTCTCCATTTATGCTCTTTTTCCATATCATTTTGTGAGCCCAAGCCAGTTACAAGATCCTTAATCATTATTTCGGAGGTCACCAATCCAATATATGTTTATGATCTTTCATCGCTTGCCATAAATGCTAAAGACATTTCCTTACTTGCCAATTGTCTTGATTTCAAGCTGAAGCCATGCCCTAGGGTTCTAAGGCCTCTTTAATTTCTCGATCGCTCTGAGCATCTTTTCTTATTCTTTAAGAACGTCTTTCACATTTTCGTATCTTTTAACAAGGTTAATAAGGACAAATCTTACAAGGTACTAACCTTCCTTAAATATTATTTCTAATTAGTGTTGCACACTTTATCCACGTTTTTAGCTTCAGATCCTTATTTTCCAAGTTTTACTCAGTTAGCAACATTTTATCTATTCAAGACTTTATAATTATCATTTTTGTACAAAACATACCAAAATCTCAAGGACGAAAATTTGAATCATACTAACTTAGGGTTTCATCTTGCAAAAAGTGTGACTTTTGGTGCCATTTTGTAAACTTCATACTTTTATGGGATAAATATATTTTTTACATTTTAGTGATAAATTTGTAATTAAATAGCCTTAGGGGCTATTTTGTAAATAATAAAACTTATGTCAAATACTTATAATTTAACCCCTCAAACTTAAACTATTTTCACTTTTACAGATAAAATGATAAATCTTTTAGCCCATCATTTCATTATAATAAATGTTGATACCAAAATTAATATGCTGATATGGACGAATAATATGAAGACACGTGTCAATCTACTTGGCACAATAATAGCGAGGAAGTTTCATTTCCCCGACCAACTCATGTTCTCTCCGAGCAACGAGGATACACCGAGGAACTTCAGCACTCCGAGGTACACTAGCGCTCCGAGGAACTCCTGATCAACGAGCAACTAAGGCGGTCTGAACTGCATCTCGGCCGTAGCATTAACTGCCAGATAATCAACAGTTCAATTATTCATTGAATGTTTATCATCTTGACGCACACGCTGCATTAAATGTATTACCATTTCATATGTATATCATTTAATGTATCAACCCTTTCATGTACAGCCTAAGGGCTATAAATACCTTGTATCACCCTCATTCAGGGGGACCGGAATTTCTTGAGAGAATATATACTCGAGAATCCCCAAACACTCAGCAATAACATAACAGTGGACGTATGCCATTCTTATAAGGCTGAACCACTTTAAAAATCTTTGTCTCATTTTATTTATCTGTGATTGAATAATTAGAGCTATCTAATTTTTTACATCAACAGATTGGCGCCGTCTGTGGGAACGATTGTTATTATCATTTTTCACCAAAAATCGTCCATCATCAATGGCGGATAATCCAGAATCTAGCAATCGAAATGCTGGAAATATTGGAAATCCTCAAAATCCCTCTGCACCTCCAGATCTAGCCGGGATTATGACGAATCTGGCTCAAGGACAAATCGCCATGCAAGAAACAATGAGGCAACTCATACAAACCCTTCATGGTGGTGCACCTGCACGTTCAGGACAACAAAGTGGTCAGAGGCAAACTTATTTACTTTCTTCACGATCCAGGCGTACTGAGTCACGTCGTAATGAGGAGTCTGATGATTTCTCTTATCAACCTGGGCGAACTTCATCAATAAGGGCTACAGATACTGATCAACATATCACTCTCTTTCCAGAAAGACCCAGTGCTTTAGAAAGACTGAGTAGGGTGTCTCCTTTCAGTCGATTAGGCCCTAGGAGGAATAGGAGCCCACCTAAGACCATGTCGAGGAGTTTTCGACAACCATCAGATCTAAGAGAAGGATCAGCACAATCACGACCGGCTGCTCGTCAAGATAGATATCAAGAAGCTACCTCAGAACGATCAATTGCTCGAACCAATAGGCCCGAGGAAGGAAATGAAGCATGGAAAGGATCTCTCCAACGGTTGGAGGATAAATTGGGAGAAATGGACAAAGCAAAGAACCCCCTACAATGAACTTTTGTTCGAGGAACACATTTTGTACAGGCCATTGTGAATTTTCCTACACCGTCAAAGTTCAAAGAACCTGTAGTGACCCCCAAATATGATGGAAAGACAGATCCTATTCTTCACATAGAGCAATATCAAGCTGCTGCCGACATCTATGTTGTTCCCGACGAGATGAGATGCATAGCGTTCTCCGGAACTCTTACTGGAGCTGCCCAGATATGGTACAACAATCTTCCTAGGGGTAAGATTTCAACTTTCTTTCAGTTGGCTGAATTGTTTATTGGTAATTTCTGTTTTGGAGCAAAGCCAGTAAAACGAGTAGCACACTTGTTAAGTGTTAGACAAAAATCTGGTGAGATTACTAGAGATTACATAACTCGTTTCAATAACGAGAAGCTGGAAGTCATAGATTATGAAGAAAATACAGCAATCACCGCCTTGATGAGTGGGTTGCTGCCTAATAAATTGTATTACACCTTGGCGAAAGATCCACCTAAAACTATGTCAGAGTTGATGGCAAAAGCGGCCAAAATCGTGAACGCCGAGGAAGCTATGGCTGCAAAGAAGAATATGGATAAAGACACCAAGGTAGACGTCGACAAGTCTAAAAATAAAGAGCATAAGGGCAATGGCGGTGACAAACGATCCAGAAATAATAAATCATCATGGGAACTCTTGAAGAAATATGACAATTATACGCCTTTGAAAATGGGTATTCATCATGTCTTGGAAGAAATCAAGAACAACGAGGAGGTAAAATGCCCAAAGAAACTGAGGTCAGACCCTGATTCGAGGAGTTAAGATAAATATTGCGAGTTTCATAAAGATCATGGTCACATGACCAAAAATTGCATAGCTCTTCAGAACGAGATTGAAACACTCATCCGAAGAGGAAAGCTATCAAAATATGTTGATCAGGGAGGTGAAAGAAAAAATAACGATCGGACTAGAGAGAGGTCTAGATCTCCTCGTCGAGCAGAAGAGAAAAAGAAGAGGAACCATGAAGATGATCTAGATGATGACCCCGACCTTCCCAAGAAACCAAGACAGCCAGAACGAGAGGTATTTTCTATACGTTTTGGGTCATTTGATTGTAATGTCATTACAGGAGGAGATGCAGGAGGAGGAGACCTCACTGCAGAAAGAAAGGCTTACCTTGGATAGGCTCAAGCTTGTTCATATATTCAGCGAATAAATCTGGCCGAGGACGATCGTCCAAGGAAGGTAAACAAAGAGAAACTGGTCATTGGCTTTTCAAAAAATGACCTAGCAGGTGTTCTTTATCCTCACGACGATCCTCTGGTGATTAAAATGAGGATGAAGGAAGTAGTGATTTCAAGGGTGTTGGTAGACAATGGAAGTTCGGCAGACATCATGTACTATTCATGCTTTGACAGTTTAAATCTGAAATTATCTCAATTGGAACCGTATCACAGACCCCTCCTGGGTTTTGCTGGCGAGAAAGTTTTTCCACTTGGGACGATCAAGTTGGACATATTCATTGGAACTTGGCCTGCTTGTCGAACAGAGAGAATACGCTTCTTTATGATGGATAAGAATGTGCAGTCAGCCTACAATGTCATCATGGGAAGAGTTGGTTTGAAGAAGTTCGAAGCAGTTCCATCTACAGTGCATCAGTGCTTAAAATTCCCAACAAATTTTGGAGTAGGAGTTGTGAAAGGTGATCAGAAAGTAGCTCGGGAATGCTATTATTCGTCTGCCGAGCAACAGGAACTTGAAGATTCAAGAAAAAAGACTACTACCTACCATGTGGATGAAGGTAAAGAAATTGAAACACTGGATCCTCGAGATGAATCTAAACTTGTAAAAGGACAGGTGGTGGAATCTACAGAAAATATTATTCTGGACGACGAGCACCCTGAACGAGTAACCCAGATAGGTTCTACGTTGGATGCTTCAATAAAACAGGAGTTGATAACTTTCTTGAGAAACAGGAAGAAAACTTTTGCGTGGAATCATGAAGACATGCCAGGAATAGATCCAAACTTCTTATGTCATGAGCTCAATGTGAATAAGAAGATCAAGCCTGTAAAGTAGAGAAGAAGGGTATTTAGCCCCGAGAAGAATCATGCTATACAAGAGGAGGTCGAGAAGCTCCAGAAAGCCCAATTCATTGAAGACGTGAAGTATCCAGACTGGTTGGCAAATGTGGTGATGGTAAAAAAGAAAAACAATAAATGGAGAATGTGTGTTGATTTCACCGATCTTAACAAGGCGTGCCCAAAAGATCATTTTCCATTGCCCAGAATTGATCAACTAGTGGATGCTACCTCGGGACATGAGCTGCTCAGCTTCATGGATGCTTACTCTGGCTACAACCAGATCAAAATGAAACCTGAAGACAGGGAAAGTACTTCTTTTATTACCCCTAGGGGAACTTATTGCTATAATGTTATGCCTTTTGGTTTGAAAAATGCAGGAGCGACATACCAGCGGCTGATGAACAAGGTTTTCACCGAACAAATCAGTTGCAACATGGAAGTCTATGATATGCTGACAAAAAGCAAGAAAGCTGCAGATCATCTATTTGACTTAGCTCAGACATTTGATCAACTGGATAAATACCAGATGAAGCTCAACCCGACGAAGTGCACATTTGGAGTACGAGAAGGAATGTTTCTCGGGTACATTGTCAACCAGCGAGGCATTGAAGCAAATCCAGATAAGATCAAAGCTCTTTTAGGGTTGCGATCTCCAACAACAAAGAAAAAAGTGCAGAGTATTACAGGACGAGTTGCAACGCTCAACAAATTTGTGTCCCGAGCAACTGATAAATGCCTCCCATTCTTCAAAACACTTCGAAAAACTTTGGAGTGGACTGATGAATGTGAGAAGGCCTTTCAAGACTTGAAAAAGTATTTGGGAGCACCTCCATTGTTGTCCAGGCCAATAACAGGAGAGAAGTTGTACTTGTATCTGGCAGTATCAGAGAATGCAGTCAGTTCAGCATTGATCAGATTGGAAAATGGAGTCCAGAAACTAATCTATTACACAAGTAAGGCTTTCCGAGGTGCGGAAATCAGGTACCCAAAGCTGGAGAAATTGGCATTGGCATTAATTGAAGCAAGTAGAAGAATGAGGCCATATTTCCAGGCCCATACCATCGTCGTTGATACAGACATGCCACTGAGGCAAGCCCTTCATAAGCCAGAAAAGTTAGGGAGATTGATGTACTGGGCAATAGAGCTCGGTGAATATGATATTGTGTATGAGCCCAGATCATTATTGAAAGGGCAAGCTGTAGCAGATTTTATAGCAGAGTTTACATATCCTGATACCCCCGAGGAACAAAAATTGCTCCCTGACCAACCTGTGGATGTTACAGGATCAACAGACATAAATCCAGACCAACTTCGGTTGGTAAAAGGACTTATGGATAAAGAAAGATCATCAACTTAGAGCTCTGACCAGCTCCGGTTGGTAAAAGAGCGATAAGAGATGATCGACGAGGAGCGAAAAGTGTCAGGGAAGGATGAAAAGAAGCAACAAATATTTCACCGAGGAACTCTGTCAGATAAGAAATTTGAAGACGGGTTGCCCATATGGAGATTATATGTAGATGGCTCATCTTGCACAGCAGGTTGCGGGGCAGGAATTGTTTTGAACACCCCAGACGAGATTGACATGGAATATGCTTTGCGATTCCAATTCAAAGCCTCCAATAATGAGGCTGAGTATGAGTCCATGATAGCAGGTCTTAATTTATCAAAGATTATGGAAGCGCAACAAGTGATGGTATTCAGTGATTCTCAATTGATTGTGAATCAGATGATGGGAACATATGCGGTTAAAGGATAACTAATGGTCAAGTATCATGCAAAGGTGATGGAATTGTTGGCAGAATTTGATGCCATTCAGTTGATTAGAATACCCAGAATAGAAAATGCACAAGCAGACGCACTGGCCCAACTAGCATCAGCTACCCGTATCGAGCTGCGAAGAACAATACCAATTGAAGTACTCGAAAGTCGGAGCATAGATGAAAACTTGACGATGAATATTATTACCCTCGATTTAGGACCATCTTGGATGGATCCCATCAGGGCATATGTGGAAGAAGGCGAATTACTGGAAGATAAGCTCGCTGCCAAGAAATTGAAGTATAAAGCTGCTCGGTATGTACTAACTAATGGTGTTTTGTATAGACGAGGAATTATGGCAGGTTTGCAGAGATGTGTACACCCCTCCGAAGTGAAAGAATTGATTGAAAAGATCCATGAAGGGTCTTGTGGAGCTCATGTAGCAGGTCGAATACTTTTGCAAAGGGTAATGACTCAAGGATACTACTGGCCGACGATGAGGGCTGATTGTATAGCCTATGCTAAGAAATGTGACAAGTGCCAACGTTTTTCCTCCATCCGACGAACTCCACAAGCATTATTGACACCAATAACTTCCCCTTGGCCATTTGCCATGTGGGGAATTGATTTGGTTGGACGACTGCCGACCACCCGAGGAAGATTCAAGTACCTCGTCGTTACAGTGGACTATTTTACTAAGTGGGTAGAAGCTGAGCCGCTTATTGATATGACATACGAGAAGGTATACCAGTTCGTTTGGAAGAACATCATCTGTCGATATGGTCTCCCTCATGCCTTCATCACAGATCATGGAACACAATTCGACAACGAGGAGTTTGCTGCCTATTATCAACAATCAAACATCCTGAAGACCCATTCAGCACCAGGTCATCCTCAAAGCAATGGGCAGACTGAGGTGACAAATAGAACACTACTAAACGGTTTGAAGAAGAGGCTAAGTGAATCTAAAGCTAATTGGATTAATGAGCTACAATCAGTATTGTGGGCTTACCGAACAACTCCCCGAGCAGCGACTGGAGAATCACCATACATGCTGGCATTTGGAAGTGAGGCTGTAATACCTGCCGAGTTGGGTCTCCCAACACACAGAGTGCTAAATTTCAATTCCCCAGTCAGTGACTTGATGAGCAGATTAGATTTGGACATGCTCGAGAGGTTAGAGAAGAGGCATCCATTAGGAATGCTGCTTACCAACAACGCACAGCTCTGTTCTACAACAAAAGGGTGAAGAAATGCGACTTAAAAGAAAGGGATTATGTGCTAAAGAAGGTCATTCAGAAGCACAATAAGCTTGAAGCGAACTGGCATGGACCTTACCGAGTTACAGAAGTTGTCCGACCAGGAACTTACCGAATAGCAACTCTAGAAGGAGAGGAATTCAAGAATGCTTGGAATGCTGAACACCTTCGCAAGTATTATCAATGATGTAAAATGTACAACAGTTCCATCAATATGAATAAAACGATGATTTTTTCACCATTTTTCTCTCGTTTGTTTGAAAGTTTTTCGGGGAATACTAGTGTTGTACACTACACCGCTCGACAGCAAAAAGAAGACGATAGTTCAGACCCACGACCAACTCCGATTGGTAAAAGGGTGAGAACAAATGATATACTCCTTTGGTTAGGAGGCGTACACTTGCGTGATCAACTTCGGTTGGTAAAAGAGCTTGTGGACAAGATAGTTCGAAAGAACCTGATATACTCCTTTGGTTAGGAGGCGTACACTTGCGTGATCAACTTCGGTTGGTAAAAGAGCTTATGGACAAGATAGTTCGAAAGAACCTGATATACTCCATTGGTTAGGAGGCGTACACTTGCGTGATCAACTTCGGTTGGTAAAAGAGCTTGCGGACAAGATAGTTCGAAAGAACCTGATATACTCCTTTGGTTAGGAGGCGTACACTTGCGTGATCAACTTCGGTTGGTAAAAGAGCTTGTGGACAAGATAGTTCGAAAGAACCTGATAGTTCGAGCGTGATCAACTTCGGTTGGTAAAATAGCGAGAACAAATTATACTCCTTTGGTTAGGAGGCGTACACTTGCGTGATCAACTTCGGTTGGTAAAAGAACTTGTGGACAAGATAGTTCGAAAGAACCCGATAGTTCAAACTCATGACCTACTCTGATTGGTAAGAGGGCAAGAACAACATTCTTAAAAATGCCAATTTTGGCTGGTTAAGAAACAAAATATGCCAATTTATGTTGGTCGGAAAGTAAAATCATTCCAGAAAATACAAGAATTCCAAACTGAACCAAGTATAGTTGGTCGGTGATCAAAACTGTAATTGGTCGATGAGGATAAATTATCAACCTTGGTTGGTCGGACACATTTTATGAAAAAAATTTACCAAGTATGGCTGATTGGAGATAAAAACCCATCAACTGTAGTTGGTCGACAAACACAATTTAACAACCTTGGTTGGTTGGAAGCATTTTAAACATTTTATACTCATTACTTTATTATTAAGTGATTGAGCAACATTGATACTTGTAATTTTGATTACTAAGTTGGTTGATGAACAGTACCATATTGTTATCTTTTTAACAGATACATATTCACAAATGTAAAAATGTTTGATAAACACAAAACAATAGCAATACCAATTTGCAAACAGAAAATGAAAGTCTTTCATTAAAATCAAAATAAATTACAAGCTACATATATGTGCTAACTGTTACATTGAAAAACCTATTCTATCGGTTTCTTTCCTTTAGCTTTTGAAACAGGCTCCTCGCCAGCAGGAGGATCCTCCAAGCAAAGAGGAGAATTAATGAAATTAATATCTCTGAGCATTCTGATGTTCATCACAGAAGGTGTATCCAAGAGATGCTCGGGATGAGATAATTCAATCTGAGAATGAAGACTATAGTCGCCAAGGTATTTTGAAATTAAGCTCCGAGGAATGGCACGAGCTGGGATCCACTCCATGTCTAGTTTATAAGGCGGTACAGGCAAGTCTAGTAGCCCAGGAGCATGATAATCCCATAAGAAATGGCCCTGCTCTAGCTTTAACACACCCAGGGCATTCAACCATCCTTGTTTATAACCTTCGTTATTGGCACTTTCAAGACGAGAATCCAAGTGACAAAGGGCTTCATTGTAGCCTGCCATCCAAAACTCACGAGGTTGTTTGTGAAATTGGAAAGTTATTCTCTCTAGTTGCTCGTGAAGGTTCCTGGCAAAAACATCTTTATCATTCAAAGCAGACTTCATTGCAGTAAGTTGATCTTCCAAAGATAGATTTTTCTTGGAAATTTCAGATAAAGCCCAATCTTTGGCGTTCAATTGGTATGCTTGAGTTTCCAATGTTGACAGAGTACGAGATTCTTCAACATTACGGCTGAGAACTCTTGATCGGCTCCGAGCAGGTGGAGAATTTTGCTCCTCGACAACATTTTGAACATATCTTCCTCACCCACGAGACCCTCTTCCTCGTCCCCGAGCAGTAGTAGAAATGCCAAATTTTCTTAACGTATCCAGTTCTTGCCTTAATTTGGCATTCTCAACCTCTAAGAACGAGAAACCTTCATCGGTAACCGGTATTAAAGCAGTGGAAGAGGAAGCTGCAGACTCATACTGTGCCAACTTTTTCTGCAAATTATTGTTCTCTTGTTCCAGTAACTCAGCGATCTGTCTACAGGCCTCAACTTCACCTTTTAGGGTTCTCTCCCTAACATCGTACCCAACGATGATCTTTTTGTGACCTGTTTCAGAGGAAAGCTGTTGATATCTATTCTTATATTCCTTGTGCAACAAAGCAGTTGATTCATTGTGCTGACTCTGAAGATCTTCTAAGTAATAATGAAGCTCCTCAATCAAGTCATAGTGGGCCACGTTGTTGGCCACAGCTCGGTCAAGTAAATCCGTCAAGTACCGATAAGCCTCAATTGCTTGTTCTGAGGCATCATGGCCAAGGATGTCAGCAATTTCTGATACACTCAAATTTGTATGACCAGCTTTATAATATTCATGGCATTGCTGCATCAGCTTTGTATTATGTGCAGATATATGTTCCATTCTAGCCACAAACTAATAATGAAAAGAAGACAACAGTCAACAAAAACAAATCATCAACAACAGAGATGAACAAAGATGTATTTTATTAGATCACAAAAAGATTACATTGTTTGATTACAAATAATGAAAGATAGAAATGATACCGAACAACTTCACACCTTTTCCTTGTCTCCCAAGACTTTCTCGGGAGGCTGGGACGAGGAGCTTGGTTGCTCGGTGGTAACAGCAGCTTGATCAGGAGGAGTTGAAATTTTCTCAGGAGGAGGAGGCATGGAAGAAATGTCCTCGTTGGCAGAAGGTAGAGATGCAGGGACTTGATCACCTATGGCCATGGAAGATTCATCAGAGATAGGCTCATCTTCTTCTTCTTCTACAATTGGTGGGGGAGGACCAGGGAGGTGTAGCTGGAATAGCCCAGAGTCGTCTTTGATCTTCAATTCCTGCAGGGCAGCTACCCAGCCATCTCGAAAGTATTTCAACTTCCCGTATTGTACTTGGGATGTCATCGCAGCAATCCCTTTGTCCCATCCTTTATCCCAGCCAGCGCTGAAGGATTTTTTAACTGCGAGCTTTCTTTTCAGTTTCTCCGAGGAGAGCTTCTCGGATAGAAGATCCTCGGCAGTCTTTAACTTCACATCCAATTATTCTTTTTGGCGCTTTACATCTCGCAGGATGGACAACTCTTCCTCTGCCTTCTTCAGCTTATCTTCAATCTCTGCAAAGTTCTTGAGCTTGTCGTCATATTTTTGATGCTCAATCTCTAAACTTTTCACCTTATTCTCCAAACTCTTGGAGATCTCAGCCAACTTCACCTTCTCAGCTTCAACTATTGACAACTTTTTCTCCCAGACAGCTTTGTCCTCACTATACTGCTGACGAGAATCCTTCAAGGATTGGGTCAAACCCAGCAGAGCATCCTCTACCCCCGACGAGGAGCTGGAAGCTTTAATTTCTTCATCTTTCTTCACGATGTTGTTAAAACAATTCACCAGTTAAACAAAGGAAAAAGTGATAGGTCAGTACAAAAATACAAGTATTCAAAGAAAGAAAGGAAATTCAGAGTGTGAGAAATTTACTGAAGCAAGGTGACGGGTAGCTAGGGATGTCAGCATATCCCTAGAAATCTTTTCATCAATTCCTTGGACCTCGGGTATGATCCAAGTTTTTACCGAGCTCATGCCAGAGCTCGGAGGAATAATGGTTGGAACACCAACACCACCAGCTGGTAGAGAAGAGATGGTTTCAGTCAGATTGGCAGTTTCAGCCAAATTGACTGAGGACGATTTCCTCAATCTCCTCAAATGAACTTCAGCAATTTCAACCAAGGAAGAACTCTTGGTCGAAGAGATAGCAGTCATCTCCACAGGAGCAACCTTCTTGCTCGGATCCACTGGGGGCTTCTCGGTAGCTTTGGAAGGCGCAACATCCACCTTCTTAGTCCCCTCTGGGACATCAATTTTGCTTTTCTTGGCTTCAGCAGCAAAAGTAGTGTCATCAAATAGAGCAGGGGGAGCTCTTTTCTTGCCCATTCTTTGACTTAAAGGGATGTGAGAATCTGAAGAAGAATCCTCTAGAGTTGAGGCTGGCTCAATAGATCTAATCACAGGACGAGCAGTATAAGAAGTCGTATAGCTCCTATACTGCAGCAAATATGATGCAGACCTGATGTGCTCGTCTGCAACGTTCTTATGCAAACCCCAGATAAGTTTCAGATGCTTAATATTAACCTATGATTCTTTTGGAGTTTTTCTTTTACTATCAACTGCAAATAAATACATAATGAAATATCAGTCATACATTTTGTCAAATATGATAAAAGCATAATTTCAAAAGTAAAGGAAAATGAGAATAAACCTATCCCATTGCCATATGGGGGGGCATTTAGGACCCTAGTATACTGCATCTCCAACCAAGGGGGCATATTGCCAATTTTTAATCACCACCCCATGTTCAAAATAATCTCTATTTGCATCAGGGAGGTTAACTACAAGAGACCTATTTAAAAACCTAGTTTTTAAGTAATAAACATTATCTAAAATAGCCCATCTATAGCAATACATAATCTCAGGAATCCCTATACGAGTTCCATGAGTTAGATTTAATTTATACACCCCATTAATTATTCTCCATGAATTGGGGGCTATTTTTGCAGGAACAACGTCAAAGTACTGACAGAACTCTAAGCATAAGGGGTTTGGCGGAAAAAAAAATCCACATTCGGCAATGAATAGACTGGGGAACCAATGTCCCTCAGCCAATCGAAAATAATCTAAAGGCTCAGAAAGAACCTCCAGAGTTACCCAGGAAGGAATGGAAAAATCGGAACGAAATTTCTCAACAGACTCCACAATATAAACCATAGTGAATAAAAGAAATACAGAAGAAAAGAAGAGAATCTTACAGGAAAAAGGAAGAGCTGACAACTAGCGAAGGAAAAGATGAACGCACAAGGGAGAGAGAGAGAACAGAAAGCTTGAATGCAGAAAATTGGAAAAGGTAGAAGACGGTATGGTTACCTAAGAAGTTTAAATACTTTACCTTGGGAAGCTGCGAAGGAAATGATTACACAAAAGAAACTAATATGCCACCGACGGCTAAAAGGACAAAAATGCACGAAGATCGAAGCACTCATAAAAATTCGAAAAAGGCGGATTCTATGAATTTGAAAGAAATTCAAATATGAAGAAAAGGCTCCTAAAACCCAGGAAAGTCATTTAATATCGCCATATACCGAGAAAGAATGTTCCATACTCCTCAAAGTTTGAAATAGGAAACATTGGGGGCTTCTGTTGATACCAAAATTAATATGCTGATATGGACGAATAATATGAAGACACATGTCAATCTACTTGGCACAATAATAACGAGGAAGTTTCATTTCCCCGACCAACTCATGTTCTCTCCGAGCAAAGAGGATACACCGAGGAACTTCAGCACTCCGAGGTACACTAGCGCTCCGAGGAACTCCTGATCAACGAGCAACTAAGGCGGTCCGAACTGCATCTCGGCCGTAGCATTAACTGCCAGATAATCAACAGTTCAATTATTCATTGAATGTTTATCATCTTGACGCACACGTTACATTAAATGTATTACCATTTCATATGTATATCATTTAATGTATCAACCCTTTCATGTACAGCCTAAGGGCTATAAATACCTTGTATCACCCTCATTCAGGGGGACCGGAATTTCTTGAGAGAACATATACTCGAGAATTCCAAAACACTCAGCAATAACATAACAGTGGACGTATGCCATTCTTATAAGGCTGAACCACTTTAAAAATCTTTGTCTCATTTTATTTATCTGTGATTGAATAATTAGAGCTATCTAATTTTTTACATCAACAATAAATAACACATTTTCACATAAAATAACAACCTTTTTTCATATTTATTTCACAAAATTCCATTTCTTAAATTTTGAAATTTTCAATAATTTTTGTAGTATACTTTTACTCCATATTTCATATTAATTTCATGAAAACCCAGTATTTCACTTAGAATAATAACATTGGATTTATCACTTTTAAAAAATTATTTTATTGTATACTGAAATTTATAAACATATAATTACATTGTTTTTAAGTCATCTTGATATGATTTCTTCACATAAACTGATAGAAAAGCCTTTAGCATTATATTTTGATATTTTTCATGCTTAGATATACACTTACATGCATTCAATAAATTTCATAATATAAAAAATAATATTTTTCCCCACCTTGTGAGTTCAAACATGAGGAAGATAGTTGAAGAAGATGTCAACTCCTACATCCAAAAGTGGCCTTAAAGGGGTTGTAAGTGGTTGCCAAGCCCCACAAAATATTCATAAAAATATCCTCCCCCTCCTTCAAACTCCATTAAAAATTCTTAGGTTTCACTTTCAAAATACTGCAAAATTACAGGCTAATAAACTAAAAAATATATTTTCTCATATTTATCTTCCCTAACTAGATTAAAAAATAGAAGATGTTATGGAACAAAAAAACATATTCTCTTTATTTTTCACCTAGATCATTTTTCCTCAATGAATACTCTTACTTTAAAGGGGTTTATGGATAAGGTTTGGGGACACTTGTAAAAATACGAGGAGATCCAAAGCCACATTTTGAATCTGTAAAGCCCTGATGGATTTCCAATTTTTCCACACTAATGTTGCCCCTTGTTTCTTCCTGCTGCTTACCCGTTAACCTCCATAGCGACAAGTCACTACCATCATAGTGGTTTAGGAAGCTACTATTGTGGACGAGATTTAATTTCTTGGTTCTTTGGTTTACAACCATAATTTTTCTCTATATTTCAATAATGCTTCTACATAATATAACCCTCCTGTGTGTATTACTTACCCCATGCATTCCATGCAACACTTGTAGTTAGATTTCTCCAATAAATTTTCCCAAATCCTCATAATACCTCCTAATAATCATTCTCAACCCATTAAATGTACTCAACTATTTTTCTTGAGAGAAATAAAATTTTATCAAATATGACATTTGTGCCCCAAACATAAAAATAATGTTTTTTTAGTCAGAAACTAATATTTTTCTAGAACACCCGCTTTATTCATTTAAAAAACTTATATAACCTGTCCATTAACTATTTCACCCTAGTTTATAATATTCAAAATAATATTTTGTGCCAAAACTTTAACATGGAGTACTATCAGCCTCTGCATGCAAAATCATGCAAAATCATGCAAAAATCAGTAAACGTCCACGTGACACTCATTTCATACTCATTTTGTCCATGCGAAACCATGAATTATTATTTAGCCTCATAAAATCATACGTATGCTATAGACAACCCATCTTAGTACCCCCGAAATACCTCAATACGTCCTTAACACTCCCCCCGTATCCAAATACCGTAGGTCCTACTCTGGACCATATTGTTAGAGCAAAATTTATGATTGCTCACATTTAATTTTATTTTAGTTTGGCGTATCCCATTACACAAACACAACACCTAAACACATCTCCATCACTAATTCTTGGTACCTGAAGACTATGTTGAAGACCATCAAAGAATGCAATGTTTCATCATCTCAACAATCATGAAACTATGCATTTGGTGTGGTAACAAGGATCTTAGTATTTTCCGGGGTTTACTTATTTTTACAAGGAAATATTTTTATTAAAGGAACTCAAAATTTTATAAAGATTTTCTTCCCAAAAGTCTGCTCTTCGTTCGAACGATGAAATCTGTGATTCGAATGAGTTTCTCCTATGATTCAATTATCGTTCTAAACGAAGTTTCAAATGAGATCTTTTTTAGTTATGTTGACATTTCATTGAAAACATACATTCGAATCATCGTTCGAATGAGATTTAACGAGTTACCAAAATGCTTCATATTGTAATCTCCTTAGGTGATATTGTTCAAAGTCGTTCGAACGATATAAGGAATTCATTCACACGTCAAACCTTATTGTTCGAACAACCGGGCGCTGTTTTATTTTTTAATGAATAATCCCATTATCTTTTGTACTTATCCTTTTTATCTTCCCTTCTATAAAAAGGCTGAATGGGATCAGACATTCCAACATTTATTTTCAAAATAAAAAACACCTTTTATGTTCTCTTGCTGTAATCAAACACCTCATACCATAATCCTCAACTCGAGGATATACTCAAGATCACTTTTACTAACACCAAGAAGGTTTATTTTGATACACTCTCGTAGAGACTTTTCTCTATGACTGATTTTGTGAAACTAGGTTTCACTGCTGAAGAATGAGGAAGGATAAATCGATGGATACCAAGGGTAGACCACTACATATGGATGATTCTGGAGATGAGTCGTATCTGTTGGATTTTGTGGAGATCTACGCATCTAACTTAGTTTAAATATGTGTTTTGTATGTCTTTTGTATTCAAAAACTTCCAATACTGCTGAATAAAAGGTTTTGCCCTGCAAAGGTATTTTTCCCCATCCCATGTGTTTTTGCGTGTTTGGGTCATTTAATTAAATATATTGATCCATTAGTTCATGCACACTCTCAAATTGTTATCAGAACCAGTTACGCGAAAGTATCATGTGATCCTTTTTCCGTAATTTTTTTTACACCAATCGTTTGAATAAATTGTTGATATTTAAAAGGCCAAAATTTAATGGATATTTTGTATAATCGAATTCCCATTTTTTATAGTTCCAATTATGCTTACTGGAAACCTAGGATGACGTTTATGCTTAAATCAACTGATAAACATGTCTAGATGCTTTGTGAAAGAGGGTGGACACCACCTACTGTAATTGTTGATAATGGCATTGGCCCCAAACCCATCTCTCAATGGACAGAGTATGACTTTAAATGGAGCAATTTTAACTCGTGCGGTTTGAGTGCCATCTTAGGAGTTGTCACCCCTGACGAGTTTTGCCAAATTATGACGTGCACCGCGTCTAAAAAAGCTAAGGATACCCTCCAACTCACTCATGAGAGAACCAATACTCTTAAAGCTTCTAAGATGTAAAATCTCACTACACAATTTGAAACTATAACTATGCTTGAATTTGAATCATTTGACGATTTTTACGCACGACTATCCGATATCGTAAACTTGAGTTTCAATTTAGGTGAGAGAATACCTAAGACGCATGTTGTTAAGAAGATTTTGAGATCGCTCCCTTCTCGTTTTATTCCTAAGGTTACCGTGCTCAATTCATTAGGAATTCTAGATACTCTTAAGTTATAAGAACTTGAAGTAGATTTTCAAATGCATGAGATAGATATGTCTCCTAAAACTATTAAGCTTAGGAAAAATGGATATGCACTAATATCCCAATATGAAAAAAGAAGTAGTGTCATCAAATTCCGAGTACGATATTCATTTAGACGATTTATCCCGTTTTGCAAAAAATTCAAAAGCAAAATACTTCTAAAAAAGAAAAAGTTTTGAGAAAGATAAAAAATATTAATCGGATAATAAAAATTTTGAAAAAGAAAATAAAGATCTCACAAATAAAGACGAGGAAAGATGTTATAAGTGTGAGGGAAAGGGTCACAATGCTCAAGAGTGTCCGACTAGGTTAAAGAGATAAGGGAAAAGGCAAAGCTGCCTTAAACAACACGATTAGTGATAGCAAGGTCAACTCGATGAATTCGGGGGATGAATCACCACATTAATGTAACATCACTGTATTTATGTTTAGTCATGTTAGTACGTTGATTAGACCTCTCATCGATAAGGAAGCTATAAAGCATGGATACCTCAACGGTGAATCTACTCATTTCGACGAGAGTTAGTGGGAAAATGTTTTAAGGGAGAGCAAGAGTGACCTACAATGTGCCTATGCCAATATTTATGCTGGGTCCTTTAAAACTAAGAAATAAAATAAAGGCTTATATATTAGATTCTAAACCTTAGAGAAGGAGTTAAGAGAGGCGAGAGAGAGTGAGTTATCAGTGATGGAAGGTTTGGGAGAGAGTTTCTTTAGTTAGGAGAGAGAACAAAGGCTTGACCAACAAGGTGGATAGTCTTACGAGTAATCTCCAAGCATTCATGGAGACTCGTGAGAAACTTGAAGCCCTTGTATCCAAATTTGAGAAAGATGTTTAACGTTCCTGGGAGGTCAAGATAACTATCGAGGATATATCAAAAAAGGTAGGTAGGATGCTCCTTGGTCTCACTTAAGGTTTTGGTGAGAGGCCTATAATACATTATGATGGTGCATCCACTTACCATACAACACTAGAATCGGTTCCTAAATTTGTGGTTAATCTTTGTAGCCCTCAACCTAAACCACAAAATAGAGTTCAACCTAGAAAGGTGAACAAAGGTAGACCCAAACATGTCTATGTTTGCACTTTTTACAAAAGAAAGGAGAGGCCACCTTAGAGATTTTAGCTATAAATTAGGTTGAACTAGGCATACAAATACTCCCATGCACCACTCTAGAGACTTTTATTGTCTTGGAGAGCAAGTTGAGTTCCTAGTCGCGGATTCTCAAAGTTGAATGGAAGAATTTCAATGAATGTCTTTACCATTTGATAAGGATTACAGTGCTCTGACTAGAGCCTAAAATGACAAGGGAAAATAAAAGGTTACCTCCACTTGGGTACCTAATCAAGACATCAAATACCACTTAATATTCAAAATACTTCCTAATGGTATTTTGACAGTGGGTTCTCTAGGCACATGGCTGGGGACATTTCATTTTTTACACACCTTGAGGATCGTAAGGAAGGTAAAGACACTTTTGGAGGTGGGAGTAAATTTAGTATTTTAGGACGTGGATGTTTTTAGATAGCCGAATTATCCTAAACTAGACATTGTGTTTTACGTGAAATGGGTAAAATAAAACATAATTAGTATAAGCCAATTGTGCGATGCAAATTTTGTGTTAAAGTTTCAACGATCCACATGCAATGTTTACAACCAATCGGGTGAATTTTTACTATGAGGTGTGAGGACCGAAGGTAATTATTATGGGATTGTTCCCAAGTCCTCCTTTGTGTGCAATAGTTCCACGGTCTCCACTATGACCCTCTGACATCAATGACTAGGTCACTTGAACTTTGGAGATCTTGAGATTAATGAAAAAGGACCTAGTTTGTGACTTACCATCACTTCGAAAACTAACTTCCACAGTTTGTCGACCTGACCAATAAGGAAAACAAATTCAAAGTTCCCATCAAAGGTTGAATACCATTACCACCTACCGTATTTTGGAGTTTATTCACATACATTTTATGGGTCTTACTCGCTCGGAGAGCTTAGGTGGTAAGAGATATATTCTCTTGATTGTCGATCACTTTTTTAGATATTTTATCGTAGGATTCCTTAGAGAAAAGTTTGAGGCAGATGAGTTCCTTACAACCAAGTGTCATGTCCTACAAAACTAACATGCAATCATTATTAATTAGATGCGTAGTCATAATGGCACTCAATTTAAAGAAGCTAAAATGGATAGCTATTTTGATGGAGTGGGAATCAAACATGAGTTTTTGGTTGCACTCCTCATCAATATGGGATTCTTAAGAGGAAGAACCGTACGATACAAGAAATGGCTAGATCTATGTTTCTTGGAAGAAACATTCCTAGACATTTTTGGGTAGAGGCGGTGAGCACCCTATGCCATATGGTTAATAGGGTATATCTTCATCCGCACACACTTCACATGCCTTATGATTTGTCGACAGTGAAAAAGCCAAACCTATCATATTTTTATATCTTAGGGATTACTTACTATATCTTGCAAGATAGAGACCACTTAGGAAAGTTCGACTCTCTGAGCGATGAGGGGATATTCTTAGGATATTCATTGACGAGTAGGTATTAAAGGAATTTTAAGATTGCTACCTTTAAGGTTATGGAGTCAACAAACATCATAATTAGAAGCCACTGATGTTTGTTGCTCCTATCCCCTAATGTGAGGATGATGCACCCCCTGGTGATGATCCAATCCTTCCTCATGCTACCATGGTGGTCCCCATTCCCAATTTAGGGGAGACACTATTTTGGGTTTAAAAGAGTCATGAACCTTCTTATATACTTGGTGACCCTACACTAAGTGTGAAAACTCATTCTCAACTCGAAAATGTAGTTGGATATTTGTGCTAAACATCTTTATTCGAACTCGATAATGTGAAAGAAACACTCATGGACAAGCAATGGATATCCACCATGTAAGATGAGTTGCTTCTGTTTCGTAACAACTAGAAAGTTTAATGTTATAGGTACCATATGGGGTTACAAGAATAAAAAGGATGAGAATGGTACCATAGTTCACAATAAGGCTATGTTGGTAGCTGAAGGCTACATACATATCAAGGTTGTAGACTTTGACGAGACATTTGCTCCTATTGCTAGGCTTGAGTTTGTTCATTTACTACTCGTCATAGCATGATATCTACGCTTCAAATTATATCGGATAGATGTAAAGAGTTCCTTTCTTAATAGAATTATACAGGAGGAGATTTACGTGGAATAACCAAAAGGGTTGAAGACCCTATGCACCCAGGATACATCTATTATCTTAAAAAGTTCTTATATGGTTTGAATCAAGCACCCCGTGCTTGGTACGCGATGCATACTTATTATCTCTTAGCTCGTGTCTTCAGGAGAGGGGAGTGGATAAGACATTACTTGTGAGGAGAAAGAGTGGTGTTATTTTAGTTGCCCAAGTCTATGTGGATAACATAGTCTTTGGATCCACATGCTCCCACCATGCTCACATCTTTGAAGAGGAGATGAAGAGTGAGTTTGAGATGCGCATGGTAGGTGAGCTTACGTTCTTCCTAGGTCTCAAGGTTCATTAGCTTGAGAATAGAATATTCATATCTCAATCCAAATATGCAAGAGACCTTGTAAATAAGTTTGGTCTAGACTCTTCTAAGCACTCATGCACCACTATGAGTACATGGACAAATTTTAGTAAAGACGCTTTAGGCAAAGACGTAGACCAAACCCTTTATCATAGTATGATAGGTAGTCTCCTTTACTTGACCTCTAGACATCTCAATATTTCATTAGTGTCGGAGTCTCTGTGTGTTACCAGGTGTCCTCAAAAGAGTCACACTTACACATACTTAAATGTATTATCAAATATTTGAGTGGAACTCTTTCATATGGTATTTAGATTGCTTTTATATCGATGACCGAGTGTCTTACTATTCAGAAGCCAATTCAGTCAGGGATGTCGATGGATGTAAGTTGCACTTCGGGTGGGTGTTTCTATTTTAGGGGTTCTCTTGTCCCTTTGTTGAGAAAGAAGAAAAACTCCATATCTTTGTCCATGACAGAGACTGGGTATATTATCGGCGGGAGTTGTTGCACGTAACTCTTATGGATGAAGAAAATGTTGTAGGATTATGGTATTTCATAAGGCAAGATGACTATTTCTTATGATAATGCGAGTGCGATCCATACTGCCCGTAATCCAGTCCAACATTAGCGCATAAAGCACATTAAGATACACGAGCACTTTTTACGTGACCTAGTTGAGGGGGAGGTTGCGTAGTTAAGATTTGTGAGCACCGCGTCAGTTAGCCGATATATTCACAAAACCTTTAGATGCACTTCGATTTGAGGATCTTAGTAAATCTTTAAGTATTTGCACTACTGACTGAGTTCGGATATTTTATCCTATGTAGGACAATTTTCATGATTAGATCTATTATTCCTATTTGTTGATTGTATTATCATTGTGATATCATTGTATCTATCTTTTTTCATTTTGATATTTTTAGAAAAATCCAAAAAAGTGTTTTATTTTTTGGAATTTAAAAAAAATGAAAAGATTTTCAATTTTTATGAAAAGGTTAAAAAGGCAATAAGATTTTTTTTATACAAAATTTTTGAAAAATTCAAAAGAGTTTTGTATTTTTTGTCACTGTATATGGATGAACGTTTAAGATGTATGGATTATTCATTCATTCCATATGTCCACGTGACTTTTTCATAGTGTTGTGACATATGGCGTCTTTTCTACAGTGTGCTTGATAATGTGTTAAATCATTACGTTGATATTTGGTCACTACTTTCTACATGTTAACTCCTACTGACCTTTAAACACGTGTGCATGAACTTGTTTGAACATTGCACTTACTTGTCACTTGTCTAATACAATGTTCTTATCTCAATTTTGCGTTATAATGAACCAACTGTAAAGAGAGAAAAAGTTAAATATGTAAGAACCGACTCTCGAATTACATCTATTTTCGAACAATATTATTATATGTTAAGTAATGGAAAGGGGATATAAAAGATTAAAGGTCATTGTGTTAAAAAACATCTTTTGCATAAAAAAGCCTAAATGGATTAGAGGCACATAAAAATAGAATTGTCAGGCCAATTTTTGACACATTAATTCTTCGCTACATATGAGCATTAATTTCTTCAAGAATAATTGAGAGTTTATCATCATGTATGTGTGATTTTCAGGGAGTTGAAGTAAAATATCAATGGGTTTTCATGACTAAAATGTCTTGGAAAAATATTACATAGTTTGGCATCATTCGTGTGAGAGTCATTTATTTTCATGACTTGTTGATTAAGTTGAGTCAATTTCATTTGAGTTCATAATTTTTACACCGATGGAAGACTTCGAGGTATTTTTATAGAAGTATATATAAACTTCGTGCACACATGTTGTGACTATATATGTTTATTAACCTATGACAAGTGTTCACATTCCTACATTCCATATTCACGGCTCCGATATTTTAACGTTATTCCTTGGTGTGTTGTATTTATTCATTCTCAACTTTTTTTTATCTAACAAAAATTGTAAACTTTCAAAAATAGTGGGTTGCTACCTGCCTTTGAGACTATCATCACCCATGCTTACTTGATTATACTTGTGTTGATATCTTACTTCTTCGTGTGATGTCGATATTTCATGACTAGTTTCGTCTCCTTTGTCTATTGTGGAGAAAAAGGGGGAGAACAAATTGAGTTTTTTTTTTGTTTAAAGCTCTATTCGCGGTGTGCTTTCGGTCTCATATGTGTACGATGTTCTACTTGGATTATGATCATTTGGACCCACACAGGTGAAGACAATGTTTTCCAATGAAAAGATCCAATGTCATGATTGAAGACTTGAACATTTTACGTTATATTTTGATTTATATTTTCGGAGGATAAATTATTGTGTTAAGTCATAGGATTTGATAAGATTTGGCTCAGGATGGTATTTTGTACCGGAATAGCCAAAGGGGGATATTTGTAAGAGAAAAAATTATGATTGCTCACATGATATTTTATTTTAATTTTATTTTGGCATATTTCATTACACAAATAGGACACTTAAATACATCTATGTCACTACTACGTGGTACTTGAAAACTATGTTGAAGACTGTCAAAGAATGTAAGATTTGGTCATCTCAATAATCATGGAAGAAGTATGTTTTGGAGTGGTAAAAAGGTTGAGTATTTTCTAGGGTTTGCTTATTTTCACGAGGCAATATTTTTATTTAAAGAACTCAAAATTTTAAATATTTTTTTTTCCAAAAGTAGACTCCTCATTCGAAAAAGGAGGTCCGCTATTCGAACGGGTTTCTCCTGTCATTCAAACGAAGTTTCAAATGTGATGTTTTTTGGTTTTGCTGACATCTCGCTAGAAGCGTATGTTCAAAGCATCATTCAAACGAGACTTAATGAGGTACCAAAATATTTCATCTTTTAATCTCCTTAGATTATATTGTTTGAAGTCGTTTGAACGAAACAAGGAAGTTGTTCAAGCGACATACCTCTTCATTCGAACGATTGGGCACAATTTTTATTTTTTTATGAATATCTTCTCATCATCATTTATCTTTATCCTTTTTATCTTCTCTTCTTATAAAAAGGCTGGACGGGATCAGATATTCCAAGAAATCTTTTTAAAAAAGAAAAAAAATACCTTTTGAGTTCTCTTATTGTGACTAATCACCTCATATCATAATCCTCAACACTGTGATATATTCAAGATTTGACCAACATCAAGAAGGTTTCTTATAATACACACTTTTAGAGACTTTTCTATACAGTTGATTTTATGAAATGAGGTTTCACTACTGAAGAATGAAGAAGGCTGAATTGGTGGATATCGAGGGTAAACCACTACCGATGGACGACTTTGTAGTAAGGTCGTATCCGTTGGAGTTTTCGGACTTATATGCTTCCAACTTAGTTAAGATAAGTATTTTGTAAGTCTTCTTTATTCATAAACTTCCAATAGTTCAGAATAAAAGATTTTTCCATGCAAAAGGATTTTTCCACATCTCATGTGTTTTTGTATGTTTAGTCTGTAAGTTGAAAATCTATATTTGAACACAATTCTCATGCACATTGTAATTAATTGAATATTAAAATTTGGATTTGTGTGTTGGGGCATTTAATTAAATAAATTGATCCATTATTCGTGCATATTCACACCTAATCGAGAGGCCACCTGGAGATCTCGAGCCCCATTTGAACTCCTTTAACTCTCCAAACCGAGCGAATGTCAATGATATCTCGTAGGGCTCTGAATCCCCTTTCCAATAGACCATGGCTTTCACGTACTCACCTTTTTACTCTAAACCCTGATCTAGGGGCCACCGAGTGCTTTCAGGCCATGTTTGAACATGATAACTCCCTGACCAGAGAAAAAATCAATGAAAACCTTTTGGATCTGAATCCCCGTTCCAACGATCCATACCATGAGCGATTCAGCCTCAGGGTTCGTGTGAACGTGCCTTTTACTCCGAAAGGCCACCGTGAGCTCCTAAGCCTCGTCTATTCATGGTCAACTCTCCAATGAAGAAAAGATCGATGGAATCTCATAGGTCACTAAATCCCTTTTCTAATGGTTTATATCATGCGCGAATCAAACTCACAGTTCATGCATACTTTCCATTTTACTTTGAAAACCCCTCTCTAGAGAACATCAGGTACTTTCAAGCCCCATTTGACTTTGGTCAACTCTTGAACCTAGGAGTGGCTCAATGGATTCTTGTACGGATTTGAATACCCTTAACAAAGGTCCTGTCTATGCCCAATTTGAAGTTATAGTTTGCATTTTATGCCCATTTTTCCGAATAAGTCTGTACCAGAGTGCCTATAGGCACCCTAGACCCCTACCTATAGGTATAGTATACTTTCATTGTCCACTAAGGAAGGCGTTATGCTCGTATGTAGGCCAAGGTCCATATTTAATAGCACACTTTGAAACCCATTTTTTACTATTTAAGTAGAACATGACCTCATTCTCAAAGGGCCTTTTTTTGAAATCAGAACTTTCCCCTCGAAATCAGTGCACCAAAATTCTATTTTTGCAAACATTCTCTCCATTTCATTACATCCTCCTCCTCCTCCATTTTTCGACCTACTTTCCATACTTACCTCACCACCCTCCAACCATACTAAAATCAACCTCCTACCATTGTAAAATCAGAATTAAAGTTCTCTAGAAGGTATAACCTTATTCATTTACGACTTACTTAATTAGTAGTAGTTGTTTACTTTTATTTCCATTTTTGATATGTCTCTATTTCATTCTCTCATATAAAAACTAATCTCATTTTTATCACTCAGTACAAATAAGTATTATTTTCACAAAATATAAAAACGCCAAAATGAGGGTTTTGTTGTAAACCCTAAATTGGGATTTCCTCATTTTTTGCACTTTCTACAGTTGTGCACATTTTCTAAGAAAATAAAATAGAGGAAGTCCTAAATTCGGATTTATTGGTAAAACCCCACCCTTGCATATTATCGAATTACGTAGACTTTGATGCACTTTTGGATACGTAGGCTTCCTGGGCCAATCCTAGGATTTGACTCCTATTTTCTCAGTTTAAATTTTCTTGTGTTTGTTAATATTGCAAGTCCATGAACTCCTACATATTTGTGTCTCGCTCGACATAGTGATTTAAGATTCGGAGGACACTTACATTATATTTGATTTCACGTTATTTCTTTTATACACTCCTTAGGATGATTTCGCTCTAGATTTCCCATGATGTGAGTCACATGATTTCTTTCTCTCTTTATTCACATCGCACACATGTACACATGTATCATATTCTGGAGAAAATGAGAATATTATCATAGCCCATGACACATCAAAAGGTCATAATGGGTTCCTAATATCTTCCCATTCCATAATGTAGTCCCTTACCCTTGATTCATTTGGTCTCGTATGCATCAGTATGTCTTTGATGTCATTCTCTCGGGATGACTACAGTTCTTCTGCCTGTTTTAAGGAAAATAGTCTTTCGGCTCAATCTTTTCGTGTTTACCCCTTTTGACAATGATCGATTTATATTCGAGCAAGCCGCAAAGATCAGCGCGAGTGGTGAAAAGAGGATTCCCATATCCTCAATTCCCTCACGTGCGGGAGAGAGGGATTTCTCCAGTTTTCCCTCCCTATCCAGTTTCGGGGTCGGCCCGCACTAGAGGAATTCGATCCAGATGGATACAGTGGCGACTCCGTTAGGAAATTTTAGAGGATTAGACTCTATTTTCACATTAGTGTTATTTCTTTTTCTCTCCTACTTTTCTATATGTGTACTTGTCCCTCCACTTGTATATTTTCCTTACTCTTATACTTACATCTTATATATATGTCTCATTCTTATCAAGATTTTTATCTCTACCATGCTCTTTTCTTACCACATGTATATATCACCTTCTTGTCATATGTTTCATCCTTTCATTACTTGTATATATTCACCATGTTTCACACTGTACTTACTTTTATATTTTCACCATGTTCACTTCATGCACTCACACTCATATATCATTTCACTCTTACTAACATGATTCACACATCACTTTTAGATATGCTTAGCTTTACTAGAACACGTTCTCTCATTCTTCTTACTTATATATATCTTCATGCTCACTTACACACATTTCACACACCTTTTGTAGATTGCGAAGAGTCGCATGGTCAATCTTGTTAGCATCTATGAGATACCTACCATGTTTTATGAGACACAAAATGTCATAGTACCACAATCCTATCATGTCTATATCTTCTTATGTAACGAGTTTGATGTGGTAATAGTGGATGGGTGCAACATGTTTCTGAACCAAAATGGGGGCTATTATTATTCCCTCGTGCATGTCAACCATGGATGCCAAGGTTGCAGTGCGTCGGCTAGGCTATTCTTTGAGATAGGGAGGTAATGGAAGGTGACATATTGTTGAGGTCGGTGAAGTCTACACTCATCCTCCACTTGTTGTTTTTCTTCTTTACCATCACCACATTGGCTAACCAGTCTGGATATTTAACATCTTCAATGAAACAAGCTTTCTGGAGCTTCTCGACTTCCTCCTGTATAGCTTGATTCTTCTCGGGGCTGAACACTCTTCTTCTTTGCTTCATTAGCTTGATCTCCTTATTCACATTGAGCTCGTGACATAAGAAATTTGGGTCTATCCCAGGCATATCTTCATGACTCCACGCAAAAGTTTGTTTTCTGTTTCTTAGGAAAGTAATCAATTCCTGTTTTAGTGAGGCTTCCAATGACGAACCTACTTGAGTAATTCGCTCAGGGTGCTCGTCGTCCAGAATGATGTTTTCAGTAGCTTCCACCACTTGACCCTTCATGAGTTGCGACTCATCTCTAGGATCTAATGTTTCAATTTCGGCAGCTTCATCCACTTGATAGGTAGTATTATTTTTCCTTGATTCCTCCAGTTCTTCTTGCTCGACGGATGAATAATAGCATTCCCGAGCTACTTTTTGATCACCTTTCACAACTCCTACTCCAAAATTTGTTGGAAATTTTAGGCACTGATGCACTATAGATGGTACAGCCTCGAACATTTTCAATCCTACTCTTCCCATGATGATATTGTATGATGATTGAACATTCTTATCCATCACGAAGAAGCGTATTCTTTCTGTTCGACAAGCAGGCCACGTACCAATGAATATATCCAACTTGATCGTCCCAAGTGGAAAAACTTTCTCGCCAGCAAAACCGAGGAGGGGTCTATGATAAGGTTCCAGTTGGGATAGCTTTAGATTCAAACTATCGAAGCACGAGTATATTATCATGTCTGCTGAGCTACCATTGTCTACCAGTACTCTTGAAATCATTACCTCCTTCATTCTCATCTTGATCACCAGTGGGTCATCATGAGGATATAGAACACCTGCCATGTCATTCTTTGAGAAACCAATGACCAATTTCTCTTTGTTCACCTTTCTCGGGCGATCCTCCTTAGCTAGATTTATTCGCTGAATGTACGAGCAAGCTTGATCCTCACAGAGGTAAGCTTTTCTCTCGGTAGTAAGGTCTTTTCCTCCTGTATCTCCACCTGTTATAACATTACAGTCAAATGACCCAAAGCATATTGAAAATACCTCACGTTCTGGTTGCCTTCGTCTCTTGGGAAGATCGGGGTCATCTTCTGGATCAACTTTATTGTTTCTTTTCTTGTTCTCCTCTGCTCGACGAGGAGATCTAGACCTCTCTCTTGCTCGGTCGTTGTTTCTTCTTTCGTTTCCATGATCAACATACTTTGACAGCTTTCCTCGTCGGATGAGTGTTTCAATATCATTTTTAAGAGCTATGAAATTCTTGGTCATATGGCCATGATCTTTATAGAACTCGTAATACTTCGCCTTATTCATCTTGTCAAGGTCTGCCTTCATTTTCTCTGGCCAGTTTAGTTTCTCGTTGTTCTTGATTTCTTCTAGAACATGGTTGATATCCTTCTTCAAAGGAGTATAATTATCATATTTCTTCATTACGTCCCATACTGACCTAGTTTTTGAATGTTTGTCATTACCATTATTCTTATGCTCATTCTTCTTAGCTTTATCACCTTCCACCTTGGTTTCTTTAGCATCCATATTCTTCTTCGCAGCCATAGCCTCCTCGGCATTCATAATCTTGGATGCTTTTCCCATCAGGTCTGACATGGTTCTAGGTGGATCTTTGGCCAAAGTGTAGTATAACTTGTTTGGCAGTAGTCCACTCATCAAGGCGGTAATCGCTGTCTTCTCCTCATAATCAATGACTTCGAGTTTCTCGTTATTAAAATGAGTTATATAATCTCTGGTACTCTCACCAGCTTTTTGTCTAACACTTAACAAGTGTGCTACTCGTTTAACTGGCTTTGCCCCAAAATAGAAATTCCTAATGAATAACTCGGCCAGTTGAAGAAAAGTTGAGATCTTACCCCGAGAAAGATTATTATACCATATTTGAGCAGATCCGGTAAGAGTTCCCGAGAATGCTCTGCATCTCATCTCATCTGGAACAGCATAGATGTCGGCTGCAGCTTGGTATTGTTCTATATGAAGGACAAGGTCAGTCTTTCCATCATATTTGGGGGTCACAACAGGTGCTTTGAACTTTGATGGTGTTGGAAAATCTACAATTGACTGGACAAAGGGTGTTCCTCGGACCAAGGTTCGTTGTAGAGGGTTCTTGGCCTTAGCCATTTCCCCTAATCTATCCTCCAGCCTCTGAATAGAGCCTTTCCATGCATCATTCCCTTCCTCGGGCCTATTGGTTCGAGCAGCTGATCGCGTTGATGTGGCTTCCTGAGATATATCTTGACGAGCAGCTGGTCGCGACTGGGCAGATCCTTCCCTTAAATCTGATGGTCATCAAAAACTCCTCGATACGACTTTAGGAGGACTTCTACTCCTTCTAAGTCCTAATCGATCAAAAGGTGATACCCTGCTTAACCTCTCTAATGCACTAGTCCTTTCTGGAGAAAGAGTGATACGCTGTTCTGTATCTGTGGCTCGCACTGACGAAGTTCGTCCAGGTTGATAAGAAAAATCTTCAGATTCTTCATTGCGATATGAATTAGTACGCCTAGTTCATGAGGATGGTGCACATGTGTTTCTTTGAATACTCCGTAGTCCTGAATGGGTTGGTGCACCGCCATGAAGGGTTCGTATGAGTTGTCGCATTATTTCTTACATGACGGTCTGGCCCTGAGCCAGATTTGTCATTATTCCAGCCAGATCTGGAATATTTGGCGGAGCAGATGGATTTGGAGGGGTCCCAGCGTTTCGATTACTAGATTCTGGAATATCAGCCATTTGTGATGGATCGCTTTTGGTGAAAAACGATATTACCAGTCGTTTCCCACAGATGGCGCCAATCTGTTGATGTAAAAAATTAGATTATATCTAATTATTCAATCACAGATAAATAAATGAGACAAAGAATTTTTAAAGTGATTCAGCCTTATAAGAATGGCCTATGTGCACTGTTATGTTATTACTGAGTGTTTGGGAATTCTCGATTACAAGTTCTATTAAGAAATTCCGGTCCCCTTACAATGAGGATTGTACAATGTATTTATATCCCTGAGGCTGTAATGTGAAAGGGTAATACATTAAATGATGTACATATGAAAGGGTAATACATTCAATGCCCCTTAAGCGTGTGCGTCTGAATGATAAGCATTTAATGAGCAGTCAGACTATTGGTTTTCCTGCTATTAATGCTTTGTTCGAGGTGCAACTCGGACCGCCTGAGTTGCTTGGACCGCCTAAGCTTCTCGATACTTAAAAGTTACTCGGAGAGTTCTTGTTCCTCGGAGCATATGAGTTCCTCGGAGAGTTCTTGTTCCTCGGAGCGTGTGAGTTCCTCGGAAGTGTTTGTTGTTGCCATGTAGATTGCCACGTGTCTTCACTTTATTGAGCCATGTCAGCAAACTAAATTTGGTACCAACACTAACAAAAAGGAAAAGATAACAAAGAGAAAATATTATACTAGGCAAGAGTGTATTTAAACTAAATTAAGAAAATGAATAAAAACTATATGTTGCGTCGAATATCCCTCACCCGGGTTAATTAGTATAAAATGGTTACATGCTGAGTTTCGTTTTGACATTTAATTACACTCAGAGTTGTCACACCCCTAAATTCGCATAAAAGTCTAATAAGATTTTAGCGTCAACAAATACCCCAGAAATTACGCATTCAAGGTCATAAATACGGAGCATACACGATATACCCCGTTAAATAACCAAGGCGTAATAACTAGAACAACTCACTCAAAATAAACCCGTAAAACTCCATCACCATAGCAAAGCAACCAAACCAACGCTAGGTGAGTTCAATCCAACACAACCTAGATTAAATTATCCCCTAAACATATTAAATGACATTAAATAAAATGCAACTAATTAATTAAAGCATGCACATTAAATTAACACTATTTAAATTAACTACAGAATTAATCTAGGCAAGAAATAATAAATAAAGCATGAAATAAATAAAGAACATAGCTTAAATTAAAGAGAAGATGAATAGTACAAGAAAAACTTACATTAATGATGGTTACACACAAACATGGAGGAGAGGGGTAGTCTCCAAATAAACCCCAAAGTGTTCTTCACCTAAAAAAATAAAAGCCAAAATAATGATGATCCTCTCCAAAAATAACTAAGTGTTTCTTTTGTACTAAGTGGGAAAAATAAACAAAGAAATAAGAAAATAAAAAAGGAGATAAGTCTATTAATTAAGGAGAGAAAGAAAAAGAAGAAAAAAAATAAAAAAAAATAGAATGGAGTAGCTGGCAAAATTTTTGGAGGAAACAGAACACCGGTCGACCGGGGGTGGTGACCGATCGACCGCGTCAAATGGGAAGGAAACACTATCTCGAGGTCAGGCCAAAAATCCAATCATCGGTCGGCCATCAGTGGCTGGTCGCAGCAACCCACGCACATCCCAAATATTAGCAACCAGACCCAATTGTTCGATAACCCACTGTTACACCAAGAGACCGCCAACCCAAGACTTGCTTCTCCTAAAAAAATCAAAGGCCTGAACTCCTATTGACATGACAACCATGACCTCCATATGTAGGATCGGAGCTGCAATCGTTGTAGAACCTAAGACCCAACTCGTGTATGTAGGTTGTTGTGTAAATGAAGCCGAGACCAACACTCACAAAAATCGAGACCATATTTGGGCGATGTATGTGTGGCCTAAACCAAAAACCAAGCTTTAACAAAAGCCAAAACTTGCCAAAAAAACCCACTTCCACCATTAATGACCTTACAAGCCCCATGGATGGAAAACCCATGATCCAATTGCGTGTGAAGTGGTCAAAACCTGACACAAGATCCGAATCAAGATCCAATTTGACAAAATCAAGACCCGAGAAAAACCCGAGCCTAGGGCCAAATTTCCATCTCCATTTGTTGAAAAAAAGGTGTTACGGACATGAAGGGAATTATATGAATTGTTAAGGGACACAAGTGGAATTAATAAAATTGTTATTAATTTCTTATAATTCTTTTCCGATTAAAGTTCCGTGTTTCCTTCGTTCGGACTCCGATTCTAGCACGCGAATCTTGGCCCAAGGGCTACAACTTCCGTGAATACTTCGGACAAAAATCCCGAAGTGTAAAATTACGAAAATGCCCCTGAACGTGCGAATCGCAACGAAACTTTACCGAAACACGCCCAAACTTCATAATAAGCACTTTAATATCTATAAAAGCTCAATTATACCTCAAATAACATGTTAGTATATAAAACATAGGTTGTCTGATTAACGAGCATAATTATAGACATTAAAGTACCCGAAGGGACTAAAATGCCTAAGTTTGAGGGTAATGAGTGCTATGATTTGGGATGAATCAAGCACCACTTGTATGAATAAGGGTGTGATCGGTCATTTAGGTGCATAAGTATGTGCGTAGCCCAAAGGCCTAGGATTATGTTCCCCTCCACTATGTGTGATTTGTATTTCTGGTTGAAGAGTGATCCTGGACCATTAGTCCTCTATTTTTATATGATGTATCGGGACTTGATATTAGTATATATGTATAATTAGAGTGGAAGGTATATATATATATATATACTTGTGAGTTAATTATACTATTTGTTCTTAGTAGATGAGAAAGATAGTGATATCTAAATTAATCTATATATGTGGGAACTTAACCCTAAATTAGTGAATTCATAAATGTCTAATAGACATAGAACTATTAATAGAACTTAACCCTAAATTAGAGAATTCACAAAGAGTTAGAAGGTGTGGTAAAATATTTAACTCGAATGAGTTAGATGGGTTAGCATAACTAGGACGGGATATGAATATACATTAGGCGTGGGACTTCCTATGGCTGGGCACCTAAAATGTTTTTTACAAAATTGATTTGGAAAACGGGTCAGAGCCCCCATATAATTAAATACTAGGTGATGAATCATTTATTAAATTAAAAAAAGAATATCCAATTGGTCTATTCTAAGCATCATGTCGAAAACTTTTTGAATATTTACGAACCACCTAGTATTTGAAAAGATAGTGTCAAATTTTATATTTATAATTAACATTCAATGATTTAAAACAACTGAATAATTTAGATGTCACATTCATCATACTAAATTAACAATGTTCCACAACAACTGCAGCAACTGCAACAACGTCAAATGAGAACGAACTCCTAAGTTGGGCCTCCCTATTGCTGGGCACCTAAAATGTTTTTTACAAAATTGATTTGGAAAACGGGTCAGAGCCCCCATATAATTAAATACTAGGTGATGAATCATTTATTAAATTAAAAAAAGAATATCCAATTGGTCCATTCTAAGCATCACTGTCGAAAACTTTTTGAATACTTACGAACCACCTAGTATTTGAAAAGATAGTGTCAAATTTTATCTTTATAATTAACATGCAATGATTAAAAACAACTGAATAATTTAAATGTCACATTCATCATACTAAATTAACCAACATCACAAATAATGAAATATCTGAATCAAATAATATATGACGGGAGTAAACACCCCAGTCTGAAACTTCAATACAATAATCCATAAACAAAACTAAATACACAACTAAAAATAAATGAAGTAAAAAGTCTCTGGAAATAACTACTAATAGAAGATGGGTACGGGAGTAAACACCCCAGTCTGAAACTTCAATACAATAATCCATAAGCAAAACTAAATACACAACAAAAAATAAATGAAGTAAAAAGTCTCTGGAAACAACTACTAATAGAAGATGGGTGAAATGACTGACTGAGATAAATGAAAGGATGTATCTGATCTGAAAGAAAGATGCCTCCATTTCTTTCAGATCAGATACATCCTTTCATTTATCTCAGCTAGTCATTTCACCCATCTTCTATTAGTAGTTGTTTCCAGAGAATTTTACTTCATTTATTTTTAGTTGTGTATTTAGTTTTGTTTACGGATTATTGTATTGAAGTTTCAGACTGGGGTGTTTACTCCCGTACCCATCTTATATTAGTAGTTGTTTCCATAGACTTTTTACTTCATTTATTTTTAGTTGTGTATTTAGTTTTGTTTATGGATTATTGTATTGAAGTTTCAGACTGGTGTGTTTACTCCCGTCATATATTATTTGATTCAGATATTTCATTATTTGTGATGCTGGTTAATTTAGTATGATGAATGTGACATTTAAATTATTCAGTTGTTTTTAATCATTGCATGTTAATTATAAAGATAAAATTTGACACTATCTTTTCAAATACTAGGTGGTTCGTAAATATTCAAAAAGTTTTCGACAGTGATGCTTAGAATGGACCAATTGGATATTCTTTTTTTAATTTAATAAATTATTCATCACCTAGTATTTAATTAGATGGGGTGTCACACTCCTAACCAAGACCAAAATCCAAAGTGACCATGCACTCATAATAACCAATACCCTCGCCGACAGATCCAGAATTAGAAAACACTCTCCGCACATAACTTTTTAGCTTTGCAGAATCAACCTCGACCCTCTGAATTGATCATTTCAATCCTTAGGTCCATAGAATCAACCTCGCCCCTCTGAATCAGTCATTTTAATTCTATAGGTCCACAAAATTGACCTACCTCTGCATAAGGCCTTGACCCCTTGAATTGGTCGTCCAAACTCTCTAGCTCCTCATACTCGACCTTAACCTCTAAATTAATCATTTTAACACTTAAGGTTCGCATAATTGACCTCGACCCTACAAACCGATAATTTTAACTCTTCAATCGAATTGACCTTGACCCTTTGAATCATGAATTTCAACTCTTTAGTTCGCATAATAGGCATTGTCCCCTTGAATCGATTGCCTAAACTCTCTAGGTCCTCAGAATCAACCTCGGCCCTATGAATCGGTCATTTCAATCCTTATGTCTGTAAAATTGACCTCAACCTTATGAATTGGTGATTTTAATCCATAGGTCAGCATAATTGACCTCGACCCTCTCAATTGGTCATTTCTTTCCTTTGGTCCGCATAATCGATCTTGATCCTTTGAATCGATCATTTCAACTCTTTATGTGACAACCTGAATATAATTATGATAAATCATGCTTACCTTATGGCATGGGGATAATGTGTTATTATGGTATATAATGTTAAGTTATTACTTTTAGTCTAATCCTACCTTCATAACTCATGAAATATCGAATTACTTACAAACACAAAATTTTGAAGTTTTTAGTAAGAATGTTCATGTTGGAGACTAGTTTTGACCCTTATAATATAACAATTGACTGGAGGTTAAAACGATATAGTTGTGGATATGCGAATTATGTGTGTAATAAAACAAACGGTGCATCGAACGAACATTCGAGTGAGAAGAAATCGTATTTTTACGAACATGGGGTAAAGTAGTCATTTAGCTTTAAATGTTATTTTGTCTTATATGGCGCCACATGTTATATTTTGATTGGACCAAGGGGAGGTGCCCTTATGATGACTTAAATACCTTAATATCTATCTTATTCTTTACCTACATCAAAATTTCAAGTTGGTTGAGGTTTCCATGAAGGAAAGAGAGGTTAGGGTGAATTAGTGAAGGATTAAGGAAGATAATTGAGAGATAAACAAGCTTATGCATCCAAGGGTGCTTAGGTAATATTTAATTTGTAAATGTCGTTCTTTATATGACATATATTATTTTATATGATATTCAAGATCATATTTGGGTACAAGGGATACGTTTTTTGGTATGTATATGGGTATGTGTAGGTTGTATGTATGAAGCATGTTAAATATATATAACTAAGTGTGTAGTCATTATGTTAATCAAACTAGTGTATCATTGTGAATACCCAATGTAATTGATTCATTCTAATGGATATGAAAATACACTTATATATAACTGTTATATCTGAAATATATGTAAAAATACCAATAAATGAATCTTGGGTGATAGTTTGAAGTTCAAGTATAGAATATGCCCCAAAAGTGTAAATATGCATACCAGGTGTTTGAGTTTTTTCTTGACATAGAAAACGAACTCTAAGTATTATGAAACATTAATTTTGTATTATTCAATATGTTTATTGAAATTGGGTACAATATCATATAAAGTTATGTTGCATAAAAATTATGAAAATTCCAGTAAGTCAGTTGAATGATAGAGGAGCCTATAGGGAAAATTTGCTATGTAGTAAAGAAATGGGCATATTTTCCTCTAGGAAACTTGAAAGGATAAGACGCCTTTTGTATTGGAAACCCAATATGAAAAATATTTAATTGTAATGGTTGATTATGATTTATGATATGATTTGGATATGTTAAATATCTTGCAAAGAATGTGGATGAGACTTCATTTATGATAAATGATTTGAATGGGATCCTGCGATGCTTATGAATTGAGTTACATTTAAGTTATTATTTGGATTGTTAATATTTTTACGATGATACTAATATTGTAAGAATGGTAGGAAGGGAAGGAGAACCAGTTTAACAAGTAACACATAAAGACAAAGGAAAAACACATTAAATGGCCAAGGTGAGTGTACTCACTGGTAAGATGAATTTATACATGGCTATGTATAAGATCAGAATATTACTCACTAGTAAGATGTATGTATGAATGGTTATGAATATGATCATAAAGGTATGAATATGAAACTGCTCATTTTGATTTACTAAAATGAGGGGTTACTCCCTGACCCGAAATGGGGGAGAATTGTCTATTGCAGACAGGTTATGTGAATCATGATTCAGAATGTTGGTCACTCTTTATGAATGAGCCGAATAAGTATATAATTGGTCATTCTTTATGAATGAGATGGATAAGTATATAATGGTCATTCCTTATGAATGAGTCGAATAAGTATATAATTGGTCATTCTTTATTAATGAGACCGATAAGTATAAAATTGGTCATTCTTTATGAATGAGTCAGATAAGTATATATATATATATATATATATATATATATATATATATATATATATATATTACCACATGGATATGGTTTATTGCATTTAATTTTATGCAATAGTGTATTAGTGATGCATTCACTGAGCTATTTTGCTCACGGTCCCTATGTTTATGTTTTTTAGGTATTATGATATCACCGCCAAATTTAGGAGGACGGTGGGATTAGCCAGGGGTGCATAAAATCATGGTTTTTGTCAAACGTAAATGGGGTAATTTAAGCCTACTTATCCTTTCAATAAGTTTGAATAAGCATAATTACTTTAAAATTGTGAAAAGTTTTATTTTTATGGATTCATGTTAATAACTGAAAAAGGATACTCGTGTTTATGATTGGTTAAGGTAATTATGATTTGACTCACTTTGACTTTCAAACATAAGTATAAGTAACTTGGTTTGGGAATGTCAACCTTGGTATCAAAGCTTAGATTTCAGAGGTTCTGGCGTTAGGAGCGCCTAGATTTGGTAGTGGAAGTATAAAATGTTTTGAGTCATAAGTAAATTGGCTTTATTGACTAACATTTGTTAGTTATACATATATATTGTTGTAAGGGATATGAAATGTGAGGATCTTGTAGGAAAGGAAATAAGATGTTAAGGTTTATTGAGGGGTGACAGTGATACAGGTATTTTAATATGAAGCATTGCATTATTTTATATGTTGCAAAAGTTCATGGAAGGAAAATGTTTAAAGACAAAAGGTGGTATACAAAATTGCGAAGAATTTCTATTACCTTATTATGATGAGCCTTAAATCGTTAGATAAAATGAAGATTCACATAGTAAAGGAGAAAGGAGAAGATTAGTTGTTGTATATGTTTAAAATTAATATGTGAAATGGCCTGAAATATAATATAATATAATTGTTCCGATCATGGGTTCATAGTGAATTATGATAAGTAGAAGAAAGGAGTAATGAGAGTTGAGATGTACTTCTTTAATAGTATGAGTATATGCAGTGGATATTGCTCTTATGATGTTTTGGGATATCTTATAAGAATAGTAAAGTTGAGATGAGGTGTTAAAGAGTTGTAATTTTAAAATATTAAGGAATCATTTTAGGAGCATGTGTTGTGTATTAGGGAAATGAACTTCTTATAGGATGAAAGGTAAGAATTATTTATGAGAATTAAAGATGTATTTGGGAATGAAGGGTGGAAAATTATTGGTATCTAGTCTATATGATAACCAATTAGAAGTTATTAAATAAGAAAAGAGGGGGTGAGTGTATGCTTATACTCAATATCAATAAAACCTAATGGGATGTGGATATGGTGAAATATAGATGAAGTATGATGGGGTTTAATGACTTTGTGATAAAATATAATTGGGGCTAAATGAGATTTTCACAGCAAGTAAATAAATGAGATCTAAACTTTAACGAATGACGAATAAGGAATAATGTATGAGTATGATAAAAATGCTAGTTGGATTTGAATATCAGCAACTAGTTTGGGGGGGGGGGGGGATATTGAGTTGTATTTGTCATTGTACATACGTGTTATCACTAAGAGTATGAAAAATAATGAATATGATTGACATTATATGGAATCACCAAGAAGTATTTATAAGGATAATGTGCTATTTGAGATGTCATAATGTGATACATTAAGGTATTTGACAGGTTATTTGAAAGAAATACGACATATAATAGTTAGGGAAGTGTTATAGGGTTGGTAAGCATGGTTAAAATTTTAAGTGGTGATGTTACGTTTAACATCCATGTTACCAAACGGGTAAGATGAGTGTATTAATGATATTGCATAAGAATGTCATGTTAATAAGGATTGTGATAAGATTATGATTATAAAGTTATTATGTTGGATAAATGAGTTGTTAAGGTCATTGTACGTTTAGTTAAAGAACAAATAAACAATACTAAAAAAGGGAATATAGTGACAAGTTATATTTAGTTCATAGTTCATGATTGGACAATGTACATAAAAGTGAATATCAAATCTTGGTTAAGAATAAACATTTAGTGAATGATTGTTCAGTTTCGACATATGAAAAGTAGTGAGGCTATATTTAAATTAAGAAATTGTAAGGATATATTTAACATACTATTAAACTTCAGAAATGATACGAAAAATAGTTAAAGTCAAACACATGTATTTGGTGTTGGATGGAAGATGGAAAGTAATAAGCTAGTCTGGTAATATGACATTTATGATTTGAAATATTACACGATGATAAGGATACATTATAGGAATGAAGGGAGAAATGTAAAGAATGATACTAGGATTGTTAAGAATGTTCAATCATTATGAATATATGATGATAAATGCTCGACATACATATATAAAGGTATGAAGTAATATATGTGTTGGTAATTGATTTTCATTGATAAGAAATCATTATATGATTATCATTACATGTAAATGATAAAGAAACTGAAGATATTATGAAAGAAGATTTGTCATACATCAAGGAACCGGTGGAAATCATTGATCGAAAGAAGAAAGTATTAGGGCATAAAGTTAGTCCCGTGGTTAAAGTGTTATGGAGGATCCATGAAATTAAAGAAGCAACTTTGGAAATGTAATATAGCATGTGAGTAAATAGTATCCTCAATTGTTTGGTAAGTGAAATTCATATTAAATTTCGGGGACAAAATTTTCTAAGGAGGGAAAGTTGTGACAACCTGAATATAATTATGATAAATCATGTTTAAATCATGATTACCTTATGGAATGGGGATAATGTGTTATTAGGGTATATAATGTTAAGTTATTATGTTTAGTCTAATCCTACCTTCATAACTCATGAAATGTCGAATTAGTTACAAACACAAAATTTTGAAGTTTTCAGTAGGAATGCCCATGTTGGAGTCTAATTTTAACTCGTATAATATAAAAATTGACTTTAGGTGAAATAGATAGTTGTAGATATTTGAATTATGTGTGTAAGACAACAAATTGTGCATCGAATGGAAATTCGAGTGAGAAGAAATTGTCTTTTTACGAACATGGGGTAAATTAGTCATTTATCTTTAAATGATATTTTGTCTTATATGGCACCACATGTTATATTTTGATTGGACAAAGGGGAGGTGCCCTTATGCCAACTTAAAGACCTTAAGATATCCCTTATTCTTCGTCTACATCAGAATTTCAAGTAGGTTGAGGTTTCCATGAAGGAAAGAGGTTAGGGTGAATTAGTGAAGGATTAAGGAAGATAATCGAGAGATAAACAAGCTTATGTATCCAAGGGTGCTTAGGTGATATTAAATTTGTAAATTTAGTTTCTTAAATGACATATGTTGTTTCATATGATATTAAAGATCATATTTGGGGACAAAGGGGTACGTTTTATTGTATGTATATGGGTATGTGTAGGTTGTATGTATGAAGCATATTGAATTTATACAACTAAAGGTGTCATCATTATGTTAATAAAATTGGTGTATCTTTGTGAATACTCAACGGAATAGATGGATTCAAGTTGGTTATGAAACTACACTTATATATACCTGTTATATCTAAAAATGATGTAAAAATGCAAAGAAATGAATCTTAAGTGATAGTTTGAAGTTCATGTATAGACTATGCCCCATAGCAGGTGTTTGAGGTTTTTCTTGACATAGAAAACGAACTCTAAAAATTGTGAAACTTTAATTTTATATTATTAAATATGTTTATTGGAATTTGGTATAATATCATTGAAATTTAAGCCGTAGAAAAATTATGAAAATTGTGAAAATTCCTAGAAGTTGACTTGATGATAGAGGAGCCTATAGGGCAGATTTTCCATGTAGTAAAGAAATGGGCATATTTTGCTCTAGGGAACTTAAAATGATGCGTTGATTTTGTATTGGAAACCCAATATGATAAATATTTAATTTGTAATGGTTGATTATGGTTTATGATATGATTTGGATATGTTAAATATCTTGACATGAATGTATACGGGACTTCATTTATGATAAATAATTTAAACGGGATCATATGATGCTTATGAATTGAGTTATGTTTTAGTTATTATTTGGATTGTTAATATTATTATGATTATAATAATATTGTAAGAATCATAGGAGGGGAAGGAGAACCAGTTGAATATGTTCCAGATAAAGAAAGGAAAAACACATTAAATGGCCAAGGTGAGTGTACTCACAGGTAAGTTGCATTTATACATGACTATGGATAAGATCAAAATATTACTCACTGATAAGATGTAATTATGCATGGTTATGGATTGATGATGCTAAGATTTAGCACCACCGGATAAGTGATAGTGAGCTCAAGCAGTAGCAGCCATGGCAGCCATAGAGATGTATAAGTGTATAAATATGTAGAAGGGGATGAGTATAGGAGGAACTAAGACAATGATGTATAGTGGTTCAGCCAATTTGGCCTACATCCACTGTGAGTGTGTGATCCACTAAGTATGGGCACTAATGGCCTTGGATACAATGCACATAACCCTCTCTCTCTCTCTACTGTGTGTACCAGCAGAGATTTAGCTAGGGCTACAGTTAATGGATCGATTGATCCCCTGTAGGGTTATATGTGACAAGTATATATAGGTCTTGGGGGGTGTAGTGTACCCCCCAAGTATGCATGGTGCATGTGAATGATGATCTAGCCAATCCCCTGTTGACACCTGTAGATGCCAAATGATGACATAATATTCCCTCACGTGAGGGTGTGATTTTGTTATAACGGTCTGCCACGTGTCATATGAGCCTCACGCGCACTGTTCCACGTGTCCCCCAAACCACACGCTGTCATGATGTCACCCTCGGCCTATGAGCCGAGGCCGAGGGCAAAGTTTCTTCCGGTAGTGAGCCTGGCCCAGATCTGGCCTCTTACTGTCGACCCCTCGTAGGGTCGTCTGGAGCCTGGTGGAGGGTCGGCCCCTCGTACTGTCGTCTGGAGCTTAGTGGAGGGTCAGCCCCTCGTAGGGTCGTCTAGAGCCTGGTGGAGGGTCGGCCCCTCGTACTGTCGTCTGGAGTCTGGTGGAGGGTCGGCCCATCGTACTGTCGTCTGGAGTCTGGTGAAGGGTCGTTAGGAACTTGGTGAAGGGTTGGCCCCTCATCCAGGATGAGGATATAAACGGGTATATCAATCACCCCCCAGCCCTTAGCCATAGGTGCCATTGAGATGGCTGAGGGATATTTGTTGAAATTGAGATGCGTGTATGATCAGTTAGGTGAGTGACACCTGGGCAGATACTCATTGCTGTTTCAGTTTCCAAGGCATGGCGGCTGTGCAGTGCACTTGGGGCCTTGTGCCCTAATTATACCTTTCTTGGTAAATGGGTCCACTCATTACCAAAGTATTTAAGAGATTTTCAAACTCTCTCTCTCCTTCTTCTTCTTCTTCGCGCCTAAGCATTCTCTCTCTAGAAACTCATCAGCTTCCATTGCAATTTGCAGCCTTCAATCCTTCCAAGTCTAGCAGCGTTCTTGCTCTCTCCTCATCAGGTAACCTCTTTCACCCAGCGTTTTCTTTTGTCTTCATTTCTGTTTGTTTTTTAGGGTCGTAGGGCGTCACTTTCTTTGAGTTACCCCATATCTTTTTTCTGTGTCTTCTCCGGTCACTGGTTCTTTGAACGTTCTTGACAAAAACCTTTGAGTTCTTTTGTTTAATCCAAAAGTTAAACCTGGTCAATTCCCCACTTGTTTGTAGCTAAATTAGCCAAGTCTAGTGTAATTTCTCCAAGTGTAGAGTCTTCCCTTTAATGCTTAGGAGGCTTTACAGCTTAGTGTCTGAATTCCCATCCTTGAGAGAGAAGCTCTTTGCCGAGATCAGGCGAATAGAGGAAGAGGAAGAGAGGAGATGAGGGGACGACCCTAATTGGGTACGACCCATCTTTCCCATTCCTCTTGCCACCATAAGACCATCTGAACACTCTGAGTCTTTTGGGTCGTCATCTCGTCCAGCCGAGACTCCCAAACCAAGTGAGATGGATGAGAGAGCATCCTCGCCAACTGGTGCTGGAAATTCTGGTAGGAGGGACACATCTGACCTTAGCCCAGGCCGAGAGGCCGAGGGTACGGCCCCCTCTGAGGCTATCCCTGTGACAACCCTGTCCCCCAATGCCTTCCAAGTGGCTTTTCCTCAGGGTCCTCCTATAGGTGATGAGGGGGAAGGGGATGAGGACGAGGACGATGATACGGATGACGAGGTTGATACCTCCCATGCCTCGTCCTTTATCTCCTCAGTTAGGGATAGAGACCTTCTGATATGGAGGCATATTTACTGAGTGCCCTCTGGGGTAACTATGAGGGTTCCCTCTGATTCTGAGAGAGTTTTTGATTGTGAAGAGGGAGAGGTTGCAGTCTATGAACAAATGTTCAAGGTTGGAGTCAGGCTCCCTCTGCACCCTGCCATTGCAGATATTCTGTTTTCCCTCGGCGTATCCCCCTCTCAACTTCCCCCCAACTCTTGGAGGACGATCTTGGGCTATATCTCTTTGTGCAAGAATTCTTTCACCGACGAGCCCTCGGCTGCCCTATTTCTGGGCTGCTATAACATCACCTCCTCGTCCAAATAACCTGGATATTATCACTTGGGGGCAAGGAGGTCTGAGAAGAAACTCCTCCACGTGGCACAAACTTCCAACCACGATTGGAAGAAGAGGTTTTTCTTTATTTTTGGGGAATGGGAGCCCACCGCCGATGTTCCGAGGATCCCCAGAAAATGGTCAAACCCCTCAATGAAGGCTAGGTCAGACCCTGGACTTAGTCTGGAGGAGAAAGACATCGTAGATTATCTGAGAGGACGAGGGCGAGAGGGTGAGCTTGCAAAATTCGAAGACTTGATGACCCCTCGGTTCCTTAAAGAAGCTGGTCTGAGGGTCGGCCCTCTGACAGAACTATGTGAGTTATACTGAACATTTTCCAATCTTTACTTATTTTTGAAGTGTTCTCTCTTTATCTCTGAATTTTTCTGACATGTCATCCTCTTATCAGATCGTCCTGCAGGTACACCAGACTATCTTTGGGAAATGACAGCTCCCAGCTGACTATCTGGATTGGCCAAGAAGAAGGGGAAGGAGCCTCAGCAGGCTCCGAGGAAGACAAAGGCCACTGGGCCGACAGTGGTGGAGCCGACCACTGACAGTAACAAAAGGAAGGAGCCTGAGGGCCCAGTTGAGCCTCGGCCTGATTCTCGGACGAGGGCCAGAGTCGACGCCTCTGAGGGGACGACCTCTTCGTCCAGCATGGGGGCCTTCTGGTCTCAAAATCTGGCCCATCTGAGGGCCGACCCCTCGTCACTGATCACGAACTTAAGGGTTGCCAAGGCCTCGATGTTCTCTGCACCGTCGGCCTCTGACTTTGAGTTCTTATCAAAGATGCCTCCTACTAAAGTGTACGACTATGGTCTGCACTCCCTTGCTCAGGTATTGGTCTTGACCTACCTCTTTAATTCCATTTTTTTTTCAATAAACTGTTCCCTCGGCCCCTCTTGATATTTGTTCATTTTTCTTGCAGTCTGTTTGTGCCTTCACCTCAGCCACCAAGTGGATGGCCGAGAATCAGGTGAAGTTTCATGAGGCTGAAAGGGCTATTCAGCATGAGGCTGATCTTCAGTCTGAGCTTGACACTGCAAGGGCCGAGTTGGAAAGTTCCAGGACTGAGCATGCAAGGATCCTGGACGAGCTGACGAGGCAGCACGACGAGGACATTAAGACCAGGGATGAGGACATTAAGGCCAAGGACCTTCTTCTCAAGGAAAAAGACGAGGCCTTGACCAACATGGAGGCCAAGTACGAAGCTGACCTTGAAGCAGCCATTACGAAAGCCGAGGCTAATGCTGTTGAGGCTTACAAAGCTTCTAATGAGTTTCAGGGTTTCGGCCTTGAGTACCTGGAGAGGGGAATCAGGACGGCCTGCTGATGGGTCATCCTCAAATTCGGTGATGTCGTCTCCTCGGTTCGTCCTTCATTGGAGGCAGTCGGATTGGACGACCCTCTAATCGCTGAGGCCCTGTCCCAGGTGGAATCCCAAGTGCAGGCTGAGGGGGTCCGCACATCTGAAGATCAGCCGGTCGTGATTGTTGAAGAGACCCCCTTGGTTGATGTTGAGGCTCAGCCTTCTGATGTCGTCCCTTAGGGTGGCTGTCTATAGCCCATACCCTCATTTTTGTATTTTCTTTTGTAAAACACCTGGGACATCTTGTATTACATTTTTATTAATATCATCGTCTCTTATTCTACTGCCTTCCATATTTACTGCTTTTATGGTTTGCTGTCTTTTCTTAATGTCACTAACCTCTCCCTCGTCTTTCTTGAGGGAAGTGGTGGGGTTGTCCCCTCCACTGGCCCTCATTATAGCCGAGGGTTCAAATTAACCAGTTTTCATAAAGTCTACCCTCGTCTTTCTTGAGGATAGTGGTGGGGTCGTCCCCTCCACTGACCCTCATTATAGCCGAGGGTTCAACTTACCAAATTTATGGTTTTTAAAGCCTTCCCTCATCTTTCTTGAAGACAGTGGTGGGGTCGTCCCCTCCACTGGTCCCCATTATAGCCGAGGGATCAACTTACCAATTTAATGGATTTTAATGTCTTCCCTCATCTTTCTTGAGGACAGTGGTGGGGTCGTCCCCTCCACTGGTCCCCATTATAGCCGAGGGATAAACTTACAAATTTAATGGATTTTAATGTCTTCCCTCGTCTTTTCTTGAGGACAGTGGTGGGGTCGTCCCCTTCACTGGTCCCCATTATAGCCGAGGGATCAACTTACCAATGTAATGGATTTTAATGTCTTCCCTCGTCTTTCTTGAGGACAGTGGTGGGGTCGTCCCCTCCACTGGTCCCCATTATAGCCGAGGGATCAACTTACCAATTTAATGGATTTTAATGTCTTCCCTCGTCTTTCTTGAGGACAGTGGTGGGGTCATCCCCTCCACTGGTCCCCATTATAGCCGAGGGATCAACTTACGAAATTAATGGATTTTAATGTCTTCCCTCGTCTTTCTTAAGGACAGTGGTGGGGTCGTCCCCTCCACTGGTCCCCATTATAGCCGAGGGATCAACTTACCAATTTAATGGATTTTAAAGTCTTCCCTCGTCTTTCTTGAGGGCAGTGGTGGGGTCGTCCCCTCCACTGGTCCCCCTTATAGCCGAGGGATCAACTTACCAATTTAATGGATTTTCTGTAGATGTTTCCATGCGTGCTAGGACTGACAACCACAGGATGAGGGAAACACTGATATTTCTTATTAATTTTGCAAAGTGTTCTGTTGGAGAAACTCTCATTACAATTATGGCCTTTCAAGACCTTACAGCACTACTGATAGTATTTCTTCAAATGATCTGCATTCCAGGGGTTGGAAAAAGGTTCCCCTTCTAGGTTTTCTAGTCTATAGGTCCCTGGGACAACTTCATCGATGACCCTGTATGGGCCATGCCAATTAGGATGGAGTTTGTTGGGCTTTTGCCAAGTCTTATTGAGAACCAAGTCTCCTACTACTATAGGTCTCTGTTTCACCCTCTGATTATAAAACCTTGCGGTCCTCTGCTGGTAGGAAGCCTGCCTTATCTCAGCATCCTCCCTCCTTTCCTCTATCAGGTCCAAGTCGAGTCTCCTTTCTTTCGCGTTTCCCTGGGGGTCGTACATTTGGACCCTATGAGTAGGGAACTCAACTTCAGTGGGGATGACGGCTTCTGATCCATAAGCCAGCATGAATGGGATCTCCCCGGTAGAATTCCTCACTGTTGTCCTGTATGCCCACAGTACGGAATATAACTCCTCGACCCATCTTCCTTTCGCTTCCTCAAGCCTCTTCTTGATTCCATCTAGGATTGTCCTGTTTGTTACTTCGGTTTGCCCATTGGCCTGAGGTCGGCCTGGGGTGGAGAAAAATTGTTTGATATTTACCCTCTCACAGTACTTCTGCAGAGAGGCATTCTTGAACTGCGTCCCGTTATCTGAAATGAGGGTGTTGGGCAGACCATATCTGCATATCACATTTTTCCAGATGAACTGGAAGGTCTTCTGCTCTGTAATTGTGACCATCGCTTCGGCCTCTACCCACTTTGAGAAGTAGTCAATCGCTACAATGAGGAACCGATAGTTATTGACTTCTCTTGGTAAGGGCCCTACCAAGTCAATCCCCCACACTGCGAACGGCCACGGAGATGTAATGGAGGTAAGAGGCTGATGGGGTTGATGAGGGATGGTAGCAAATCTTTGGCATTTATCACACTTTTTTACATATGCTGCGGCGTCTTTCCCCAAGGTCGGCCACCAATAGCCTTGGGTGATCATCCTCTTCGCTAAGGATCTGCCCCCGATATGGCTTGAGCACGATCCTTCGTGCACATCCTGAAAAATGGAAGGGACTTCTGAGGGATGCACACACCTAAGTAAGGGGAGCAGAAACCCCTTTTTGTACAAGGTGTCTCCGATGACAGTGAATTTTGCAGCCCTGTACCTCAGCTTCTTCCTTTCCTTCCTTGCTTCTGGCATCTCACCCTCTTTAATGTATCTGATCAGGGGGTCCATCCACGAAGCTTCTTGAGAGACACTCAGGCAATTGCCAAGTGTTCCCTCGGGGTCCTCAATAGTTGGCTCAAGAAAAATTTCCACTGGGACCACCCTCCTGATGTCTGTCCTAGTCGCCGAGGCCAATCTCGCAAGGGCATCAGCACGGCCGTTGTCTAGCCTAGGTATCCTCTTTAATTTTACTTCTTTGAAGCCTTTCAGTAGTGACCTCACCTTCTCGAGGTATCTAGCCATTCTCTCGTCCTTAGCCTCGTAGGCCCCTAGTATCTGATTCACCACTAGCCTTGAATCACTATGGACCAGAATCTGGCCGACACTAAGAGACTTGGCCAAGGAGAGGTCTGCTACTAAGGCCTCATATTCAGCCTCGTTGTTGGAGGCTTTGAAGTTGAACCTCAGGGCGTATTCGACGTCTGTGCCATCGGGTGCTGACAGTATCAGTCCAGCCCCACTTCCACTGTCGCAGGAGGACCCGTCAACGAAGAGGCTCCACAGAGTCTTTCCCTCTGAAAAATTTCCCTCAGAGAGGGACCCCTGTCTAAAGATGTATTTTCCCTCCTCGTTTTCAGTTGCTTTCTTTCTATCAGTGCCTGTCTCAGCCCTATTTGCGGGTGTGTCGGCGGGTCTGTCTTCTGTATCCGTCTTCCCGAGAGTCTCACCCTTGGCCTTATCATCTTCCCAAGTGAACTCAGCCACGAAGTCTGCCAATGCGTGCCCCTTAATGGCCGTCCTAGGTTGATACACAATGTCAAACTCCCCCAGCTCTATAGCCCAGGCCATCAACCTACCTGATTTTTCTAGCTTGTGTAGGACCTGCCTAAGAGGAGAGTCGGTGCGGATGACCATTGTATGGGACTGGAAGTACGGCTTCATCTTCCTCGAGGCATGGATCAAGGCGTAGGCCAACTTCTCCATCCTTGGGTATCTTTGCTCTGCCCCTTGGAGTGCCTTGCTGTTAAAATACACAAGCTTCTGTATCCCGTCCTCGTCTCTCACAATGGCTGCACTGATGGCCGACTCTGAGAAGGCGAGGTACACATAAAGTCGTTCACCCTGCACGGGCCGTGACAGCAGCAAGGGAGACCCCAAGTATGATTTTAGCTCCTTGAAAGCCTCATCACACTCTTCACTCCATTCAAAGGCCTTCCTGAGGATCTTGAAGAATGGTAAACACCTGTCTGTGGCTCTTTACAAAAATCTGTTCAGGGCCGCCACTCTCCCTGTAAGCCTCTGAACGTCTTTAATGGACTTGGGGGTCTTCATCTCAACAAGGGCCTTTATCTTTTCAGGATTGGCCTCGATGCCTCTTTGGTTGACAATGAACCCCAGGAACTTCCCTGCTCCGACCCCGAAGACACATTTGGCCGGGTTAAGCTTCATCTGGTATTTCTCCATCGTATTAAAGGTCCTCTACAGGTCTGCCACATGATCCTCTGCCTTCAAACTCTTGGTCAGCATGTCATCCACGTAGACCTCCATAGACTTCCCGATTTGGTCTTCAAACATTTTGTTTACGAGGCGCTGGTACGTTGCCCCGCATTCTTTATGCCAAAGGGCATGACCCTGTAACACTATGTCCCCTTGTCAGTGATGAAGGCGGTTCTCTCCGAGTCTTCAGGGTTCATGAAGATCTTGTTATACCCTGAGTAGGCATCCATGAAGCTCATGAGCTCATGGCCTGTGGTAGCATCTACCATATGGTCGATGCGGGGGAGAGGGAAGCTGTCTTTGGGGCAGTGCTTGTTGAGATCTGTGAAGTCCACACACATTCGCCACTTCCCATTGGCCTTTGGGACAATGACTGCATTGGACAACCATTCAGGGTAGATGACCTCACTGATAAATTCAGCGTCTTCTAATTTTTTGACCTCATCCCTGATGACCTCGTACTTCTCTCTAGAGTAAACCCTCCTTTTCTGCTTTACCGGCTTCACTCCCTCTACCACATTGAGCTTGTGTCACATGATTTCAGGGTCGATCCCCGGCATATCTACATGACTCCACGCGAAGACGCTTCGTCTTCTCCTTAACAGTTTGATGAGGTCTTCCTTGATATTGGGCTTCAGAGACTTGCCGACTTGGACGATTTTTCCCGGGTCATCCTCATCGAGGATGATGCGTTCTACCTCCTCGGCGGCCTCTCCTTTTTTGAGCTTCGTCTCGTCCCTGGGGTCTAGGGTATCAATGTTGTAAGTGGCTGTAGCCCTCTTGTGTGCCTCCCTTTCTTCAGCAGAGTTGTAGTAACATTCTCTCGCTGCCGTCTGGTCTCCTCGAACTTCCCCCACCCCGTAAGGGGTTGGAAATTTGATCATCTGATGGACTGTAGAGGGCACGGCTTCAAACCCCTCGAGGGCCACACGCCCCAGTATGATGTTATAGGCCGAAAACACCTGCTCTTCCATCACAAAGAAACTGACCTTCTTGGTGAGCCATCTCGGCCACTCGTCCCCCATCCTCACATCGGCCTCATATACCCCAAGGGGGTGAACCTTTTCCCCACTGAACCCAATCAATGGATGATGGTAAGGGACGAGTCTAGCACGGCTGAGACCCAAGGCTTTGAAGCATGGCCAAAACATCACATCTGCAGAACTACCCCCATCTACCAAGATCCTCGGCACTTCACATCCGTGCACCCCGGTAGTGATGACGAGAGGGTCATCGTGTGGGGACAAGAGGTCTTTGAAGTCCATTCTTGAAAATCCCACTATCAGTGTGTCCATATCAACCTTCTTTCTTTTTTCTGACTTGACCTCCAGGGAATTCGCGTGTACCGTCTTCGTCAATGCCTTGGCCTCAGCCACAGCCTTCCTATCGGTGACCTCAGACCCTCCTCCTGCAAGTCCCCCGGAGATCATTCCCACTCCGAGCGAGATCATATTAAGCCTCTTGATAGGGCCATGGTCGTCTCTCGGCGGGAGGTCAGGGTCGTCCTCATCATCAGAGGGGTCGTCCCCTTTTTTTGAGGACCTTCTCTGCATGCGGCGCCTCGATTCTTTCTGGGGTCGTCCCCTCGGCCCTTCTTGAAGGCGCCTTTGTCGACGTACTTTCTGAGCTTCCCTTCCTTCAGCATCTTCTCAATCTCGTCTTTCAGAGCAAAGCATTTATCCGTTACGTGGTCGTCGTCTTGGTGAAATTCACACCACAGGTTCTTATTCCTCTTGTCGGGGGCTTCCCTCAGCTTCTCAGGCCACTTCAGCGACCGATCACTCTTTATCTCATTCAGAATCTGTTCACAGCTGACCGTCAGAGGAGTGTACCCAGCGAACTTGTCATCTGCGGATCTCTTCTTCCCCTCTTTGTTCTTCTTGGGGTATTTACTCCCACTTGCACCTCCTCTTTCGTCCTCATATTTTGCAGCCATCGCCTCTTCGGCGTTCATCACCTTTCCTGCTGTCGACAACAGCTCGGCCATCATCCTCGGAGGGTCTTCAGCAAGCTTCCATAACAGCTTCCCCTTTTGGAGTCCTCCAATCAGGGCTGTCATAGCTATGCTCTCCTCATAGTCTTCCACCTCCAGCTTCTCCTTATTGAATCTCGTTATATAGTTCCTCAGACTCTCACTCTTCCCCTGCTTAACATAGAGCAGGTGGGTGGTCTTCTTCTGTGGCCTCACCCCAAAGCAGAAATTATGGATGAACAGGTCTGCCAACTGCTTAAAGTTTCCAACGGAATTTTTTGGAAGAGACGTGTACCAGACATGCGCAGCCCCTGTCAGGGTACCAGAGAAGGCATGACACTTCATCTCATCTGAGATAGAGTATATATCTACCGCCGACTGATACATCTCCACGTGGTGGATGGGGTTGGTTCTCCCGTCATACCTTGGGGTGACCATAGGTGGCTTGAACTTTGACGGCGTGGGGAAGTTGACTATCTTTGCTACAAAGGGTGAGCCTATGGTGTATCCCCTCTGAAGAGGGTCTCGGCTCTTCAATATATCACCAATCTTATCCTCTAACTGATGGATTGAGTCATTCCAGGGCCTCACAGGGTCGGCCTGACCGATGTTATCCCCTGCTGCCTCTCCGAGGTGGACGGAGGGTTCTGCTGGAGCAGGCCTGTGTCGACTGTTCACTTCCCTTTGGCCATCATCTCGTCCTCGGGGTCGGCCATCTGCTTCCTCCCTCCTGGATCTTTCAGCACTCCTTGGCCTGGACAACTATTCTCGCAGGTCATTTACTGGGCCTAGCCTCTCAAAGGCCGACCCCCTGCTCAAGCGATCAAAAGCAGAGCCTCTTGGGCGATCATCAGGGTTTGGTCTCCCGCACTTTCCTCTACTGTCCTGGAGGGGTCGCACAGTGTTGTTGGAGACCTCGTAAGGTTCCCAGCACTCTATAGGAGCCTCCTCTCCCTCCAATTCTCCATACCTATCCTCAGGGAAAGGGTTTTCTTGCCTCCCCAGGCGTAGACGCCGGGGGTCGGCAACATCCCTACGCCGCTGAGGGGGTGGCAGGTCTTTGCGTGGTGCCTGAGGTGGTCCCCTGGCCTCATGCTGCCCTGGAGTTGCTGCCGGAGTAATCATCTCAGGCGAAACCCCTGGTGCTCTTAGTATGTTCTGGCTTAGAGCTGTGAACGGCTCCTGCATCATCCGCTGGCTTGCTGCCAGAGACTTTAGGGCTGCCGCCACATCAGCCATCTCAGATTGAGGCGGCGGCTGACTGGAACTGGGTCTTCCCCCCTCATCCGGCGGGGGAAGTGGTGGCGGTGGCATCTCAGGTGCCATGTGCTTGAGCTATGAAAAGTTGGACTGAAGAAAATACTGGTGAGCTTGGGAACCTTAGTGGGTCTCTTTCAATGGTGAAACACCTCCTCTCAGGGGGAGTGTTGGTTCACCACCAGAGTGCCCAGTGAGGTCAAGCTGTACAAAGGAAGAGATGTCTTCTCGTTCCCACAGACGGCGCCAAATTGATGATGCTAAGATTTAGCACCATCGGATAAGTGATAGTGAGCTCAAGGAGTAGCAGCCATGGCAGCCATAGAGATGTATAAGTGTATAAGTATATATAAGGGGATGAGTATAAGAGGAACTAAGACAATGATGTATAGTGGTTCAGCCAATTTGGCCTACATCCACTGGGAGTGTGTGATCCACTAAGTATGGGCACTAATGGCCTTGGATACAATGCACATAACCCTCTCTCTCTCTCTACTGTGTGTACCAGCAGAGATTTAGCTAGGGCTACAGTTAATGGATCGATCGATCCCCTGTAGGGTTGTAGGTGACAAGTATATATAGGTCTTGGGGGGTGTAGTGTACCCCCCAAGTATGCATGGTGCATGTGAATGATGATCTAGCCAATCCCCTATTGACACCTGTAGATGCCAAATGATGACATAATATTCCCTCACGTGAGGGTGTGATTTTGTTATAACGGTCTGCCACGTGTCGTATGAGCCTCACGCGCACTGTTCCACGCGTCCCCCAAACCACGCGCTGTCATGATGTCACCCTAGGCCTATGAGACGAGGCCGAGGGCAAAGTTTCTTCCGGTAGTGAGCCTAGCCCAGATCTGGCCTCGTACTGTCGACCCCTCGTAGGGCCGTCTGGAGCCTAGTGGAGGGTCGGCCCCTCGTACTGTCGTCTGGAGCCTGGTGGAGGGTCGGCCCCTCGTACTGTCGTCTAGAGCCTGGTGGAGGGTCGGCCCCTCGTACTGTCGTCTGGAGCCTGGTGGAGGGTCGGCCCCTCGTACTGTCGTCTGGAGTCTGGTGGAGGGTCGGCCCCTCGTACTGTCGTCTGGAGTCTAGTGAAGGGTCATCAGGAACTTGGTGAAGGGTCGGCCCCTCATCCAGGCTAAGGATATAAATGGGTATATCATGGATATGATCATAATGTTGTGAATATGAAACTATTCATTTCGGTTTATGAAAATAGGAGGTTAGTCGCCATCCCGGAATGGGAGAGAATTGTCTATTGCAGACATGATATGTGAATCATGATTCAAAAATTTAGTCAATCTTTGTGAATGAGTCGGATAAATATATAATTGGTCATTCTTTATGAATGATCCGGATAAGTATATAATTGGTCATTCTTTATGAATGAGTCGGATAATTATATAATTGGTCATTCCTTACGAATGAGCCGGATAATTATATAATTGGTCATTCTTTATGAATTAACCGGATAGGTATATAATTGGTCATTTTTTATGAATGGGTCGGATAATTATATATATATATATTATCACATGGATATGATTTATTGCATTTAATTTTATGCAATAGTGTAGTACAGATGCATTCGCTGAGCTATTTTGCTCACGGTTCCTATGTTTATGTTTTTCAGGTATTGTGATATCATTGCCAAATCTAGGAGGTCAGTGGGGTTAACTAGGGATGCAGAAAACCATGGTTTTGGTCAAATGTTAATGGGGTAATTTAAGCTTACTTATCCTTTCAGTAAGTTTGAATAAGCATAATTTCTTTAAAATTGTGAAAAGTTTTAGTTTTTTGTGTTCATGTTAATAAATGAAAAAGGATACTCATGTTTATGGTTTGGTTATGGTAATTATGATTTGACTCACTTTGACTTTTAAACTAAATTATAATTAAATGGGTTGGGGTGTGTCACTTTAGGTCCACAGAATCAACCTCGACCCTCAAAATTGGTCATTTCAATCCTTCAGTTTGTAGGAATCGACCTCAACCCTCTAACATGGTCATTTTAACTTTTTTGGTCGGTAGAATCAACCCTGGACCTCTAAATTTCTCATTCCATTCCTTAGTTTTTCAAAATAGACCTCGAACCTCTAAATTGATCATATTAATCCTTAGGTTCGCTGAATCAACCCCGATCCTCTTAATCGTTTGTTATAAATATTAAGGTTTGCAGCTTTACCTATGTCCCTAGAATCGACCTTGGCCCTCTGAATCGATTGACTCAACTCTTTAGGTTCATAGAATCGACCTCGACCCGCTAAAATGATCGTCTACACCCCTTAGGTCCTCAGAATCAACCTCGACCCTTGAAGCAACCACCTTCTGAGAGCCATCAAGTCCCTGGATCCTTGAACATTGATGAGGTGTCTAGCTTTTGACGACCTCCATCTGTTCCCATTTCTCCTTTCTAGTGGCTCTATAGACACCCCATCTTAGTATACCCCCCCCCCCCCCTAAAAAAATACCTTTTTAGGTCCCTAACACTCCCCCATCTTAACCTAATACCCTAGGTCCTACTCTAAACCCAAATTAGTAGCCATCGATCATTCTTAGGCCTCGTTTGATCGAGTCCACCTCTGCAAAGCCAGAGAAGCTAAGTGAAATCTTGTAGGGCTCTGAATCCCCTTTCAATGATCCATATCATGTGTTCAAATGATCCTCATGGTTTGCACATACTAACGTTTTTACTCTAAATCCCAATATAGAGTCCATCGAGCACTTTTGGTCTCTGTTTTACCATGGTCAACTCTCAGACCTAAGATAATCCCAATTAAACTTCATAGGTCTCAAAATCCCTTTTCTAATGTTCTATACCGTGCGTGAATCGGCCTCATGGTTTGCGAGAATGCGTTGTTTTACTCCAAAAGGAAACTAGGCATTCCCAAGCCCCGTTTGAGCAGTGTCAACTCTCCAAACCGAGCGAAGCTCAATTAAATCTCATAGGCCTTTGAATCCCCTTTCCAACGGCCCGTACCATGCACGAATCAGGCTCATGGTTCGTGTGTACTTGCCTTTTTACTTCGAAAACCCCTATCTAGAGATCATCAGGTGTTTCGGAGCCCCATTTTACTTAAGTCAACTCTTTACCCTGGGAATGGCTCAATGAACTTTATAAGGATCTAAATACCCTTTCAAACGGTCCCAGTGGTGTGCAATTCGAACCTACATTTTGAATTTTATGCATGTCTTTCCGAAACAGTCCATTTCGGACTGCCTATAGGAACCTCAGACCCCCCATGAGTCTACTTTCCTTGGCCAGCAAGGCAGGTGTTATGCCAATAGGCAATCCAAGGGCCATGCCAATCGGCACCCCCCTAAAACCCTAATTTTTAATATTTAAGGAGACCACAACCTCATTCTCAATGGGTCCTTTTCTGAAATTAGAACATTCCCCTCAAAATCAGTGCGCTGAAATTCTATTGTTGTAAATATTCTCTCCATTTCCTTAATTCATCATCCTCCATTTTCCACCCTAATTTCCATCCTTACCCCACCACCCTCCAACCATACTAAAATTAGCCTCCTATTATTGTAAAATCATAATTAAAGTTCTCTTAAGGGTATACCCTTATTCATTTACAACTCATTTAATTAGTAGTAATTGTTTGGTTGTCTTTGCATTTTTGATATATCTCTATTTCATTCTCTCACATCAAAACTAATCTCATTTTTTATTACTTAGTACACATAAATATTATTTTCACAAAATATAAACAAGTCAAAAAAGGGTTTTCTTATAAACCCTAAATTAGGATTTACTCATTTTCACACTTTTGACACTTATGCACAATTTCTAAATAAAGAAACTAAAGGAAGTCCTAAATTAGGATTTATGGGTTAATCCCCGCCCTTGTGTATTATCGAACTATGAGAACTTTGATGCCCTTTGGGCTACGTTGGCGTCCCGGTCCAATTCATGTATTTGATTCCTATTTTCTAATGATTTATTTTCTTATATTATTTTAGTATTGCGATTCTTCATAATTCTATATTAGTCTTTTTCGTTCGACCTACACACTCACATCTGCATAGTGATTTTTGATTTGGCGGACACTTACATTATATTAGTTTTCATGTCATTTTTTTATACACTCCTTAGGATGATTATAGCCGATAAGAGACTAAAAGGGAAGAATGGGTGCCTGACACTTTCTCATTTCATAACTTAGTCCTCAAAACATTGATTCATTTAGTTTCATAGGAATCGGTATGTCTTTGATGCCGTTATCTAGGGACGTCCACATTTCCCTTGTATGTTTTGATAACAGTATATTGGCGACTCCATTTCTTTGTGTTTACCCCTTCTAACGACAGTCAATTTATATTTGAGGCAGTCCACGAAGATCAATGTGAGTCACGAAAAGAGGGTTCACATATCCTCGAATCCCCTCATATGCGAGAGAGAGAGAGAGATTTCTTCGATTTTTCCCTCCGCATCTAATTTTGGGATGGCGCACGCCTGAGGAACCCAAACCAGACGGACACATACGTAACATAACAATACACAAAATACAAAAACAAAATTCAAATAATTACAATCTCAAAAAGTTCATTCGCGGTCTACCATATGTTCATGTTGCTTTATTCTTTCTAAGAGCATGTTCTGCATACACACTTTTGTTGTCGTAACTATCTTATGAATATTCATGGTGTTTACTGTCCATTTGTAGGTGTACTGAACGTCCTTTAATGCTAAGGACATTAATTAGTAATAATAAGTCCCCCTATGAGTGATGAATGGGTTTTTTTCTACATCCCCTTAGTTCATCTATATCCCCTTTTGACCATAATATACATCTATAAATGAGATTATTTTGTGGCCCATTATGACATCTACTAATGTATCCATCATATGGGTTAGGTAATATAACGTGTGGAGACAATTATTATGCAACACAAATAAATATGAAAGAGGTAACAACCAAGAAAAGATAAATAAAAGGCCAATCACACAACAACGGGTATACGTGGTTCAGCAAAGAAGTGCCTACGTCCACGGTGGTTCAGTCAGTGTTATTTCTCTATATTCTGAAGAATAAGTACAGAGAATACAACTTGTCCTTTGCCCCGGACTTAGGGTTTAATTTATACATGTATATGTTGGATTAGTGGGGGTGATGGGTTCCTCCTTATTAGCCATCTCCCCTACATGGGATCGCGTTCCCCCACAACTTCTCTTCATGGGATCGTTGGGTAATCGGATTAATACAAAAGGTGATGGGCTTGGGCTTTGGGCCGCTAAGGAGAGGCTACTCGTCCAGGCCTATGATACTAAATTCAGGGTACCCACAATTGCCCCTAAATTTGTTGGGCCATTTTTACAGGTCCAATGAATTTAAATAATCATCTATTATGGTTGATTTCTTTGAAAACTGTGAAGTAGCTTTGGCGGCACCCGCTTCGCTATCCGTGCGCTATGATTAGATTTGAAGGCTCGTTGGAATAAGGAACATTTCTTTTCGTCGCTTCAGTCTTTTCCAGCAATCTTCTATCTTCTGAGAACTCTTGCGCTTTGTACCTTCTGTTTTCGATCTCTACTTTCGTTGCTTCTTCGCCATTTGACCCGATCTCCTGCCTTGTAAGTCTCTCGTGCTCTTTGCATTTTATCTTTGGTTTGTAGTTTTTCTTGTATTTTTCCAATGGCGAAGATTGGAAATAGGTCGGTAACCGAGTTTAGAAAATTCTATAGTATTCCTGAGTGGGTAGAGATTGAGTGTTGTGCCTCGCCTCCTAGGAATGTTAGGGATATAGAGGATGCACATTGGATTCACGTCCTGTTGCTCTCCCAGGGGGGACTTACCTTCCCCCCTAATGATCTGTTTCTGCACTTCTTTAGCTATTTCAGTATTGTGCCTGCACAATGTTCGCCTAACGTATGGAAAATAGTGAACGGCGTGCATAGGATCAATCAATTGTATGGCACAAAGATAGGGCTTGCCGAGGTCTTCTTTTGTTACTCCTTTTCTCGAACGAGTTCAGGTGTTTTGTACCTTAAGGCTAGGAGCCCTGATAGGGTATTGGTAATAAATCTACCTGATTCCCATAAGGACTACTGGCAAGAAGGTTTTCTTGTCATGAATTGGCAACTTTCCCCCCAATTTGAAGGGTTGAGGTCTGAGAGGTTCACTGTTCCCTTTTATGGGGAAGAATATATAGGCAGATGTGAAATTATTGTTTCAACCTTAGCTGACTTTGTGATTTTTCTAACCTCTTCTTGCTTTCTCTTTTACAGCGAGGACAAAGAACTTGGAGCCTCCTCTCAGCGAGGTTCGTATCTCGGAACTGGTGAAAGCTTGGAACATTAGGGAACCTTTGGGTGACGGCGAGCATCCTAGGTCTGCTTCTTTTCTGCTTGAATACAAGAACACAGGCTCCAGCTTCATAGCCCGACCTGTGGATAGTGTTCCGGACTTTGACTCTTCCGAAGAGATTTCTGCTGAGCCCATCCAATTGGGAGAAGAGGAGAGCAGCTCGGAGAGTGAGCCTGCAGGTATTGTGAGTAATTTGGGTGCAGGCAGTGTTGACAGTAGCAGTTCTTCGAGAACTACCAGCAGTTTTGGTGAAGAGATGCCTCCCAGGAAGAATTTAATCAGAGATGATGATGATGATGATGATGTGCTTCTTGCACAGAGGTCCAAGAAATCGAAGACTGCCTCCGGGGCCATAGCTAATGGTTCTCGGCCTTCTTCTCAGGAGCAAGAGAAGAAGAAGAGAGAGGAGGAGCAGGCGAGAGAGAGAGAGAATAAAAAGGAGGAGGAGAGGAAGTAGGTGGAAGAGAGAAAGAGAAGGGAGAGAGAAAAAGAGGAGTAGAGGAGGAAGATGGAACTGAGGACCAAAACTGGTCAAGCCCTGGTCCCAGTATCTGCCTTGCCTGAGGGGGCTTCGGTGGCCACCTCTCCTCAGCTTGCCCCTGTGCTGCTCGAGAGAGCAGTCCTTCCTGCAGATCGTGAGAGGGCGTTGGGGTCCGATCAACTGGCTTTGCAAGCTATCCAGAGGCTTGCCTTGGTAAGGTTCCTCTTCTAATTCTCAATTTCCTTTAATCCGTTTTGATGATTTCTTCTTTCTGATCCTTCCATCATTTTTTACAGTTTGTGACTGACTTTGCTGTGCTCTATCGCTCTCGCAACGAGCTGTTGAGAAGGAACAGCGAGCTAGAGCAGCAAAAGTCTACTCTGGTAGCTAGGGGTTCTAAGCTGGAGGCCGATCTGAAGGCTGCTGATGCAGCTCGAGCCTCATCTTCCTCTGCCCTTGCTAATTCTGCTCGCGAGAGAGATGACGCTGTCAGGGAGCTTGGCGAGCTGGGGAAGGCGTACGACCTGGTGTGCTCGAGCAAGCTAGACCTTGCAGAAAAGAACATGGCTCTGGCCGAGCAGCTGGAGGCAGAGAAAGCCCATGCGGCCACTCTCAAGGAAGATTCGTACAACTGTGGCTGGGCTGCAGCGTATGAGGACGCCGAGGTTCAGATTGGCTATATTAGCCGTCTGAACTTCAAAAAAGGGTGGAACAAGGCCCTCGTGGCTGCTGGGGTGGACGTTGCATCCCCACTCTTTGACGAGCATGATCCAGGGCCAAAGCCAGTCGTGGATGAGGACCCAGCCCCAACTGCTGAAGGCACCAATCCTGTTTCTCAGGCGACTCCTGCTGATGCTCCCTTGGTCGAGGGGGCAGTGGACACCCTTGCAGAGTGTAATGTCCCTGCGGATGCTGATAAGGACAAGGGTCCATCCACCGAGGTTGCCAATTGATAGGGCTTCTTTGTAACTTTTTTCTTTTTTGATCTGATGTAACCTCGCTCATTATCAATGAAAAGACTTCATTTTTGTTTATGCTGATCTCTTTCTTTTCTCTTTCTTTTACTTGTAGTTGGTTGATGTGGATGACTATATTCCTGTTACCTCCCAACTAGGTAGGACTCTGGGTCCTAATGCAAGCCCTGCAGTTCGCCAGGCCTTTGCTAGGATTTGCAGGTTTGCTAAGTCAAGGAACTAGAAATATAAGGACCAGTCCGAGCTGGTGGCCAAGTTGAAGGACAGGCTCCAGGAAATGGAAGAGATCGGTGCTTCAGTGCAAGAAAAAGTTAGTGAGCTGAGAGCAAAGTTACTGGAGGCCACCGAGATCAACCAAGTCGTGGAGTTTCTTCAGCGGGAGAATGAAGACCTGAGGTGGGAGGTCTCGAAGCTTAAGGAGCATTCACCGAGCACCGCTTCAGCAGTCCTACAAGGCTCTTCCTCGTCGCGAGTTGCTCGGCCTCCCCTCTTGCGTGCTGGTTAGAGTACAAGGGGTAGGAGTAGGGAAGTCGAGGAGCAGCGTGAGAGGGAAATGGAGGAGCTGCGCGGTGATGTTCGGCGAGCTTATGTGACTGCTGCTGGGCTCCAGAGGGACGTCACCCGACTGCGGCATCTATTCAAGAAGGGCCCTCGCCAAGTGTGGACTGATGGCTATGATCAGGGCTGGCTGGATGCTCCCACAAGATTATCAGAGTTCGAGGAGATTTCCTTTATCAGGGGGTGGTTGAGTGCTCTCAAAGAGCTGCAGGTACCGAGGAACTCGATATTGTGGTATCGGCACGAGATGTCTCCCTCTACTCTGATGCCCAATCCATTCAGGCGAGATGACCGATGGATCCCCATCGATGCTATTCCCCGGCGACTATTGGAGTTGGATGCAAATGAGGTCGTGGAGGAGTTCGATCCTGCTCCTGATGATGGGAGGAGAGCTAAAGTTACTGACTACCTTGCTCGGAGGCTTCCACCTTCTTGATATTTTGTTTTTTAATAATTGTAAATGCTTTGGGCGAGCTTCACCGACTAAACATGTACTATTATTATTTGTAAATATAAAAGATGAATGGAAAGTTTGAGTTTTGGGCGATTTTGCCGACTAAACGTGTTCATCCAATCTTTTTATATTTTTGCAGCTTCACAATCCTTTTTATCTTGTCATGGGAGTGTCCACCCAGTCCGGTATTAAGAATACCATTGTGCCCTTCCTTTACCTTTTAGGTCATGTCGTCACACGCCCTTAAGCCTAAGTAGAGCAATTGGCGAGGACACACCTGTTATTGGATGTCTTTATCCGGTCAGGATTTTGTTTAACCAAAGTAGGTTTGATGCCTAAGAATACTCTGTAGGGCTTCATATATTGCCATGGGCAATGCTATGAGGTCTGTCGAGCCTTGATGACGATGACCTGAGGAGGGGTATTCCCCTGCTATGCCAACCATTATACCTGTGATTTGAAAAGGATGTGCAATAAGATATAATTGTTACTTTTTAGAGGGTGATCAACTGAGAGATTTTCATTGGTGAATTGAGAAATAAACTGTCTTTTCCCATAATGAGTACAATAAAAGATCTAACAATAGAACCCCTAAAAATAGAATTTCTTGAGATTAGTTACGTTCCATGCTCGTGGTATCTCTCTGCCCTCCATCGTTTTCAAATGATAGGCACCTTGCAGATCATTTCTAATTATCTCATAAGGTCCTTCCCCGTTCGGGCCCAGTTTACCGTCTGATGGCTTCACTCTGTTGCCCAGGACCTTTCTTAGAACATAGTCCCCAACTTCGAATTTCCTCGGATTGACCCTTTTGCTGTAGTGCTTTGCGAGCTGTTGCTGATAGCTCGCTAGTTTTACTAGGGCAAGTTCCCTGCGCTCGTCGGCCAAATCGAGTTCAGCGAGCAAAGCCTGATCGTTTTGACCCTGCTCGACAAGGTCGGATCTCATTGTAGGCAATCCTGCTTCTAGTGGGATGACTGCCTCCATACCATATGCTAGTGAGAATGGCGTTTCTCCTGTGGCTCGCCTAGGAGTCGTTCTGTACGCCCATAGGATATGCGGTAGCTCGGTTGTCCACGCGCCTTTGGCTTGTTCTAACCGCTTCTTCAATCCAGTGATCACTGTCTTATTGGAAGCCTCAGCTTGTCCGTTGCTTTGAGGGTAAGCCACCGAGCTGAAGTGGTGCCTGATCCCGTGTTGGTCACAGAAGTCCTGAAAAGGGCCACTCTCGAACTGTGTTCCATTGTCAGTGATGATCGTTCTGAGGATCCCGAATCGAGTGATTATATTTCTCCATATGAACCTCATCATGTCAGCATCTCGGATGTTCGCCAGTGGTTCTGCCTCGATCCACTTGGTAAAGTAATCAGTTGCGACCAACAGGTATTTGCGATTGCCGGCAGTGGTGGGCAGTGGTCCCACGATGTCCATTCCCCACTGGGCGAAAGGCCAGGGGCTGGTTAGGGATTTTAACTCGCTGGCGGGATGGTGGACCATGGGGGCGTGAAGCTGGCATTTTAGTCATCTGCGGACATATGCTGCGGAGTCCTTTTGCATATATGGCCACCAATAACCTTTCTTCATTGCTCGGAAGGCTAGAGACCTTCCTCCGACGTGACTCCCGCAGATTCCTTCGTGAAGCTCGTGAAGCACTGTCTTGACATCGCCTGGGTGGACGCATCTAAGGTAGGGGCCGGAGAAAGATCTTTTATACAAGTCGCCTCCCGTGGATAAGTGAAAGCGAGCATCTTTGACTCTTATCTGGTGGGCAGTCCTCTTATCCTCTGGGAGCGTTCCGTTCTTCAAATAGTCTCTCAAGGGATCCATCCAGCAGGGGGCTGGTTCCAATTGGAGTATTAGTTTCGCTTTGGTCAGCTCGCAGTTGGGGTAAATGCTCGGGCAGTAGAGGAAATCGATAGGGATGATCCTTTTAAGGCTGGAATCGACTGCCGAGCTAAGGGCTGCTAAGGCATCAGCGTGGCTATTCTGCCCCCTGGGAAACTGTTAGATGTTGATTTCTTCAAAGTTCGTCATTAATTTTTTTACCAGGGAGAGGTAGGCTGCCATCCTCTCATCCTTCACGTTATAGTCTCCACTTATCTGATTGGAAACTAGTTGCGAGTCTCCGAATACCTGTAAATGCTTTGCTCCCAGAGTTTGCGCCCTTTGGAGACCTGCTTATTAAGGCTTCGTATTCTGCTTCGTTGTTGGAGGCTGCAAATCCCAGCCTGATTCCTTGCTCGAGGACTGTGTTTTCTGGAGTAATGAGAACAATTCCTACTCCTGCCCCCTTTGAGTTGGAGGCTCCATCAACGAATAGTTTCCAGCTTCCCCCTGTAGCCTGGTTGTTTTGTTCTCTTGGCTTAGGTTGGTCGAAGGGTTCTTCGCCTGTGAATTCGGCTATGAAGTCAGTAAGGATTTGACCCTTGATAGCTGTCCTTGGTTGAAATTGGATGTCAAACCGACCGAGCTCGACTGACCACTTAGACAGTCTGCCTGACAAATCCGCCTTCCTTAGGACAGCCTTAAGGGGGTGTGATGTAAGGACGATGATCGTATGAGCTTCGAAGTAATGCTTCAGTTTCCTCGAGGACATTACTAGGGCGAAAGCGAGCTTTTCCAATGGCAGGTAGAGCTGCTCGGCGTCTAGTAAGGTTTTGCTCGCGTAATAGACTGGATGTTGGATCCCTGTAACTTCACACATTAGCGCTGAGCTGACAGTATGGCTGGATACAGAGAGGTAGAGGTACAAAGAGTCCATTTGCTGTGGTATGACAAACAGTGGTGCGGAGCTTAGGTAGGACTTGAGCTCGTCTAATGCTTGTGAGCAACCTGGGGTCCATTCTACTATTTTGTTGCCTTTTAAGAGTTGGAAGAAGGGCTTGCATCTCTCGGAGGATTTAGAAATGAAACGATTTAGAGCAGCGAGCATTCCAGTGAGCTTCTGTACATCGCGAATTGTGCGAGGAGGTTGCACTCTTTTGATTGCATCAATCTGGTCCAGATTAGCCTCTATGCCACGCTTGCTGACCAAATACCCAAGAAACTTTCCTGACTGGACACCGAAGGAACACTTTCTCGCGTTGAGTTTCATTCGGTACTTCCTGAGGATTTCGAAGGTACTTGACAGGTCCGAGAGGTGATTTTCCTTCTCCTTGCTCTTGACGAGCATGTCGTCGATGTAGACCTCCATTGTGTCTCCCGTCCGATTCTTGAACATTGTAGTAACTAGCCGCTGATAGGTTGCCCCTGCATTTTTTAGCCCAAAAGGCATGACCTTGTAACAGTATAAACCAACCGTCGTGATAAACGTCGTTTTGCCCTGATCTGGGGCATACAGGGGAATCTGGTGATAGCCTGAGTATGCGTCAGGAAACTCATTTGTTCGTGAGCTGCAGTGGCGTATACTAGTTGGTCTATTTTCGGAAGAGGGAAGCTATCCTTGGGGCAGGATTTGTTGAGGTCAGTGAAGTCTATGCACACTCTCCACTTCCCATTGCTTTTTGGAACTACCACTGGGTTGGATAACCATTTGGGGAATTGCACTTCCCGTATGGACCCTGCATCCAGCAGTTTTTCGACTTCTTTTTCTATTGCTCTGGGCTTCTCGGGAGCAGTTCGTCTTGCCTTCTGCGCTATCGGCTTGAATGTGGGATTGACGTGCAACCGATGGCAGACCATATTGGGATCGATTCCTGGCAGCTCATAGGGTTCCCAAGCGAAAACATCTATATTGCTTCTGAGTAAGGTTAACAAATCCTTTTGCTCTTGGTCAGTGAGTGAGGTCCCGATCAGGAAGACTCTGCTGTTGTCGCCTTCTTTAGCAATTACTTCTACCAGGTCCTCTACAACACGCTCGGAGGGGAGGAGCCTGGTCTCTTCCACTCCGGGCCTTCCATATTTTAATTGCTATTTGGAGGGAATTGCACCTTCCTCCACTTTCTCGTTGGTTTGAACGGCTTTTTTCTCTGGCTTTGGTCGGATGGCCGCTATGAAGCACTTTCTTGCCATCGCCTGGTCGCCATGTATCTCCATCACTCCTCGCTCGGTGACATATTTGAGTTTCTGGTGGTAGGTCGAGGAGACTGCCTTCATTGCATGAAGCCATCCCCTTCCGAGGATGGCTTGATACGGTGAATCGATGTCGACCACAAAGAATTCAATCATTTTTGAAACATTTCCAGCGAGTACTGGTAGTACAATCTTTCCCAGAGGCATGGTCATTTTCCCAGCGAAGCCGACCAGAGGAACAGTTGTTCCCTTTAGGTCGGCGATGTTCAACTTCAATTTTCTGAACAGGTCGATGTACATTACTTCGGATGAGCTCCCTTGATCGACGAGCAGCCTGTCGATATCAAAGTTGGCTATCCTGAGTGTAATGACTAAGGCATCGTGATGTGGGGTCCTCACTCCCACAAGATCTTCATCCGTGAAAACAATATGCTTGTTGTAGTTGATGTCCTCTGCTCGCCGACGTTTTCCCGCCTGTGATTTTGCTGGATCAATCAAAAAATCTTGCATTACCGCTGTCAGCTTCTTTACCTCCATTCGATCTGAGTTACCCTGGATTTGCTTGACATCAGATACTCCATGGATTACTGCGAATTCGTGTCCGACGTCGTCTTCCAGTACGTTGTCGGGTTTTGCCTCCTTGTGGACAGTCACTCTCTCTACCTTCCTTTCCACAAAGTCATTCAAATGTCCGGATTGGGCCAACTCCTCGAGGTGGGACTTAAGAGCCTTGCAGTGCTCGGTCTTATGCCCTCCCTCTTTGTGGAAGGTGCATCTCAGTGCATTGTTTCTTTTCGATGGGTCTCCTCCCATTTTCCGGGGCCATTTGATGAACGACTCATCCTTGATCTTCGCGAGAATTTTGTAGATTGGTTCTTTAAAGGCGGTGTTGACCGCCTGGAATGACTTTGCAACGTCAGGGTTCCCTCCGTTCTTGGAGCCATTCTTGCTCCCATTCTTTCCTCCTTTTTTCTGGTTATCTACTTTCTCACTTCCCTTGGTAGCGAGCTTGCCTCGATCGTTTTCTCCTACGTTAAGGCGGGTGACATCTTCCACCTTTGCGTATTTCTCAATCCGGTCCATCAGGTCATCAATGGTGGTTGCTTCCTTCTTTGTCAAGGACTGGTAAAGGAGGGAAGATCTAGGTAGCCCAATTTTGAATGAAGCCACTGCCACCTCTTCCGCGCAGTCCTCGACTTCATTGAATAACTCCCAGTACCTCTTCGCGTAGTCTCGGAGTGTCTCCTGAGGCGTTTTATTCATTGTTAATAGGGCATCCATCCTTTTGGGATGGGAGCTGCTGGCTATGAGCCGGGCCGTAAAGAGCTCGGCTAGGGATTTAAAATTTTTGATGGATCGGTGAGGGAGTTTCTCGAACCATTTCTGGGCCACGTCATGAAGGCTCGAGGGAAAAATACGGCACATCAGTGCATCTCGGTGATTCCAGAGGGTCATAGCCTGCCGGTATTGCCTGACATGATCAATGGGATCAGTCTTCCCGTCGTAAATCTTGAAACTTAGAATAGCAAACTTTTTGGGAGCTTCTTCTTCTTCAATTTCCCTCGTGAAGGGCGATTTCATCTGGGTCTTGAGGGCTCTTCTAGCGAGTTCTCTGGTCGACCTGGTGCCGCGGTGAGCTGGATGTTGGTCCATTTCTCTGCGGACTAGGTTCCGTATGTTATCGTCGCTGCGAGCAGGGCTCTCATGGCGGCGAGCTTTTCTCAATTGCTCGCGGAGGTCGTCGTCTAAGTCGCCACCTTCGAACCCTTGATATTGCCGCCTAGGGCTCCTTCCTCGGCTACGAGATTTGCTCGCCTGAGGGCTAGGAGTGAGATAGGGGCGTCTCCTGGTATCAGGACGTAGTTCTTTCTCCAGTTTTTCCAGTCTTCTTTTCAAGCGAGCATTTTCAGCCTCATATCTGCGAGAAGACTCCCTCTGCTCGTGGAGCCTTGCTTCGTATGCATCGATCAATCTGGATATCTGAGTGGACCTTGCTGGTCCTTGACTTTCTTCTGAGGCTGGCCTTTCTAAGCGAGCCCCTTGATCTGATCGTCGGACTTCAGACCTCATCCTGCGAGGAGCGGGTGGCTCCTGAATATCTCCTGCTTGAGGAGCGTTGCTGCTGTGACCAGACATCTTAGATTTTTTTCTCGGCGTGGGCTCTTCTCAGGGAAAGATAAACGATTCCCACAGACGGTGCCAATTGTGGAGACAATTATTATGTAACACAAATAAATATGAAAGAGGTAACAACCAAGAAAAGATAAATAAAAGGCCAATCACACAACAACGGGTATACGTGGTTCAGCAAAGAAGTGCCTACGTCCACGGTGGTTCAGTCAGTGTTATTTCTCTATATTTTGAAGAATAAGTACAGAGAATACAACTTGTCCTTTTCCCCGGACTTAGGGTTTAATTTATACATGTATATGTTGGAGTAGTGGGGGTGATGGGTTCCTCCTTATTAGCCATCTCCCCTACATGGGATCGCGTTCCCCCACAACTTCTCTTCATGGGATCGTGGGGTAATCGAATTAATACAAAAGGTGATGGGCCTGGGCTTTGGGCCTCTATGGAGAGGCTACTCGTCCAGGCCTATGATACTAAATTCAGGGTACCCACATAACGTAAGGTTAAAATTTCCTACTCTTGTTTATTAGAATAGTTCACAACCTAAACAGTGAGTCGACATCCCATTAGTATAGTTGGAAGTAGGATATTCATAGTTTATCTTAACTAAGGAAACTTTTCTGGTGGTTGCGGAACATGTCTTATAGTTCAAAGAGGATCAAACCAGTACATCAAGTCTAGGTTCTGACTAGATTAGACTTTATCAATCTCACGAAACTTGTAAAAGGTGCATAGATTATAATTTTGAGTATTATAAGGATTGTAATGTCTTCCCAATTATTGCCTTGATTGTTATGGGTGCAATCCAATTAATTGGGTCTAAATCTCCACAAGTTGGAAAATCATTGTATGGACATATCCAAGATCATAATCTGGAGGAATCCACATCTAAGAGATATCTTAGATTGTGATACCCCCTGATAGAATTAAAAGTTTTTATTATACTAGTATTCATGATTAATGAATTATTTCATAATCCGGTAGGGTATCAAATAAGTTAAGTTTGATATCAATGAATAAATAAGATCGTAGTGAAAATTGATTAGTGGTAAAGTGAATTTAAATAAGCAGTTATTGTACGCTTTACGTACAAAATCAAATTATGCACCACCTAACCTTGAAAATAATTACTCGTTATTCATTTAATTCTGAGATAATTAAGTTGGACCACATTTGTAATCATTTAGTGGAAATTATTACAACTAAAGAAAATGAAAATAAACTACAAGGTATTAATTTAAGATTTCAATATTATGTTTGGAAGACAATTTAATTATTTTGTCGTGGTTATCTAGTATAGTCCTTATTAAATAAGTAATATGTTAATTATCTCATTACTCTAAACGATTTTAGTCGGTATAAGTTTGTACATTGGACAAGGGTTTCATATTACGAGGACCTCTTTGAAGTGCGCAGTTCTCTCACTTGAAACTATTTCAAAAGAGGAACCAAATTTTTAGGAGAACGTACTTTATAGATTTCAAGTTTCACTTGAGCGAGAAGTTCTCATTCGAACGAATGACACTTTTAGGAAATCATGTTTTACTTGGAGTGATTTATGTTGCAAAATATAAATAACTCTTAGGACGTGTTTTTACACTGATCGAAGTAGTTGTTATCAAATTTCACAATCTCATGCACAAACACAAAGAGAGAGATTGAGAGAGAAAGGGATATATATATATACACACACACACACACACACACACACACACACTAGGGTATGCTCGTGCCTGAAGGCACGCATGTAATTTTGAAAGCATAAAATCGTGTGATTTTGAAAAGTATGGAATTGTTTATAATGTAAATAATAAATAATTTTTATATTATAAATATAATTTTTCAAAGTATTCAATCCTTTAAATTTAAGTATAGTTGAATCTTGTATTATTAAGTCAAAAGGTTGTTTTACAACACATAAGTGTAAACAATTTTAACTATATTTATAGGACTATACACCCCGTTTAAGAAAAGAAAAAAAGTCCAACAATACTAATAGTCCGTCCTAGATCTCGTAATGATTGTGAAGTCTTATATAACATCAATAATTGTCAACAAATGAAAAACAATTGGGAAAAATATCCTTTTTATAGGGTAATTTACATTGTTTATGAAATAAAAAATAGTCGACAACAACAACGCAATTAGTCCATCTTAGACCTCGAATAAAGTACATCATAGTCATTATTTTTTATAACACCAATGTGTATATTTTTTTGAAAATTTGGGTAGAATTCTCTTTGTTTATAGGACTATCCATCATGTCTAAGAAATAAAAAAAATCCACAAATACTATCAAATTTGTACAATTATGACCAAAAAAATCAAATGAACATTTAGTTATGAAGCACTATATTTTTATCAACGTTATGCTCGAGGGGTCCAAGGAAATTTCAGCTGTGACAAAAGGTCAAGTATTGCAAGTCCTACCATAACTGGGATCCTGCATAAAATAAACAAATAATAAAATAATAGAAAACTTAATTCAAAACTAATTACACTACGTTGGGACCTGAACTTTTAAGCTTAATGGATGCCTATTCTGGGTAAAACCAAATTAAGATGAAACCAGAAGATAGGCAAGAACGTGGAGGTTTATGTGGACGATATGTTAACAAAAACCAAGAAAGCTTCAAATCATATCAGCGATCTTATCCAGACATTTGACCAACTGTAAAAGCATTAGATGAAGCTGAATCCGACCAAGTATGTGTTCGGGGTCCAGGAAGGAATGTTCATCTGCTTCATAGTCAATTAAAGGGGCATTGCAACTAATCCAGCAAATATCAAAGATTTGATCAAAATACAGTCGCCAACTTGTAAGAAAGATGTACAAAGGCTCACTGGAAGAGTGGCATCTTTAAACAGATTTGTTTCTGGGGCAATAACAAGTGTTTGCCATTTTTCAAGGTGTTGAGAAAGATGTTTGAGTGGAATGACGAATGCGAATAAGCTTTTCAAGAATTGAAGTACTTAGGATCACCCCCTTTATTATCCCTACCGATCTTGGGAAAGAAACTATACTTATACCTAGCTATTGAAGAATATACAGTTCGCTCGACTTTGGTTAGATTGGAAAATGGGATCCAAAGACCAATTTATTACACCAGCAAAGCCTTCAGGGGAGCCGATATGAGATATCCATGCTTGGAAAATTTGTCTTTAGCACTTATTGAAGCTTCTAGGCATATGAAACCTTATTTCCAAGAACATACTATAGTTGTGTGTACTAATCTGCCTCTTCGGCAAGCACTCCACAAGCCTGAGAAGTCAGGAAGATTGATGTACTGGCCAGTAGAGCTAGGAGAATATGACATTGTATACGGAACACGATCTTCATTAAGAGTCCAAACTTTAGTGGATTTTATTACTGAATTCACCTATCCAGAGGTTCTCAACCAGCAAAACTTGTCTGTCGAGCAGACTTCTAAAGAACAAGGCTCAGCTCAAAAGCAAGATGAAATTATTTCTGATCAACCTGAGTCATCCAAAATTTAGGAGTTGGCCTAGAAATATGTAGAGGAGAGAAATAAAATATTCCATCATGGAGTTCTATCTGGAGAAAGATTCAATAATGATATCCCATTGTGGAATTTGTACGTCGATGGTTTTTCATGTCCAGTTGGAAGTGGAGTAGGTATAATACTCAATACTCCTGATGATATTGATGTTTAATATGAACTTAGGTTTCAATTCAAAGAATCAAAAAATGAGGCATAATACAAAGCTTTAATCGTTTGACTAGATTTGCCCATTTTATTAGGCGTCGAACAAGTAATGGCGAACAACAATTCACAGTTAGTGGTCAACCAAGTGCTTCATTTATTTGGAGTCAAGGTAGAGTTAATGACCAGATACTTTTACAAAACCATGGAAATCATTTCCACATTTACAGTCGTGTAAATGAATAGCATCCCCAGAATAGCCAATGCCCGAGGAGACACACTTGCTCGACTGGCTTCAGCAACCAGAATTGAACTCAGACGCACCATCCCAATAGATATCCAAGATAATCGTAGCATTGACGAGGACTTGATGATTAATTTCACTGCCATAAATTTGGGCCCTTCTTGGATGGACCCAATAAAATTCTATATTGAAGATGGCATCCTACGACCTGATCCCAAAGAAACCAAGAAGCTCCTATATAAAGCAACAAGATATGTGTTAGACAAAGGAGTTTTATATAGAAGGGGATTGGCGATCTCCATAATGTGATGTGTTCATCCAATGGAGGTGGAAAATTTGGTTAAGGAAGTGAACGAAAGTTCCTGTGAAGCTCATTTTGCTGGTCGATCATTGCTCCTATAATTCGTAAAATGCCCAATGCTACTCTAGTATCCATAACTTCACATTGGCCAATCTCTCTTTAGGGAATCGATCTAGTCAGCCCACTACCGACCACTAAAGGAAGGTTCAAATATTTGGTCATTGTTATTGATTACTTCACCATATAGGCGAAGGCAGAACCATTAGTAGACATGCGCTATGAGAAGGTGTATCAATTCATTTGGAAGAATATTATATACATATATGGGTTACCGTATACCTTCATTATGGACCATGGCACTTAATTTGATAATGATGAGTTTGAAGCATATTGTGTTCAGTCTAAAATCCAAAAACTCCATTCTGCACCAGGACATCCTTAAAGTAATTGTTAAACAAAAGTAACAAATAGGACTTTGTTCAACGGACTGAAGAAAAGTCTTAATGTTACTAAGGGCAAGTGGATTAATGAGTTACATTCTATTCTTTGGGCTTACAGAACAACGCTGAGAACAACAACTAGATAGAAACCATCATGCTTACATTTGAGACTGCAGCCATGGTACTAGCCAGAATAGGCCTACCAACCCATAAGGTATTGAATTTTGACTCTCCAACTAGTGACGTGATGAGGTGACTAGATCTAGATATGTTAGAGGAAGTTTGAGAAGATGCTACCCTGATAAATCCTGCATACCAGCATAAAACTCCTCATTTCTATAATAAATGGGTTAATCTGACCATCCTTAAAGAAGGTGACTATGTTCTTGAGAAGGTCATCCAGAAAATCAACAAGCTTGAGGATGATTGGCATGGCCTATATCGCATTTTCGCCGTCATCCGACCAGGAACCTATCGGCTTAAGACTTTAGAATGGGAAGAATTAAAAAACCCCTGGAATGTCGAGCACCTCCGAAACTATTATCAATGATTCAAGGGATTATTACTATTGTATTTATTTTGCTCTATGTTTTACATGACTATGATTCAAGTTTAAATAAAATATTGATTTCATTCCCTTAAAAATTTTCAATTTTTTTCGGAGTATGGAGATATACATCACATAGAAACAATAAGTAATTATGTTTCTTGGTCTTCAGCTCTTATCGTTCAACAGTGCATACATACTAATCACGTCGAACTTTTTCGCCGATTAGCTGTTGATCAGCAAAACATACTTAATCAGGTTAAATTTATCAGATTCTAGATGCACCAACAGCTTGAGGCCCAATTATTTCTCCTTGAAATACAAACTTCCTGTATGACTTCGTACATACAAGTCACGAATAAGAAGTAACTATTACTTCATGTTTGGCTTTTTATAAACAAGTTATGAACAAAAAGTATTAAGTATTATCCAATTAAGTTCAAAAGCAATTTACTTCATGTATGACTTTGTCATTGACAAGTCAATAACATGAAGGCTATAAAACTTCCTATACAACTAAAAAATTTATAAACAAGTTTTACCTAACTAAGTTAAATTCAGGAAGACATGTAAATATTCCTAAATATGGAAATACAGACATATATTCCTCAAACACTTGGTCACCACTGATAACTAATGCTAAATTTGGATTAATATATCTAAGTGCATTAGTGGAATCAATGGCATAGCAATCACATGTTAACTAATTGATTAAAATATTCATAAGTTAATAATACAAATATATGTATTTTCATTCACATAAACTTTATTACATTCAAATGAATAGCAAAATACATGAGAATTATTCAACAGGACATTTTCCTTAAGCTTTGGAGGTTGGTTGAGCTAGTTGTACTCTTTCCATTCCAGCAGGAGGATCATCCAAAGTATAGGGATAGTTAATAAAGTTAAAATCCCTTAACAATCTTCTATTGTTATTGCTTGGTACATTGATCAGACGAGGAGGTTGAATTATCTCAAGTTCATCACACAATTCATAATCCACTAAATACTTAGAAATTAAACACTAGGGAATTGAATCAATAGGAATCCAGCTTACATCCAACATGCATGGAGGATTTTGGCACTCTAAAAGAATAGGATCATTCCAATGTCATAGTTTGCTATTCTGGTTAACTTTCAGCAAGGTCAAGAAATTAGTCCAACCCCATTTGTAGCCTTCAGGATGGGTCTGAGAAAGGTGATCATCTACATGGCCTAAAGCTTCATTGTAGCCTTTCATACATACCTCTCTGGGTTGTTTGTGAAATTGAAAGGTTAACCTTTCAACTTTTTATTGAAGTTTCTTCAAAACATCAGCCTTCACCTTCAACTGAACGGGTTGGTCAACAATGTCTTTGTCCTTAGCTTCCAATTTTATAGACAGGTTGGTAATAGCTTAATTTTTTTCTTTCAGTTGGGCAACCTGGTCAGCTAAGGTTTTCTTGTTCCTAGTTTCTTCAACAGTTGGTCAACTCATTCTTTGTTGTCGAGAAGATTGCACAGGTTTAAATTTTTATCAATATTTTAAGTTCTTCTATCATCCTGGCAATCTCATTCTTTAAAAAGGAAGAACGTTCACTGAGACTACTAACAAAAGACTGTTTTAAATTCTCTAAATCATTCCAGAGTTTATTATTCTCCTCCTCTAAGAGTTGGGTGATCTATTTGGATTCATAAACCTAACGATTCAGTAAGAACTCTTTTTTCCTATTTGAAGAAGCATATTTTTTCAGTTTCTTCTCAAAACCCCAACCTTCACTCGGTGCATTGTACTTGGCTTTATAGTCCGCATGTAGTAAAGCTTTGGCTTCATTATGGTCTTCGTGCAAGTCTTCAATCATTTCATAGTATGCAACATTTTTTTCCACAACCCGATAAAGAAGGAATTTGAGATAAGTGTATGCATCCCTTGCTTAATCAGAAACATCTGCACCCAGCAAGTTTATTAATTCTTCATCTATCAAGTCCAAGCGACCATCTTTAAATATTGCAGTGTTTGAGTAGGTTAAAACTAGTGGAAGAAATTTGTTCAATCTTGGCAATGAACTAGAAATATATAGCAACAATTGATCAATAATAAAAAGAGACAGGGCAACAACTAAGCATAAAAATGTGACCAAAATAGACAAGTTAATTAAAGAAAGAGATATTTCATTGATAGATGGCAACATTACAAATACGTACATCAGAACAAGATAAAAATATGACAAAATAAAGGTGAAAAATACAAAGACTAGATGCCAAACAAGTCTACACCTTCTTCTTATCCTTCTCTACCTCGGGGCTTATCTTTTAGTCGACAACATCTGAATCAATAGGAGCTTTGTCCTGATTTACGGGAGGAACAATTGATTCAATTGCCATAGATAATTACCCCAAACCTACATCATCATCAATTTCATAATTAAGGTTGGGAGGGATCCTAGATCGTGCCTCAGAAATAGCTCTGAATCTTTAGTAGTACCAATTTCCCTCAAAGTTGCCGACCAATCGTCGTTGAAAATTTGTCTCTTAGCATACGCTATTTGGGAAAAGTAGCAGTGATGACCTTATCCCAGCCCTTATTGAAGTAATAATCTCTAGTTTTGTTTCATTTGGACTTCTTAACAGAAAGGTCAGCAGACAATTTGACTACCTTCTCTTCAATAACCTTTACCCTGCGCTCAGCTTGAGCAGAGGCCAACATCAGCTTTCTACTGTACTTCTTCAAAAATATTGATCTTTTCCTCCCAAGCCATTTGATTTGTCTCCAAAGATTATCGGGACTCCTTTGTATATTTCTTAAGACCCTCAAAGGCCTCCTATAGTTCTCTCGAAGAAGAACGTAGATGATCATCCTTCTCCGATATTTGGTTGTAATTAACTAGAAACTATAAGAAAAGAACCATGTCGGTAAAAATCAAGGAAGACATGAAAAATATCTAACGAACTTCAAATATTAAAACCTACTAAGTCTAAACTTTGAGTAGACCTCTCCCATAGTTTTGATCGGGAGGGTACCAACCTTGATCAACTTCCAAGATAAGATTGGACTAAAGTCTATAGATGATCCAACAATAGATGGGACCATACCATCCATTCCCTATTGATCGTCATCAACAACCTTCTCAACCTGCTTATCAGTAGGAACTCTCCTTAGTCTCTTAAGAGGAGACTCGTCACCTTTTCTAGTTGGGGGCTTCATTCCAACCTCAACTTTCTCCTTTGGGGCATTTGTATCAACTGGTTTCTTGGCACTAGAAGTGCAGTCCTCCTTTAGGAGATTGGAAATTTTCCTTTTTCCCATGTTGAGAGAAAGGGGAATATCAGAATCAAAAGAAGAAAAAGTCCTACCAGTAGCAACTTCATCACCAACACCAACAGACTCAGTCGTTGAGGAAGTAGACACGGGATCCCTTTACAAATCAATTATAATTAAAGGCACAATAGTTGTTGGTCGAGCTACAAAAGAGGTGATGGAAATTTTATAGTCTAGCAATATAGAAGGTGATCATGGATGATCTTCTCTTGTCCTTTGATTAAGACCCCCCAATAATTTAAGTTCTTTCAAATTTACTTCACCCAATTTCGGGCACTTTCTCTTACATTCTTCTTCAATAAAGCAATAAGCAGTAGTAGTTAGCATACATCAGAAAAGAAATCAATAGAGAAAAGTGAGAACTAAAATAATAACCTATCCCATTCCCTGACTGAGGGCATCTTGGACCATGTAGTCCAATCCATTCTCAAGTGGAGCATGTTGCAAATTCGTAATTATTAAAGCATGATCCAAATAAACCTTATTGGAATCAGACAAATTCAATATTAAAGCCTTATTAGCTTGTCTGGTTTTCAACTAATATTTGTTCTCCCCTGCAATAGACCATTTATAGCAGAACATGATCTATAAAATACCAATATGGGTTCCATAGATTTCATTCAATCTATTCAGACCATTGACAACCCTTCAGGTGTTGGGAGCTACTCTTGCTGTAACGATGTCAAAATATTTGCAGAAACGAAGAATAAAATAGTTTGGTGGAAATATGAAACCACACTCAGCTATAAACAAGGTTGGGATACAACCCCTCAGCTAAAGAATATACATCTACAGGGTTATAAGGTATTTCTAAATCAACCTATAAAGGAATTATCCTTTCATCCCTAAATTCCTTTAGAGAATCATCATCAACTATGTGAACCATGGCTCAGAAAGAAGGAAATGAAGAAAAATAGAGAGAAAGAAAGAATTTTTACAGAAGATTAAGGATTCAACAAGAACTATGGAAGGAAAGGATGAATGACGACAAACGATCGCATAAAAGTTTAGAAATAGCTACTGTAGTCCGAAGATTTGGGGTAAGGGAAATTTGGAAAAGCCACCCGCCTTTTATAGCTTGTCTCGAAAACAGCAAAAGTAATGATTAAATGTACCAGCGATTGGCATTCTTATGACAGACTGATTAAAAAATGTAAAATACCCATTTATCCTTTGTCGGTTTACTAATTTTCAAATTATTTACAAATATTCCATGTCAAAATCAAAGTATGAAAAAATTATACAAGTTCCACACGTCGGCAAATGCTGACCAACTCTGAAGAAAATATACTCCATCCTTTTAGCAAAAGCATCAAGCATAGAGCATTGGGGGCTTCTGTTGATACTAAAAATTATCCACCTACGTGGACCAATCAGAAGTGAACACCTGTCCTCTTACGCGACCAAAATTCTAATAAGTAGATAGTAGCTCGGTAGACATGCCGAACAACATAAAGAATGCCGACCATCAAGACCAATGAGGTATCAACTTACCAAGGTTCCTACCACATGGGAGAATGACCAATAATCACATTCATTATGTACTGGTGTAAATGCTTAAATGTATAAAGGTCTTCCATCCCTTGACATTCCAACCCTTAACCTTCGGGTCACTATAAATACATTGTATCCATTTCATCAAGGGAAAGATAGAACAAATCCTACGTTATTCTTATTTACAAGAATACCTAACTTTCTATAATCTCTGAAATCAATACCATAACAGTGGACGTAGGCTTTTTTACATAGCCGAACCACTTTAAAACCTTGTGTCACTCTTTTAACTTTTTCATTACAATTCTATATTTTATTTGTGATTCTAAAATTGGACCAAGTCCATTTTTTGACATCAACAATCATACTTATGCCTTTTTGCTTAGTTGATTTATTTTCATGAAGTTACACACCTTGTCTTATATTTGTTCAGTAATCATATTTATTTTCTTACATTTTTAATTTTCAGTTTGATGATTGGAAAAGACTATAGTTTATGCTGAATCCAACCTACTTAGGTAGGGTAAAATTCTTCTGGAGGCTGGCCATGTTCCTTTATCCAAAGAAGACTTAGTCGGATTACCCGGTCCTGATGTGTCCGACCAAGTTAATGAATCATACATTCACATTCATTGCTTGCTGAATAGGGCAGTGGAAAATAATGTTGCTTATTATAAGAAGATTAGATATATGCAAGAAGACCACAAGTTTTCTTTGGCTTCACTCCATATCGACTATGAGGCAAAGTATAAAGCATTGAGTGAGGAATGTGGATTTGAGAAGAAGCTTGATGAGTATGCCTCCATGTACAAAAGGAAAGAGTTCCTGTTGAACCGAGAAGTGGATGAAGCTCGGGAGGTAGCCAAACTTCTTGAAGAGGAAAACAATCGGCTCAAAGATGAGTTAGACAACTTAAATAAGTCATCTACTAGTGGTACTGATGAGGCTGCTTCTTTCTTGGACGCTGAAAAGCACAGATTAGTAGAGAACTTGAAGAACTACAAAAAACCAAACTTGGGAAAACTTCCAGGCAACAAATGGTTTTCTGACTAACTGCAGATGAGGCAAGAACTAGAAAAACATTATCTGATCAAGCTGTCCAGTTAAATGCAAAGAGCCAGGCCATTACTGATTTGTCCATCCATCTAGAATCTAAGGATAAAGCCATTTCCTATCAATCCGTCCAGTTGAAAATGAAGAGTGATGTCTTGAAGAAATTTCAACATCAGGTTGAAAGTTTAACCTTTCAATTTCACAAGCAGACCAGGGAGGTCTAGATAGAACGCTATAATGAGTCACCTAGCCACATTGATAATCGTCTTGCCCATATCCATCGTGAAGGTTACAGATGAGGATGGACCAACTTACTAGCCTTGTTGAAATATGACCAAAACAGTGAGCTATGGTACTAGAATGAGCCTGATTTGCTGGATTGTGACAACCCCCATTTAAATTGGACATATCATGTATTCCTCCTGATTCTATTCCCCAATCCTTAATTACTAAATACCTGGGAGATTATGGTCTTCATGATGTGCATGAAATAATTCGTCCTCCTAATCTAATCGATGTGCCGAGCAACAGTAATAGGAGAATTCTAAGGGATTTTAATTTCATCGATTCCCCTTATACCCTCGATGATTCTCCTGCTGGAATGGAGTGAGTGCAATTATAGAGAGCACCATAAACTTCCAAAGATTAAGGAAAACACCCAGTTGAATAACTCTTCTGTATTAAGTAGTTAGAATTTGAATAAAAATTCATGCTTTTGTGTTGTCAACTTATGATTAGTTAATCAATCAATCAACTAAGTTATCGTTTAATAATGAATTATTTAACTGTTATTGTAGGGCCTTACATTCTACCAATGCACTTGAATGAAACTATAAATAGTTTTATTGATCCAAGTTTAGCATCAGTTATCAGTGGCGACAAAGTGTGTGAGGAATATATGTGTATATTCTAATGGTTAGGAATGTATACATGTATTCCTGCATTTAACTTAGTAGGGTAAAACTTATTTTTAACTATTTGAGTTATATACGAAGTTTTACAGACTTCTTGTTCTTGACTTTTCAAAGACGAAGTCATATATGAAATAAATTATTAGTGACGACCAAGTTTGTTAGGAGTGTATTCATGTATTTAACTTGGTCGGGTAATGCTTCTTGTTCGTGACTTGTTAATACGAAGTTATACATGAAGTAATAACTTCTTGTTCGTGACTTGTACATATGAAGGCATACATGAAGTAATAACTTAGGCGAAACATGATTGTGCATTAAGCAATTGGTGCATCTCGAATTTGATAAGTTCAACCTGATTAAGTACGTGTTGTTGATCAGAAAGAACTAAGGACCAAGAGACATTGTTTGTTTATTTTTTAGGGGGGATATATATATCGCTGTATTGCGAGAAAAAAATTAAAAAAATTGAGGGGACTAAAATCAAGATTTTTATTGAAACTGAAAAATAGTTGTGTTGAACATAAAGTAAAAAGAAATATAATATCGCACTACCTTTATTTTATAGATAATATTCGTGGAGGTGCTCGACATTCCAAGGGTTCTTAAATTCCTCCCAATCAAGCATCTCAATTCTAAAATTCCCTGGTCGAATTACTGCTGAAATAAAATATGGGTCATGCCAATTGGCCTCAAGCTTGTTGCCCTTCTGGATGACTTTCTTGAGCACACAGTCGTTTCAGGTTGACCCTTTTGTTATATAAGAGAGTAGTCCTTTGTTGGTAGGCAAAATTTCTGAGGGCGACATCTTCTCGGACTTCTTCCAGCATGTTTAAATCTAATCTTCTTATTAAGTCACTCTTTGGGGAATAAAAGTTGAGCACTCTGTAAGTTAGTAGGCCTATCTCGGCTGGCACCATGGCTTCTGTCCCCAATGCAAGAATATAAGGTGTTTCTCTAGTTGTGGTCCTCGACATTGTTCTATAAGCCCAAAGAACAGATTGCAATTCATTATTCCAGTTTCCCTTAGCATCATCAAGTCTTTTCTTCAGTATATTGAGCAAGGTTTAATTATCACTTCCATCTGACCATTGCTTTGTCGATGACCTGCTACTTATTGGAGTTTTTAGATCTTGGACTGAACATGGTATGCTTCAAATTCATCATTATTGAACTAGATTCCATGGTCTGTAAAGAAGGATAAGGCATGCCATACCTATATATAATGTTCTTCCAAATGAATTGGTACACTTTCTCATAAGTTACATCTATTAATGGCTCCGCTTCCACCCATTTTGTAAAATAGTCAATAGCAACTACCAGGTACTTGAACCTGCCTTTGGTGGTCGGCAGTGGGCCGACTAAGTCAATTCCCCAAATGTCGAATGACCAAGGAGAAGTAATCGATTCCAAAGAAGCGTTGGGTGCTTTGTGAATTACAGATAATCTCTAGAACTTATCACACTTTCTAGTGAAGGCCCTAATGTCTACCCGCATAGTTGGCCAATAATATCCATGTGTGTTGATTCTCTGGAGCAATGACCGACAAGCTGAATGAGCTCCACAACAGTTTTCATGCACCTCCTTGATGAAACCCTCAACTTCCAATGGATGGACACGGCGTAACAAGGAAATGGTAAAGCCCCTTTTGTATAAGACTCCTTTATCTAACACATATCTATTTGATTTGTACTAGAGCTTTTTTGCTTCTTTTGTATTAGTTGGTAGGATTACTTCTTCGAAGTAATCTGTTATCAAATCCATCCAGGAAGGTCCTCAAATGTACAGTAATGAACTGATCATTAGATCCTCATTTGTACTCCTGCTTGTCAAGATCTCAATTGGAATTCGTCTTCTAAGTTCTATTCTTATTGCTGAAGCTAGCTGAGCAAGTGCATCATCTCGGGCATTTTCTATCCTTGGTGTTATATTCATTTGCATGCCTGGAAAGTTAGAAATGACTTATATTGCCTTGATCAAGTATATAGTCATGAACTCTCCCTTGACTCCATATAGAGGATGCACTTGATTGACAACGAACTGTGAATCACTATGCACCACTACTTGCTCGACGCCTAATGAATGGGCTATCCGACTATTAAAGCTTCATACTCATATTCAATGTTTGATGCTTTGAATTGAAACCTAAGGGCATATTCCACATCAATATTGTCAGGAGTATTAAGTATGTTACCTTATCCATTTCCAGTTATGCATGAAGATCCATATACATATAAGTTCCATAATGGAATATCACTCCTAAAGCTTTATATAGAAACAACTCCATGGAGGAATATATTCTTACTCGATTCTGTATGCTTCTGAACCATATCTTGAGTATTGGATCATTCAAGTTAGTTAACTATGACTTTGGTTTGATTTTTAGTTGAGCTCTATTCTGAAGAAGTCTACTCGGTAGGCAAGTTTTCTTGGTCAGTAACCTCTGGATAGTTAAACTCTGCAATAAAATCTTCCAAAGCTTTTCCTTTCAACGATAACCTTATCACATATATGATGTCATATTCTCCCATATCTACAACCCAATACATCAATCTTCCTGACTTTTTAGGTCTGTGAAGTGCTTGCCGAAGAGGTAGATTAGTATACAAAACTATGGGGTGTGCTTGCAAATAAGGCTTCATATGCCAGGAGGCTTCAATAAGTTCCAAGGATAGTTTTTCCAAGCATGGATACCTCATTCAACCTCCCCTAAATGCTTTTATGGTGTAGTAGACTAATTTTTGGATCCCATTCTTCAATCGAACCAATGTTGAGCTAACTGCGGACAAAAAAATAGCTAAGTACAAGTATAATTTTTCTCCCAAATCAAGTCCGAACAATAATGGCGGTGATCCCATATACTTCTTTAATTCTTTAAATGATTATTCACACTCTGCATATCACTTAAAGGTCTTTCTAAGCACCGTGAATAATGGTAAACACCTATTTGCTGCTCGGGAAATAAACCCCAGTAAGTTTCTGAACATCCTTTTCTCAAGTCGGCGACTACATTTATATCAGGGCTTTCATTTTGGTGGGATTAGCTTCAATTCCACTTTGGTTTACTATAAAGATGAGCAACATTCCATCTTGCACACCGAACACACACTTGGTTGGATTTAACTTCATCTTATGCTTTTCGAGCTCATCATAAGTCTGACTGAGGTCATTGATATGATCTAAAGATTTCTTGTTTTAAGTCAACATATCATCTACATAAACCTCTATATTTTTTCCAATCTTCTCCTCAAACACCCTATTGTCCAACCTCTGGTACGTTGCTGCAGCATTTTTGAGCTCGAAGGGCATTACATTATAGCGATAAGTACCTCGGTTCGTAATGAAACAAGCGCTTTTCTTCTCATCTGGTTTCATTTTTATCTGGTTATACCCATAATAAGAATCCATGAAGCTAAAAATCTCATGTCTTGATGTGGCATTAACCAACTAATCAATTCTAGGAAAAGAAAAATGGTCCTTTGGTAAAGCTTTACTAAGATTAGTAAAATTTTCACAGATTCGCCACTTATCATTTTTCTTTTTGACCATCACAACATTGGCCAACTATGCTGGATGTTTGACATCATCAATGAATTGGGCATTTTTTAGTTTCTCCACCTCTTCCTGTATGGCTTGGTTTTTATCGAGACTGAACACCCTACGCCTTTGCTTCATCGACTTGGCATCCTTATTAATGTTGAGCTCATGGCAGAGGAAGTTGGGATCAATCTCGGACATATCCCCATGGCTCCAAGCGAATATATTCCTTTTTTTCCTTAAAAAGCGATCAATTCTTGTTTTAGGAGTGTATCCATTGTGGAGCCTATCTTGGTGGTTCTCTTCGGCTAGTTATCATACACGATTATGCTTTCGGTGACTTCTACAATTTGCCCTTTGACTAGCTCCGTTTCATCTCTGGGATCCAGAGTATCAACTTTTGATTTACTGTTGGGCTCTATAGTGTCTACCTTGTAGGTGGTGGTCTTTTTTTTCGAATCAACCAAATCTTATTGCTCATCTGAGGAGTAATAGCATTCTCCGGCCACCTTTTGATCAAGTTTCACAACTCAAACCCCAATATGAGTAGGTAACTTCCAACATTGACCAATTATGGATGGTATAGCGTCAAATTCCTTTAGTCTTATCCTACGAAAGATCACATTGTAGGCAGATTGAACATTTTTATCCATCCCAAAGAGGCGCATCTTTTCGGCATGACTTACTGGACAAGTGTCGAACAATAATTCTAATTTGACTGTCCTAAAGGGGTAAACTTTATCTCCTGAAAAGCCTATTAATGGCATGTGGTACGGTTCTAGTTGGCTAAGTTTCAATCCTAACCCCTGAAAGCAGGGGTAGAACATGATATCATCCGAGCTCCCATTATCAATCAAAACCCTGGCAATGATGGGTTCTTAAATTCTAAACTTGACAACTAATAGATCATTATGGGGATACAGTACCCTCAAAAGATCATATTTTTAAAAGTTGATAACCAATTTGTCTTTATTGACTTTATTGGGATGATCATATTTATTTAGATTGATTCGTTGTATATAAGAGCATGCCTCTGCTTCATTTAAGTAGGCCCTTATCTCTGCAGTTTGATCTCCCCTTCCTGCATCTCCACCTGTAATTACATGACAATCAAAAGAGACAAAATGTACCAGGGCTACTTCAAGTTTTGGTTATTTGGGCATCTTCAGTAGGTCAGGATCATCTTCACAAAAAATTTCATGGTTTCACTTCCTATCAAATCTGGGTTTGCAAGGAGAATTTGACCTTCCTCTTATTTCTCTACTTTCTCACTGATCACTAAATTTGTTTTGCTTTCCTCGGTGAATGAGGGATTCCAATTTGTTTTTCAAAGTGATATAGTTATCAGTAATGTGGCTATGATCCTTATGGAAGTCACAATATTTATATTTATCCCTCCTGTTAGGTGGTGCCCTCAGCTTCTTAAGCCATCCCAAATCTTGATTATTCTTACTTTCCTCTAGGATATGGTGAATACTGACCGTCAATGGAGTATATGTTCCATACTTTTTAAGCTTATCATCTTTCTTCTATTTCTTCTCCTTCTGCTCAGACCTAGTGGCAGGACTTAGCTTTGTAGCCATTGTTTCCTCGACATTCATGATTTTTCTTTCCTTAGCCATGAGCTCAATCATGGATTTAGGAGGATCTTTTTCCAAAGCGTAGTATAGCTTCTCTATTAGTAATCCACTTATTAAAGCGATGATGGTTATTTTCTCTTCAAAATAAACCACTTCTAGTTTCTCGTTGTTAAAACGAGTGATGTATTCTCTATTGGTTTCCCCTGGTCACTGTCTGATACTCAAGAGATGGGTTACTCTCTTAATTAGCTTAGACTCAAAAGAGAAGTTGCTGATGAATAGCTTGAAAAGTTTATTAAAGTTGGTAATGTGTCATCGGGCAAATTATTGTACCATATTTGGGTTGAACTAGTAATGGTGTTTGAAAAGGCTCTACATCTCATTTCATAAGGAACATAATATATATCAATTGCATCCTCATACTGCTCAATATGCAAAACTGGGTCAATTTTACCATTATATTTGGGAGTAACCACTCGGGGTTTAAACTTGGATGGAGTTGCGAAATCAACAATTAATTGGATGAAGGGAGATCCGTTGATAAAATTTCGCTGCAATGGATTCTTTGTGTTGGTCATTTCTCCTGAATGATCTTCTAATCAATTTATTGATCCCGTCCATGAAGGATTGTCTATATTGGATCTGTTAAATACAGCCAGACCATCCCGACCATGTGTTAATGCCGAGCTCTCTTCCTAAGAAGTCTGCTCGATATGCATAGATCATCGGACACTGGATCTAGATCTGATTAAGGCTTCATGATGTTTAGCTGAATGTTCATTGTCTCTGGATAACTCTCTTAGAGGATTCCTATTTGCTCGGGATCCTAAATAATCAAAAGGTGAACCTCTACTCAATCTTTCCAAAAAACTTGGCTTTTCAGGAGAAAGAGAATGGCCATTATAGAATTCTATGGATCCGAGTGATGAGCTTACTGCGGGATGGTAAGATCTATCATGTGAAGATCTAGAATTCATACGTCAGCTACACCTAAGAGGCGGAGATGACATTTCTCTTCTCAGGGAAGGACCCATATTTTTCCAGGATAGGGCTGGGGACCTAGCTTATAATGATTGAGCCAATTGCCTCATGGTTTCCTATACTGCATCTTGACCTCTGGAAATACTGGTAAGAATTCCATTTAAGTTGGCTACTGTAGTCAGAGTAGATGGGACGAAAGTGTTACCTTCATTTCTAGAACTACTCTAAGGATAATTCATTTTCCCTTAAAGAAAGACGTACAAGATAGATAACGATATTAGACACCCATTCCCAGAGACGACATCAATCTGTTGATATCAAAAAATGGAGTGGATCTAATTTTCTAAGATGTAATAAAATAAATCACACATGGGACAAAGATTTTTTAAAGTGGTTCGGTTGTGAAAGAAATAATACGTCCACCGTTATTGTATTGATTTGAGTCATTACAGAAAGCTAGGCTCCATTCTATCTTCCCTTTCATGAAAGGAATACAATGTATTTATAGTGATCAAAAGATCAAGGGTTGGAATGCATTTATATGTTCAAACATTTACACCTGTACATAATGAATGTGGTGGTTGATAGTCTAGACCACGTGTGGAAAGACCTTTAGCCTCCTTCCAAGTGGTGGCTGTTTATCTACTTTGATGATCTGCATTCTTCATGTCTGTCGGCCTCCCCACTGGGCATCTTTCCTCGGCGCTAATTTAGTGGTTGCTTAATAGGATTATTACCACATAAAGAGACATGTGTCCATTTATAATTGGTCCATGTAAATGGATAATTTTTGGTATCAACAATTACATTAATTATTGTATTTGGATGACTTTTTGATGGGAAGTAATAGCTAATTCCAAAATTATTGGTGTTTTCTATTTTTGGTGGGTGCTCTACATTAGGGAACAAGCATGCTAGCAAGGTGCTAGAAAATGAGTTGTCGATCGAACGAGATCAAGACAACGATCGAGAAAACCCCAAGTTTTTTAGACAAAAAGGATGAATTCTGGGTGGGTTTCCACTTCTTCTTTCAATAAGCAGAAACACGAAGGATTCTTTTTCAAGAATTGGTTGAACCACAAGGGCTCTAACCAAGCAAAAAGTTTTGGCCATGATGGGAGGGGACATTTGTTTTCCATATGATAAATGTAATTGGATGAGTTTGTGAGTGGGTATATCTTTTTCATCTCATATTTCGTTGTTGTATAATTTTGTGAGGCGATTAATAATTGAAATAGGAACCACATTGTATGGACAATATAGATTTATTTATCAGATAGGCCTAAATCATAATTTTTCTACAAAATAAAATTTTATTTAATCCTTTATAAAATTAAATTTAATCAGGTAATCAATTACGTTATAAATTAATTTATGGTCTCCGATTTTTTAATTAAAATGATTATATTTTTAGAAAACTAAAATAGTGAGACCGAATAATTTAATTTGTTAAATTAATTAGAAAATTATCGTTAATTCAAATTAGTGATTTACAATTGAATAGTTATTTTCAACATACACCCCACGGTTTCAATCGGTAAGAATTTTTCATGATTTTGTCCTTGTGTTAACTTTGTCTTCCCTACCCTACGAATGGAATTAACTACGGCATCCATTATTCCTAAAACTCATATGTGATAATCATTTTAAGTTGAATATTAGTTAGATTAGTCCCCCCAACGGAGAATATCTGCACAGACAGATTCAATTTTGAAGAATGAACCAATGTTATACACTTAAACATAATTAATAGGGTAAATTACACCAACCTCCCTTGAACTCTTGATTTTTTCACACCCAACCATTTTCAACAAAATTTTAAAATCCTAATGCATAAAGTCATGTTTTACCAACTTTTTTTTAATGAAAAAAGGCGAGGTGTGAAAAATCAATAGTTCAATTGGGTTTAATGTAATATACTCTAATTCATAATATCATCCCCAAGAGAGCCACTTTCATTAATTGTGGGACGAAAAGATGTCGATTATTCGATTATGTCTGACATATGTGTCTTAGACTATTTGTATATGGTAATTGAAAGATGAAACATGTGCTTACTTCAGGGTGAAGTGATTTAAGCTCCCAATGAGAAATCTCACTTCATAGGGGAACTAAGATGCTTGACAGAATCAGTTCTAATTGACAGTAATCGAAAGTCAAATTAAAATATAATTGAAAGTTAATTCTCACATATTTGATTGAAAATTAATTGTTTTCACTAATGATTATATCATTTTTAAAAATGGCCTCAAGGTTCACCTACTTGTTTTAATCTTCAAGTAATAAGTTTTTTATTGGATATATTTCATTGACTAAAAAATATAATTTGACATTTTTCTAACTAAGGAAGCTGGTAAACTTATGTAACCTAAAATTCCCATTAATGTTTTAAAATATAGGTGTGATTAATTCCTGATGTTAGCTTCTTCTTTCACCCAAAATGAGGGGAATCAATCACGATATTTAAATATCATTTATTTGTAATTATTTGAAATTAGGTGTTATGTATGTTTGCCTCCCCCCCCCCCCCCCCCCAAAAAAAAAAAAACAACGAGAAAGTTCAATATGTACATGTTTAATTTTAAAGAATGGATCGATGGGAATTTGTAAAAAATAATGTTGGGTAAGCACACTCAAGAAAGAATCATGTTCTTATGATGATTTTCATCTTTGGCTAACAAGGGATTCTTTGTATTAGAAATTAATCGAGAAACTCTCAATATTTTTTGTAATCCAGAAGTGATCATCATTATAAGCTAAGACATAGTGTTAGTGGTTGAGAAACAATCGACTTCTTTCTCGAAATCGAGGTAGAAGGAGAAGAATAAGTATAAAGTGAAATGGTATGTGGTTAAGAAAGATCATATTTTCTCGAAAAGAAATGAAAAAGTCCAAAGGTGGGTATTTTCACTTCAAGAAGTTATAAAATTGATGGTCACCTATTCGTTTTTTCATAGGACTATAAGAAAAAAATGACAAGTTGATGACTATTTATATTGAAAGTATAAACATGATTTGTGTCCTCATCCATGGGACCTGAAGTCTAGATTGGGGAACCACAAATCAGGAATACAACTCTTTATAGAGGCTTCAGGTAACAAGGCAACTATTTAATGGATAGGTGTTTCGGAATAATAATAAGGAAGAAATATTAGCAGTAAGGTATCTATATTGGTGAAAACAAAAAGATAATGTTAGAAAACTATTTTTATGTGCCTGGTTTTCAGGAGAACAATAACTTTTGGTTTCTAAATTTGTTTTGAAAATATATTAAATTATATTAGTATAATTATTTTATTTTTGTATCAAAATTGGGATTTATTGTATTTGTTCAGGTACATTGAAAAATAATTTGTACATCATATGGTTTGTCCAACAATACTGTTAAACACTTAAATGAACATTGTTAATAGACAATCATTAATGAGATATATTCTTTCATAGTTAAACCAAACATAATTTCGGTATTTATGTTGAGGTTGTTTTAATCTAAAAGGATTATAAGACAAGTTTAAATTGGACAATTCAGTTCATTAGAATTATAGGTTTTTCCAATCTATGAATACTATTTTGTAGGTAAAAGCACAAAAAGTACCTTCATGACCAAAAGCTATAGAGCCAAAGATGTATTGAACAAGGTTCATTTTGGTAGAGAATTGATTTGTGGAGAGATATAGAGAGTTTGTCTTACTCTCAAGATTTTCCTCATCTGATCATTGGAGATTAGAATGTTGTTTCTAAACAAGAGGAGAACATTGGAGGAGACTTATTTGATCACCAAACAGTGGAGGACTTCCTTGACTTTACCAACTAGTGTGGTATTTTTGATTTGGGGTAGAGTGGCTCTAAATTCACCTGGACTAACTGCAGAATTGAATATTGAGCTATTTGTGATAGACTTGATAGAGGATTGTGTAATCTCAGTCAAAAATCCTTAGTTCCTAACACAAGTGTCTCACATTTGTCTAAGAAGTGCAATAATCATGATCCTCTCCTATTCACTATTAACTCAGTGTATGATGCTCTTCCTAAACCATTCAAATTTTCAAAAATATGGCTTTCACATTCTTCTTTCCTAAAAATAGTTAAACACTCATAGCCTTACAATTTCCAAGTTTCTCCTACGAGAAATTTCTCTTTAATACTCAAAATTCTTAAAGAAGTTTTGTAGCAGTCGAATAAAATTACCTTCAAAAATATTTTTCAGAATGTTCAAGACCTAGAGGATGAAGTTCTTATGAAGGATTTTGAGTTTGAAAATGATCCCTCAACAGAGAAGAAGATGGAGATGCAACAAGCTAAAGTTAAGTTAAATCAAGCTTTAGCTAATGAGGAGTTCTATTGGCAAAAAAAAAAAGCTAATGTCAGATGGCTTAAAGAGGGGGGGTATGAATACCAAGTTTTTCCACTCAGTTATAAAGACTAAGGTGGCTAAAATTTCCATTCACAAAATCAAAGATGATGAATACAATTGGATGACTAGTAGAGAGGAGATATAACAAACCATGGTTGATCATTTCATTGATAGGTGGAAGGTTGAAGCTACAACGAATAAAGATGAATTATTAGAAGTTATTCCAAATTTGGTGGCTGATGAGAAGAACTCTAATCTTATCAAAGGTCCAAATGAGGAGGAAATCTACAGAGCAGTCACTAATCTAAATGGTGATAGTAGACTAGGTCATGATGGTTTTGGAGGAATATTTTATTTGAAATGTTGGGATGTAATCAAGAACGATCTTTATGATGCCATTCAATCCTTATTTGTAGGTGCACAAATTCCTACAAGTTGGTCTAGATCATCTATTGTATTGAATCCTAAAGTGTCAAATCCTTTTCTTTGCGCTCATTTCGGACCTATTAGATTTAGTAATTTCAATATTACAATCATTTCCAAATCTTAAATGCAATACTATCTAATTATGTAAGAACATAATTCTTAGTATATTCATTTTGTTTAATTGGCTTAATTCTGGACAAAATAAATTAAGTCTAGGCTAGTTATTTATGGAGTCTATTTAAAAGCCTTTCACATAGTTTAAGTCCAAGAATGTGCAATCAAAGATTTCAAGAAGATTACATGTCAAGACGTGTTTCATATGTTTAAGATCAATCAGGTATGAATACTTATGAGAAGTTGGGTAATGTGTGTATTAATTTGGGAACTAAAATCATTTCATCGTTTTAAAAAAAAAATTATTTCTTAGTTGAAAACAGTCTAAGAAAATTCGAGGATCAAATCAAAAAGAAAAAAAAATATTTTTACTATGTCTCGCTCGAACGAGATTGAGTATCGTTCAAACGACATTGCATGTCGCGCGAACGAGATCTCATCTCGCTCCAACGACCTGCCGCCTCGATTTTTGTGTTTTTGTTTTCTTGGACTCTGTGCATCTCAGTTATAAATAAAATATATCTGCAAACGTTTCTATAGGTAGAACAGTTTAGAAAAACTTATTCCCATTCAAGTTTTTCATCTTTCGGTGTTTATTCAAGATCGTATTACTCAATTCTAAAGTTAGTGATCTTGAACGTGGTTTACCGAAAGACTATTTATTCATCAGCAACACCGTGTTGCACTTTGTGAGGAGAACTCTACAACCGAGAACTAAGTGCTATTGTAGAAGGAGACCTTATGAAGTATCTTGTGAAGGAACCGTCCTTTTCTTCACTGCTGCCCTCTTGGAAAGGGAAAGTTCCAACCAAGACATCGAAACCGACACCTACGGGTATTTCGTATGTCTCACTTACTTCATTGTAATCCGTGTAAGCTGTTTTCTTACAAATTATAGTGAAATAAAAAGGTTTTGCCCTTTGGGGATTTTTTCCTGAAATTGTTTCATTTACCGCATGTTTTATTCATCAAATGGATTTAATCATTTAAATGCATGTTATGGTTTAAGAAGTTCAAATTGGTTTTAACTAAAAATTGGAACAAAGTTGTTTTTACCTAAAGTACACTAAAGGGCCGTTTCAAATTGGTATCAGAGCTTGTTGCACTATTTTATTGTGTTTGTGATCTCGTGTCCTTAGGTATGCCGTTCGGTGGTTTTGATGATTTTAGAATTCACCTGTTTGAATCATCTAATTGGAAATCACACATGAAAACTACTCTTAAAAAACTTGTCAATAAAGGTGATTGTGAAAAGTGTCTTTGCTGCGAAGGATTTGGTCACAAGATACATGAGTGTCCCACTAAACTGAGGGAGAATTTTAATAAACTAATAAATCGCGTTTCTTCCCTTAGTGATAGTGACCCAGAAGAAGAATTTTTTTTTGCTAGTAAGCGTGATCTTTCCACTTTTTGGTGAGTCATGTAAGTGATAAAGACTTACCTTTGCATGATTCTTCCGCAACCACTGAAGTTGATACTCCAGAGAGTGAGGAGGAGGTGAGTAAGAATGAGAGTGAAGACGAGAGAGATTTGCAAACTGCTTTCAAAGAATTGTATGAATAAACTTTAAAAACAAAGAAAGCAAATGTGAAACTAGCAGCCTTGTTAAAAGAACGTGCCATAGATATAAATAATTCCAATTCTTTAATTGAGGATCTTAGGGCACAAGAAAAGAAAATTCGAGAGAAGCTAGAATATGTCGAGGGTGAGAGAGATAGTCTTCAGGGAATGATGGAGACTATGAAAAAGGAAATTATGAAATTTGAAAATTCTACGCATTTACTTGAGTCAAGGATAGGCGAGCTTGAAGAAAAACTGAGAGATTCGAGTAAAGTTAAGTTTGATTTGGAGGCTAGGTCTGAAAAGTTAGACAAAATCTTAGGCACCGTCGAAATCAAAGATAATCGGAGAGGTATTGGCTTTAATAATCATGTCTCACCTTCTCCCAAAGCCAAAACCATCCAAACAAGAAAGTTGCCTAAGAACTTTAGGAGAGAGCCACCTAGGAACGTGAGGTACAATCGGCCTATAGGACACACTCCTTACTGTATCTACACTTGTACACATTACGGTAGGAGAGGTCATCTCAGATGGTTTTCCTACGACCTTAAGAATGCTCCTATAAAGTCTAAAGCCATTCCGGTTCCCAATACCTCTTCTCGTCGGTTCACACCTACTTGGGTTAGGAAGTCAGATTTGGAAGCATTAGGCTTAAAGATTGGTGATTCTCGTATCATTGCTCGTGGTTATCCTCATCTTCCCTCTTTCGATTAAGGTTGTTTGTTGATTTGTCATACACTAGTATTTTCATTTTTCCTTATATTTGGCTAGTGTTATGGAATGTTTCTTGTTTTTGTCATTTATTTGAGTCTTTTCGAAAATACAAAAGATTTTGTCTTTTATAAAAACTTTTGAAAATACAAAAAGAATTTTGATTTTTGAGTCGTGAGGTTACATGATTGATATAGGGATATTAGTGTGCTTGATTCCCCCCTTCCTTCTTTTTTATTGGGGCTAGGATTTTTGGTCATTATTATTGATGCCTAGAATGATCTTAACCTTTGCACTATGGGGTTGTTTCGATGTTGATATGCATTTTTTACTCAACTTTGCTTATATGCCATCCTTGCACACAAGCACGAGTTTATATGGATGTTTGACTTCTCTTGCATATTTGAGTTTGGTGAGACGTTCTTATCTCAAATTTGTCATCTATACGTAAGTAAACTTAAGGAGGAGGTGTTCTTGTAAGAACCATTTTTCCGTGAGAATTGGTATTGAAAATATGTTGAGTGTTCACGGGAAAGGGCTGCGAGAATATATATTTGACTCGTTGTGAAAGCCACCGTTTAAAAGAGCCCAAAATAAAATCAAGGCAATAAAAAGAAATCAATGCCATAATTGGGGCCAATAGGACTTTCTCTAAGTAGAGATTGATAGATATTTCTAAAGATCTTGAAAAATTCATATATTGAGGGAGTTTGGTTGGAAATTAAAGTAAACGGGTTTGCACCACAAATACTATGTTAAAACATCATATCATAACGCTATTGTTTGTAGAAACGTCAACAATCCGAACTTGTATGCATGCTGATTAAGTTTAGTTCATCAAACTCACACTTTTTGTCACACGTGGCTTTTATGAAGTTTGATGATTCCTTGCTATCAATAAGAACTCTTTGATCGATTCAACGTATTGAAATGATGGCTCAATTATTGTAGTTCCCTCCCTATCAATCCTCTTTCTTAATTGAGCACATTAGTACCTTGTTAACATGTAATTCCCATTTTTTTGCTTTTTACACTGTTTTTCTGTTTTGCAGTTTGTTTTTGTGTTCAAGATATTATTTTGGGATAATTTTTTCGCTGGGCAAATTCTGCAAGTTTTTGGGGTATTTCTGGAAATTTTGATTTCTCGTTCGAACGACATCTCATGTCGTGCGAACACGTCGTTCAAGTGACTTATAAAATCGGTCGAGCGACATCTTATTTCCTTCAAGCGACATCCTTAAGTCGTTCGAACGACTTCACGCGAGATTAGGTTTTCATTTAAGCAGTCGTTCTCTCTTCTCGCCTGTCTTTCTTATATGCTTCAAGCGACAGGAGGGCATGTTCTCCAATATTCCGCCTTTTTCATCATCTTAAGCTCAATCTTCACCTATGTCTCCTCTTTAACACTCCTCTGGACTTCGTTTATCTCCCTTAAGCTCCTAGAATCAGCCATTATATCTTTGTATTTATGACATGGATTAACTGTCTACTTTTGCAGTTCTAGTGATTCTCGCATTTTTATTATAATTCTGCTATCCTACCCATTGTCATATTGATATTGTCATATTGCTGATTCACTTTCATATGTTATTGATAGATCTGGTGTGTTTGTCCCACCTTTTGTCTATTCTAGGCAAAAAGGGGGAGAGATATGTGATGTAGGGGGAGTATTTATTATGATTTTATATCTGTTATTTATTATGATTTTATATCTGTTTATTTCCTCCATACTTCACTTGGGTATTTGGTTGTGTCTCGTGTGTGTAGGTACTGTTTTCATAGATTCAGATATTCATTCATACATCACATAAAGAGTGAGATTCAAATGATTGCCATTCAGAGACAGATTCAGATGCCTACTGTTTATTCAGTCTCATTATGTCCGGTACTTTTATATTTCTGTATTTTTGGGATTTGACATGTATATGTATTTGGTTATGGCATATAGATCTTTTTATTTTTGTCCCGGAATAGCCAAAGGGGGATATTTGTAAGAACATAATTCTTAGTATATTCATTTGGTTTAATTGTCTTAATTCCGAACAAAATAAATTAAGTCTAGGCTAGTTATTTATGGAGTCTATTTAAAAGCCTTTCACATAGTTTAAGTCCAAGAATGTGCAATCAAAGATTTCAAGAAGATTACATGTCAAGACGTGTTTCATATGTTTAAGATCACTCAGGTATGAATACTTATGAGAAGTTGGGTAATGTGTGTATTGATTAAATACTTGATGATTTAATTGGTTGGGTAATGTGTGTGTAAGTTCTTGATTAAATTGTTGAGAAGATTTGGGTTTTGTGATGCTTTTATTGATTTCATTTGGAGAATAATCTCTACCAATTGGTTTTCAATCATTATAAATGGTAGTGCAGCATGTTAATTCAAAAATCTAATAGAGGAGAACCCATGTTTCCTTCCTCATTGGTCCTAATGGCATAGGAGCTTTGTACAGGTCTACATATGCTCATGTCCTCCAAGAAATCTTTACCATTCTCTCATCATATAGGTAGTCCTCTTGTTTCTCGCTTATGTTTTATTGATAATACTATTATTTTCATAAATGGTTGAAAAATAAGTCTTATATCTCTAATGGAGTTCTTGGAGGCTTATGAGAAAGCAGCAGTTCAACTTATTAATAAGAGAAATATCTCTTTCTCTATTAATCCTAATTCCCTTATATCTAGAAGATCAACAATTACTCATTTCCTTGGTTTATCATTTGGGGTGCCATATGTTCTAAAGGAGAGGTAGAATCAGAGATTATGATGAGATTCTTAATAAAATCATATCTAATCTTAAAGGATGGAAGATTACATATATGTCATATGCTAGCAGACTAACCCTCATCAAGAATGTATTATCCTTTATACCCATTTATACTCTAGCTTCTTTAAAACCTCCAAAAGAAATCTTTCAAAGGATTTATCAGATCTTTAGTAGATTCTTATGGGGTTAAATGAGTAATTTGGATTCAAACATCCTTGGGTTAATTAGGAGGACATATGAAGACCTACATGTGAGGGTGGGCTTGGTATTAGAGACACTAGGACCATTAGTGAAGCTTTTGGGATTGAAATTGCTTGGAGGTTTCAGTCATTCAATGGTATTTAGGCTAGATTTATGAGGAACAAGTACAAAAATATAGTAGGTAATAATGGTTCAGCAGTGTACATGAGAATAAAGGAAGCCTCGTTTGTTATTCAAGAGAATACAACCTTAATTGATCAATAGATATTCTAGAAGCGCTTAAGTTCTGGAAAATTCAATTAGAAGACTGCTTACTAGATTTATTTTCCAACCCAAAAGTTATATTTGGTTCAATATATGGTCTACTCGGGTTCCTCCTAAAATTGTCATTTTCTTTTGGAAAATTCTTCATAATACCTTACCATTCGATCCAAACATAAAATATATTTTCATTACCATTATTTCTAAATGTTAGTTATGTCATAATTAAGAGTAACTAAGCCTCCATTTGTATTTACACGGTCCAATTGCTAAAGAAGTTTGAAACCATTTCACTAGTCCTTTTGAAGTTATTCCTACTGTGTCATCTCTTTCCTCATTATTTATGTCATGGTGGATCTCTAAATCCAATAAATATAATTTGAAATTATTCCTTAAAATCCTTCCTATGACAATTCTCTAAGAGATTTGGAAACCTAGATGAAAGGCCCTTTTTGAAGATGTTCCTACGTTAAGTGATAGAATCATTAAAAACATTATTGTGTTGGTTTCTGAAAAGGCTCCAACTTTAAAGTTTAAGATTACTATATCCAAACATCATGAAGAACTGATCTCAAAGTTCAACATTAAAGTGTTTTCTAAGAAACCAGTGTACACATAATCACAAGGTGGCTTCATCCTCCTGCTACCACAATTAAGCTCAATGTAAATGGATTAAACTAAGGAAATTAAGGAGACAGTGGAATAGGGGAAATAATAAAAGGTTGTAGTGGAGGTTTTTCATAAGTATATTGGTCATACATCAAGTTTAGAGTTAAATTGATGGTTTTCCTTACAGGTATCAAAGTTTTTTTGGGTATACGCTTCGATATTCTCCTCATTGAAGATCATTCCCTAACATATTTGCATATAATTCAAGGAAGATGGCTAGTTCCTTAGTATTTTAGAATCATTGTTCAAGAGATTAAGTTACACACGTCGTATCATCACATCTTTATTCAACATGATTGGAAGCGAAACAAGTCAGTGGCTGGCAGTTTAGCTATAACAGCTTCATGTTCTAAAAATTCAAGGAGGTACCTAAACTTTAAGAAGTTGACTAAGTTGTGTAGGGAATATTTAATCTAGATAGATGTGGTATGACAAGTGTAAGAATTTCTTAATTTTTAAGTTTTCTATTACTCGTAAGGCCACCAAGGAGATGTTATTTCTCCTTAAAATAAGGTTGTACGCCTTTTCCTTAAAAAAATTACAATTTAGAAATATGTGGTTATGAGTGCTTCATTAATGATTACTAAAAGTATGAGTATGTTTACCTTATTCACCATAATTTTGGAGCCTTTGATCAATTCAAAGTGCATAAGATTAAGGCAGAGCATACGTGAGTCAAACTAATCCAACCCCTACAATCTAATCATGGATGTGTTTACCACTTGGGAGAGTTTAGGAATTGTTTATCACAGGTAAAGATTATACCTGTCTTGTTTATGTTGGCAATTCCATTATGAAAGGGTGTAGTAGAAAAAAAGAACATGTATCTTTTAGATATGATAAGTTATGTGGTTAGTCATTCGGGACTCCAACATTCTTGTTGGGATACTTTATTAAGAGATGAATATATACAATATGAATTTATTTCCATCTAAATCGATCTCTTCACTCCCATGGAGCCGTGTAATGGGTGTAAAACCATTATAAGATAAGTTCAAATACGAAAATGTCTGACATTTGTTCTATGGAAGAAGTTAATGTAGTTAGAAACAATGATAAAAGTGTGTATATTTTTTGGTTATCCCAAAGGATATAAAAGGTGTTTATATCATATTCCTAAGAACAAGAAAGTAATTAATGGTATCTATGTCCAGTTCTTGAAAGAAGATTATGTAATAAACCATGTGCAAAGGAGGAATATAGATTTATAAAAGATTATAAAACAAATATAATATTTTCAATGTTACTAAACCTCTTATACAAGAAGGAATACAACTCGATATAAATAATATATTACATAACATGATTAGGAGTATTACCGATCATCATGTAACATGTGTCACTTATATTGGATTACAAGTGGAGCCACATCATAGTGGGATGATAGGAGGCATGTTAATAAGTTAGTGTATTGGTTGAACACTCCGGTAAGATCCCAAGAGAGCATGTGTCAGATCCTAGGAACTACAAGTTTGTATTCCATTACAAGGAATTTTACCTTTGACTTAAAGATACAAATACCAATATCAATTCGATATATTCAAATCAAGATTTAGGAATTTTTAGTCTTGCCGATTGGATAAAATCCATTAGGTTCAATGGATATACAAGAAGTTAAAATATAGATATATGGGAAAGTGGAAACCTTTTAGAGAAGACTTATTTTAAAAGAGTTTACTCAAATTAAATGGACTATTAGCAAGTAGCCAATAAATCAAGTTGGTCATGCTTCATAGATCTATTTATGATCTTAAGACAACCTCAAGGTATTAGAACATTTGATTTGATTAGAAAATCAAATATCTGAGTTTTAATCAATGTTTGAATGAAACTTGTTTGTATAAGAAGCATGGAAAATTGTGATGGTATTTCTAGTAATTTATGTGGATGATATTATCCTAATCGCGAAATGTTTTAGTGTGTTATATAGAATAAAAGTGTGGTTGTCTAGTTATTTTGATAAGGAGGACTTAGGGAAGTCAATAACATTATTGGGATCAAGATTTTGTGTGATTGTAAAATAAAATGTTCGGATTATCCAAAGATACTTATACCAATGAGGTGCTCACAAAATTTAGCATATAATATTTTAATAAAGGATTTATTCCTTTCAAGCAGAGAATCACTATGTCTAAGGATTAGTGTCCCAAGATAGCTGATCTGATAGAGATGATGGGGAATACACCTTATGTTGTGGTGGTTGGTAGCCTCATATATGATATGTTGTACACAAGATCGAATATTTGCTTTGACATTAGCATGGTCGACATATTCCAATATAAACTAGTAAAGGCACGTATGAATGTAGTAAAGCACATTCTCAAGTACCTAAAACATATAAGATATTATGTGATGGTTTACTCAACGAACAGTCTTGTACCTCTAGGTTTCATGAACTCGAACTTTTAGTCCGATAAGCATCTTAGGAAAATAACCACAAGATTTGGGTGTGGTTCCTTCAATATAGTTGGTTATTACACTTTATACTGACAATAGTGGTTTACTTTCTAACTTGAAGTAACCATGGACTCATTAGAGGGCTAAGTACATTGGGCACAAGTATCATTTTATACAGGAGAATGCATGAAGAAATGATGTCATTTAAACCAAGATTACATCTCAGGAAAACTTGGAAAATCCTTTTACAAAAATCATACCAGCTAAGGCTTTTAGTAATCATATAGAAATAACGGGTGATAGATGCATAGGCACGTGGGTTGAAGACTAAGTGGGAGATTATTGGGGTTGTACTCTCAAAACTTTATCTGACATTTATTTATTAATAAATTTGTGTTAGGTTCATTTGAAATGAGAATCATGTTTATGAGATTGATTTATAGTTGTTTTAAATATATTTTTTAATGTTGCTCAATTGAACTTAGTAGGAACTCTGGTGAGTTCGCTCAGTCCTGATCACAAAAGGTCAGAATTCTTGTTCTAGTTTAATTGAACAGTTCACAACCTAGATGAGGAGTTGACATCCCATCCATAAGATTACGAGTATGATATTAGGAGTTTATCTTGTCCATAGGAACATATGTGATGGTTCAAAAACTTGTCTGTTACTTTAAGGAGGATCATATTGGTATAACAAAAAAGTATTAAACATGACCACATGTGAAATTTAAGTATGGGTGCTGACTAGATTATACTTGAACAATATCACGACATTTGCAAATGGTGCATAAATTCTTAATCCTGAGAATTATAAGGATTGGAATGACCTCTCAATTATTTATTTTATTTTTATGGGATCAATGAAATTTATTGGATATAAATATTCATAAGTTTGGCAATCATTTTGTGGACATATCTGAGATCATAATCCTAAGAAATACGCATCTGAGAAATATCTTGGATTATGATACAACTTTGTAAACTTATAAGTTTTGATTCAACCAGTAAACATAATTAGTATATTATTTAATAATCCAATGGAGTGTCAAATATATTGAGTTTGATGCCAAGGAATAAATAAGATGTTAGTGAAAATAAGGTTTATTTATTTGAGTAGTTCTTAGATAATTTTGTTGGATCGCCATTGTAATTATTTAGTGGAATTAATAACAATCAAATATAAGGGAAATAAATTATGAGGTTGTAATTTAGGATTTTTGTGGGAACAATATTATTCTCAGCCCACGAAAGTAGCCGACCTTGCCCAACAAATCTAGAAGGTTGCCTGGCCAAAATCGTGGAAATAAGATACGAGTATGTCTTGTCCACATCGCCCCAAAACCAAGTCAACCCCCTATAATCTCGTCAAAATATTCAAGGGATTCATTGACCATCATGGACATCATGGAGTTACTTGAACAACATAAATTCTACACCAAAAATTGTAACCCCTGGCCCAAGGCATAGGTGCATGTAATCGAGCATATTGAGAGATACATAATAAGGCATTATACCTCTCTCTGGACGTAGGCAAGTTATTGAACCACGTACATAGATCTGTTGTGTGTGCGATTATATGCTTTCTTATTAGATTGTGATTATTCTTAGTAAATCCTTTATTATGATATTTTTTTATACCACAATTGGCGCCATCTGAAGTAATTGATTTTTATTCCTACGAGAACACTCACTAATAGAAACCCCTCAATGTCTCACCACAACAGCAACATCCCTCAAGTCGGCGATGTTCAGGAAGAACCTTCCCCTCCTAGGGTGAGATCTAAAATTCGCCAACCAAATCCAAGGCTTCGCTAGCAAAGGCAGCCTTCTGAAGAGAGTCATGGACCACCAAGGTCGACATAAATTTCTTGGTTGGTCTATGCCTATGAGGCCAGACTTCGAGAGTAAGAAGAAGCCACACGTCGCCAAGAAGAAGAGAATGACTGCCTAAAAAGGCAACAGGGAAGAATGGAAAGAGATCTCCATAAAAATGCAAGACGATGCCATGATCGGACTCTTAGCCCTTAAGTGAGTGAATCTGATAGCCGAGAAAGGATCTCTAGGCATGACTAAGGGATAATTAAGAGGAATAGGTTAGATGATAGTCGATCAGAATGACTATAGCCAGCTCAATGCCACGGGAGTCCTGGTTGACATAATGATGAAATCAGGAGCTTGGTTCGTAGGGAGATGGATCATGACCCATCCCACCGAGGATCCAAATCCACATGAGAGCTAGCCAAAAGAGATATTAACACTCAATTGAAGTCCCCTTTTTTTTAAGGGAAATAGAAGAAGAGGAGATCCACAAGAAATTTACAATCCCTAGATTCAATAACTATGATGGGAAAACTAACCCTATCGATCATGTTCGGTAGTACAGGTAGGCCATGACCTTGTGGAGCCACAATAACGCATTGATGTGTTGCATCTTCCCTTTCCACTCTGCATGACGTGGAGCATAAGTGGTTCTAGAGGCTACCATATAGGTCTATCATGAGCTTTAAGGCTCTAGCTCAATTATTCACAGCTCTTTTTATAACTAGCAGCTGCCACCCCATGTGAATGGATTCTCTGCTCACAATGAAGTAAAAAACCAAGAGAACCTCAGGGTGTATGCCAAAAGGTACTAGGATATTTTTAGCAAAATTGATGACTGCTTGGAGCAGGTTATCGTAGCATCCTTCAAGATTAGACTGCGAAGCACTTCTTTATTGCACCAATTCCTAACTAAGAAGGAGGCTAATTACATCGATGGCCTGATGGCTCGTATTTAAAAATATGCCAAAGTCGAAGATGTAATCCATCTTAATGCAGGGGACAATGGTCACTCAAAGACGAACAAAGGGACAAAGAAGAATGATTCCCAGAAGAAATTAAATAAGAATGGGGCCTGGAAGTTCTCGAAAAATGGCAATAAGAATGACCCCTCAAAAGCATTCTAGGTTGTTAACATAGTCTTCAAGGAACCAATATACAAAATCCTCTCCAAGATCAAAAAAGAGCCATTTATCAAATGGCCCAAGAATATGAGAGGAGATCTAACGAATTGGAATAACTCACTAAGGTGTGCATTCCATAAAAAAGGCGGTCACAAGACTGAACACTTCAAAGAACTCAAGTCTCATATCGAGGAGTTGGCCCAGGTGGGTCATCTCAACGAATTCATAGATAAGAAGGAAGACAAGGTTGCAACCAATGGAAACCAGAAGCCGGACAACGTCCTCGAGGACGAGATGGGCCACTAGTTCACAGTAATTCATGGGGCATCAGACCTTAAGCAAGTACAAGGAAACACTCTTCGGATGGAAGTTAAGAAGCTTACTACCATTAAGCAATATTTTCAAATAGACCCCCACCAAGACTTGATCCAGGAAGTGTCATCAACTAGAAGACATCGACTACATCAAACCCATTACGTTTACTAAATATGACTTAGTTGGGGTAAGAACCCCACATCATGACACATTGGTCATCACACTCAGGATAGCAAATTGGGACATCGATAGGTTTCTCTTCGACCAAGGTAGATCTTCCGAAGTGATGTACCTATACTTGTTCCAAAAATTAAAATTGACTATCACCGACCTCAAAGAGGCCACCATTCCATTGGTTGAATTTGCAGGAAAGATAAACATGCTGCTGTGAAAGATATTCCTACTAGTCAGGGCGGGAAGTATTTCAAAGATGATCGAGTTTCTAGTAGTAAATATCGAATCCCCCTATCACACCATACTGGGTAGAGGCTGGCTCCATTCTATGAAGGTCGTACCATCCTCATATCACCATAAACTCAAGTGAATTATAGATTGGGGGTGGTTGAGATTTATAGAGACAAATCTAGGGCTAGAAAATGCTTTATTGCAGCCATCCGCCCCAAGCACGAGAAGAAAAAAGACGAGAGAAAAGTCCAGGAGGAAGCCCAAGAATGGGTATTGCCTTAAAAATAGCAATTATGGTACAGCCAACCAGGGGTGGAGGAAGCCAGGATCCACGCCGCAACTAGGGTCGTCGAAGACCTAGAAGAAGTTACAACTGAAGGAAACTCACCTGAAAGGAAATTTCTAATCGGTACCTCTCTCACTGATCGAGAAAAGGAGGAGCTAACCACGTTCCTATAGAGCAATCTGGATGTTTTCTCTTGGTAACCGTACGAGCTTCCTGAGATAGATCCCACTATTTCATGCCATTGACTACACATTGATCTAGCTTTCAAACCAATCACTCAGAAGGCTCGCTGAATAACCCCAGAAAAGGTGAAGACAGTAGACAAAGAGGTAGGAAAATTACTGGATGCGGGTTCCATTCGAGAAGTTGAATTCCCCAAATGGCTACCCAACCCAATCGTCGTACCCAAAAGATACGGGAGATGGAGAGTATGTATTGACTTCACTGACCTCAACAAGTCTTGTTTGAAGGACAGTTTTTCGTTCCCAAAGATAGATCAACTAATGGACGCCACTGCAACGCATGAGAATAAGCTTTATGGACGCTCACTTCAGATACCGCCACTACACCAAAACTGGAGAATGGTCACGACAAAAATCCCTAACCAAGACTGTGGGTCGTGGACTTGGGACGTGACAATTTCGAGAATAACTAATTTCGTGGGTCACAGCACAGGTCCATGACCAATCGAGGGGTCACGTCAGATGGTCGCGGACTTGGGCCATGAACCACACCACGACGGGAAAAAATGGTCGCAGCCAAAGTCTGTGACCCCTAACTGTAATGAAAATGCTCATGTCCAAAGTATGTGATCGACACCGCGATGAAAAAAAATGGAAAAAAGGTCGCGGCCAAAGTCCGCGACTCCCAATCGTGACAAAAAATGGTCGCGGCCATAGTCTGTGACCCATACCGCGACCATTTTTTTCCAATTTTTTATTGCGGTGTGGGTCACAAACTTTGGTCGAGACCAATTTTTTTCCATTTTTTTCGTCATGATGTGGGTCACGGACATTGGTTGCGACCATCTTTCGTCACGGTTGGCAGACATGGTAAAAACAAATAAGAAGAAAAATGATATCAGTAACTAATTAGTTATACAAAATTCTTATTTAAGAAGAAAAATTGCATCTAAAAGTTATAGCTATTATCATATCAGTTCCTACGAGTCTCCTGTGAGGTGTTGGTGCCTCTCACGGGGCTATTCGATGATTGTTTCGGGTTTTCATCGTCAAACGCCATGTTTTTAAGCATAAGCCCTCATATTTTCAAATTATCCTTGTATTCTCAACCCAGGAGTCCCTTGATTGGGCGGTCAGTTGCTACTAGTTACATTGGTCCCGTGCGAGGTGTTGGTGCCTCTCACGGGGCTGTTCGGGGGTTGTTTTGGGTTTTCGCCCTCTAGCGCAATGTTTTTAGGCCTAAGTCCTTATATTTCCAAATTATCGTCGTATTCTCAAATCAAGAGTCCCGTGATCACGTGGTCAGTTCCTACGAGTTACATTGGTCCCGTACGAGGTGTTGGTGCCTCTCACGGGACCATATGGGGTCTTTTTCAGGGTTTCACCCAGTAACGCTATGTTTTTAAGCCTAAGTCTAGATATTTGAAAATTATCCTCGTATTCTCAACCCGGGAGTCCTGTGATCGGGCGGTCAGTTGCTACTAGTTACATTGGTCCCGTGCGAGGTGTTGGTGTCTCTCACGGGGCCGTTCAGGGGTTGTTTTGGGTTTTCGCCCTCTAACGCAATCGTTTTAATCCTAAGTCATCATATTTCCAAATTATCGTCGTATTATCAAATCGAGAGTCCCGTGATCACGCGTTCAGTTCCTACGAGTTACATTGGTCCTGTAATAATGGCACTTTTTATTACGTACTTGTATTTCGACCTATTTATATGTCAATGCGCCATTAACAAAAAATCTACATTTGCATGTCTCACTTGGGAATTTATTTGTGTTTATATGGTTTATTTAAGCACCTTGGTAAAGTTTTACGCAATTTGGTCAAAAAAATAATATATATATATATATATATATATATATATATATATATATATATATATATATAAATCATTTTTTCGTCAAAAAAATAAAAGTGCTCAGGAAAATCTGAAACTTTGTACAATTTTGAACAACTTTCCCTTCTTCGTCATCCTAAAAAAATGGTTTAGAACCCGTTTTAGACGGATTTATGTCGAAATTATAGTAAAAAAAATTATTTTAGGTGGTGTGGTTGGCTCATTTTTGGGTGGTTGGCTTTTGTATTTTCCAACTTGGGAAAAAACATGTTTCACTTATATTTTCAAGCCTATGTGACTTAAATGAGTCAAAATATTGAAAAGGAAAGCTTAAAATTCATTTGAATAAGGGTGGGGGGATTCATGAACCTAGTAAACCAAAAAAAATATAAACTCCACCATCTTCTTCCTCTCTCTTATATCCTCAAGGGCAAAAATACTTCTAAATTTCATAGCTCACCCTTATATCCATATTCTTTCTCCTCAAACTCCATTAAACAAGCTCAAAACTCCATTAAAGCATCACACAAGGGGTGGGTCAACTTGGTGTGGCTTGAAAGCTTGATTTTGGGAGCATAGGAGTGGAGTTTAGGACCATTCTAGGAGGACTTGAAGTTTTCTTCTCCAAACTTATCTCCTCTTCATAAATCAAGTAGGGTTTTCCTCTTCCTAAATTCATATTTTCAAAAGCTTAAAACACCCATGTTAATGAAAGATGATTCTTGTAAAAAAAAATTCTAGTTCTTGTATTTTCTATTATACAAACCCATGCCTTCATGTGTTAAAATGAACTAGCTTTGTTGATTAAATTTCATAATATCATGCTTGTATAAATAAATGATTGGAACATGAAAATTGTTTAAACAAAATGTTATAATCGTATACTACTTGAATATGAATGTTTAGGATGCATATGCATGGATTTCTTAGGTAGAAATCCTCATTTCTTGTGAATATACTTGAATAATTTGATAGCCATGATAAATGATATGTTTTGAAATGAAATAGATTGATTTCATCATGTTTTGAAAGAATGATAAATTTCAGCCTCTATTTTGATGATGTTAAAAGTGATGATAATGACTTAAAATGGTATAGAAAACTCATTTAAAACCTTATCTATGAACCCTACATTTAAATGGTAATTTTAATAATTAAGTTTATGATTAAATGAGTAAAATATTATAGTAAAACAGTAACGTGTTATAAAGATATGTTTTTTCCTTGAAAACCCATTTAAAGGATGCATTTTTGGTGTAAAAATGGCATAATGGAAATTTTGATAATTATGTGAAAAACTAATGGAAGATAATGTTTCTTTACTTTAAATGCTAGTAAAGTCATTTTGAAGGTACTAAAAATGTGTTAATGCATCAATGAATAAATAGGGTAAATGATGATTGGATGTTAGTATTCAAAGTACGATGTTATTATTAGTTGGCCTCCTCAGCTATTGTAAAAGTAAGGCAAATAATGAAGTAAAGAAGTAACTCCGAAAGATTAATGCGAGTAGATGGGATAATGAGAATAATTTTAAGAATGTGAATATTTGGAAGAATGTGAATATATGAAAAGATAATGATATTCAGATGTCTCCGAAAAGAATAATTAAGGAGGGCATGAGGTCCCTAGAGGTGAAAGACCCCAAATAACCTGGCTAGTGTAACATATGTGTGCTCGATACCGACGGTGAAAGGCCGTGAAATCGTGGATGTTGGCAAATACCAAAGTAATAAAAGTAATATTCATGAATGATTGGGAAAATGAATGGATTGATGAATTTGAATAAATGGATCTTTTACAATGACAACATAGTTGAATTAATAAGTTAAGTCTCTGGCACGAGACATGAAAAATACTTAAGTGTGAGTTGGGAATATCGCCCGAGTGCATTGCATGTAGTTGAATTAACATTTAATGAATTGGAAATTATTTTACAAAATACCGAAAGACATTGTATATGTATATTATTTTGATTATCAAATTATTGCTTAGTATTTCCCACCCTACTAGGCATTCGCTGACCCCCATAACTTTCTCCACCCCACGTACTTCAGTTGGTGACACTGGAAAGGATCTCGGTAAGGATGCGGAGGGTGTGACTCGACGTTAGACTCTCTGTTGATCGTTTCATAATATGTTTATGATTTATATTTGTAGTACTTTAATTAATATTTGGGAACTTTATTAAGGGATTTGGACTATTGTGTTGTCTTACTCAGTGAACTTTGTTTCGATAGATTAAGTGTGGTATTACATGGTTTTTCATGGACTAATTCATAAGTTGAATTTATTAGGAATATCAAACGTTTATTCTTTTTTAAATTAAAATTTGACAAATGAATATCATCTCCTTAAATCAATTAAATAAATATTTTTCTTAAATAATAAAGTAAAATTCTCCCCTCCCCCCTTTAACACCCCAATTCGTATTTGGGTTATTCTAACGGTAATCTAAATATGGGTCGGGGCGTTACAACTTGGTATCAGAGCATTAGGATCCACGTGTGTGACGGAGTGATAACACGTCTTCCTTGTTTATATTTCCTCCAATAAACTAGTATATTAAATTACATGTTCTTCTAGGATGGCAGCTAGGCGTAACATTGTCGCTTCTGGGAATAGCGAGCTTCAACGAATGGAAAGGGACGTGCGTCAGTTAGCTGGCACTCTCTGGCAGCGAGAGAGGGGTAATCATAGCGGGACTGTAGAAATACTACTGCAGCTTCATACTGAAAGATTTTTGACGATTGAACCCTTCAACTTTTAGTGGTACTAAAGGAGCTGATGCTGTAGAAGAGTGGCTTGATGAGGTCGAGAGGATTATGGATGTTCTTGACATGCCGACTGGGAACAAAATCAAGCTTGACACTTTCCAATTGACTGAGCATGCCTAGCGGTGGTAGGCCACGCACATGGCAAGTTTGACTGATCCCTTGGATTGGGATGAGTTCAAAGATGCTTTTCTTGATCGATACTTTCCTAATACCTACCAGGATGCTCGGAAAGACGAATTTGCTTAACTCATCCGGGTAAATTATCTGTCAATGACTATTTAGTACACTTTGAGAGTTTGTCGTAATTGTGTAATCATAGCTAGAGACTATATTCTCGGATTACCCCCAAGTCGAGACATTGATTTTGCTTTTGGTATTCATTAGGGTGTTTCACCTATTTCCATCCCTCCTCATCGGATGTCCCCAATGGAGTTTCAATAATTAAAACTTCGGTTGGATGATCTCACTAGTAAGGGTTTTATACGCCCTAGTGTGTCCCCTTGGGGAGCACCGGTTCTTTTTACAAAAAAAAAGGACAACACTCTCTGACTCTGCATTGATTATCGACAACTGAATAGGGTGACGGTGAAAAACAAATATCCTATGCCTATAATCGATGATTTATTTAATCAGTTACGGGGATCGTGCAGGTTCTCCAAGATTGATCTATGATCTGGGTATCACCAATTGCGAGTTGGGGAGGTAGAAATCCCTAAGACAGCTTTTCGAATGAGGTACGGACATTATGATTTTTTGTCATGCCTTTCGGCTTAACAAATGCCCCTGCTGCATTCATGGACCTCATGAATCGTATTTATCGACCATACTTGGACCGATATGTCCGTCTTCGTTGATGATATTCTTATATATTAGTCTTATAATGTTGATTATGAGGAGCATTTGCATACTAGACTTCAGGTACTAAGGGAGAATTAATTATATGCAAAGTTTAGCAAATGTGAATTCTGGGTGAATGAGGTCAAATTTCTTGGCCATGTAGTGTTCGGTACAGGCATTTTTGTTGATTCATCCAAGGTTGAAGTCATCCTCGGATGGGCAAGACCGAAGACAGTCATAGAGATTCAGAGTTTTTTTAGCTTGGCTGGATACTACAGGAGATTCGTGCAGGATTTCTCTCGAGTTGCATCTCCCCTTACTCGATTGACGCAAAAAAATGTTCATTTTGTGTGGTCAGATGAGTGTGAAGATGCCTTCCAAGATTTGAAGTTTTGGCTGACCGCAGCACCTATTCTTATTCTTCCCGAGCGTGGAAGTATATAGTGTACTGTGATGCCTCCAGATCTGGTCTTGGTGCAGTTCTTATGCAGGCGGGTTGGGTGGTCGCTTATGCATCTCGACAATTTACGATGCATGAGAGGAACCGCCCCACTCACGATCTTGAGTTAGCCGCAGTGGTGTTTTCTTTGAAGAGTTGGAGGTATTACCTATATGGCGATCAATTTGAGGTATTCACGGATCATAAGAGTCTTCGATACATCTTCACTCCGCGAGGTCTTAATCTTCGACAATGAAGGTGGATCGAGCTTTTTGAAGACTATGACTTTATGTTGGAGTACCATCCGGGAAAGACCAATGTTGTGGCTGATGCCCTTAGTAGGAAGTTTGGTCCTACCTTAGCAGCGATGAAATTCTATCATGGAAAGATGTATGCAGAACTTCAGCGTTATGACTTGCATGTTCAGCAGAATAACGTTAGGTCCTATTTATGGGGTGTGATGGTTAGGCCAGTCGTCCATCAGAAGGTCTTGGATGCTCAATTATCTGATGATGAGATAATGATTTTTTGAAACTCCATTCATTGCGGCGAGGAATTTGATACTCTCACATTTGATCAGGATGGTGGTGTTCGACATAAGGGTAGGTTGATTGTCCCAGCAATTGAGGAGCTTCAAGCTGAGATTCTGGCAGAATTTCACCATTCTCGATTCAGTATACATCCGGGAGCTACTAAGATGTATAGGGACCTTTGTAGAGATTTTTGTTGGTCAGGGATGAAACGAGATGTGGCTTTTTTTGTGCAAGGTGTTACACATGCCAGCAGGTGGAGGCTGAACACAAGAAGCCAGTTGGATTGTTGCAACCACTTCCAATTGCCGAGTGGAAGTGGGAGCATATCACTATGGATTTTGTTACGTCTTTGCCTCGGTCTGAGCGAGGGCATGATACGGTTTGGATTGTAGTAGATCGTCTCACTAAGTCAGCACATTTTCTACCGGTTAGAGTCACAGATAGCATAGCAAAATTGGCTAGACTTTCTATTCGGGAGATTATTCGACAATATGGTGTTCCACTCACTATTGTTTCAAATAGGGATCCTCAGTTTGTCTCTCGGTTCAGGAGGAATTGGGTACTAATATGAATTTGAGTACGGCTTATCACCTCATGACTAATGGGAAGTCTTAGGGTACTATTTAGATTTTGGAGGATTTACTGCGAGCGTGAGCTTTAGACTTTCGGGGTAGTTGGGATGAGAACTTGCCTCTTGCAGAATTCTCTTACAATAACAGTTATCAGTCAAGCATCAAGATGGCCCCCTTTGAGGCACTATATGGGAGACTATGTCGTTCCCTGGTATGTTGGGCAGAGTTGGCGATAAGCATATCACGAGTTTCGATATGATTAGGGAGCTGACTAAGAAGGTTGAGTTGATTAGACATAGACTTGTTACGGTACAGATTAGGCAGTAGAATTATGCTGATAATCGTCGTATACCTCTAGAGTTCCGAGTAGGTGACCATGTGTTACTGAAAGTTAGGGCCCGAACCGGTAGCAAGAGGTTTGGCCATAAGGACAAGCTCACCCCTCAATATATTGGCCCCTTTGAGATCTTGGACCGGGTTAGGGAAGTCTCTTACCGTTTGGCATTGCCTCCTCAACTGACTCATGTTCATAATGTGTTTCACATTTCTATGTTGAAAAAGTATTTGCACGATCCGAGTCATGTGATCAACTAGCAAAATATCGAGTTGCAAGAAGATACTACGTTTCTGACGCGACCTTTATCTATTTTGGATCGTGAGGATAGGGTACTGCGTAACAAGGTTATCCCTTTGGTGAAAGTCCTTTGGGAATCACAGGGTGTTGAAGGCGCTACTTGGGAGCGAGAAGATGAGATGCGGGAGAAATATCCACAGTTGTTTGAGTGACTTAGGATTTATTTCGTGGACGAAATTTCTAAGGATGGGAGAATGTAATAACCGCACCTTTTATTACGTGCTTGTATTTCGGCCTATTTATATGTCAACGTGCCATTAACAAAATATTTACATTTGCATGTCTCATATGGAAATTTATTTGTGTTTATATGGTTTATTTAAGCACCTTGGTAAAGTTTTATGCAATTTGGTCATATATATATATATATATATATATATAAATCATTTTTTCGTCAAAAAAATGAAAGTGCTCAGAAAAATCTGAAACTTTGCAAACAAATGTAAAATTTAATTTTGAACAACTTTTCCTTCTTTATCATCTTAAAAAAATGGTTCATACCCCGTTTTAGACGGATTTATGTCGAAATTATAGTAAAAAAGTTTATTTTAGGTGGTGTGGTTGGCTCATTTATTGGGTGGTTGACTTTTGTATTTTCCAACTTGGGAAAAAGCGTGTTTCACTTATATTTTCAAGCCTAGGAGACTTAAATGAGTCAAAATATTGAAAAGGGAAGCTTAAAATTGATATAAATTAGGGTGGGAGATTCATGAATCTAGTAAACCAAAAAAATATAAACTCCTCTATCTTCTTCCTCTCTCTTATATCCTCAAGGGAAAAAATACTTCTAAATTTTGTGGCTCACCCTCATACCCATATTCTCTCTCCTCAAACTCCATTAAAGAAGCTCAAAAATCCAATAAAACATCACACAAGGGGTGGGGCAACTTGGTGTGGCTTGAAAGCTTAATTTTGGGAGCATAGGAGTGGAGTTTAGGAGCATTATAGGAGGACTTGAAGTTTTCTTCTTCAAAGTTATCTCCTATTCATAAATCAAGTAGGGTTTTTCTCTTCCTAAATTTATATTTTCAAAATCTTAAAACACCCATGTTGATGGAAGATGATTCTTGTAAAAAAATTGCTAGTTCTTGAATTTTCTATTATGCAAACCCATACTTTTATGTGTTAAAATGAACTAGCTTTGTTGATTAAATTTCATAATATCATGTTGGTATAAATGAATGATTATAACGTGAAAATTATTTTTAAAAAAATGTTATAATCATATACTACTTGAATATGAATGTTTAGGATGCATATGCATGGATTTCTTAGGTAGAAATACTCATTTCATGTGAATATACTTGAATAATTTTTTAGCCTTAATAAATGATATGTTTTGAAATGAAATAGATAGATTTCATCATGTTTTGAAAGAATGATAAATTTCAGCCTCTATTTTGATGATGTTAAAAAGTGATGATAATGACTTAAAATGGTGTAGAAAACTCATTTAAAACCTTATATTTGAACCCTACATTAAAATGGTAATTTTAATAATTAAGTTTATGATTAAATGAGTAAAATATTATAGAAAAACAGTGAGGTCTTATAAGGATATATTTTTTCCTTGAAAACCCATTTAAAGGATGCATTTTTTGTGTAAAAATGGCATAATGGTAATTTTGGTAATTATGTGAAAAATAGTGGAAGAACATGTTTCTTTACTTTAAATGCAAGTAAAATCATTTTGAAGGTACGAAAAATGTGTTAATGCATAAATGAATAAATAGTGTAAATGATGATTGGATGTTAGTGTTCAAAGTAAGATGTTATTATTAGTTGGCCTCCTCGGCTATTTTAAAAGTAAGGCAAATAATGAAGTAAATAAGTAACACCGAAGATTAATGCGAGTACTTGGGATAATGAGAATAATTGTAAGAATGTGAATATTTGGAAGAATGAGAATATATGAAAAGATAATGATATTTGGATGTTGTCGGAAAGAATAATTAAGGAGGGCATGACGTCCCTAGAGGTGAAAGACCCCAAACAACCTGGCCAGTGTAACATATGTGTGCTCGATACCGACGGTGAAAGGCCGTGAAATCGTGGATGTTGGCCAATCCCAAAGTAATAAAAGTAATATTCATGAATGATTGGGAAAATGAATGGATTAATTAATTTGAATAAATGGATCTTATTAAATGACAACATAGTTGCATTAATAAGTTAAGTCTCTGGCACGAGATATGAAAAATAGTTAAGTGTGAGTTGGGCATATAGCCCGAGTGCATTGCATGCAGTTGTATTAACATTTAATGAATTGGAAATTATTTTACAAAATACCGAAAGACATTGTATATGTATAGTATTTTGATTATCAAATTATTGCTTAGTATTTACAATCCTACTGGGCATTTGCTCACCCCCTTACTTTTCCCCACGCCAGGTACTTCAGTTGGTGACACTGGAAAGGATCTCGGTAAGGATGCGGAGGGTGTGACTCGACGTTAGACACTCTGTTGACAATTTCATAATATGTTTAAGATTTATATTTGTAGCACTTTAATTAATATTTTGGAGCTTTATTAAGGGATTTGGACTATTGTGTTGTCTTACTCAGTGAACTTTATTTCGATAGATTAAGTTTGGTATTACATGGTTTTTCATGGACAAATTACTAAGTTGAATTTATTAGGCATATCAAATGTTTATTCCTTTTTAAATTAAAATTTGACAAATGAATATCATGTCCTTAAATCAATTAAATAAATATTTTCCTTAAATAATAAAGTAAACTTTTTCCCCCTCCCCCCTTTAACACCGCAGTTAGGATTTGGGTTGTTCCAACGGTAATCTAAATCCGGGTCAGGGCGTTACAGGTCCCGTACGGGGGCTTTTTCATGTTTTCACCCAGAAACGTCATGTTTTTAAGCCTAAGTATAGATATTTGCAAATTATCCTCATATTATCAACCCGAGAGTCTTGTGATCGCGCGATCAGTTCCTACTAGTTACATTGGTCCCGTGCGAGGTGTTAGTGCCTCTCATGGGGCCGTTCGGGGGTTGTTTCGGATTTTCACCGTCTAATGCCATGTTTTTAAGAATAATTCCTCATATTTTTAAATGATCCTCATATTCTCAAATTAGGAGTCCCGTAATTGCTCGCCCAGTTCCTACGCACTACATTGGTCTCGTACGAGGTGTTGGTGCCTCTCATGGGGCCGTTCGGGGCTGTTTTGGATTTTCGCCCTCTAACACCATGTTTTTAACCATAAGTCTAGATATTTGAAAATTATCCTTGTATTCTCAAATCGGGAGTCCCGTGACTGCGCGGTCAGTTCTTTTGAGTTACATTGGTCCAGTGCGAGGTGTTGGTGCTCCCACGAGGCCGTTCGAGGGCTAATTTGGGGTTTTGCCCTCTAATGCCTTATTTTTAACCCAAGTCCATATTTTTTCAAATTGTTATCGTATTCTCAAACCATAAGTCCCGTGATCGCACAGTCACTCCCAATGAGTTACATTGGTCCCGTGCGAGGTGATGGTGCCTCTTACGGGGCTGTTCGATGGTGGTTACGAGTTTTCACTATCAAACGCCATGCTTTTAAGCATAAGTCCGCATATTTTCAAATTATCATCTTATTCTCAAACCGGTAGTCATGTGATCGTGTGACCAGTACCTACGATTGACATTGATCCCCTGCAAGGTGTTGGTGCCTCTCACGGGGCTGTTTTGGGGCTATTTCAATTTTTCACCCTCTAACGCAATGTTTTCATGCCTAAGTCCTCATATTTTAAAATTATCATCATATTCTCAAATTCGGAATCCCGTGATCACACGGTCAGTTCCTACGAGTTACATTGGTCACGTGCAAGGTGTTGCTGCCTCTCACGGTGACATTTGGGGGCTATTTCGGTTTTCTCCCTCTAACGCAATGTTTTTAAGCCGAAGTCCTCATATTTTCAAATTATCGTTATATTCTTAAACCGGGATTCTCGTGATAACGCGTTCAGTTCCTACGAGTTAGATTACTACCGTGAGAGGTGTTGGTGCCTCTCACGGGGTCATACTGGGATTGTTTCAGGTTTTCACCCTCTAACGCCACGTTTTTAAGCCAAAGTTTATATATTTGCAAATTATCCTCGTATTCTCAAACCGAGAACCCCATTACCACACGGTCAGTTCCTACGAGTTACATTAGTTCCGAACGAGGTTTCGGTGCCTCTCACGGGGCTATTTTGGGTTTTTTCCCTGTAATGCAATAATTTTAATCCTAAGTCCTCATATTTTCAAATTTTCTTCATATTCTCAAACCGGGAGTCACGTGATCGCACAGTCAGTTCCTATGAGATACATTGGTCCCGTGTGAGGTGTTGGTGCCTCTCACGGGGCCGTACAGGGTCTGTTTCGAGTTTTGACCCTCTAACGCCATGTTTTTTAACCTAAGTGTTGATATTTGCAAATTATCCTCGTATTCTCAAACCGGGAGTCCCGTGATTGCGCGATCAGTTCTTACTAGTTATATTGGTCTCATGCCAGGTGTTTGTGACTCTCACGGAGTTGTTCGGAGGTTGTTTCGGCTTTTCACCATCTAACACCAAGTTTTTAAGCATAAGTCCTCATATTTTCAAATTATCATAGTATTCATAACCCGGGAGTTTTGTGATCAGGCAGTGAGTTCCTACGAGTAACATTGGTCCCGTACGAGGTGTTGGTTCCTCTCACGGGGCCGTTCAAGGACTGTTTCGGGTTTTCTCTCTCTAATGCCATGTTTTTAAGCCTAAGTTTAGAGATTTGCAAATTATCCATGTATTTTCAAATCAGGAGTCCCGTGATTGCGCCGTCAGTTCCTGCGAGTTGTATTGGTCTCGTGTGAGGTGTTGGTGCCTCTCACAAGGCTATTCGGGGGATATTTCGTGTATTCGCCATCTAACCCCATATTTTTAAGCCTAAGTATAGATATTTGCAAATTATCCTCATATTATCAAATAGGGAGTCATGTGATCGCGCGGTTAGTTCCTACGAGTTACATTGGTCCCGTGCGAGGTGTGGGTATCTCTCACAGAGCCGTACGGGGGTTATTTCGAGTTTTCACAGTCTAACGCCATTTTTTAAGCCTAAGTCTAAATATTTGCAAACTATCCTCAAATTCTCAAATCGGGATTCTCATGATCACATGGTCAGTTCCTATGAGTTACATTGGTCCCGTGCGAGGTGTTGGTGCCACCCACGGGGCCGTTTGAGGGTTGTTTCAGGGTTTTGCCATCCAACACAATTTTTTAAGCAGAAGTTCTCATATTTTCAAATCATCGTCATATTCTCAAACCGGGAGTCCCGTGATCACACGGTGAATTCCTAAGAGTTATATTTGTCCTGTGCGAGGTGTTAGTTCCTCTCACGGGGCCGTTCGGGGGCTGTTTTGGGTTTTCCCCTCCAAACACCCTGTTTTTAAGCCTATGCCTAGATATTTGCAAATTATCTTCGTATTCTCCAACCCAGAGTCCTGTGATCATGCGATCAGTTCCTACGAGTTACATTACTCCCGTGCGAGGTGTTGGAGCCTCTCACGGGGTCGTTCGGCGACTCTTTCGAATATTCGCCATCTAACGCCATGTTTTTAAGCCTAAATCTTGATATTTGCAAATTATCCTCATATTCCCAAACCGGGAGTCCTATGCTCGCGCGGTTAGTTCCTACAAGTTACATTGGTCCCGTGCGAGATGTTGGTACCTCTCACATGGCCATAGGGGCTGTTTCGGGTTTTCACCCTTTAACGCCATGTTTTTAAGCCTAAGTCTTGATATTTATAAATTATCCTTGTATTCTCAACATAGGAGTCCCGTGATCGCGTGGACAGTTCCTAAGAGTTACATTGGTCCTGTGCGAGTGTTGGTGACTCTCAGGGGGCATTTGGATGGTGTTTAGGGTTTTCACCATCAAACGCCATGTTTTTAAGCATAAGTCCTCAAATTTTAAAATTATAATCGTATTCTCAAACTGGGAGTCCCGTGATCGCACGATCAGTTCCTAAGAGTTACATTGGTTCCGTGCGAAGTGTTGGTGCCTCTCACCAGGCCGTTTCGGGGATATTTCGGGTTTTCGCCCTCAAACGTAATTTTTTTAAGCATAAGACCTCATATTTTCAAATTATCATCATATTATCAAACTAAGAGTCCCGTGATCGCACGGTCAGTTCCTAGGAGTTACATTGGTCCCGTGCGAGGTGTTGGTGCCTCTAACGGGGCGGTTCGGGGGTTGTTTCAGATTTTTTCCCTCTAAGGTCATGTTTTTAAGCCTAAGTCTAGATATTTGTAAATTATCCTCATATTCTCAAACCAGGAGTCCCGTAATCGTGGGGTTAGCTCCTACGAGTTATATTGGTCCCGTGCGAGGTGTTAATGCCTCTCACGGGGCTGTTTCAATTTTTTGTCATCTAACGCCATGTTTTTAACCCTAAGTCTAGATATTTGCAAATTATCCATGTATTCTCAAACCGAGGCTCCCGTGATCGTACGGTCAGTTCTTACGAGTTATATCAGTCCCGTACGAGGTGTTGGTGCCTCTCACGGGGCCGTTTGGAGGTTGTTTGGGGTTTTTACCCTCTAACACAATGTTTTTAATCCTAAGTCCTCATATTTTAAATTTATTCTCGTATTCTCAAACCGAGAGTCCCGTTATCATGCATTTAGTTCCTACGAGTTATATTAGTCCCGTGCGAGGTGTTAGGGACTCTCACGGGGCCGTACGGGGGCTGTTTTGAGTATTCACCATCTAATGCCATATTTTTAAGCCTAAGTCTTAATATTTACAAATTATCCTCATATTCCCAAATTAGGAGTCCTGTGATCGCGCGATTAGTCCCTACTAGTTACATTGGTCCCGCGAGAGGTGTTGGTACTTCCCATGGGGTCGTACGGGGCTATTTCGGGTTTTCACCTCTAACGCCAAGTTTTTATGCTTAAGTCTAGATATTTGCAAATTATCCTCGTATTATCAAATTAGGAGTCCTGTGATCGTGCGGTCAGTTCATACGAGTTACATTGGTCCCGTGCGAGGTATTGGTGCCTCTCACAGGCCCGTTTGGGGTGTGTTTCCGATTTTCATTGTCAAACACCACGGTTTTAAGCATAAGTCCTCATATTTTCAAATTATCATCGTATTTTTAGTTTTCAAGTCTCGTAATCACACGGTCAGTTTCTACGAGTTACATTGGTCCTGTACAAGGTGTTGGTGCCTCTCACGGGGCCATTTAGGGGATGTTTAAGGTTTTTGCCCTCTAACGCATTATTTTTAAGCATAAGACCTCATATTTTCAAATTATCATCGTATTATCAAACAGGTAGCCTCGTGATTGCACGGTCAGTTCCTACGAGTTACATTGGTCCCGTGCAAGGTGTTGGTTCCTCCCACGGGGCCCTTTCGGGTTTTTTTTTGGGTTTTTACCCTCTAACGCCATGTTTTTAAGCCTAAGTCTAGATATTTACAAATTATCCTCATATTCTTAAATTGGGAGTCCCGTAATCATGCGGTCATTTCCTACGAGTTATATCGGTCTCGTGTGAGGTGTTGGTTCCTCTCATAGGGTCGTTCGAGGGTTGTTTTGGTTTTTCGCCATCTAACGTCATGTTTTAAAGCCTAAGTTCTCAAATTTGTAAAATATCCTTGTATTCTCAAGTCAGGAGTCCCTTGATCGCATGATCAGTTCCTACGAGTTACATTGATCCCGTGCGAGGTGTTGGTGACTCTCACGAGGCAGTTCGGGGGCTGTTTCGAGTTTTCACCCTCTAACGCCATATTTTTAAGCCAAAGTCTAGATATTTTCAAATTACCCTCGGATTCTCAAACCAGGAGTCTCGTGATTATGTGGTCAGTACCTACGAGTTATATTGGTCCCATACGAGGGGTTGGTGCCTCTTATGGGGCTGTTCGGGTGCTTTTTCAAGTATTCGCCATCTAATGCCTTTTTTTAAGCCTAGGTCTAGATATTTGAAAATTATCCTCGTATTCTAAAATCGGGTTTCCTGTGATGGTGGGGTCAGTTCCTACGAGTTACATTGGTCCCTTGCTAGGTGTTGGTGCCTCTCACGGGGCCGTTCGGGGGTTGTTTGAGGTTTTCACCATCAAACGCCATGTTTTAAAGCATAAGTCCTCATATTTTCAAATTATCATTGTATTCTAAAATCGAGAGTCTCGTGATTTCACGGTCAGTTCCTACGAGTTACATTTGTCCCGTGCGAGGTGTTGGTGCCTCTCACGGGGCCGTTTGGGGGTTATTTTTGGTTTTCTCCCTCTAACGCAATGTTTTTAAGCATAAGTCCTCATATTTTCAAATTATTCTCGTATTCTCAAATGAGGAGTCCAGTGATCGCACGGTTAGTTCCTACGAGTTACATTGGTCCCGTGCGAGGTGTTGGTTCCTCTTACGGGGCCATTCAGGGGTTGTTTAGAGTTTTTTCCCTCTAACACCATTTTTAAGCCTAAATCTATATATTTTTGAAATTATCCTCATATTCTCAAACCATGAGTCCCATGATTGGGCTGTCAATTCCTACGAGTTACATGAGTCTCGTGCAAGGGGTTGGTGCCTAACACGAGGCCGCACGGGGGCTATTTTGGGTTTTCACCCTTTAACACCCTGTTTTTAAGCCTAAGTCTAAATACTTGCAAATTATTCTTGTATTCTAAACTCGAGTGTCCCATGATCGCACGGTCAGTTCCTACGAGTCACATTGCTCCCGTACAAGGTGTTGGTGCCTCTCAGAGGGTCGTTCAAGGGTTATTTTAGGTTTTCACCGTCCAATGCCTTATTTTTAAGTTTAAGTTCTCAAATTTTCAAATTATCGTCATATTCTCAAATCGGGAGTCCTGTGATCATACGATCAGTTCCGACGAGTTACATTGGTCCTGTGCAAGGTGTTGGTGCTCTCACGGGGACATTTGGGTGATATTTTAGGTTTTCGCCCACTAACGCAATATTTTTAAGCATAAGTCCTTATATTTCAAAATTATCATCGTATTATCAAATCGGGAGTTATGTGATCGTAAGGTCAGTTCCTACGAGTTACATTGGTCCCGTGTGAGGTTTTGGTGCATCTCACGGGGTTGTTCGGGGGGTTATTTCGGGTTTTCACCCCCTAATGCCATGTTTTTAAGCCTAAGTCCAGATATCTGCAAATTATCCTCATATTCTCAAATCGGGTGTCCCGTGATCCCGCGGTCAGTTCCTACGAGTTATATCGGTCCGTTCGAGGTGTTTATTCTTCTCACGGGGCCATTCGGGGGTTATTTTTGTTTTTCTCCATCTAATGCCCTATTTTAAGCCGAAGACTAGATATTTGAAAATTATCCCTGTATTCTCAAACCGAGAGTCCCGTGAATATATGGTTAGTCCCTATGAGTTACATTGGTCCCATGCAAGGTGTTGGTGCCTCTCACGAGGCCGTTTGGGGAATATTTCGGGTTTTTAACCTCTGATGGATTGTTTTTAAGCATAAGACCTAGTATTTTCAAATTATCATCATATTATCAAATCGGGAGCCCCGTGATCGTACTATCAGTTCCTGCGAGTTACATTGGTCCTGTGCGACGTGTTGGTGCTTCTCATGGGGCCCTTTCATGGGTTATTTTGGGTTTTCGCCCTCCAACGCCATATTTTTAAGCCTAAGTCTAGATATTTGCAAATTATCCTTGTATTCTCAAACTGGGAGTCCTGTGATGGCGCGGTGAGTTCCTAAGAGACATTTTGGTCCCGTGCGACGTGTTGGTGCCTCTCACGGGGCCGTTCGGGGGCTGTTTTAGTTTTTTGCCATCTAACGCCATGTTTTAAGCCTAAGTTCTCATATTTGTAAATTATCCTAGCATTATCAAACCGTGAGTCCCATGATCGCAGGGTCGGTTCCTACGAGTTACATTGATCCCCTGCGAGGTGTTGGTTCCTCTCAGGGGGCTGTTTGGGGGTAGTTTCGAGTTTTTGCCCTCTAACACCATGTTTTTAAGACTAAGTCTAGATATTTTTGAAATTAACCTCGTATTCTCAAATTGGGAGTTCCATGATTGCACGGTTAGTTCCTACGAGATACATTGGTCTCGTGCGAGGCGTTGGTGCCTCACAGGGTTGTACGGGGTCTGTTACGAGTTTTAACACTCTAACGCCATGTTTTTAAGCCTAAGTGTTGATATTTGTAAATTATCCTCGTATTCTCAAATCGGGAGTTCCGTGATCATGCGATGAGTTCTTACTAGTTATATTGGTCTCGTGCGAGGTGTTTATGCCTCTCACGGAGCCGTTCGGGTGTAGTTTCAGCTTTTCACCGCCTAACGCCATGTTTTTAAGCATAATTCCTCATATTTTCAAATTATCATCGTATTCACAACCCGGGAGTTTTCTGATCACGAGGTGAGTTCCGACGAATTACATTGGTCCTGTGCGAGGTGTTAGTTCCTCTCACAAGGCCGTTCGGGGGCTGTTTTGATTTGTCGCCATCTAACGCCGTGTTTTTAAGCCTAAGTTCTCATATTTGTAAAAAAATCCTTGTATTCTCAAACTGGGAGTCCCGTGATCACGCGGTCAGTTCCTACTAGTTACATTGATCCCGTGCGAGGTGTTAGTGCCTCTTACGGGGCAGTTCGGGGCTATTTCAGGTTGTCACCCTCTAATGCCATGTTTTTAAGCCAAAGTCTAGATATTTGCAAATTACCCTTGTATTTTCAAACCCTGAGTCCCGTGATCATGCGATTAGTTCGTACAAGTTATATTGGTCCCGTGCGAGGGATTTGTGCCTCTCACGAGGCCGTTCGGGTGCTCTTTAAATTATTCACCATCTAATGCCTTTTTTTAAGCCTAAGTCTATATATTTGCAAATTATCCTCGTATTCTCAAAATGGGATTCCTGTGATCGTACAATCATTTCCTACGAGTTACATTAGTCCCGTACGAGGTGTTGGTACCTTTCACGGGGCCGTTCGGGGGTTGTTTCAGGTTTTCACCGTGAAACGCCATGTTTTAAATCATAAGTCCTCATATTTTTAAATTATCATCGTATTCTCAAATCGGGAGTCTCATGATCGCACGATCAGTTCCTATGAGTTACATTGGTCTTGTGCGAGGCATTGGTGCCTTTAACGGGGCCGTTTGGGGGCTGTTTTGAGTTTTCGCCCTCTAACGCAATGTTTTTAACCATTAGTCCTCATATTTTCAAATTATCATCGTATTCTCAAATCGGAAGTCCCATGATCGCACGGTCATTTCCTACGAGTTACATTAGTCCCGTGCGAGGTCTTGGTTCCTCTCACGGGGCCATTCGGGGGTTATTTTAGGTTTGTGCCCTCTAACGCCATGTTTTTAAGCCTTAGTCTAAATATTTTCAAATTATCCTCGTATTATCAAATCGAGAGTCCCATTATTGTGCGGTTTGTTCCTACGAGTTACATTGGTCCCGTGCGAGGGGTTGGTGCCTCACAGGAGGACGCACGGGGATGTTACGGATTTTCACCCTCTGACGCCATGTTTTTAAACCTAAGTCTTGATATTTACAAATTATCCTTGTATTCTCAAACTAGGAGTCCCGTGATCGCGTGGTCAGTTCCTAAGAGTTACATTGGTCCTGTGCGAGTGTTGGTGACTCTCAGGGGGCATTTGGATGGTGTTTAGGGTTTTCACCGCCAAACGCCATGTTTTTAAGCATAAGTCCTCAAATTTTAAAATTATAATCGTATTCTCAAAACCGGGAGTCCCGTGATCGCACGATCAGTTCCTAAGAGTTACATTGGTTCCGTGCGAAGTGTTGGTGCCTCTCACCAGGCCGTTTCGGGGATATTTCGGGTTTTCGCCCTCAAACGTAATGTTTTTAAGCATAAGACCTCATATTTTCAAATTATCATCATATTATCAAACTAAGAGTCCCGTGATCGCACGGTCAGTTCCTACGAGTTACATTGGTCCCGTGCGAGGTGTTGGTGCCTCTAACGGGGCGGTTCGGGGGTTGTTTCGGATTTTTTCCCTCTAAGGTCATGTTTTTAAGCCTAAGTCTAGATATTTGTAAATTATCCTCATATTCTCAAACCAGGAGTCCCGTAATCGTGGGGTTAGCTCCTACGAGTTATATTGGTCCCGTGCGAGGTGTTAATGCCTCTCACGGGGCTGTTTCAATTTTTTGCCATCTAACGCCGTGTTTTTAACCCTAAGTCTAGATATTTGCAAATTATCCATGTATTCTCAAACCGAGACTCCCGTGATCGCACGGTCAGTTCTTACGAGTTATATCAGTCCCGTACGAGGTGTTGGTGCCTCTCACGGGGCCGTTCGGGGGTTGTTTGGGGTTTTTGCCCTCTAACACAATGTTTTTAATTTTATAAGTCCTCATATTTTAAAATTATTCTCGTATTCTCAAACCGAGAGTCCCGTTATCATGCATTTAGTTCCTACAAGTTATATTAGTCCCGTGCGAGGTGTTAGGGACTCTCACGGGGCCGTACGGGGGCTGTTTTGAGTATTCACCATCTAATGCCATATTTTTAAGCCTAAGTCTTGATATTTACAATTTATCCTCATATTCCCAAATTAGGAGTCCTGTGATCGCGCGATTAGTCCCTACTAGTTACATTGGTCCCGCGAGAGGTGTTGGTACTTCTCATGGGGCCGTACGGGGCTATTTCGGGTTTTCACCTCTAACGCCAAGTTTGTATGCTTAAGTCTAGATATTTGCAAATTATCCTCGTATTACCAAATTAGGAGTCCTGTGATCGTGCGGTCAGTTCATACGAGTTACATTGGTCCCGTGCGAGGTATTGGTGCCTCTCACGGGCCCGTTAGGGGTGTGTTTCCGATTTTCATCGTCAAACATCACGGTTTTAAGCATAAGTCCTCATATTTTCAAATTATCATCATATTTTTAGTTCGCAAGTCTCGTAATCACACGGTCAGTTTCTACGAGTTACATTGGTCCTGTACAAGGTGTTGGTGCCTCTCACGGGGCCGTTTAGGGGATATTTAAGGTTTTTGCCCTCTAACGCATTATTTTTAAGCATAAGACCTCATATTTTCAAATTATCATCGTATTATCAAACAGGAAGCCTCGTGATTGCATGGTCAGTTCCTACGAGTTACATTGGTCCCGTGCAAGGTGTTGGTTCCTCCCACGGGGCCCTTTCGGGGTTTTTTGGGGTTTTTACCCTCTAACGCTATGTTTTTAAGCCTAAGTCTAGATATTTACAAATTATCCTCATATTCTTAAACTGGGAGTCCCGTAATCATGCGGTCAGTTCCTACGAGTTATATCGGTCCCGTGCGAGGTGTTGGTTCCTCTCATAGGGTCGTTCGAGGGTTGTTTTGGTTTTTCGCCATCTAACGTCATGTTTTAAAGCCTAAGTTCTCATATTTGTATAATATCCTTGTATTCTCAAGTCAGGAGTCCCGTGATCGCACGGTCAGTTCCTACGTGTTACATTGATCCCGTGCGAGGTGTTGGTGACTCTACGAGGCAGTTCGGGGGCTGTTTCGGGTTTTCACCCTCTAACGCCATGTTTTTAAGCCAAAGTCTAGATATTTTCAAATTACCCTCGTATTCTCAAACCAGGAGTCTCGTGATCATGTGGTCAATACCTATGATTTATATTGGTCCCATACGAGGGGTTGGTGCCTCTTATGGGGCTGTTCGGGTGCTTTTTCAAGTATTCGCCATCTAATGCCTTTTTTTAAGCCTAGGTCTAGATATTTTCAAATTATACTCGTATTCTAAAATCGTTTCCTACGAGTGACATTGGTCCCGTGCTAGGTGTTGGTGCCTCTCACGGGGCCGTTCGGGGGTTGTTTGAGGTTTTCACTATCAAACGCCATGTTTTAAAGCATAAGTCCTCATATTTTCAAATTATCATTGTATTCTAAAATCGAGAGTCTCGTGATTGCACGGTCAGTTCCTACGAGTTACATTTGTCCCGTGCGAGGTGTTTGTGCCTCTCACGGGGCCGTTTGGGGGTTATTTTTGGTTTTCTCCCTCTAACCCAATGTTTTTAAGCATAAGCCCTCATATTTTCAAATTATTCTCGTATTCTCGAATGAGGAGTCCTGTGATCGCACGGTTAGTTCCTACGAGTTACATTGGTCCCGTGCGAGGTGTTGGTTCCTCTTACGGGGCCATTCGGGGGTTGTTTAGAGTTTTTTCCCTCTAACACCATTTTTTTAAGCCTAAATCTGTATATTTTTGAAATTATCCTCATATTATCAAACTGTGAGTCCCATGATTGCGCAGTCAATTCCTACGAGTTACATGAGTCTCGTGCAAGGGATTGGTGCCTAACACGAGGCCGCATGGAGGCTATTTTGGGTTTTCACCCTTTAACACCCTATTTTTAAGCCTAAGTCTAAATATTTGCAAATTATTCTTGTATTCTAAACTCGAGTGTCCCATGATCGTACGGTCAGTTCCTACGAGTCACATTGCTCCCGTACAAGGTGTTGGTGCCTCTCAGAGGGTCGTTCGAGGTTTATTTTAGGTTTTCACCGTCCAATGCCTTATTTTTAAGTTTAAGTTCTCAAATTTTCAAATTATTGTCATATTCTCAAACCGGGAGTCCTGTGATCATACGATCAGTTCCGACGAGTTACATTGGTCCTGTGCAAGGTGTTGGTGCTCTCACGGGGACATTTGGGTTATATTTTAGGTTTTCGCCCACTAACGCAATATTTTTAAGCATAAGTCCTTATATTTCAAAATTATCATCGTATTATCAAATCGGGAGTCATGTGATTGTAAGGTTAGTTCCTACGAGTTACATTGGTCCCGTGTGAGGTGTTGGTGCATCTCACGGGGTTGTTCGGGGGGTTATTTCGGGTTTTCACCCCCTAATGCCATGTTTTTAAGCCTAAGTCCAGATATTTGCAAATTATCCTCATATTCTCAAATCGGGTGTCCCGTGATCGCGCGGTCAGTTCCTACGAGTTATATCGGTCCGTTCGAGGTGTTGATTCTTCTCACGGGGCCATTCGGGGGTTATTTTTTTTTTTCTCCATATAATGCCCTTTTTTAAGCCGAAGACTAGATATTTGAAAATTATTCTTGTATTCTCAAACCGAGAGTCCCGTGAATATATGGTTAGTCCCTATGAGTTACATTGGTCCCATGCAAGGTGTTGGTGCCTCTCACGAGGCCGTTTGGGGAATATTTCGGGTTTTTAACCTCTGATGGATTGTTTTTAAACATAAGACCTATAATTTTCAAATTATCATCATTTATCAAATCTGGAGCCCCGTGATCACACTATCAGTTCCTACGAGTTACATTGGTCCTGTGCGACGTGTTGGTGCTTCTCATGGGGCCGTTTCATGGGTTATTTTGGGTTTTCGCCCTCCAACGCCATATTTTTAAGCCTAAGTCTAGATATTTGCAAGTTATCCTCGTATTCTCAAACTGGGAGTCCTGTGATGGCGCGGTGAGTTCCTAAGAGTCATTTTGGTCCCGTGCGACGTGTTGGTGCCTCTCACGGGGCCGTTCGGGGGCTGTTTTAGTTTTTTGCCATCTAACGCCATGTTTTAAGCCTAAGTTCTCATATTTGTAAATTATCCTTGCATTATCAAACCGTGAGTCCCATGATCGCAGGGTCGGTTCCTACGAGTTACATTGATCCCCTGCGAGGTGTTGGTTCCTCTCAGGGGGCTGTTTGGGGGTAGTTTCGAGTTTTTGCCCTCTAACACCATGTTTTTAAGACTAAGTCTAGATATTTTTGAAAATAACCTTGTATTCTCAAATTGGGAGTTCCATGATTGCACGGTTAGTTCCTACGAGATACATTGGTCTCGTGCGAGGCGTTCGTGCCTCATAGGGTTGTACGGGGTCTGTTACGAGTTTTAACACTCTAACAACATTTTTTTAAGCCTAAGTGTTGATATTTGTAAATTATCCTCGTATTCTCAAATCGGGAGTTCCGTGATCATGCGATGAGTTCTTACTAGTTATGTTGGTCTCGTGCGAGGTGTTTATGCCTCTCACGGAGCCGTTCGGGTGTAGTTTCAGCTTTTCACCGCCTAACGCCATGTTTTTAAGCATAATTCCTCATATTTTCAAATTATCATCGTATTCACAACCCGGGAGTTTTCTGATCACGAGGTGAGTTCCGACGAATTACATTGGTCCTGTGCGAGGTGTTAGTTCCTCTCACAAGGCCGTTCGGGGGCTGTTTTGATTTGTCGCCATCTAACGTCGTGTTTTTAAGCCTAAGTTCTCATATTCGTAAAAAAATCCTTGTATTCTCAAACTGGGAGTCCCGTGATCGCGCGGTCAGTTCCTACTAGTTACATTGATCCCGTGTGAGGTGTTAGTGCCTCTTACGGGGCAGTTCGGGGCTATTTCAGGTTGTCACCCTCTAATGCCATGTTTTTAAGCCAAAGTCTAGATATTTGCAAATTACCCTTGTATTTTCAAACCTTGAGTCCCGTGATCATGCGATTAGTTCCTACAACTTATATTGGTCCCGTGCGAGGGATTTGTGCCTCTCACGAGGCCGTTCGGGTGCTCTTTAAATTATTCACCATCTAATGCCTTTTTTTAAGCCTAAGTCTATATATTTGCAAATTATCCTCGTATTCTCAAAATGGGATTCCTGTGATCGTACAATCATTTCCTACGAGTTACATTAGTCCCGTACGAGGTGTTGGTACCTTTCACGGGGCCGTTCGGGGGTTGTTTCAGGTTTTCACCGTGAAACGCCATGTTTTAAATCATAAGTCCTCATATTTTTAAATTATCATCGTATTCTCAAATCGGGAGTCTCATGATCGCACGATCAGTTCCTATGAGTTACATTGGTCTTGTGCGAGGCATTGGTGCCTTTAACGGGGCCGTTTGGGGGCTGTTTTGAGTTTTCGCCCTCTAACGCAATGTTTTTAACCATTAGTCCTCATATTTTCAAATTATCATCGTATTCTCAAATCGGAAGTCCCATGATCGCACGGTCATTTCCTACGAGTTACATTAGTCCCGTGCGAGGTCTTGGTTCCTCTCACGGGGCCATTCGGGGGTTATTTTAGGTTTGTGCCCTCTAACGCCATGTTTTTAAGCCTTAGTCTAAATATTTTCAAATTATCCTCATATTATCAAATCGAGAGTCCCATTATTGTGCGGTTTGTTCCTACGAGTTACATTGGTCCCGTGCGAGGGGTTGGTGCCTCACAGGAGGACGCACGGGGATGTTACGGATTTTCACCCTCTGACGCCATGTTTTTAAACCTAAGTCTTGATATTTACAAATTATCCTTGTATTCTCAAACTAGGAGTCCCGTGATCGCGTGGTCAGTTCCTAAGAGTTACATTGGTCCTGTGCGAGTGTTGGTGACTCTCAGGGGGCATTTGGATGGTGTTTAGGGTTTTCACCGTCAAACGCCATGTTTTTAAGCATAAGTCCTCAAATTTTAAAATTATAATCGTATTCTCAAAACCGGGAGTCCCGTGATCGCACGATCAGTTCCTAAGAGTTACATTGGTTCCGTGCGAAGTGTTGGTGCCTCTCACCAGGCCGTTTCGGGGATATTTCGGGTTTTCGCCCTCAAACGTAATGTTTTTAAGCATAAGACCTCATATTTTCAAATTATCATCATATTATCAAACTAAGAGTCCCGCGATCGTACGGTCAGTTCCTACGAGTTACATTGGTCCCGTGCGAGGTGTTGGTGCCTCTAACGGGGCGGTTCGGGGGTTGTTTCGGATTTTTTCCCTCTAAGGTCATGTTTTTAAGCCTAAGTCTAGATATTTGTAAATTATCCTCATATTCTCAAACCAGGAGTCCCGTAATCGTGGGGTTAGCTCCTACGAGTTATATTGGTCCCGTGCGAGGTGTTAATGCCTCTCACGGGGCTGTTTCAATTTTTTGCCATCTAACGCCGTGTTTTTAACCCTAAGTCTAGATATTTGCAAATTATCCATGTATTCTCAAACCGAGACTCCCGTGATCGCACGGTCAGTTCTTACGAGTTATATCAGTCCCGTACGAGGTGTTGGTGCCTCTCACGGGGCCGTTCGGGGGTTGTTTGGGGTTTTTGCCCTCTAACACAATGTTTTTAATCCTAAGTCCTCATATTTTAAAATTATTCTCGTATTCTCAAACCGAGAGTCCCGTTATCATGCATTTAGTTCCTACGAGTTATATTAGTCCCGTGCGAGGTGTTAGGGACTCTCACGGGGCCGTACGGGGGCTGTTTTGAGTATTCACCATCTAATGCCATATTTTTAAGCCTAAGTCTTGATAGTTACAAATTATCCTCATATTCCCAAATTAGGAGTCCTGTGATCGCGCGATTAGTCCCTACTAGTTACATTGGTCCCGCGAGAGGTGTTGGTACTTCTCATGGGGCCGTACGGGGCTATTTCGGGTTTTCACCTCTAACGCCAAGTTTTTATGCTTAAGTCTAGATATTTGCAAATTATCCTCGTATTATTAAATTAGGAGTCATGTGATCGTGCGGTCAGTTCATACGAGTTACATTGGTCCCGTGCGAGGTATTGGTGCCTCTCACGGGCCCGTTTGGGGTGTGTTTCCGATTTTCATCGTCAAACACCACGGTTTTAAGCATAAGTCCTCATATTTTCAAATTATCATCATATTTTTAGTTCGCAAGTCTCGTAATCACATGGTCAGTTTCTACGAGTTACATTGGTCCTGTACAAGGTGTTGGTGCCTCTCACGGGGCCGTTTAGGGGATATTTAAGGTTTTTGCCCTCTAACGCATTATTTTTAAGCATAAGACCTCATATTTTCAAATTATCATCGTATTATCAAACAGGTAGCCTCGTGATTGCACGGTCAGTTCCTACGAGTTACATTGGTCCCGTGCAAGGTGTTGGTTCCTCCTACGGGGCCCTTTCGGGGTTTTTTTGGGTTTTTACCATCTAACGCTATGTTTTTAAGCCTAAGTCTAGATATTTACAAATTATCCTCATATTCTTAAACTGGGAGTCCCGTAATCATGCGGTCAGTTCCTACGAGTTATATCGGTCCCGTGCGAGGTGTTGGTTCCTCTCATAGGGTCGTTCGAGGGTTGTTTTGATTTTTCGCCATCTAACATCATGTTTTAAAGCCTAAGTTCTCATATTTGTATAATATCCTTGTATTCTCAAGTCAGGAGTCCCGTGATCGCACGGTCAGTTCCTACGTGTTACATTGATCCTGTGCGAGGTGTTGGTGACTCTACGAGGCAGTTCGGGGGCTGTTTCGGGTTTTCACCCTCTAACGCCATGTTTTTAAGCCAAAGTCTAGATATTTTCAAATTACCCTCGGATTCTCAAACCAGGAGTCTCGTGATCATGTGGTCAGTACCTACGAGTTATATTGGTCCCATACGAGGGGTTGGTGCCTCTTATGGGGCTGTTCGGGTGCTTTTTCAAGTATTCGCCATCTAATGCCTTTTTTTAAGCCTAGGTCTAGATATTTGAAAATTATGCTCGTATTCTAAAATCGGGTTTCCTGTGATGGTGGGGTCAGTTCCTACGAGTTACATTGGTCCCTTGCTAGGTGTGTGTGCCTCTCACGGGGCCGTTTGGGGGTTGTTTGAGGTTTTCACCATCAAACGCCATGTTTTAAAGCATAAGTCCTCATATTTTCAAATTATCATTGTATTCTAAAATCGAGAGTCTCGTGATTTCACGGTCAGTTCCTACGAGTTACATTTGTCCTGTGCGAGGTGTTGGTGCCTCTCACGGGGCCGTTTGGGGGTTGTTTTTGGTTTTCTCCCTCTAACGCAATGTTTTTAAGCATAAGTCCTCATATTTTCAAATTATTCTCGTATTCTCAAATGAGGAGTCCAGTGATCGCACGGTTAGTTCGTACGAGTTACATTGGTCCCGTGCGAGGTGTTGGTTCCTCTTACGGGGCCATTCAGGGGTTGTTTAGAGTTTTTTCCCTCTAACACCATTTTTAAGCCTAAATCTATATATTTTTGAAATTATTCTCATATTCTCAAACCGTGAGTCCCATGATTGCGCAGTCAATTCCTACGAGTTACATGAGTCTCGTACAAGGGGTTGGTGCCTAACACGAGGCCGCATGGGGGCTATTTTGGGTTTTCACCCTTTAACACCCTGTTTTTAAGCCTAAGTCTAAATATTTGCAAATTATTCTTGTATTCTAAACTCGAGTGTCCCATGATCGTACGGTCAGTTCCGACGAGTCACATTGCTCCCGTACAAGGTGTTAGTGCCTCTCAGAGGGTCGTTCGAGGGTTATTTTAGGTTTTCACTGTCCAATGCCTTATTTTTAAGTTTAAGTTTTCAAATTTTCAAATTATCGTCATATTCTCAAATCGGGAGTCCTGTGATCATACGATCAGTTCCGACGAGTTACATTGGTCCTGTGCAAGGTGTTGGTGCTCTCACGGGGACATTTGGGTGATATTTTAGGTTTTCGCCCACTAACGCAATATTTTTAAGCATAAGTCCTTATATTTCAAAATTATCATCGTATTATCAAATCGGGAGTCATGTGATCGTATGGTCAGTTCCTACGAGTTACATTGGTCCCGTGTGAGGTGTTGGTGCATCTCACGGGGTTGTTCGGGGGGTTATTTCGGGTTTTCACCCCCTAATGCCATGTTTTTAAGCCTAAGTCCAGATATTTGCAAATTATCCTCATATTCTCAAATCGGGTGTCCCGTGATCGCGCGGTCAGTTCCTACGAGTTATATCGGTCCGTTCGAGGTGTTGATTCTTCTCACGGGGCCATTCGGGGGTTATTTTTGTTTTTCTCCATATAATGCCCTTTTTTAAGCCGAAGACTAGATATTTGAAAATTATTCTTGTATTCTCAAACCGAGAGTCCCGTGAATATATGGTTAGTCCCTATGAGTTACATTGGTCCCATGCAAGGTGTTGGTGCCTCTCACGAGGCCGTTTGGGGAATATTTCGGGTTTTTAACCTCTGATGGATTGTTTTTAAGCATAAGACCTATAATTTTCAAATTATCATCATTTATCAAATCTGGAGCCCCGTGATCACACTATCAGTTCCTACGAGTTACATTGGTCCTGTGCGACGTGTTGGTGCTTCTCATGGGGCCGTTTCATGGGTTATTTTGGGTTTTCGCCCTCCAACGCCATATTTTTAAGCCTAAGTCTAGATATTTGCAAATTATCCTCGTATTCTAAAACTGGGAGTCCTGTGATGGCGCGGTGAGTTCCTAAGAGTCATTTTGGTCCCGTGCGACGTGTTAGTGCCTCTCACGGGGCCGTTCGGGGGCTGTTTTAGTTTTTTGCCATCTAACGCCATGTTTTAAGCCTAAGTTCTCATATTTGTAAATTATCCTTGCATTATCAAACCGTGAGTCCCATGATCGCAGGGTCGGTTCCTACGAGTTACATTGATCCCCTGCGAGGTGTTGGTTCCTCTCAGGGGGCTGCTTGGGGGTAGTTTCGAGTTTTTGCCCTCTAACACCATGTTTTTAAGACTAAGTCTAGATATTTTTGAAAATAACCTCGTATTCTCAAATTGGGAGTTCCATGATTGCACGGTTAGTTCCTACGAGATACATTGGTCTCGTGCGAGGCGTTCGTGCCTCACAGGGTTGTACGGGGTCTGTTACGAGTTTTAACACTCTAACAACATTTTTTTAAGCCTAAGTGTTGATATTTGTAAATTATCCTCGTATTCTCAAATCGGGAGTTCCGTGATCATGCGATGAGTTCTTACTAGTTATATTGGTCTCGTGCGAGGTGTTTATGCCTCTCACGGAGCCGTTCGGGTGTAGTTTCAGCTTTTCACCGCCTAACGCCATGTTTTTAAGCATAATTCCTCATATTTTCAAATTATCATCGTATTCACAACTCGGGAGTTTTCTGATCACGAGGTGAGTTCCGACGAATTACATTGGTCCTGTGCGAGGTGTTCGTTCCTCTCACAAGGCCGTTCGGGGGCTGTTTTGATTTGTCGCCATCTAACGCCGTGTTTTTAAGCCTAAGTTCTCATATTTGTAAAAAAATCCTTGTATTCTCAAACTGGGAGTCCCGTGATCGCGCGGTCAGTTCCTACTAGTTACATTGATCCCGTGCGAGGTGTTAGTGCCTCTTACGGGGCAGTTCGGGGCTATTTCAGGTTGTCACCCTCTAATGCCATGTTTTTAAGCCAAAGTCTAGATATTTGCAAATTACCCTTGTATTTTCAAACCCTGAGTCCCGTGATCATGCGATTAGTTCCTACAACTTATATTGGTCCCGTGCGAGGGATTTGTGCCTCTCACGAGGCCGTTCGGGTGCTCTTTAAATTATTCACCATCTAATGCCTTTTTTTAAGCCTAAGTCTATATATTTGCAAATTATCCTCGTATTCTCAAAATGGGATTCCTGTGATCGTACAATCATTTCCTACGAGTTACATTAGTCCCGTACGAGGTGTTGGTACCTTTCACGGGGCCGTTCGGGGGTTGTTTCAGGTTTTCACCGTGAAACGCCATGTTTTAAATCATAAGTCCTCATATTTTTAAATTATCATCGTATTCTCAAATCGGGAGTCTCATGATCGCACGATCAGTTCCTATGAGTTACATTGGTCTTGTGCGAGGCATTGGTGCCTTTAACGGGGCCGTTTGGGGGCTGTTTTGAGTTTTCGCCCTCTAACGCAATGTTTTTAACCATTAGTCCTCATATTTTCAAATTATCATCGTATTCTCAAATCGGAAGTCCCATGATCGCACGGTCATTTCCTACGAGTTACATTAGTCCCGTGCGAGGTCTTGGTTCCTCTCACGGGGCCATTCGGGGGTTATTTTAGGTTTGTGCCCTCTAACGCCATGTTTTTAAGCCTTAGTCTAAATATTTTCAAATTATCCTCGTATTATCAAATCGAGAGTCCCATTATTGTGCGGTTTGTTCCTACGAGTTACATTGGTCCCGTGCGAGGGGTTGGTGCCTCACAGGAGGACGCACGGGGATGTTACGGATTTTCACCCTCTGACGCCATGTTTTTAAACCTAAGTCTTGATATTTACAAATTATCCTTGTATTCTCAAACTAGGAGTCCCGTGATCGCGTGGTCAGTTCCTAAGAGTTACATTGGTCCTGTGCGAGTGTTGGTGACTCTCAGGGGGCATTTGGATGGTGTTTAGGGTTTTCACCATCAAACGCCATGTTTTTAAGCATAAGTCCTCAAATTTTAAAATTATAATCGTATTCTCAAAACCGGGAGTCCCGTGATCGCACGATCAGTTCCTAAGAGTTACATTGGTTCCGTGCGAAGTGTTGGTGCCTCTCACCAGGCCGTTTCGGGGATATTTCGGGTTTTCGCCCTCAAACGTAATGTTTTTAAGCATAAGACCTCATATTTTCAAATTATCATCATATTATCAAACTAAGAGTCCCGTGATCGCACGGTCAGTTCCTACGAGTTACATTGGTCCCGTGCGAGGTGTTGGTGCCTCTAACGGGGCGGTTCGGGGGTTGTTTCGGATTTTTTCCCTCTAAGGTCATGTTTTTAAGCCTAAGTCTAGATATTTGTAAATTATCCTCATATTCTCAAACCAGGAGTCCCGTAATCGTGGGGTTAGCTCCTACGAGTTATATTGGTCCCGTGCGAGGTGTTAATGCCTCTCACGGGGCTGTTTCAATTTTTTGCCATCTAACGCCGTGTTTTTAACCCTAAGTCTAGATATTTGCAAATTATCCATGTATTCTCAAACCGAGACTCCCATGATCGCACGGTCAGTTCTTACGAGTTATATCAGTCCCGTACGAGGTGTTGGTGCCTCTCACGGGGCCGTTCGGGGGTTGTTTGGGGTTTTTGCCCTCTAACACAATGTTTTTAATCCTAAGTCCTCATATTTTAAAATTATTCTCGTATTCTCAAACCGAGAGTCTCGTTATCATGCATTTAGTTCCTACGAGTTATATTAGTCCCGTGCGAGGTGTTAGGGACTCTCACGGGGCCGTACGGGGGCTGTTTTGAGTATTCACCATCTAATGCCATATTTTTAAGCCTAAGTCTTGATATTTACAAATTATCCTCATATTCCCAAATTAGGAGTCCTGTGATCGCGCGATTAGTCCCTACTAGTTACATTGGTCCCGCGAGAGGTGTTGGTACTTCTCATGGGGCCGTACGGGGCTATTTCGGGTTTTCACCTCTAACGCCAAGTTTTTATGCTTAAGTCTAGATATTTGCAAATTATCCTCGTATTATTAAATTAGGAGTCCTGTGATCGTGCGGTCAGTTCATACGAGTTACATTGGTCCCGTGCGAGGTATTAGTGCCTCTCACGGGCCCGTTTGGGGTGTGTTTCCGATTTTCATCGTCAAACACCACGATTTTAAGCATAAGTCCTCATATTTTCAAATTATCATCATATTTTTAGTTCGCAAGTCTCGTAATCACATGGTCAGTTTCTACGAGTTACATTGGTCCTGTACAAGGTGTTGGTGCCTCTCACGGGGCCGTTTAGGGGATATTTAAGGTTTTTGCCCTCTAACGCATTATTTTTAAGCATAAGACCTCATATTTTCAAATTATCATCGTATTATCAAACAGGTAGCCTCGTGATTGCACGGTCAGTTCCTACGAGTTACATTGGTCCCGTGCAAGGTGTTGGTTCCTCCCACGGGGCCCTTTCGGGGTTTTTTTGGGTTTTTACCCTCTAACGCTATGTTTTTAAGCCTAAGTCTAGATATTTACAAATTATCCTCATATTCTTAAACTGGGAGTCCCGTAATCATGCGGTCAGTTCCTACGAGTTATATCGGTCCCGTGCGAGGTGTTGGTTCCTCTCATAGGGTCGTTCGAGGGTTGTTTTGGTTTTTCGCCATCTGACGTCATGTTTTAAAGCCTAAGTTCTCATATTTGTATAATATCTTTGTATTCTCAAGTCAGGAGTCCCGTGATCGCACGGTCAGTTCCTACGTGTTACATTGATCCCGTGCGAGGTGTTGGTGACTCTACGAGGCAGTTCGGGGGCTGTTTCGGGTTTTCACCCTCTAACGCCATGTTTTTAAGCCAAAGTCTAGATATTTTCAAATTACCCTCGGATTCTCAAACCAGGAGTCTCGTGATCATGTGGTCAGTACCTACGAGTTATATTGGTCCCATACGAGGGGTTGGTGCCTCTTATGGGGCTGTTCGGGTGCTTTTTCAAGTATTCGCCATCTAATGCCTTTTTTTAAGCCTAGGTCTAGATATTTGAAAATTATGCTCGTATTCTAAAATCGGGTTTCCTGTGATGGTGGGGTCAGTTCCTACGAGTTACATTGGTCCCTTGCTAGGTGTGTGTGCCTCTCACGGGGCCGTTCGGGGGTTGTTTGAGGTTTTCACCATCAAACGCCATGTTTTAAAGCATAAGTCCTCATATTTTCAAATTATCATTGTATTCTAAAATTGAGAGTCTCGTGATTTCACGGTCAGTTCCTACGAGTTACATTTGTCCTGTGCGAGGTGTTGGTGCCTCTCACGGGGCCGTTTGGGGGTTGTTTTTGGTTTTGTCCCTCTAACGCAATGTTTTTAAGCATAAGTTCTCATATTTTCAAATTATTCTCGTATTCTCAAATGAGGAGTCCAGTGATCGCACGGTTAGTTCGTACGAGTTACATTGGTCCCGTGCGAGGTGTTGGTTCCTCTTACGGGGCCATTCAGGGGTTGTTTAGAGTTTTTTCCCTCTAACACCATTTTTAAGCCTAAATCTATATATTTTTGAAATTATTCTCATATTCTCAAACCGTGAGTCCCATGATTGCGCAGTCAATTCCTACGAGTTACATGAGTCTCGTACAAGGGGTTGGTGCCTAACACGAGGCCGCATGGGGGCTATTTTGGGTTTTCACCCTTTAACACCCTGTTTTTAAGCCTAAGTCTAAATATTTGCAAATTATTATTGTATTCTAAACTCGAGTGTCCCATGATCGTACGGTCAGTTCCGACGAGTCACATTGCTCCCGTACAAGGTGTTAGTGCCTCTCAGAGGGTCGTTCGAGGGTTATTTTAGGTTTTCACTGTCCAATGCCTTATTTTTAAGTTTAAGTTTTCAAATTTTCAAATTATCGTCATATTCTCAAATCGGGAGTCCTGTGATCATACGATCAGTTCCGACGAGTTACATTGGTCCTGTGCAAGGTGTTGGTGCTCTCACGGGGACATTTGGGTGATATTTTAGGTTTTCGCCCACTAACGCAATATTTTTAAGCATAAGTCCTTATATTTCAAAATTATCATCGTATTATCAAATCAGGAGTCATGTGATCCTAAGGTCAGTTCCTACGAGTTACATTGGTCCCGTGTGAGGTGTTGGTGCATCTCACGGGGTTGTTCGGGGGGTTATTTCGGGTTTTCACCCCCTAATGTCATGTTTTTAAGCCTAAGTCCAGATATTTGCAAATTATCCTCATATTCTCAAATCGGGTGTCCCGTGATCACGCGGTCAGTTCCTACGAGTTATATCGGTCCGTTCGAGGTGTTTATTCTTCTCACGGGGCCATTCGGGGGTTATTTTTGTTTTTCTCCATCTAATGCCCTTTTTTAAGACGAAGACTAGATATTTTAAAATTATCCTTGTATTCTCAAACCGAGAGTCCCGTGAATATATGGTTAGTCCCTATGAGTTACATTGGTCCCATGCAAGGTGTTGGTGCCTCTCACGAGGCCGTTTGGGGAATATTTCGGGTTTTTAACCTCTGATGGATTGTTTTTAAGCATAAGACCTAGTATTTTCAAATTATCATCATATTATCAAATCGGGAGCCCCGTGATCACACTATCAGTTCCTATGAGTTACATTGGTCCTGTGCGACGTGTTGGTGCTTCTCATGGGGCCGTTTCATGGCTTATTTTGGGTTTTCGCCCTCCAACGCCATATTTTTAAGCCTAAGTCTATATATTTGCAAATTATCCTCGTATTCTCAAACTGGGAATCCTGTGATTCCCGCGGTGAGTTCCTAAGAGTCATTTTGGTCCCGTGCGACGTGTTGGTGCCTCTCACGGGGCCGTTCGGGGGCTGTTTTAGTTTTTCTCCATCTAACGCCATGTTTTAAGCCTAAGTTCTCATATTTGTAAATTATCCTTGCATTCTCAAACCGTGAGTCCCATGATCGCAGGGTCGGTTCCTACGAGTTACATTGATCCCCTGCGCGGTGTTGGTTCCTCTCAGGGGGCTGTTTGGGGGTAGTTTCGAGTTTTTGCCCTCTAACACCATGTTTTTAAGACTAAGTCTAGATATTTTTGAAATTAACCTCGTATTCTCAAATTGGGAGTTCCATGATTGCACGGTTAGTTCCTACGAGATACATTGGTCTCGTGCGAGGTGTTGGTGCCTCACAGGGTTGTACGGGGTATTTTACGAGTTTTAACACTCTAACGCCATGTTTTTAAGCCTAAGTGTTGATATTTGTATATTATCCTTGTATTCTCAAACCGGGAGTTCCGTGATCATGCAATGAGTTATTACTAGTTATATTGGTCTCGTGCGAGGTGTTTATGCCTCTCACGGAGCCGTTCGGGTGTAGTTTCAGCTTTTCACCGCCTAACGCCATGTTTTTAAGCATAATTCCTCATGTTTTCAAATTATCATCGTATTCACAACCCGGGAGTTTTCTGATCACGAGGTGAGTTCCGACGAGTTACATTGGTCCTGTGCGAGGTGTTGGTTCCTCTTCCAAGGCCGTTCGGGGGCTGTTTTGATTTTTCGCCATCTAACGCCGTGTTTTTAAGCCTAAGTTCTCATATTTGTAAAAAAATCCTTGTATTCTCAAACTGGGAGTCTCGTGATCGCGCGATCAGTTCCTACTAGTTACATTGATCCCGTGCGAGGTGTTAGTGCCTCTTACGGGGCAGTTCGGGGGCTATTTCAGGTTGTCACCCTCTAATGCCATGTTTTTAAGTCAAAGTCTAGATATTTGCAAATTACCCTTGTATTTTCAAACCCTGAGTCCCGTGATCATGCGATTAGTTCCTACAAGTTATATTGGTCCCGTGCGAGGGATTTGTGCCTCTCACGAGGCCGTTTGGGTGCTCTTTCAATTATTCACCATCTAATGTCTTTTTTTAAGCCTAAGTCTATATATTTGCAAATTATCCTCGTATTCTCAAAATGGGATTCCTGTGATCGTACAATCATTTCCTACGAGTTACATTAGTCCCGTACGAGGTGTTGGTACCTTTCACGGGGCCGTTCGGGGGTTGTTTCAGGTTTTCACCGTGAAACTCCATGTTTTAAATCATAAGTCCTCATATTTTTAAATTATCATCGTATTCTCAAATCGGGAGTCTCATGATCGCACGATCAGTTCCTATGAGTTACATTGGTCCTGTGCGAGGCATTGGTGCCTTTAACGGGGTCTGTTGGGGGCTGTTTTGAGTTTTCGCCCTCTAACGCAATGTTTTTAAGCATTAGTCCTCATATTTTCAAATTATCATCGTATTCTCAAATCAGAAGTCCCATGATCGCACGGTCATTTCCTACGAGTTACATTAGTCCCGTGCGAGGTCTTGGTTCCTCTCACGGGGCCATTCGGGGGTTATTTTAGGTTTGTGCCCTCTAACGCCATGTTTTTAAGCCTTAGTCTAAATATTTTCAAATTATCCTCGTATTATCAAATCGAGAGTCCCATGATTGTGCAGTCTGTTCCTACGAGTTACATTGGTCCCGTGCGAGGGGTTGGTGCCTCACAGGAGGTCGCATGGGGATGTTTCGGATTTTCACCCTCTGACGCCATGTTTTTAAGCCTAAGTCTTGATATTTACAAATTATCCTTGTATTCTCAAACTAGGAGTCTCGTGATCGCGTGGTCAGTTCCTAAGAGTTACATTGGTCCTGTGCGAGTGTTGGTGACTCTCATAGGGCTGTTCGGGGGATATTTCTTATTTTCACTATCTAACGTAATGTTTTAAGTCCAAGTTCTCATAATTTCAAATTATCATCATATTCTCAAATCGAGAGTCTCGTGATTGCACGGTTAGTTCCTACAAGTTACATTGGTCCCGTGCGAGGTGTTGGTGCCTCTCATTGGGCCGTTTGGGTGATATTTTGAGTTTTCACCCTCTAGCGCAATATTTTTAAGCAGAAGTCTTCATATTTTCAAATTATCATCGTATTATAAAATTGGGAGTCCCGTGATCGCACGATCAGTTCCTACGAGTTACGTTGGTCCCGTGTGAGATGTTAGTGCCTCTCACGGGGCAGTTCGGGGGTTGTTTTGGGTTTTTGCCATCTAACGCCATATTTTTAAGCTTAAGTCTAGATATTTGCAAATTATCTACTTATTCTCAAATCGAGAGTCTCGTGATCGTGAGGTCAGTTCCTACGAGTTATATTGGTCCCGTTCAAGGTGTTAGTGCCTCTCACGGGGTCATTCGGGGGCTGTTTTGGTTTTTCGCCATCTAATGCCATTTTTTAAGCCTAAGTCTAGATATTTGCCAATTATCCCTGTATTCTCAAACTGGGAGTCACGTGAATAAGAGGTCAGTTCCTACGAGTTACATTGATCCCGTGCGAGATGTTAGTGCCTCTCACGGGGCCGTACGGGTGCTCTTTCAAGTATTCACCATCGAATGCTTTTTTTTAAACCTAAGTCCAGATATTTGCATGTTATCCTAATATTCTCAAATTGGGATTCCTATGATCATGGGGTCACTCCCTACGAGTTACATTGGTCTCGTGCAAGATGTTGGTACCTCTCACGGGGCCATACGGGGGATGTTTTGAGTATTCGTCATCTAACACTATATTTTTAAGCCTAAGTCTTGATATTTGAAAATAATCCTCGTATTCTAAAATGAGGAGTTTTGTGATCATACAATCAGTTCCTACGAGTTATATTAGTCATGCGCGAGGTGTTGATGCCTCTTAAAGGGACGTTCGGGGGTTAGTTTGGGTTTTTACCATCTAACACCATCTTTTTAAGCATAAGTCCTCAAATTTTCAAATTATCATCATATTATAAAACTAGGAGTCCCGTGATCACGCGGTCATCTCCTAAGAGTTACATTGGTCCTGTGCAAGGTGTTAGTGCCTCTCACGGGGCCGTTCGGGGCCAGTTTTGGGTTTTCTCCCTCTAACGCCATGTTTTTATGCTTAAGTCATGATATTTGAAAATTATCCTCATATTCTCAAACTCGGAGTCTCGTGATCACGTGGTCTGTTCCTACGAGTTATATTGGTCCCGTAAAAGGTGTTAGTTCATCTCGCGGGGCCGTTCGGCCGCTGTTTCGACTATTTGCCATCTAATGCCATATTTTAATGCTTAAGTCTAGATATTTCCAAATTATCCTCGTATTCTAAAATTGTGAGTTCTGTGATTGCGCGATTACTTCCTACGAGTTACATTGGTCCCGTGCGAGGTCTTGGTGCCGCTTACGGCGCCGTACTAGGGTTGCTTCGGTTTTTCACCCTCTAACACCATGTTTTAAGCCTAAATCTAGATATTTACAACTGATCCTCGTATTCTCAAATAGGGAGTCTCATGATCTCGTGGTCATTTCTTACGAGTTACATTAGTCTCGTGAGAGGTGTTGGTGCCTCTCACCGGGCCGTTTGGGGGCTGCTTCGGGTTTTCACCGTCAAATGCCATGTTTTTAAGCGTAAGTCCTTATATTTTCAAATTATTGTCATATTCTTAAACCAGGATTCCCGTGATCGTACAGTTAGTTCCTACGAGTTACATTGGTCTCGTGCAAGGTGTTGGTACGTCTCACGGGGCCGTACGGGGGCTGTTTAGAGTATTCGCCATCTAATACTATATTTGTAAGCCTAAGTCTTGATATTTGAAAATTATCCTCGAATTCTAAAATGAGGAGTTTTGTGATCATGCAGTCAGTTCCTACGAGTTATATTAGTCCCGCGCGAGGTGTTGATGCCTCTTAAAGGACCATTCGGGGGTTGTTTTGGGTTTTTACCGCCTAACACCATGTTTTTAATCATAAGTCCTCAAATTTTCAAATTATCATCATATTATAAAACTAGGAGTCCCTTGATCACGCGGTCAGTTCCTAAGAGTTACATTGGTCATGTGCAAGGTGTTAGTGCCTCTCACGGGGCCGTTCGGGGCCAGTTTTGGGTTTTCTCCCTCTAACGCCATGTTTTTATGCTTAAGTCATGATATTTGAAAATTATCCTCATATTCTCAAACTCGGAGTCCCATGATCACGCGATCTGTTCCTACGAGTTATATTGGTCCCGTGCAAGGTGTTAGTGCATCTCACGGGGCCGTTCGACCGCTGTATCGACTATTCGCCATCTAATGCCATATTTTAATGCTTAAGTCTATATATTTACAAATTATCCTCGTATTATAAAATCGTGAGTCCTGTGATTGCGCGGTTACTACCTACGAGTTACATTGGTCCCGTGCGAGGTCTTGGTGCCTCTTACGGGGCCGTACTAGGGCTGCTTTGATTTTTCACCCTCTAACACCATGTTTTAAGCCTCAGTCTAGATATTTACAAATGATCCTCGTATTCTCAAATAGGGAGTCTCGTGATCTCATGGTCAGTTCTTACGAGTTACATTAGTCTCGTGTGAGGTGTTGGTGCCTCTCACCGGGCCGTTTGGTGGTTGTTTCGGGTTTTCACCGTCAAACGCCATGTTCTTAAGTGTAAGTCCTCATATTTTCAAATTATTGTCGTATTCTTAAACCAGGAGTCCCGTGATCGCACAGTTAGTTCCTACGAGTTACATTGGTCCCGTGCGAGCTGTTGGAGCCTCTAACGGGCCGTTTGTAGTTTATTTCGAGTTTTCAACCTGAAACGCATTGGTTCTAAGCATAAGTCCTCACATTTTCAAATTATCATCATATTCTCAAATCGGGAGTCCCGTGATTGCACGGTTAGTTCCTATGAGTTAGATTTTTCCCGTTCGAGGTGTTGGTGACTCTCATAGGATCGTTATGGGGTTATTGATGCGACCATAAATGTGTCTAGTGTGCGTGCTATTTAGGCTCAAGTGCAATCCTTTCGCTTAAGTGATAATCTGATAAGTCGGGTATCGATCCTCAGGGAAACAGGACGAACGAAGTTGTAACGACGTTGGAAAGACAAAGGTAACCTAATTTTGACTCTAAAAAGAATGAAAAGGTGATTTGAATTGTGAAACTACTACAACTAGATGAAATTCTTGAAAATGATTAGTTAATAAAATTATGAAAAAATGAAATGCAATTACTCTAAATTAACGAAAAGACTAATGATGATTTAACTAAAACTTTAACTACGAGATGAGAAAGATAGGTCGGGTTACAATCCCCCACACCCTAGTAATTCACTTCATAAGATGCTAGATTTAGAATTAAAGCTTTAAATGAATATGGTTTTTAAGGCTCCTAAGTATTACATATATGCGGTATCGTAGCCCGCACAGTATGTAAGCAAAGGATTAATTAAAACCCGATCTTTAATGGTCCTAAGTATTGCATATATGAGGGATCTTAGCCCGCACCGTATGTAAGCAAAGGATGAACTAAAGAAGTATCGTATTAACTACTATACAATTCATCCAACATTTTAATTCCACTTCTATTTCCACTATTATGAATTACATCGGGTGGGATTCATGCACCCCAACCCTTGAAAACTTAGCCAGACATATTAAAACTAGAAGAAAACATGTTTTCAATGAAAGAAACATTTTTACTAACAACTGAAAGGGAAGAAGAATGAAATTACTCACTAAGGAATTAACTACTGCAATAATGAAAGCAATAATTGGAATCAAAACTAGGGTTTCTTATTGTTCTCTTCTCTAAATTAATTACAATGCTTCTCTAACGAATTAGAAGCCTCCCTCAATGTATGGGAGGTGTTGAAAATTTCTAATCTATGAATTTCTAAGAGTTTCAACCATACAAGACTCTTATTTTACAAGTGGATAAGTCCAGCTTTTTTATACCCAAACCGATCCTGTTAAGGTGATTTGGTTCGATTTGCCTTTGATAGAAGTTTTTCCATGAACCGGTTCGGTTCATTTATTTTCTCTTCGGTTTGGTTCCATCTTTTCATTATTCACGGGCAGTTTTCCCAGGATAGGATCAGTTCATTTTTCAAGCCCTTCGGTTCGGTTCCATCTCTTCAGGAACTTTTCTTCCTTGTAATTTTGAAGTTTTATAACTTTTGATCCGGAGCTCGAATTAGGATGTCGATTCTTCCTAAGCACTTGTAGGCGCGAGGTCTTCAACTTTCATTTTGATTTTTTTCCTTCCTTGTGTGCACTGAATACCTGCAAAATAGATAGGAAATACACGAAACTCGACGTACTAATTAGAAAATGTCAATAGAAATGATAAGAGATAAATCCACTCGAATTACACTTTGCAGAGCGATAAAAGCCTCTAAATTAAGGGGATCAATGGGAAGAATTTATCCCTAATCAGTTGTTTCGGGTTTTTTCCCTCTAATGCCATGTTTTTAAGCCCAAGTCTAGATATTTGCAAATTATCCTCGAATTCTCAAACTGGGAGTCATGTGATCGCGCGGTTACTTCCTATGAGTTACATTGGTCCCGTGCGAGGTGTTGGTGCCTCTCACGGAGTCGCACGTGGGCTATTTCGGGTTTTTACCCTCTAACACCATGATTTTAAGCCTACGTCTAGATATTTGCAAATTATCTGCATATTTTGAAACATGAACTCCCATGATCATGTGGTCAGTTCCTACGAGTTACATTGGTCCCATGCGAGGTGTTGGTGCCTCTCACGGGGTCGCACGGGGGTTGTTTCAGGTTTTCATCCTCTAACGCCATGTTTTTAAGCCTAAGTCTAGGTATTTGCAAATTATCCTCATATTGTCAAATAGGGAATCCCGTAATCGTGCGGTCAGTTCCTATGAGATACATTGGTCCCGTGCGAGTTGTTGGTGCCTCTGAAGGGGCCGTTCGGGGGTTATTTTGGGTTTCCACCATCTAACACCATGTTTTTAAGCCTAGGTCCTCATATTTTTAAATTATCATCGTATTATCAAGCTGGGAGTCCCGTGATCGCACGGTCAGTTCCTATGAGTTACATTGGTCCCGTACGAGGTGGTTGTGCCTTTTTCGGGGCCGTTAGGCGGCCGTTTTAGGTTTTCTACCTCTAATGCCATAGTTTTTAGCCTAAGTGCAGAAAACCTAGATTTGTTATTTTCACAGGAAGTCGATTTGTAATTTTGTTTCTAAGTGTACCCAATTGTTGCTTATGTTAATTCGTATGTTAGATTTGGTGCTTAAAGAGTCAATAAAAGATTTTTAGGAGCCTCAAACAACTCGCATCCTTCTTTATAAATTATTATGTGATCAAACTGATCAAGGTATAACTCAGCTCCTCTTGAACCAATTCAAATTATTTAGTATGTATAAATAACCCAAAAGGTTTCTTTATTCACTCTAAAAACTTAATAACCCTAAAGGTTTCCATATCCATCTATTGTCTATATAGCAAGCATGAGTTACTGCTATATATAGATGCTACTTCCTATATATAGGAGATATATATAGTTGTTGCTATTAATAATTGCTGTTGTATATAGCTGCTATTATATATAGCAAGTAGCATCTATATATAGCAGCAGCAGCTATATATAGCTGCCAGGGGCAAAGCTAGGATCTCAACTTGGGGGGACCGGACTAATTCAGTCACTTGGTCAAGATTAGGTTGATCTAGTTTGTCTACCCAAATAATGTTGATCCGTCTTGGTTCGAATGGTTTGTTCGGCTAGACTTAATAATTATGGTGCAGATAGAGTTCCTAGTAATTTATATCCTCTCGTGGTGTCAATTTATAGCCTTATTTTCCTTTTAAGTCTTACCTGGTTAATATTCATGTTGTCTAAAATGTATATAAATTAGGTGATATTACGAAGTTACCTATCTGAATATTATCTTTCAAAGAAAAATTGTTAAGAAAGATTTTTAGAATACGTGAAGATAATATCCTATCAAGCAATAAGTTAAAAATTTATAATCAACCAAAAGTGAAAGATCTGAAGGAACACTTGTCCACTCAACATGTTATTAATGCTCTTCATTCCTAAAAATTATAAAGGGCAACAAATCAGCATGTTTTTTTCCTATGTTAGTGTGCTTTAGTCTAGTAAATATTCACTATAAATATAAAAATGATAAGACATGGAGGTAGATGTGTCTAGTCTCTAGTCGGCTAAGTAGGGTGATTAGTTGATAAGAGACTATGTTTAGGAATGTGTACTTGGGACGACCATAAATGGCTTTACTTATATATCAGCATAAACTCAAACAGGTGTGGTGAAATGATTTGATAAATCTTGGTGGAGGACATAGCCCCCTTGGTCCTGGTGTAGCTTCGCCCCTGATAGTTGTTGCTATATAAAATTGTTGCTCCTATATATAGCTACTGCAACCGATGTAGATTTTGTTTTATGTGGATTTTGTATTTTCAAAAAATCCAAGTGACTTCAAAGTAACAAAAAAGATGAAAATTTCCGTAATTTGATATAAATTATGAGTATATTATAATCAAATCGGGAGTCTAGTGATCATACGATCACTTCTTACGAGTTACATTGTCCCGTACGAGGTGTTGGTGCTTCTCATGGGGCCGTTTGTGGGCTGTTTCGGGGTGTCGTCCTCTAACGCCATGTTTTAAAGCCTAAGTCTAGATGTTTTAAAATTATCGTCATATTCTTAAATCAGGAGTCCCGTGATTGCGCGATCAATCCCTATGAATTACATTGGTCCCCTAAGAGGTGTTGGCGCCTCTCACAGGGCTGTTTGAGGGTTGTTTCTGGATTTCCCCCTCTAGTGTCATGTTTTTAAGCCTAAATCTAGATATTTTCAAATTATAGTCATATTCTCAAACTGAGAGTCACGTGATTGCGCGGTCAGTCCCTACGAGTTATTGGTCCTGTGCGAGGTGTTGGTGCTTCTCATGGGGCCGTTTGGGGCTGTTTCGAGTGTCCCCCTTTAATGACGTGTTTTTAAGACTAAGTCTAGATATTTTTAAAGTATCATCGTATTATCAAACTGGGAGTCTTGTGATCACGCTGTCAGTCCCTATGAGTTACATTAGTCCCCTGCGAGGTGTTGGCGCCTCTCACGGGGCCGTTTGGGGATTGTTTCTGTGTTTCGCCCTCTAGCACCATATTTTTAAGCTTAAGTCTAGATATTTTCAAATTATAGTCGTATTCTAAAATCGAGAGTTCTGTGATTGTGCGACCAGTCCCTACAAGTTATTGGTCCCGTGCGAGGTGTCAATGCCTCTCACGGGGCCGTTTAGGGGCTATTTCTAGGTTTCGCCCTCTAATGCCTTGTTTTTAAGCCTAAGTCTAGATATTTTCAAATTATCATTGTATTCTCAAACCTGGAGACCCGTTACCATGCGGTCAATTCCTATGAGTTACATTGGTCCCATGCGAGGTGTCGGTGCCTCTCGCTGGGCCGTTCGGGGGATGTTTCGAGTTTTTGCCTGCTAACGTAATGTTTTTGAGCCTAAGTCCTCATATTTTCAAATTATCTTCGTATTCTCAAACCGAGAGTCCCGTGATCATGCAGTCAGTTCTTACGAGTTACATTGGTCCCGTGTGAGGTGTCAGTGCCTCTTACGGGGCCATTTGGGGGTTATTTCAGGATTTCTCCCTCTAGCGCCATGTTTTTAAGCCTAAGTTTAGATATTTTCAAATAATCTTTGTATTCTCAAAGTGGGAGATCGGTGACCATGCAGTCGGTTTCAACGAGTTACATTGGTCCCGTGCGAGGTGTCAGTGCCTTTCATGGTGCTGTTTGGGGGATGTTTCGGGTTTATCCCCTCTAACGCCATGTTTTTGATCCTAAGTCTAGACATTTTCAAATTATCGTCGTATTATCAAACCAGGAGTCTAAAATATTTTCAATATATTATCCACAATCAAACCAATAATTATCCCGTACTGCTTCTAATTATCCCATACTCCTTCTAACATACTATCCAACAACAAGCCAACAGTTAATAATTATCCAACAACCAAACCAAACAAAACCAATAGTTATCATGTACTCCTTTTATCATCTAAAAGATTTAATAGATAATGCATATCAATTATATAACTACTTTAGTTAAAGTAAAGAGTACCAAGTATGTAATAAAGAACTGGTATGCAATTGGTTAGATCTGCAATATCTAAACAATGTGTAATGAAGAACTGGTATGTAAAATTAAAGAAAGTACCTCACAAAACCCGTGAAGAATTATTAGTTAGTTATATTATGTCGTAGATTTACGTATGTCACATATTTATTCCCCCATTTTATGTAATACCCCGTGATTTTAATGACTTTTAAAAATGAGTTATATTTTAAATTAATGGATTAATTGGATTTTATATAAATTAATTAATTTGGATTTTATCTGAATTGTGGATATTAAAATGTATGATTCTGAATATTACTTAAAGATATTTAGGTAATATATGAATGTGATGTTATTGTTATTGCTGTGAATTGTTAATTCAGTAATTTGAATTTTTATTCGGACGCGGTATGGGACGTGTCTGGACTAATTTGTTAAATTAGAAAGGGAATTTATTTTCTATGAACCTTATAGTCATTTTGACTGCGTCGTTGCGTCCGGAAGGTTTGAAATAGTCAGAAAAGTCTATTTGGATGTTGAATTTGGTTCTCGGATCATTTGGAAATGAATAGATAACCCAAAAGGGCATTTTAGTCATTTTTATGGGGGGATCAATAGTGATTTCGGATTTTGTCCTATTATAAGTATTTTGAGATTAGTTGAACGTGGGTTCATTCATCTTTTCTACATAACATTGAGAAGTCATCTTCTTAGAGAGAGTGAAAGGTTGCTTGGGAAGAGAAAAGTTTACTTGGGAAGGAGAAGAATAAAGACCAAAGGTCACCACCACCAACCACCACCGGAGGTTGACCAAAGAAGGAAAAACCACCTGTGATACACTACCCCAAAGGATCAGACCTTCATTAGAGACAAGTGTTTGATAACAAAAATCTAAGTTTGTATATTGTCCATGTTAGGATAGTTCTATAAAGATGAGATTTTTCATGTTTGGAAGAAATAATGGAGTTGCTAAATGGATTTCTGGAAAATGGAACTATGTAGGAATCAAACTCATGTTGTAGGTAGATAGTAATCCACGAAATAATCATAAATCTGTTGAAGAAATTCTGAAAACCATTGATATGTTCTTGAAGATATTAGGTTGATAATTTTCTGGAAAAGGAGGATATAAACATGCTTTTAATTCAATCTCTTGATGATTCTAGGATGTTTAGAGCATTAGAAATCATTTATATATGTTGATATATCATGTAGTAAGGTTTATAAGTCATTTGGGTTGTTAATATGAAGGTTTGATTGATCAAAAATGGTTAAACCCGTAGTAGAAGAAATGCAAAAAAACTAGGTTGTTACCTGGGCGATCGATTGATCGACCCCCTGCCTTCAATCGATCGACCTCCCCAGAATTGTTAAAGTTGTTTCTTTTTAATATTGGTTCTTATCCTAAACATTTTGTAGATATTTGGTGATTATTAATTGGATATTATGGGACTTAGAGAAGATCAGTAAGCCCTAATTAAGATTCGAATTTAATTGATTGGGATTTAATTAATTAGAATAATGATAATAAAATTGAAAGGTATTTCGGTTGTTAGATTCATTTGTTGGATTCTAATTGGTATGCATAAGTATTAAGGATAGTACCAGTAGTGGTGATTGAATATAACACATGGGTAGCCTTAAGTTTACAAGAGGGTTTAATCCTAAGTGAAAGAAGATGTGTTTATAAGAGATTTGAAACTATCGATTTTAACCCTAATTAAAGGGAGAGTTTAATTCGTAGTAATTCGGGAGATATGATGATATGGACTAGTAGGATATTAGTGATTTCTTACTGAATATAATGTTGGGGAAAACCTATTTGAATCTTGAGTAATAAGTGAGGCTCGGGGATAATTAAATTTAAGAAGTAAAGTCATAATATTTTAATATGTGGGATTTAAAGAGATATAATGCTACGTACGGGAATTATCCCCAAGCCTCCAATTTAAAGAGATATAAGTAGGTATGTGCGTGACCCATGGATACGAGTTAAATCATCTACTGTGTGATAATTGTAGATAACGGTGAATTGAAAAAAAAGAATTGAACTAAGTTAATGAATGTTTATTCTTATAGATTTGGAAAGCTTAATTCATATTAATGAGAAACGATTCATATTAAAGAAAAATTTATAAGAATGATTGTACTACGTATGGTATGGGACATACGGGGTTATGGTATGGGATTGAATTATATTTCAGGAACTAGTTAAGAGGAACTTTAACTAAGAGGTTAATAGGAAACGTTAAGCGTGCACTCTAGATGAGAGGTGAGAATAGCAAGTGAGAGTTGGACACTAACATGTACATAATAAATGCTTTATTGAACTTGATAAATACTTGCTTTTTTCAAAATCATTTTCACACTCGGGCTCTGACCCGTTTCCTTGCATATTTTCTTTTCTATTGTACCTTCTATATCAGGTGTCCAGCAATAGGGACGCCAACCTTAGCAGATTATGACGAGCTATGGAGCTATGGAGTATTGCTTAGACGCCTATCTTCATTTGATTCACAGTATTCTTTTAGTTAGGGCATGTCGCCCAAAGGATTTCAATTATCTCTTTTCTATCTGAGTCATATACTCTTGTACTCGTGTCATTTTAATACATTTAATATTGTTGGGATTATTGTATTTGATTATTATGTGGGAATGTTTATTCCAATTGCATTTAAATTCTTTTGTGTTATCTGTTCAGTTATCAGTGTTGTAGAATAAAATGTGTTGTGTTATTCTTAAACTAAAAATGGATTTTGTTGAATTAAAATTTGGAATGTTTTTAACACCAGCTTAATTGGGTATTGGATGAGTTGTAAATGTTTTCGACAGTGATGCTAAGAATGATCCAACTGTATATTCTGTTTTAATTTGGTATGGAACTGGCCACCCATTATTTAATTAGGCAGGGTGTTACATTTTAACACCTCAATTCGAACAAACATGAGCAACCTGTTGCCTATAATATGTAAAGAAAAGTACACAAAGGCAAAGGAGAACAAAATTATATAATATCAACCTATATAATACACTTATCGACATGACCGTAACAAATTTACTAACATTTGCAGAAACACCTACAAATAAGATTGACAATTATATAACTAGTTTAGTTAAAATAAAGTGTATTTGGCAGGATACAAATAAGATTGACAAGGATAAACATTCGTAAAAGTAACTAAACATTCATACATCAAAGTAAAGTGTTAATACAATGTTAATATCATAATAGGATACAATAAGATTGACAAGGATAAAATAATATTTTGATAATCAATTTTCCTCTAAATCAACTAAAAGATCCCTCAAATTAAGGTTGTCATTAAGAGCTGACTGGAACACGTTTTGTTAGTTTTTTTTATGAAAGAGTTTAAAACATATGTGTATTATCAAGGATCAGGTACCAAAAAGTCCCTCAAACATTTTTAATACACATTTAGTACAATAATATCTCACTATAGTAATGTTCCCCTATTATCAATTCAATAAATCAAATAAAGTATCCAACAACCAAACCAACAATATCTCACTATAGTAATGTGCACACGTGTTTGCGACTCGTATGTCAAAATAATCCATTTAATTATATTTTGTCAAAAAAAAATCATGACACACATATAACCCCAAATATAATATGATGACATGCATATAACCCACAATAAGGTGGATGTAATTTTTTTACTTATTAAAAATCCATTAAATTATATTTTGTCAAAAAAAATATAATGTATAGAGTTTTGAATAATATTTTCTCAAAAAATACACACATATACAATCTATGGTTTATTGACATAATCCATACGTACATACATACATATACAATCTAGGGTTTACTAAACCCTAATATTTTTTTGACATAAATCTATACATTACACATACAATCTAGGGTTTATTGACATAAAAAACAATTTATTTGTTCATAGTTACACACATATACAAATAAATCTATGCATACACACACATATAAACGTAAATCTATGCATACACATGCAGATACACACACATACACACATATACACATAAACACACACACACATACAAACATAAATTTGTACATACACGCACAAAAATTAGGGCTTTAGATAGAAATGAGGAATCGAAATGAAATCGAAATGTAAACTGTGAAATCAAAATGAAATCACACCTTAGTTGTGAAATTGCACAAATCGAAATGAAATCGCAAAAGACTTTAGACAGTGAATTGGTTTGACATAAATGAGGATCAGCGGGTCCTTTTTTTGTAAGTTCTGAACCTGGTCATGACCTAGAGCCGTGACCCACCATGCACGACCAATAAATGAAGGTAAGGGATTTTATGAATTGAACATAGTCACGGCCTAGAGCCGTGACCCACCATGTACGACCATTTCTCCATCGCAACCATTGCTGTAATGAAGGATGGTCACGGCCCATAGTCGTGACCCACACTAAGAAATGGTCATGACCCCCAGTCGTGACCCCATTTATGCATGTTTCGTGCTTCGTCATTCCAATGGTCACGGTCCAAGTTCGTGACCCATCCACGACCAAGCTTAGAGGGAATTTCGGCATGAATTTAGCGCCAAGCTGGTCACGACCTGGTCACGGCCCAAGTTCGTAACCCACGGTGGTCAGGGATTTGGGCTGTGACCACTTCCAGAGCATCTATGACTCAATGTGGTAATGAATATGGTCACGCGAAAAATTATGATGGTCACGTCCCAAGTCCCCGACCAGCTGGTCGTAGACTTGGGTCGTGACCATCTTGGCATGACCATCAGCGGGATTTAGTGTAATGTACCAGATCCCGCTCTATGAGCCAAACCAAGATAGTATCTCCTTCATAACCCCTACTGGGTTATATTTTTATAAAGTCATGTCGTTCGGCCTCAAGAATGCAGGAACGACTTATCAACGAATGGTCACCAAGATGTTCAACAAGAAAATGGGAGAAATAATAGAGGTATACATCGACAACATGCTCGTCAAAAGTAGACTCAAGGGAGCCAATCTCTCAGACCTAGCAGGAGCCTTTGAGATCCTCAAGAAATACCAGATGAAACTTAATGCTAGCAAGTTTTCATTCGGTGTCCAGTCAGGAAAGCTCCTACGATATCTAGTCAGCAAAAGAGGGAATGAAGAAAACCCTTATCAGATCGACACCATCATAAAAGTCCAGCCCCCTCAGACGATAAGAGATGTCTAGAAGCTTACCAACATGCTTGCCCCACTCAACCACTCCATCTCTAAGTCTTCAGAGCGCTGTCCACCGTTCTTCCAGCTGTTGAAGAAAGATAAGGGCCTAGTATGGAATGATGACTTCTCAAAAGCCCTGGAAGAACTCAAGTCTTACCTCAGAAAGCCACCCTTGCTGGTGATTCCAAGCAAAGGTCACCCCTTGTACCTTTACCTTGTCGTGTCAGACTATGCTGTGAGCTCTATTTTAGTATGCGAGAAGGAGGGAGGCCAACACTTGGTCTACTATGCAAGTAAGACGCTTCTTGATGTCGAGAAACATTATCTGCCCCTACTGAAGCTCGCTTATGCCTTAGTGGTCGCCTCGAGGAAAATGAAGCATTATTTTGAGGCTCATTCATTATCGTAATTACCTCACATCCCCTCAAAGTTATTCTAAGGAAAGCTGACCTCTCCGGCCGACTATTAAAATGGTCGATCAAGCTTGGAAGATTTGATATCCACTTTCAACCAAGAATAGCAATTAAGGGGCAATTTCTAGATAATTTTATAATTGAATTCACGGGAAAACAGCCTACTGCCCAATTAGAAAATGAGGAGCTGACAGAAGAGGAAGAAAAATCCTTTTATTGGACCTTCTACATTGACGAAGCCTCCAACTCCAAGGCAGAAAAATTAGGCATCGTATTGGTTACCCCAGAGAAGACTATGCTCGAACAAGGGATCAGGCTAGGATTTGAAGCCTCCAACAACGAAGAGGAATATGAAGTGTTGATGGCCGGCCTACGCAAAGCACAATTACTAGGGTAAAAATGCCTTTGAGTATTTGGTGATTCAAAGCTAGTGTCCAAGCACATAAGGGGAGACTTTAGCACTAAGGATGAGAGAATGGCAGTTTACCTTACTGTTGTAATAGGACTTACGACAAAGTTTGATAAAGTTGATATTTAGCAGTTCCCCGATGGGCAGAACAGTCACGTCGATGCCTTAGTAGCTCTAAGCTTTGCCATTGACTCTGATTTAAGGAGAACCGTTCAGATAGAATTCCTCGCACAACCAAGCATCAACCATCCAGTCGTAGCCGAGCAAGTCCCCCATATAAAAAATGCCCCCAGTTGGATGGATCCCATCACAATTTATCTGTGGAGCGATAAACTACCAAGCAATAAGAGATCGGCGCACAAGATAAGAGTCAAGGATGCTCGCTTTCACTTATCTCCCGAGGGAAAACTCTACAGAAAGTGTTTCATTGGCCCCTACCTGCAGTGCGTTCACCCAAAACATGTCGAGCAGGTTCTTAGTGAACTTCATGAAGGCATTTATGGGAGTCATGCGGGAGGAAGATTATTGGATTTTCAAGCAATCAAGGAACGATACTAGTGGCCGTACATGAAGAAGGATGTCGGAGTTTAGGTTTACAAGTGTGAAAAGTGCCTGCACCACTCCCGTATGGTCCACCAACCAGCTAGCGACCTCAAGTCATTGACCAACCCATGGCCGCACAGTGGGGCTTGGATATTGTAGGGTCTCTGCCTACTGCATATGGAAATTGCAAGTATCTGTTAGTCGGCATTGACTACTTCACCAAAATGGGTAGAGGAAGATGCACTCGCAAACATCTAAGACTCTGATATGATGAGGTTCATATAGAAGAACATCATCACCCATTTTGGGACACCAAGAACGATCATTACTGACAATGGCATGCAGTTTGAAAGTGGCTTCTTTTAAGGCTTTTACGACGAGCACAACATCAATCACCACTTAAGTTCTGTAGCATATCCCCAGATCAATGGGCAAGCTGAAGCTTCCAACAAAACAATGATCAACAGACTAAAAATGGATGTAAGGACCTAAGGTGCCTGGGTAGATGAACTACCCCCACGTTCTATGTGCTTATTGTATAACTCCTAGGAGAGCAACGAGAGAAACCCCCTTAACGCTCGCCTATGGAATGGAGGCAGCCATCCCATTGGAAGCAGGACTCCCTACTATGAGGACCACCTTAGTTGACCAAGGCCTCAATGATGAAGCACTACTCACTAAACTTGACTTAGCTGATGAGAGACGAGAACTGGCACTAGTTAAGTTGGCATCTTACCAACTGTAACTAGCCAAATAATACAACCAAAAAGTCAATCCAAGGAAATTCTTAATAAGGGATTACAACCTAAAGAAAGTCCTCGGCAGTGCTGTAAGACCATCAGACGGAAAACTGGGACTAAATTTGGAAGGACCTTTCAAGATAATAAGGGACGACCTACAGGGAGCATATCACGTGGAAATGATGGAGGGCAAGGAGATACCAAGGGCCTGGAATACAGACGGCCTTAAGAAGGTCGATTTTTAGACTTCCATATCTTTTATTTTTCAGCACCATTAGTCTAGGAGAATTTTCGTTAACCAACCAATGTTGCCTTTTATCTATCATTTTAATCAATAAAGGTCGATTGGCTCGCATATTCTAAATATCTTGGTTGTTTAATATCTCTTGATTGAACCTCAATACACATCTTTCCTAAGAAGTATGATTCCCTCAAATTATAACAAAGTTTCAGGATTGCAGCAAGGTGATCAACTTGCTGCAGTGAAGGAATAAAGCTCCTATGGTTACAATAGTGTTATAGACTTATGACATTCAAAGCTAAAATATACGAAGCAAAGTTTACAATTAACCTTCCTCGGGTCTTTGTTAAAAACACAATTGGCCTCTTGATTTTCTATGGCAACAATAAAAGACCTACAAGGGATCCTTAGGCAATAAAGAAAACTTAAGGTTGGTCGCTAACTTAGGTTGGTTGAAAAATCATGCTCGAACAGATGTCCCATTAACTAGGTACATTCTCGCCATCGCCCTACTTAGGCCTAAGGAAGTGTAATGATACAATCTAAAAGGTAAAGTCGATGGAATGATATGGCTAAGGCATATTGGCCTGGGAGAATGTTCAAACATGAGATAACAAAAACACAACATCATTTAGTCAGTTAAAAGCCAAAAATGATTAAAAGTTTTTGTACTAATCATACTATGATCTGATCTATCAATTACTTTTTGGGTCAAACAATGATGTCAAACAATCAACAAATAAGGTTAACACTTGTTTAGTTAGCAAAATCTCAATACATAAATAATCAGTTGCATCTGTCATTAAGAATCATATGATTACATTTACATCAAAAGACCAAGAAATACTTAAAGACCTACGATGGACCAAGACGACGAGCAAGGTAGTCCGCTACTCAAGCTTTCCAACCATTATCAGGATGAGTAACTAAGTCTTATTCAATGCCCACTGGGCATGGCTCTAGAAGCTGTGCAGGAATAACATCTATTGGGATCCAACAATCATCCCTTGAGAAGGGATTTTGTACAATAAATAAGTGAACGATACAATACTTATACCACACAGTGAATTCCTTAGGAAGTTTTAATTCTTTAAGAGTGCTCAGCCATCCCCTAGCAAAAGCAAGGTCTTCATCCTCTTTCAGTCTTACTGGGGGATCTATTCAACCTTGGTCATAACCGTCAACCCAGACCTGTCGAGGACCCTTTTGAAATAAATATCTTAATCGAGTAACATCTTTCTGGAGACCCGTGATGATTACATAAGCTCGCATAACTTATCCTTTTAGCTCCGTAATCTCCTTCCTGGAACCTTGATTGTCAGTTTGAGAAACTATAACTGATGATGAAGAGGATCCTCACAGCACTAAAGGAGGATCAAATGGAGTGTTTTCGTTAAGACGAGCAATTTCTCTTCTCAAAGCATCATTCTCCCTCTGCAATAACTCCCCCACCTGGTTGATTTCAGATGCATACAGAAGTTTTGCTTTCAAGGCGTCCACCTCCTCCTGTATAGAGGCACCAATTCCCTCCATCTCCTTGAGCTTAGAGACTACCTCAGATTAATCTTTATAATCCTGGTTTCTCACCCTGAGTTATTTACAGGTCTTTACAAAAGCTCGACGCGCTTGAGCACTTATGTTCGGACAAAGAATCTGGCTTAGACGGGAGTTAGCACGAATATAATCATCAAAATCAATGAGATATAGCCAACAAGCAACAAAGGTAGTAAGAATGAGTGATGAAACAAAAAGTATGGTTTTCATTTAATCAAAAGGCACATACCAGTACAAATGAAGGAAAAAACTAAAAATACAACAGATGAACAAAACAAGAACAGAGCCTAAATTCCTAGGAGGCCTCAACTTGGTCGGACGTAGAGGGCCCCTTCCCCTTTTCAGCAGCTTGGTCGACAACGACCTCACCTCCACTAGCACCCCCTCTGGGTTGCCCGATGCAGCTCCCCCAAATGGAACAATAACCCCCTCTGGGTTGCCCGATGCAGCTCCCACAACAAGAGTAATGGGCTTCATGCCATCCTGAGCATCAGGTTGAGCAGACAGAGATACCTCAACAGGGTTATGGCCAGAATGATGCTGGGATAAAAAAGGGGAGTTAGCAGCAACCTCAGCAGTAGTGAAGGCTTAATCCCAACCTTTTTTAAGGATGCTTGCCAAAAATAAGCAATCTGGCGCTCGGTGTCGTCGTACGCCGCCTCCCAACCTTCATTATACCCACTCTCTTGAACGGTCACTGCATCCCCCACCAGTTGCTCCACCTTTACGATAAACCCCTTATTTGCCTCTACCACTGCCAGCTTGTCTGTGATCATGGCACTGTAGGGTTCTCAGAGGTTGGATAGATCCTTAGCATACTTTTCCCTATCCTTGTCAAAGGTAGCCTTCATATCAGCCAGAGCCTTATCGAAAGACTTTAGAACTTCATCCAGCTCTGAGTTTCAGCTCGACCACGAAGCAACAAAGTATAGTCAGAGATAAACTATAAAATAGAAGAAACAACGATTAAACACGAGATATCAGAGGAAAATGGAGAACAAATAAGTATAGAGAAAGGAGTACTCACTAAATAAATTCTTTGGGTAGATTTAAGGGCTAACTGGTCTCCTTTCATGCTCGATGAGCACTAACGGTCTGCTGCGAGCACTGCTTTCTCCAGTAGCAAAAGGGAAAGTTGAGGAGCATTAGCCACTGAGGCCCCCTCAACAACAACAATAAAAGGCACCATCGAGGCCTTCAAAGCCTGTGCCCTTCTCTTATCTCCCTCTCTCTCTCTCTCTCTCTCTCTCTCTCTCTCTCTCTCTCACGCGCGCGCGTGCGTGCACTTTTCCTCATCTTCTCTCTTCCTTCTCTTCTCCTCCTTGTACTGAACCACCACCTTAGAACTACCAATAGATTCTCCGCCCTTCTACTTAAGGAACTTTATCTTGTTGGACAACAAATCATCATCATCGTCATCCTGGATCAAGTTTTTTCTCCTCAGAGGACTATATGTTCCTTGCTAGACTCCTTTTCGCTGGACTCTTCCTCACTACTCTCACTTTCACTTCCTTCCTCACCGTCTTCTACCAGATCCTCTTCCGAGTTACTTTCTTCATCGTCCTCTACCTCAATGGGTTCATAAGTATGACCAACCCATTCTTTTGGAATTTCTAGATAATGGATTGTGTCTACTGGGCGAGCAATAAAGCTGGAAGTAGCATTCCTGTATTCCATCAAGAATCTAGCAGATCGAGGATGTTCCCCCTTAGCAACAGTGTCTCTTATCCTCCAAGCTTTCAAAAGTTCAACAACTCAAATCTCGCGAGGAGCACACTCTTGATTCTTGGCTTTTGCTATAAAAGAAAAGGAAGGAAATATCAGAAGGAAAGTACACAAAGGCAGGAAAATAAATAATAAAAAAGAGATGGAGATAATAACTTATGTATTCATCCCCAAAGGTAGGGATCCAAGGTCCCCTGTACCTTATGCCCCTGATTGGGGAGGATATTTCCAATTTCTGGGAATAAAACCTTTAGACCAATAGTCTTTATGGGAATTAGGTAGATTTACTACCAACACCCTATCGGGACTTCTTGATTTCAAGTACAAAAGATCCTCACTGGTGCTAGAGAAAGTATAACAATAGCAGATCTCAGCTAATCCAAAGTTAGTACCATATAACTGGTTTATCCTATGAATAAGGGTGGCAATTCGGGTTAGTCATGTCATTTTCGGGTTGTGTTGATTTTTATTTGAGTATAAGTTTTGAGTACTCTTAAATCTATAAAAGTTAATCGTGTCATTTTGGCTCATTTCGAGTTATTACCATAAGCGGGTTATCGTGTCAAAAATTACCACCCCTACCTATGAACTCCATTAACAATCTTTGACACATTTGAAGAACATTGGGTAGGAATTATGTTGAAGTATTGGAAAAAATGTAAAAATAGAGGGTTAGGGAGAAACGTTAAACCCCCTTGGGAAACCAACAGAACGTGAATCCAGTGACCGTCTTCTAGATCACAAATATTTCTGGGGATTGAAGCACACTCTATGTCTACCCCATCAAGAATATTGTAACATTTTCTAAACTCAGGTAAAGACTTATTATCAAGCATCGCTATCAGAAAAACACAAAAACCCTAGCTACAGTAGAAGCACGATTCACAAAAGACAAAAACTAAAAGAAGAAGAAAGGTGAAACTTACGAGATAGAGAGGAGGCTTGAAAAGCTGAGAAAGTCTTGATTTTGAAGAGGGGGGGGGGGGGGGTAAGGAATGAAGCATGAGAACACAATATGAGCAAAAATGACCAAAGACGATGAACTGACGGTTGAGTTTTTGACAAACCACTTTCAAACACTCAAATGATGTTTTACACTTCTCGATAAAGAGTTGGCGCTTCAATTTATTACCGAAAGACGAGAGCGCCCCTCCTATTTCAACACATTACAAGTATACCACTGCTGACGGTGTTACGTACTTAGCCTCATTTAAAATCCATCGGCCCAAGCAATGGCCCAAAGATTTAGGGGCAATTGTGTGGAAAAATTTTATTCTCAGCTCACGAGAGTAGCCAACCTGGCCCAACAAATCTAGAAAGCTTCCCGACCCAAATTGTGGAAATAAGCTACGAGTATGTGTTGCCCACACCGCCCCAAAACCAAGTCAACCCCCTATAATCTCGTGGAGATATTCAAGGGATTCATGGATCATCATGGACGTCGTGGAGTTACTTGAACACTGAAATTTTACATTTATAATTTGTAAACCCTGGCCCGGGGCATAGGGGCATGTAACCGAGCATATTGAGAGATACTTAATAAAACATTAGACCTCTCTATATACGTACGTAAATTGTCAAACCACGTACATAGTTTTATTGTGTGTGTGATTATAAGCTTTCTTTTTTTAATTGTGATTGTTCTTTTTAAATCCTTTATTATGATATTTTTTATACCACAATTTCCATGTACTATTTTAAAGCCAGTTTAACTATTTAGTATCGGGTCCTCATATAGTCCTTGTTAAATAAGCAAGGTGTTAGTTATCTTATTGCTTTAAACACTTTTAATCGGTATTGGTATTGGTTTTGATATTTGATAGGGGTTTCTTGTAATAAGGACCTCATTTGAATTAAGGGGTTCTCTCGCGCGAAACTATTTCAAATGAGGGAACAACATTTTAGGTAGAAGCCCTCGATAGATGTCAAGATTCTCACGAGGTCCCCTCGTGAAAAGTTTTTGTTCAAATGAGCGCATCTCTCATTCGAACGAAGTACTATTTGTTGGAAATATTGTTTTACTTAGAGTGTTTAATGTTGTGAAGTATGAATATATCCCAAGAGATTTTCATAGGCATTCTTAAGCTATGGGTCTTGAGTGTAGCCAATAAAGTAGTAATGTAATGGATTGCTTTGTGCTTATTTGATATTAGATTTTGATGTAATCTAAGTGTTTATAAATTTTATACTTTGGTTTTATAATAATTATGATACTATGACATAAATAATCTTCTTATAGATATTATTCGACCATTAATGTTAGTCTTTATTATTAACTCGTTGAACAAATCCTTCATGTCTACTGCATTGAAGGAAGAATGTGTTTGAATTAATGTGGAACCGCAATAAGTCGCGCTGATAATTTATATGACTAAGGTGTTTTTGAAAGCCATTTAGAAAGGTTGACTCAATATTTATTGAGATCCTTATGATTATTATAGAGAATCATTGACTTAATATTTTAATAATTCCATCATGTGATCCTTATTAAGAATATGAAGAGTCGGTTTGATTTACGAAAGAGAAATCCTAATTTATGTCCATATGAAGTCAATCTGGTTTATGGAAAGACAATCCTGATTGAGTGGACTCTTTAAGATTCTACTAAGATCAACGATAAAGAATATACGACTATTAGAATTTCGGGTCCCCTCCGACGAATTTCAATCATCCATCTACATTCAACAAAACAAATTAAGGGTTGATAAAGAAAGAGGGATGAATTTGAATTCAAAAGTTTTTCCATCAACAAAATAAGAGGTTTCAAGAATGTGTAAGAAGATCCAATAAGGTGCTATGACAATTATAAGTTCATTCAAGCATTCATTGAGATTTCAAAGTAGCATTAGGATGGAATAAGGTACATGTTCTAGCTATCTCAGTTAGGCATAACATCGTGATAATATAAGGAATATAGATCCTATGAAATAAAGAATGATTGCATGATTAATTATTCACTTTATGTGTGAGAGTAATTAATCATGCTTAAAATATGATTACGTGTTCCGTAATTGTGTTTCAGACAATCACAAAATAAATTTAGAACGTGGCCATGTTTTTATTAGAAAGATGTTATTCTCAATATTTATTCACACATGCCGTTGATTTATTCCAATTTTTCTTGATATTAACTAAACTTCTAAAAAACGCGGGGTGTGATCGAGGCGTGGAGGACGAGCCTTAAGCCTTAGAAGCCTACGCGGGCCTTAGGCATAAAAAGGCGTTTGGGCCTTCTTAATATATTTTAATATTTTTTAACCATAACAATCTATTAAAATACTAAAATTATACATATTATAAAAATATGTCTGAATATTTGCAAATTAAAATACTATTTGATTATTTTAGATGAGATAATGATCCGGTTTGTAAAAAAAAAATATTAAAAGGCGATGTCATTTCACTAAAGCATTGTTGTTTTTATAAAAAAGTGCGCCTTAAGGGTTGTATCGAGAATAAGGCGTAAAAAGCTTAAGACGGAGTGTTTCTCCCAAACCTCAAGCCTAGACGTTCCTAAACGAATTTTTTAGAACAGTGATATCAACTCATAATTTTATGATATTTGAATACAAATGTTGTCATATTTTAGCAAGTACAAATAGGATTGACTACGGATTCGAGCCATAGCACATGGTTTCATAAAACCGCACGATTTTCCCGATCTAAATCAAGCAGGTTTTACATGAAGAAGATTTGGCTCAGCATGTTCTATTCGATACGGGTAGGAGAAGAACCCGACCAGCCCTTGTTAAAAAAAAGAAAAAAATTCTTACCAATTTTAGAAAACACTGAAAAATGTTATTGAAAAAAATAATTTTTCCTGTAGTTACTCGACAATTAATCAAAGTCCACCATCCAATTTGTATTATAGAGAGAAATTCCATCATTTGAACGACCAAAAGGTAGAAGGAATTATTGAAAGCGACACAAGCTTTTCATGCACTCAAGATATTACTAAGAAGGCCATCCTCGATTATATATCCGATAGATTAGAAGCCCAAGCCTGGGAATACAAAATGAGATCAACAGATTTCAATTTTAAAATGCTCTCCCTAATCAAAATCATACCAGGAAGAATTACAAACAACTCTTGTCTCGTTACTAAAAAATGCCTAGTAGTGCATCGCATAGACCACTTGGGCAGAGTAGGTCAATGGACACCGCCCGCTCCAAATCCACCTCCTCCACCAAATCCACCACCGCCACCACCACCACCTTCTCCAAATCCAACTCCAACGCCACCACCACCTGCGCCAAATCCACCCCCAATGCCAGCACCGCCTCCAACACCTGCGCCAAATCCACCCCCGATGCCACCGCCACCGGCACCAAATCCACCCCCAATGCCACCACCACCGGCGCCAAATCCACCACCAATGCCACCACCGTCTCCACCACCTGCGCCAAATCCACCCCCAACACCGCCACCACCACCTACTCCAACACCTACACCCGATCCATATCCTCCTCCTAGACCTGCACCACCACCACCACCTACCCCACCTCCAACACCTACACCTATACCAACACCTACACCACCACCTGCACCGCCTCCAAAACCACCACCTACACCATAACCTGCCCCCCCTCCAACACCAGCACCTGCACCACCACCTAAACCTCCACCAAGTCCACCACCAGCTCCTCCTCCTAGACCAACACCACCATCTAAGCCATCTCCTAAATCTTTAGCACCAGAACCCCCTCCTAAACCTCCTCCTATACCTTTCTCATCACCACCTTCTAAACCACCACCAGCACCACCTACATAACCTTTTCGAGAACCAGATCCTAAACCACCACTAGCACTTCCTAGATAACCTTTTCCATCACCACCTCCTAAACCACCACCTACATAACCTTTTCCATCACCACCTCTTAAACCATCACCATCACCACCTACATAACCTTTTCCACCACCACCACCACCTACATAACCTTTTCCATCGCTATCTCCTAAACCTTTCCCACCAGCACCCGCTCCTAAACCACCTCCTATATATTTCCCATCAACACCCCCTAAACTACCACCAGCACCACCTTCATGACCTTTTCCATCACCACCTCCTAAACCACCACCAGCACCACCTACATAACCTTTTCCAGAACCACCACCCGCAACACCTACATAACCTTTTCCACCAGCACCAGCACCAGCGCCAACTACAAAGCCTCCACCGCCACCTAAACCCCGTCCTATTCCTACACCACCAGTGTTACCAAGCCTTCCTTTTTCAAAAATCCGACGTCTTAGACCTCCCAATATTCCATGTCCAATGGCCCGCGAGCATTTTTCATCCTTTAGTTCCTTTAAATCTGACAAAACTAAAACATCAACTACGAAAATAAGAAAAAAGGCGACCACAACTACGCTACGACTTACAATACTCATTATAGATTTAGTAAAGACCAAGATTACACTAGAACCCTAATGCACAATAGACATGCAAGAGATACAACTGCATACTGGGTGGTGAAGGGCAATGCAGATGTACACCATATATATACACTAGAGTACAGAAGGTTCCAACTTTGTAAATTAATATACTCCCAACTGTGGTCTTCTTGTAAGTAAATGTGTGCTAATCCGCCGTTGGACCCGTAATTTATTTCTCCAACCGTCTCCTCCACGTAATATTAGGTTAATTGGGAGAATCAAAATTTGTCGAACTCAGTTAAAGCTAAGATTTAAACAACTCCCACATAGTCAATAAAGTATTAAACGAATAAATGTAAATAAATTTTGTTAATTGTTTCTTTATGGGCGCACATAAGCATGAAAAGGGCAACACGGGACTTATGTTTTTCTATGCCAATAAGACCCAAAGTGATTGCAATATCTTCCACATTGTAATAAAACTGTTCTCGTTTTAGAAACAGTAAACAAACAGGTTTTAACTACAATCACAACCTTTGTCTGAAGAAAAAATAGTCACACTATCACGTAATTTAATTATTATGATGTAAAGTAAAATAGTAGGCTCTGCAAATTGGAAAATGATATGATAAAATGAAATATAAGTTAACACAAAATTACTGACTTTATTTTAGCATCATATCACTAACAAGATAACAGTCGACTCCAAATAATTGAGAAAATACTTTGTTGAATTGAATTGAGTATCACTAAGGAATTAACGGGTTAGACAAGCTAACACATTAATGTGACGCGAAGCTTGCCATACTCAACACTACCTCTCATTGTGTATAGGGAATACACCACTGAAACAAGATAGGACCGATATGACACAACCGAAATATGCGTGACTCTCAAAGAGACGGGAATGGGATAAATAGTTTTTATGTGAACTCTGAATAGCACATGTCGCGACACGACCCCTTACGAGGTTTGTACATATGTTCCATAGTTACATTTTGTTTCAATTGCGCAACAACAATATTTTTTTCTATATTTAAATTGTATTTATAATTTAATGTATTTCCTTTAGTTGTTAGGATCCATCAAACAACAAAAACATTTTAATATAATTAATTTTGATTTTTTTTTTATATAATATTAGTTCCTCAAAGACATGCTATGTAAATATCTCTTTGATATATAGATAGATTACGGTAATAAGTTCTAAGATATACGTATCTATTACGACAATATGACTGTAATATACTAACACATTACGAAAATCTTGTGCACATAAACTTAAATTTTTAATTTAAATCTTTTTAATTTGATCGCACAAAATGCAAATGCTTAGAATGATCTCTCATTTCTATGAATGGTATATGCCAAAATCCGAGAATTATCATTCTAAGCATTTGCATTTGGTGCGATCAAATTAAAAATTTAAAAATTACAATTTTAATTAGGTTGTATGTTTATGTGTCCAAGATTTTTGTAATATGTTACTGTATTACAGTCATATTATCGTAATAGATACGTTTATCTTAGAACATATTATTGTAATCTATCTATATGTGAAAGATATATTTACATAGCATGTCTTTGAGGCACTCATATTATATAAAAAATCAAAATTAATTATATTAAAATGTTTGGGTTGTTTGATAGATCCTAATTACTAAAGGAGATACATTAAATTTATAAATATAAGTTAGATATAGAAAAAAAAAGTTTTGTTGTTGTCGCAAAATTGAAACAAAATGTAATTATGGTATATGCCAAAATCTGAGAATTATTTTAGTTTTAGTGGAATAATGCTTCGTTTTTTGGTTAGAAAAGTTAAGCGGGAATGATTCCCACTAAAAGTGAAATAAAGTAAAGGAACATATAGTCACTTTCCAATGTGTGTTTATTTGATAATAAAAAAGGTCGTGGGATAATCGTTAACAAAATATTTATATATCGTATAGCTATAATTTTATTATAGACGAAAGTATAGTATGTTTACCAAAAAAATATACTTATTTTAATAAACATCCGCATAACTTAAACATTACAAAATATTAAGTATGGGAAAACACCTTTGTAACAATATCAATAAATAGCATAGTAGTTACAAGTAGATATTTTAACACTAATAGTAATAGCAGTAATAAGGGAAAAGAAGAACATAGATCCTGAACTCTTGAGTGGTTTGCAATTCTTATCTCAATATTTTAAATTTTTTAATGTAAACCCTATATTACATTCAATTTAACAATTGTACTCTTGACATTAACACCGTTAGTAATAGCTGACAGAAATATGATGCGACATCCTACGTGTATTTATGTGGAAAAAAATTTATTTTTGCCATCTTATGTGGAAAGAAACATGAAAACATTAACCAAGATATCAAAATAATATTAAGTGTACAAAAATAATTGAAAAATAATTTTGATATATATATATATATATATATATATATATATATATATATATAGAGAGAGAGAGAGAGAGAGAGAGATTATAGACTAGAAACTTTATTTGAAAAATAGTAAACTTCGAAAAAAATGAAAAAAAAAAATGCGTTTAGACACATTGACAAATAGAAGAAAACAAGAGAAAAAGCTAGGGTTGGTTATGAGTCGATTGGGTTGATAAGAAGGGGTTACCGAAACCAAAATGGCATTGTCATGACAACTTCCTTCCTATATTTCTTCTGGATGGATTACATAATTAATTATGAATGACGAAAGATTCAAGGCCCCATATAGTTAGAATTCTATCATCCATATGTACACCAAGACTAATAAAGGCATTTGTAACATTATAATACCTAATAAACGTACGGAACGAATCCGAGTGAACATCAGTATCATTATATAAAGTTTTGATCTCGGATAGAGGTTCCTATAATATTGGTAACCTAATTTTTTTCTTGCAGACATCATTTACCAAATAATAGCCATACAATTGAAGGTGCACTTAACTTTTACCAACAATAAGGACCATCGACATTCATCATTCCAAGAAAATGTCTATCTAGACCTAAAGCGTGTTCCCTGTAAGAAAAAATAAACAGTAGCAAAACATTTATTTAAAAAAAGAAATGAAATATTTCATAAAATATATAATAATAAAATAAATAAAACAATCGATTATTTTGAGGGGTTTCATCATCATTAAGAACAAAATTAACGTTTTCTTCAAGATTCATATGCAAATGGATTTCATATAAATCAGGAATTTAATCAATCACAATTTGGATTGATTTTGGAGACCCATGGCACAAGACCTATCCAAGTGGACGGGCTGAAGATAAAGTCTCCAATATTTTAATAATGGTAAGACAAATATCAGTATACATAATTCGATATAGTAGATAAAAGTGGTTCCTACCATAGAAGTGGATGAATCGATAGAATGGAAAGGGTCGGCTAAAGAATCTTATATTACCAAAGATATCTATCAATTCATTAGACAAATGAAAGGTAAGGTAAATTGGGCTAAGGTTATTTGGAACAAGTATAAATCCTTAAAATGCTCTTTCATCTCATAAAGGGCATGTTTTAGGAAACTCGAAAGTAATGACAAGCTGCGAGAATACAGATGTTCATTAGATGACAGTTGTGTGCTATGCAATGTGCATAAGGAGGATATTGACCATATTTTCTTTAAATGTGACTACTCAAATTTTATTTTGAAAAATACTCAGCATAAGAGTGGTATAAACTTTTATACATCGAAAATTAAATATTTGATGGATCAAATTTTAAAATAAACCAAGGAAAAGTTTTTTTTAACATCTTGTGTGCTTAGGAATATGTGTTGCTATTTACTGAATCTTTAAAGAAGGAAATCAATGTATTTTTTAAATTTTGAGTTTTACAAAGTTTAAAGTTATTTCTCACATTGATCTTATGAGGCATGAGAGTATTCTTAGATGGAATAAATTTCCCAGAACTCAAGAGAACTGGGAAATTTGTCGCCATTTGGGCGTTACCAAAATTGTTCATTCTTAAAATTATTTTTTTTGTATTTCTATACTAATTTCAAAATTGGTAAGGGGTTTTAAAAACCTCACCTTCCTAGAGAGTAACTATTATCACGTGGAAGAGGAGAACCTAACCACATCACAAAAATTCTATCAACGATAGGGGAAATGGGGCATTTCCAAACCACATCACACATCATAAAAAGTATAGGGGATGAGGTGTCTCATTTGGGGAGGAAGGTTATATAGTAGAAAATAATATATATATATATATATATATATCAGAGAGAGAGAGAGAGAATGCCTTATTATAATAGATTGATTTGACGAGTGAGCAGGGTTAAAAGAGGGGATATAATTGTACATTTAGGGTGTGTTTGATAACGTTTATTTTCCATGGAAAACAAATATTTTTCTGTTTTTTCCATCTTTTTAGTGTTTGATACCAATTTTTTTCCAAGGAATTGAATTCTTTAAAAGGGGTCACGTGATCATATTTTCCACATATATGTGGAAAACAAATATCTGATAAACACTCGTTTTTTGTTTTCCATGGAAAATAAACGTTTAGACCCCCGACTTTTTCGGCTCTCTCCCTCGCGCCATTGCAATCTAGCAGGTAAACCCGACTTTTTCGGCTCTCTCTCTCAATCACTCTCTCACGATCTCAGATCATTCACTCATTCACTCTCTCACGATCTCTATCATCTTCTCTTTCTCACAGCTTGGTTCTAAGAATTTCAACAATTTGAAGGTTCGATTTCAACAATTTCACAGCTCGGATCTAAGGAATTTCAACAATTTCAAGGTTCAATTTCTATTTTTATTAAGATTTACGATTTCTAGGGTTTGTATGGTATTTAGATGGTAATTTTTAGGTTTTATACAGTGATTATATCATGATTTGGTTATGAGTTAACATTCAACATGTATAAACACAAATTTTAGGATTTCTATGGTATTTTTATTATATTATCTATTGTGAGTAGATATTTAACAAGTTTATGCATAATTTTTGGGTGCAAAATGATGTGTATATCATTAATGTGGTTGTGATTTTAGATTTAACAAGTATATACACAATTTTTAGGGTTTATACGATGTTTGTCTTGCTTGTTTAATGAATTTGGGCATTTTAAAATTGTTGATGATTATATGTTTGTTTATTTATTTGGTGGTTATGTATTGTTTTTAATTGTATATGTAGAATGGAGGGTGAACAAGACCTAGACCCACACATACTAGCCGGTGCTTTTTGGATGATGGTTATTCAAGCGGTAGTAATTTACCGCATCAACCATAATCGCCGTCTACCTAGGGCTCCTCATTCTATTTGGGGTCGTGATCAAGAGATATTACATCATCGAATGTTTGGTTCGAGTGATAGAGTTTGCCATGAACTACTTAGGATGAAAATGGGTCCATTTCAGAGGTTGTGTGCTCGATTACGCACGTATGGGTTGGTCGATAGTCGTTATGTGCGTGTTGAGGAACAAGTAGCGATTTTTCTCAATTTGGTGGGCCACGATCACCGCAATCGAGTTCAAGGTTTCACATTTTTTCGGTCTGGACAAACAGTTAGCTACTATTTTCATCGAGTGCTAAGTTCTTGCCTTGAACTCTATAGAGACGTTGTCACGAATGATACCGCTAATAACTCACCTTATGATAAAGACAATGTTCGTGATTGGTATCATTACTTTGAGGTTAGTTGTTTGTTAATTATACAATTTACTCTAATTAAAGTGGATCTATATATTATTTCTAAAAATAAATTTATGCCATTTAGGATGTTGTTGGCGCTATAGATGGCACTCATATTGCTGCAAATGTTCCATTGGATCAACAAGTTAGTTATCGTAATCGGAAAGGGGTGATATCTCAAAACGTTTTAGTGGCATGCACATTTGATATGAGGTTTACATACGTCCTTACTGGTTGGGAGGGATCTGCCCACGACGGTCGATTGTTGAGGAGTGCGATATGGCGTGAAGGACATAGGTTGACCATACCTAGGGGTACGTATATAATCAACCCCTTTTCCATGATTTATAATAATAGTTACTTAAAAATTAATCTTTATCATTTTTCGATAGGTAAATATTATCTTGCCGATGCGGGGTTCCCTCTAGTTCCAGGATTTCTCGCACCATATCGCAAGACCCGTTATCATCGGAGAGACGTTGAGGGCCACCGTCCTGAAAATTATAAGGAGTTATTTAACTCTCGACATTCCAGTCTCCGAAATGTTATCTAAAGAACCATTGGTTTATTAAAAAAGAGATTTGCCTACCTCAGACATCAACCATTCCATGATATTGATACTCAGGCAAAGATTGTTCTTGCATGTTGTGTTGTACACAATTTTATACGTATTGATGATATGGACGATGAGTGCAGTGAAGATGAAAGTAGCGATGACGAAGTTAACCCTCCGCATTTGGATGTACCAAAAATAACATCGCTCAATGCTCATATCACTTTGTCCACTCAATCTTCATGGACTGCCCATAGGGATGCAATGTCAAATCTAATGTGGGACGAATACGATCCGAGATATGAGAGAATGGATTACTTTGATTGAGATAAATTAGTTTGTAATGATTTATGTACTAAGAATGTTTGTAGTCGGCCTTATGTACTAATGTTTGTACTTACCTCTCTGTTATAAACGTTTTGATATTTGAATTTGAGTGCTGAGATGTGTACTAAGAAATATATGGAATTTCCTGATTTTTAAATTTGTTGATGCTCTTAACATATAATAATCAAACTCAAGCCAGAATAGGTCAAATACACATGGGTTCTTGGGCTACCCCCATATGCAAATCTGCAAATTCTTATTTCTAATTTTATCCCCTCTTCTGTTATTCAATTACACATTCAGATGTTAACATTCCCTTCCATACATTGTATTCAAACAATATAGACTTACTAGATCTCAATCTAGAGTATTCATTGTTAATAAGCAAAAGTTGAAAAAGTTCAATGTTAATAAAACTCACAACTGACCACTCTCCTCTGCTTCTCACTGTCAAAACTGAATTGGATGAAGCTCATAAAGCCTTCAAGTTTATAAACTTCTGGGGTTCCCACCCTGATTTTCTTCAAACTGTACTGATTTTCAGCAAAAACCTGCTTCTTTACGATGCTCTTTGTTATAAAAAGCCATTATGTTTCAAGTATACACAATCAGTACTATATATATATCATTGGCCTAAAACGAACGTTAATCACAACCGACTTACCTCTTTAATACAAAGCTACCTAATCTAATTTATAGAAACTGATGCAACTATTAACGTTATAAGCGTATAACAGCATTAATTTTCATTGTGCAACTTTTTTTTGCATATTTCAGTTTTGATTTAATCTCCCATGTGTGTGTGCCATTTGTTTGTCTTATTTTATGACAAGCAAATACAAGAATAGGAGTGCTACATCAACAGGTGGATCCCAAACATGGAAAAGAATTCAAATTGTTAAGCTGACTTGCTTAGAAAATATGGATAAAGTGGGGGAGTCTTAGCTTTGAAAAACTCACCCATCTGGGAATTTCAACTTCTCTTCTGCTTATTCTATCGTCAAATATCATTTTCCTTATTCTAGAGTATTTGAACAGATATGGGACCCTAAAATCCCAAATAAATGCTATATTCTTATCTGGAAGTTGCTTAATAACAGTGTCCCTATTGATGATTTGATCCAAGAGGTGGGAATTAGGATATGTTCAAGATGTAAAGCCTGCAAGGGAGTAATGGAGTAGTGGTTCATGGAAGTTAGAGGTCATGGAAGTTAGGTTTATCTTCATTTGGAAAACACATATGTTGCAATTCTTTAAGACAATGGAGATGGTTTATTTGATTCATCAAGAGCCACCAAAAGGAAAGGAGGAATATGCAGCGTTGGAATAAAAAAGATACTCTACTTCGAAGTTGGATCACTGGAACTCTGAGGAATGTCTGTTTCTTATTGTTGGCTATGAAACTGCTAAACAAACTTGGGATTTCTTAATAATTGCATTATTGTTGGCTCTAGACGCTCCGACTTAGATTTTTATCTCGTCCCTTCCGGTGTTTACAAATAGGAAACTCCAAGGTTCAAGGTACAGACGCACAACAAACGCCAAGGTCCAACTCCTGTTGAATAGCCAACCCCAAGATTCGACACACTCCAAGCTCCGACAAATTCCAAGATCCGGTTCACTCTCCTCTAGTGTGTACAAACTCATGTTTGTTTGATTACTTGGTTTGAGTTTTTATAAATGAGTATAAATTTTTTCATGTATGTTATTTCAATTAAGAATACATCAAAATGCTTTGGGATTTCTTTTCCTTGAGTACATGTTGGGATATCAAAATTATTTTTGTTAATTTTGCTGTTAATTTTGTCTGGATGGGACCATATCAAGTGAACAAACCTTTGCCAACATAATGCGAGTCAGGGTCTCATACGTTATCTTTGTCCCCGTCCACAACTGTTTGAGACACTGAAAAATGAATTGCAAGAATAATATTTCTATTTTATCTCAATTTGGGATTATATTCACATATAACTAATGAATTACAGTTATGTTGTTATCTTATTTCACTTATGTTGTTATAACTTATATTTTATAACTTATATTTGGGATTATATTTATATATTTATAGTCCTATCAGATTTACAGATTATATCAGATTATTTTACTGATTGTTCTATATAGATCATTGTCTGCTATGTTTATTTATACGGTTTTACCTCAGCAATTTTCGAGATCATGAGTGTTAATGACAGGGAGTTTAATGGTAATATGGAGAGTGATGTCTACAATTTTGGAATTGTTCTGCTAGAGTTTCTGAGTGGGACAGAAGCTTATGATAGAGATCATACGCCTCCAGGTATTGTGGAATGGGCACTACCTTTAATAAAACGGGGCAGGGCCGCTGCTGTTATCGATAGGAATGTGTCTTTGCTAAGAAATGTGGAACCTTTCCTTAAACTTGCTGATATAGTCAAGCTGGCTTTAAAGGAAAATCCCAATGAATGTCTTGATATGTCTGATGTTTTTGTATAGTTTGATTAGATAGTCAAGAGTGGATTGACCTTCTAGTTACCTGAGTATTTGAGATTCAAAGTTGGTGCAATTCAATGCCTACTGCTAAACAAACTTGGTTTGGATTGAATGTTTTCATCAACAATAATGCAATTATTAAGGATCTTCCACATATTAATTGAGAATTTTTTAGGGATATGTTGGTCCCAAATGATGCTATTAATAGTGGATGAAGGAAATTGGTCTTTGCAGCAAGCATAAGCAGAGGAAAAAGAAAATTCACCTGATAATTTAGGAGTCCAATACCACTGACCTTCTAACTAAATTATTTGATAAAGGCTTTTATCTTTCACTTTCATTAGGTTACTCCATGTAATTGAACCACCTAGCTGATGTATCCCATTTTTCAAGTATCTATTTGACATGTATTTGGCCCAAAGAGAGTTCTTTGTATGCATTTCCCAATACAGCTTCATAAAAGAAGCCTTAGAAATGTACTAGAAATTAAAAAGTCCTAAACCACCATCTTTGATATCGCTGCAAAGGAACTCCCGTTTCTTCCATTGAAAATTCCAACATTGAACTTCATTACCAACCTAGAAATATTTATTTAAGATTCTATGGATTTGGGATAAAAGATAAGAAGGGATTGAGGATAAGACATGTTTGGAAAGGATTAATATACCACCACTTGAGAGAGGCTTAGATTGCTACCCTGCAATTTTAAATCTTAAGTTAGAAAGGAGGTTATCATAGAAATTGAATTTATTTCTACCTTTGAACATGGGGCAGCCCAAATAAGTAATAGGCAGCTCTTTATGACTCAAACACAAAATAATTACAACTTTAGCTCTAAATTGAGGTTTGCATTTGGAATCAACTGTGAAAGTGCTCTTTCTGGAGTTTAATTTCTGACCTGATATATTGAAGTAGTGTTGAATGAAATGTCCTAACTTATTAAGAGATCTTTTGCTCCTCGATAAAACACTATTAAGTCTTCTGTAAAAGCTAGGTGTGAAAATAAAGGACTGTCACTGGGACTATTTTCAGTCTCAATGATCTGCTTCATTTGATCAGTGTTTTATTTCCCAATGTCTGCCTTTGTTTGCTTAGGCCTAGAAGTTCTCTTATCAGTTGGAAATTCACATTCTTCAAGTACATTGTAAAAAATATCTCATTTGGGTAAACCACTGACTTGAGTTCAAAACTTTTACCATTCATTAATTCATAGTAGTTTTGTGATTCATTTGGCCTGGTTTATGACTGGATACTATCACTTTCTACTTAATTCGAGCAATATCATTTCTGACATTGTCTGACTTTGCTTGCTTAGGCTTAGCATTACTCATGAAGTTTTAAAAAAATTCTTCTTCCAATTTAACGTTATTAAACTGATACTGAAGATGCTGATACTGAAGATGCTGAGCTTAGAAGAGGGCCATGGACTGTTGAAGAAGACAATCTGAATAGAATTGCCTAAAGTAAAGCCCAGTCTGAATAGAATCTTATGCTGAAAAATGAGGAATCATATTAGCAACAAAAAGTTCAATTTAAATGGGGTGAGTTGGGGGACTGTAATTGTAGCTTTTTTCACCTTATGGTTAAACAAAAACGCAACCAATTAAAAAGATCATTACTAGTCAGCTTCTTTGTTGCCTCTGCTTTGTCATTGGAATAGGGGATTGTTGTTGATTTTATTCTTGGCCCTGACTGTAAACTGGTATATTACTTGTTGTTTAGTTGGTAATTCAATTTTTTAGCTTCTCCTTGTTGTGCTCCACAGTATCCAATAGCTGCCAAGGTAATGGTTTTGATCCTTCTAAATTCTCAACAAGGACCTGTGAGTCTGGTCCAATAACCAGAGCAGTAATATGCATTTCCTTTCCAAGTTATAAGCTCACGACCACCACCTGAGTTCCACTGGGACGCTCCATTTCTGTTCACCCATAACTTTCAGCATATACATATGAGAATTATAGCATAAATAACTCGCAAATCTGTGATTGTGATCAGTATAGCATATATTGTATATATTGTGATCAGTATAGCATATATTGCATATGTGGATTTCCATTAATGAAGCTGCTAAACCCTGTGATGTGGAAATTTTTGTTGATGCATTCTTGTTCCTTAACAGCTGCATTGAAAATGCTATGCTGCAGCTATGTTGCTTTTTGGAATGTGAATTTCTATCATGCTCACACATTGAATTAATGACTTACAAAACATTATGTTCTTGTTTAAACAGGATCTTATGGCATCAAAAAAGCAAAAAACAGGCAGGGTGAGGTTTCAAGTACCGAGAATCAATACACTTTCTACTCGTGAACCCGAGGAAAACATTCAAACATCTTTTAATGATGGTGGCAGTTCCAAAAACTCACAATTGCGTTGGACAGAAAATATGGATGAGATTTTGTTAAGCACTCTTATTCAAGAAGTACTATCTGGACCTAGAAGGGTTGATAATGGATTTACCTATCTCCAAATCTTGAAGGTTATCACTCGAGTACGTGAACATTGTCACGTGGATGTTATCGAGAAGCACGTGAGAAATAGATTAAAAACAATGAAAGCTATTTGGCAAGATATCCGTGAATTGGTCAATGTGAGTGGTTTTGGATGGGATCCCAACGCATGCAAGTCACAGCTGAACCATCTGTATGGAAAGAGTATATTGAGGTTAGTTAAAAAATTTCATTTAGCTAGAAGTTTTTTCTTTTTTTAATGATTAAAATACATATTCAAAGACAAAATTTGTTATTTGGTTCAACTTATTATAGGGCAAACCGAAGGCTTACAAGTTTAAGGGTAAGGTGTTTCCTCATTTCTCCGACTTTGAGACCCTTTTCGCCCATGATACCGCAACTGGCGATCGGGCAGTCACAGGTCATGATGTCCCTCAAATGAGTGGTATGTTAAATATACATCATTTTATAATTAAATTTGGCTTATCATATAAATATGTTTTGCTTATTTAATATATTATGCAAATGTAGCATCCGTCGACTTGTCTGCCGATGAAGAAAATGAGGTTGAAAAGAATGTGTCAACAAGCCCTTCAAGCATGTCCAAACCAACTAGAAAAGGAGTGAGCATGTCATCACGTCGCAGACGGGCTATGGATGACTCCAATGCCCTTGATATCATTGCCGAGTCCTCGAAGAAGTTTGCTACAGCTATGGAGGCCCATGCAAAAGCTATGGCAATACATGCAAATCAAGCTCACATCAATTGGCAAGAAATAATCGAGAAGTTAAATGTGATTGATATAACTAGAGTCGCCGTGATGCATCTCATGGAGCTTTTTGAGAAAGACAATGCACTGGCACGTGTTTTTCTCGGCATTATTGATGATGACTTTAGGCGTGATTGGGTTTACAACAAGCTAGAGCGTGTTCCTCCAAAATCTCCTTAAACCTTGTTATGTGTTTAGTGTAGCTTTAAAGACTTTTTAGTGTTTGGTGGACACGTGTTCTTTTTTTCCTTTTTTAAAGACTTCTTGTGTTTGGTGGATTCTAGTTATTAATTTTTAGCATGGAGTTTTAAGACATTAGTTGTGTTTTTTACATATGAAAAATTCTATGTTTAGTTGATATTTGTTATTGTTAATGAATTATTTTATTTTGACAATATATATGGTACTATCAAAATTACTTGTTCTGTTTGTTATTAAGTATTCCAAAATATACCCTTGTTTAGGTTCATATTTATTTTGGCAATAAAAAAGGGGTTCATTTTTTTCCATGGAAAATATTGTTTATCAAACACATAAAAGATGGAAAATAGAACATTTTTTACTTGGAAAATAATTGCAATCAAACAACACTAACAAATTTTTTCCATGGAAAATATTTCCAAGTTTTCAATTCCATGGAAATTGACTCTTAGCACTTATTTTCCATCTTATTTATCAAACACACCCTTAAAGTAGTATGATTTTGAATATGATCCTCTTCATTTCATTCGTTTCTTTTAACATCCTTATTTCTTTCGACCATGAAAAAGTGATGATGCATTTCTGCAAAGTTTTATCTAACGTTGGGTTTATTATTATTATTCATCTAGACTTAGAGTCGTACAAAATCATTTTATTTGAAGCTATAGGGTTCTTCATTAACAATTATAGATCTATTCACTACAACATTTGTGCATGCTATATCTTATATTGATTATAACTATCCCAACATGTATATCTTTAAATGTACAAGTTTTACTCAGATTATTAACGAAAAAATATTAGTAACCAAACTTTGGTTTCTTAGATCTTAAACTAAGTTTTGTTAGAAATCTTACCGAGTTTATTTGTGTATCGGATAGTGTTTCTTAGCTTCTTTCATCTCTAGATCTTCTTCTTCATCATGAGATCAAGAGCTCTTATGCTATATTTTCAAGATGATTGTTGTTGTGGCGAATGAGAGTATGTTTGAGTATGATCTCTTGTGTCGACATAGTTCTATGGTCTTCTTTCATCAGCTTAAGTGAACTCTTGAATTGATAAGATTGTAGGTTTTTAGAGATATTGGTGTATTTATAGCTAGGTTTTTATTGGGCTTCAGTTTCTAATAGTCTAGTTTTACTTTAGGTTGGGCCTTTTTTTCGAAATGGATTCATCTCAGCCACTTTTGTATTTGGTTTAGTCTTGTCCACTTGGTTGGGGTTACGTTATTTATTCTTGTATTTTCCAATGTGATAGTTGTTAATGACACTTACCCCATATGGTAAACCTTTTTCTTCGCCATTTTTAGAACTTGTCACATTGATATGACATTGGAGATTGTAAGTTGGGATATCAAAATCCTATTGTAAATTCCTTGGCAAAATAGCCAGACGCATTTCATTGAGAACTTAGTCATTAACTAAAGTAGTTGTACGAGGAGTTATATTATGATTAACATGAACATCAAGGCACGGTGATTGACATGATTGACTAAGAGTAAATTTCACCATATTTACCACTCTTATAATATTGCAATGTGAAAAAATTGGAGGCATTAGGTTAGGTAAGGGTGAGGGAAAATAATAAATTATTATTTTACATTCAATATGTTCCCGTTCACGTCGCCGCCACTAGACGGATGTAACATTGAGATTTCAATTTCAAAATGTTCCTATTTTTTGTATAGAACTATAATGATTGAGAATGATTAACAATATTTTAACTATAAAATAAATTTGAAATAAATAATTTATTGTACACTGTATTAAATATAAAAATAAGGACTAATGACATGTATCGCAATAGGGATAACTTTTTCATTTCCTTTTTTCTTCCCTTTACCTTAATCATAACTTCTCACAAAATTTTAATTTTGTGGCACCTTTAACTAATCCATTAAAAAGGAATATTACATTTTGTGGAATATCCAATTGAAGGTAAAAAATAGAATGCAAATACCTAAGTGTGAATTGCATTCCATCATAGTTAGCAACAATAGAACTTAAGTTAGAAAGTCATGTAAATTTCTAGTTAGAAACATTAGTATTCTATCTAGCATCCTCACGAGAACTATTTAAATTATGATTCAATTAAACATTTAAGAAAATTTCATTAGTAGCATTAATATTGCATTTAATTTAAAGGTTATGATTTAAAACCTACATACCAAGGATCATTGATCAAGAGAACTTGAACCTTCAAACGTTAGTGGGTGGGTTAACTGCATCATGTGTCTTTCTCTAACTTAGATCACTAAAAATACAATAAAAAGAAAGAAATTATAGTTTTCATTCATAAGTATTACTTAAAATGGTAAACAAAAAGATAAACCAATGAAATAAATCAAAATGAGAGAGAGAGAGAGAGAGAGAGAGAGAGAGAGAGAGAGAGAACTCCAATAAAAATTAAAATAACGTATTAAAATAAAAAAAAGTTATATTTTATTTTAGAACCCCCTTACCATAAAATGAAAAGGTTAAGTTCTAATTTAATAACAAAATTTTCAAATAAAAATGAGATTGAGATATTATATACCTCCTCACACATACAAAGTTCAATGCAATATGCAACTTTCACCTTTACTGTACACATAAAATATAAGAAGAATCATACTCATTAAGAAATTTGAAGATGCTAATGATTTAGTTAAAGTAATGGCATTAAAATACTCTCAAATATAAACATGTACCTGCCACTAAAATATGGTATATAAAATATCATTGACAAATATCAAATATGATCTAAAATATATAAATTAATTATAGAACTATTTCTAACTAGAAACAAACTTGATAAGTGAGTAAGGTGGGTTTTAATTGAATTCGAACCATCCTAAGAGTTACCAATCAAATTACACAATGGCTTTATATAAAGAAATAGTCTTAGCACAAGATATGTTTCTTAAAGTTTACTTAAATAAAGGAAATATTAGTCATGAAATTGTTAAAATTTCCTTCATTACAGAAAAAATAGAAGAAACCCTATTTGGATGCCACCATTATTCTCTACATTACGTTAATATCATATTATACTAAACCCTTAGGGATGCCATGAAAATGTTAAGCTTCACAATTAAAGTCAAGGTTACTAAAAAAAACTTCATAATGAAGATATTAAATACCCAGATGAAGAAAAAAAGTATAAATGGATATAATATCTCAATTAAATCAAAATTTAAGGAAAAATGTTCGTTTTCACTCAACGCCATTACTGAATGCATTATTGTTTTGCACAAATTTTAACATAAATCCTAAAAAATATGAGTATGTATATATATATATATATATATATATATATATAGAGAGAGAGAGAGAGAGAGAGAGAGAGAGAGAGAGAAAGATGCACTACCTCAGGGTAATAGATTGATAGAATGCAAAGATATATGATGTCAGTTTATTTACACTAAAACCATGTAATATCTACAAAGGTAGGATCTATAAAGTTAGCATAAAGAACACAAAATTTATAGCAATAAGAATATAATTAAAATGGAGAGTGCTTACTAGAAAAGAGATATAAATTCATTCACACTTAAACCAATTTTGAACTATAGTAAGAATTAACCAATCAAACCCCAGAATTACCCTAAATAGAGAGAAGAAAGATTGTACCTTTTATTCGAAGAGTAAAAATCATAGAAAAAATCTACAAATTCTAAGAGGAAAAAACCCTCAACCCCATGTTTGAGAGAGCGAGAGTGATAGAGAGTTACATAAAGTCAACCTAAATAAGAAATGAAAGAACATAGAGTACTTGGGTTATATATATATATATATATATATATATATATATATATATGGATAGAGAGAGAGAGAGAGAGAGAGAGAGAGAGAGGAGGGAAAGGGTAATAGGGGGAAATAAAAATTTGAAATTTGAATTAATCGTTAATAAATAATCTCAACCCTTCATTTATGTGCGAGGATGTGGCACTAATCTAAACCCTGATTATTTTATACACAACTAGCATCACAACCCAAACAAACTTTATCTCTATCTCCCACCTCTCTCTCTCTCTTTCTTTCTCGCCACCTCTCTCTCTCTCCCTCTCTCTCTCTCTCTCTCTCTCTCAGACACACACACACACACACACACACATGCACTAGTTTGATTTTATAAAATCTAAGGTTTGGTTATATTTATTTTTAGGTTTTGTTGAAATGTGTTTCTAGGTGGTGGGGTGGTTGAAATTGTGTAATACCCCGCATTTTTTTATTGAATCAAAATTTAACTAATTGAAAAAAAAAACAAAAAAACTATGCCAGTATATATATTCGAAATGTTTGGAAATAAAAATTTAAAATGAATTAATTGAGATACGAATGTGCGACTTAAATATTAGAAGCGAATTAACGCGTAAAAGGATCGACGGGGTTAAATTTGACGCAATGGTATTTTTGTAAATAAACTAACCCTAGGTATAAATAGAAAAGAAGAGAAGAAGTCTTCATTTTATCATTTCACAAAGGGGGCTAGGGTTGGTAGAGAGAGAGAGTAAGAAGAGAAGAAAGCTAAGAGGATTTCAAGAAGATTCTACTTCTCCATACAATCCAAGGCAACTTAATAACCTATATGTGTATATTATGTATCTATAATGAAATTTCACATGAACAAGTATTTGGATCCCTAAATTAATATGAAATTGATGTTAAAAATGATATGCAATGTATTAGGATCATCATCCATGTAGATTCAAATGCAATAACATCATTATAGTGACTGAGATATAGAACAACCTCTTGAATTTTAGAAATCTATGAAATTAAGTAAAGCGTCATATTAAAAACTGTTTTGAGTTTTTTGGTTCTGAAAATGGATTTTTCGTCCACGTTTCCCGGTGGAAAACATATTCTGAACAACTTTGTAGTTTTAAGTTTTTTTGAAGACAGATCGAAAAAGTCTCAAATCGGCGTTTTAAAATTATGTGCACAAAGTTGTCGTGAACAGGTCCGAACTGTATATGTTAGTTTTGGGTTTGTTTAAGGTAGGATACGGTAGTGTGCTCGAGTGACCTTGTAGTAAATCACGTTCCGAACAACTTGGTAGTTTTAAGTTTTTCCAAAAACGGATCGAAAAAGCCTCAAATCGGTGTTTTAAAATTTTGGGCAAAAAGTTGTCGAAAATAGGGCCGAATATTATATATTAGTTTCGGGTCTGTTTTATGCAGGCTATGAAAATGTGTTCGCGCGTCCTTATATAAAAACACGTTCCGAATAATTTTGTAGTTTTAAGTTTTTCCAAAAACGGTTCGGAAGAGACTCGAATTTGCATTTTAAATTCTGGGCAGCATGTTGTTGAAATAAGAGTGATAATATTTTTCATGTTGATAATAAGATAATTGTGGTTTTGTGCCTAATATCCTAACTTGATCACATACTTGTGGTTATTAGGGATATATAACCTTGAAATGATTTGATGTTGAATTAGTAGATTAATGATGTAAATTATGTTATATTATAAATAATGACTATTGTATAACTCGAGTAAGAGACTTGACACGATTGTATATATATATATAAGCATAAAATTGTTTTACATGTATATTGTTGAGTATACACTAGACTAGTCCTCCGGTCGACGTAGGCACATGTTGAATGCGATTTTTTATGATTGATCCGGTTAGGTTCCGCTCGAGTGCCGTGTTGGAGATAAACCACCGGAACCGGACACACGGTTGTAATGCGGGTCGGATAGAAAGACCTTGGAACGCCATGTGATTTAGGACTTAGTAAGATTGTCCTTGCCACGTAATATTGGGGAGTATTCGTGTGTAGGCCTAGTGTTACGACTTGTTCCCCTGGGTAACGATAGTGACCCGATATGACTTGTGTGAGATATTATGCTTGTGTCTTAAAATAATATCCTGAATCGATGCATTTGATAATATACTTGAAGGAAATATTTTGATACGTTAAATACTGAAATGAGATTAATAATGATTAATCATGATTCGATATGAGACTACACGTTACTCGAGTTTGGGTTGGGTAGTCACGACATAGGAACATTGTTTGGGTAATTGAACAACTTAATTACTGGAGACGAGTAATGACTAGTGTGCTTTCATTATAAGTACATCTTATAATCCTATAACTTGTTTTATTGCTTTGACGTTCGTATATATTGCTACTTGCTCCTCTCCTATATATATAATATATGACAGGTCCTCGTCCTGATGGATAATAGACTATGGATCTTGATGAGATCATATCAATCTTAGGATTCCTGTAGCTGTGGAGTTATTCTATTTTAATTTATGTCGCCTGTTTTCCTTTTCTTGAGGGTGGTATCAGAGATTAATATCACGTTGTTTATACCTGGTATTTCAGAGAATTGTTGTATTATTCTTTCCCGTTTTGTGTTGGGCCGCATGTATTGGCATTTTATATTTTCAGTTTGAGATTACTGATGGATTATTGTAGTTAATAGTTATGAGTTGGTTTCACTTGTTATAGTTGTTATTATATGATTTGATTACACGTATGACAGTGTACATGTTTACTTTACTGCATTTATTTAAATTTTGTTTCTAATGCCAACATATTGACACTCCACTTTAATTTAATTGGGCATAGCTAACCGAATTAGATATAAAAAGCAGGGTTGTCACAGTTGGTATCAGAGCACGGTTTTAGAACCTTTAGGGATCTGAAGGCGTCCGTTACGTTTTCCACACATCGTTTCTTTGATACTTTGAGACTTACAACTAGGTTTTGTATTCTATGACTTCGAGAAAAAAAAAATCGAGCCACTGATCCGAGATGACCGACTATGAGTGCCCGAGTGTATAGGAGGGGTTCCTTGTTTGGATTTCGCTTGCGAGATCTCCAAGCACGAAGGTTTACTTTTATCGGGAGTTAGGACTTTTCGCATGATATATCCATTACTTTAAACTGTTGCACCCAATTATATATGTGATATATGTTTTTAACTTTTCCTTCTAGTTCTCATACTCTGTGGTTACTCTCTTCAGATGAGGAGACGCAACGATAAACTGGCAGGAATGGTAGGAAGGGCGGGGGCTCAGGAGCAGCCTCCCCCACTCGCACAAGGGATGGTAGGAGGTTTGTCCCAGGCCGATTGGACGGCTATATCACAGGTTGTAGCTACAGCAGTAGCAGTAGAACTTTCGACGCATCCCGCGCCCGGACCAGTGCCAGCACCAGCACCGGTACCATATGTTGTCATCGCACCACCTGTAGTGGCTGAGCCGGAGCCACAAGTGCCAGTAGTTGTGCAACCCGCATCTGTTGTGAGTGGGTTTGATAAGAGACGTCCGCCTTCGTTCGCCGGTGACGTGGGTCCATTGGAGGCGCTTCAGTGGAAGCGAGATATATGCAGACATTTGAGACTAGTTGACTCCATAGAGGTGCAGAAACAAATTTTCGCTACCTTTCGTCTGACTGGGGAGGCGTTGTGCTGGTGGGAGTCCATTACTTCTACAGCTCGGCAGGATGTTATGCATATTGCTGATTTTTGGGCTCGTTTTGAGGCGAAGTTTGTACCTCCTACACAACGTATAACTTTGAGAAGGTTTGATACCCTGAAGTAGACTAGTTCAGTTTTTGAGTATGAGCGAGAGTTTACCTCAATGGTAGAGTTTGCTCCCGAGGTGCAGGAAGATGATGCTTTGAAGACTCAAAGGTTTATTGAGGGGCTATCTTGGCCAATTCGGGGGTTCTTACTAGCGAATCCGTCATTTGACTGTTATGAGGTAGCGGTGAATGCAGCATTGCATCACTGCAATGATCGTTCTGAGCATGTGGTGGGCAAACGAGGGGTGATAGGATAGCACGATAGGACCCATGAGGTTGTATTTACAAGACAACAGGGCCCACAAGGGGGCCAACAGTCAGGAGGCCATCAGGCTAAGCGGTACAGAGGCCGTCACCATGGGAAGCAGGCCCAGGGCCAGCAGGGTCAGGCCATTCAGGCCAATCTGATTCAGACCATTCCACGCCAGGGTCACCCGCACTAGGGCCAGGGCCAAAGAGGGCAGGGCCAACGGGGTCAGGGTGAGAGAGATCAACACCGGGCCAATAGGCCCAACATCGGAGCTTTGGTCCAGTAGGCACGAGATAGGGGTCCTGTTGTATGCTTCCAGTGCGGAGAGATTGGACATATGAGGAGGGCTTATCCCCGAGGGTAGGCGTAGGGAGATAGAGCACATCAGCAGGTACTCCCACCACCACCACCACCACCATTTCTGGAATTACCAATGGTAGCAGCAGTATCACCAATTCATCCACAGTTATACCATGGGCGTGTATATGACGTTCAGCCTTTTCAGTCGCAGGTGCGATGACTGGCGATTCAGGGTACGCTTTATGTTTATAGGTCTCATGCGAGATTACTTTTTGACACTGGTGAATCACACTCGTTCTCCAATTATGAGTTTGCTAGGACATCGGGGATGATATACGTTGCAGAGGCGATAGTTTCCCACGTGAGTACACCTTTGAGTGGTACGGAGCTTCGCCACGTTTGTAGAGGGGTCGCGATTGAGATCGGGAGGCTTCACTTCTCTGTCGATCTTATTTTGATTGAGATATGTACCTACGACGTGATTATAGGGTTTAATTGGTTGTATGCATATCATGCCCAGATTGACTGTCGTGGGAGTGCGATCACATTTTCCATTCCTGGTCAGGAGATGTACCTAATAGCATTACCTAGTTTAGAGGGTGGAGCCAGCACACATCTGTTTTACATCGACGAGGATTCTCCTGATGGGGTGTCCATTTCTTTGGATACGATCCCTATAGTGAGGGAGTTTGCGGACATCTTTGGTGAGGTTCCTGGTTTACCTCCAGCTCGTGCGATAGAGTTTTGCATAGAGTTAGCACCGGGCACGAGACCGATTGCCAGGGCCCCGTACCGTATGGCATCCTTAGAGATGAAGGAGCTTAGGGAGCAGATTCAGCAGCTGTTGGGCCAAGGTTTTATCCGTAGGAGTACCTCGCCTTGGGGAACTCCAGTGCTCTTTGTGAAGAAAAGGGATGGCTCACTTTGATTGTGCGTCGATTATCGAGAGTTGAACAAGGTGACGATTCAGAACAAGTATCCGTTACGTCGTATTGATGATATGTTCGATCAGTTTAGGGATGCTTCATTCTTTTCGAAGATTGATTTGCATTTCGATTATCACCATTTAAGGATTTGGGAGGAGGATGTGCCGAAGACAGCGTTCCTGACTCGATGTGGTTTGTCTGAGTTTCGGGTCTTGCCGTTCGGCTTAACCAATGCGCCTGCAGTATTCATGGATTTGATGAATCGTGTATTCAGGCCATACTTGAATCAGTTTATTATCGTGTTCATTGATGATATCTTGATCTATTCACGGTCCGAGGAGGACCATGCCAGACATTTACGATTGGCTCTTAAGACCTTGAGAGAGCATCAGCTTTATACTAATCTCTCCAAGTGGGGGTTTTGGATGCGAGAGGTGCAATTTTTGGGCCACATTGTGACGGAGGCTAGGATTGTTGCCGATCCTAGCAAGGTTACTGTTGTTGTCGAGTGGGGGAAACCCACTACGCCAACTGAGATTTAGAGTTTTCTGGGTCTAGCGGGTTACTATCGGAGGTTTATTCAGGGCTTCTCGAAGATTGTGAGTCCTCTTACCCATTTGACAAAGAAGGGTGTTACTTTCGTCTGGAGTTCAGAGTGTTAGGAGGCTTTCAAAACTTTGAAGGAGAAGCTTACATCAGCGCCAGTCCTTGCATTGCCGAAAGCTGGGGTTGAGTACCGCGTGTACACTGATGCGTCATTACAAGGGTTAGGAGTTGTTCTGATGCAGGAGGAGAGACCTATTTCTTATATTTCGAGGAAATTGAGGCCTCATGAGGACCGTTACCTGACTCATGACTTAGAGTTGGTGGTGTTTTTGCATTGTATTCATGGAGACACTACTTACTTGGGGAGAAGTTTACGTTGTTCACCGACCATAAGAGTCTTCAGTACTTGTTCTCTCAGAAGAACTTGATTATACGACAGAGAAGATGGGTTGAATATGTGAAGGACTACTAGTTTTCCATACAGTACTACCTGGGTAAGGCAAACGTGGTTGCTGATGCTTTGAGCCGGAGACCCGCAACGTCGTTGTCCGCCTTGGAAGTGGAGGAGAGTGTTGAACTGTCAGGTGTTTGGAAAGCTCAGTGGAAGGAGCTGGGTAGCCTTGATGTTAGCAGAGAATTTATGGGGACTGTATCTATATTAGTTTATATTGTTGAACGGGTTGTGAAGGCCCAGTCTTCTGATGACTTTTGTCAGGAGAAGGTGAAGGCATTGATGTCTGGGGGCATTCAGTGTTTCTCGATTAGTTCTGACGGGGGATTTCATTATCAGGGACGGATTATTGTGCCGAATGATACCGATTTGCGAAAGTCCTTATTATCTGAGGCGCATGGATCTAGATTCACTGTTCACCCTGGAGGTGATAAGATGTATCAGGATATGCACCGTATGTATTGGTGGGTTGGGTTAAAGCGTGATGTAGCCGAGTTTGTCTCAAAGTGTGCCACTTGTCATCTTGTAAAGGTGGAATATCAGAGACCTGGAGGGGAGTTGCAGCCGTTGTCCATTCCCGATTGGAAATGGGAAAGCATCTCCATGGATTTCATTGCTGGGTTGCCAAGATCGCAGCGCGGTCATGATTCGATTTGGGTCATCGTCGACAGACTAACAAAGGTGGCTCATTTCCTTCCAGTGAGTATGAATTATATGGCAGCACAATACGCCACGATGTTTATTAATGAGATTATGAAGTTGCATGGGGTACCGCGTGATATCGTGCCCGACCTTGGCAGTGTTTTCATGTCGCACTTTGGGGGCAAACTTCAGGAGGCGATGGGAGTTCAGTTGAGTTTGAGTACCTCATTCCACCCTCAGTCTGATGGTCAGACGGAGTGGGTGAACCAGATTTCGGAGGACATGTTGCGAGTTTGTGTGTTGGACTTCAAAGGTGGTTGGGATATGCATTTGCCACTGGTGGAGTTCGCATACAATAATAGTTATCAACACACTATTGGCATGGCACCATACAAGGCTTTATACGGCAGGCCTTGTCGATCCCCTACATGTTGGTTGGAGTTTGGAGAGCATCGAATGCTGGGTCCGGATATTATTAGGGAGACCTCAGATAAGGTTGACTTGATTCGTGCACGGATGAAGACCGCGCAAAATCATCAGAAGACTTATGCTGACATAAGGCGGAGGAAGTTAGAGTTCGCCGTTGGGGACCAAGTGCTGTTAAGGGTCTCACCCATGATAGGCGTTGTTCGCTTTGGTGCCAAAGGGAAGCTTTCACCACGATACGTGGGTCCGTTTACAGTGTTGGACAGGGTGGGGCCGGTTGCTTACCGTTTAGCCCTACCTGACCATCTCTAGTGGGTACATGATATTTTTCATGTATCCATGTTGAGGAAGTTCTTACGTCCCGAGGACTCACACCTACACATATATTTAGATGGGGTTGAGTTACAGCCCGATGGGAGCTACGAGGAGAGGCCGGTCAGGATCCTAGATCGTCGTGAGCAGTAGTTGAGGTCAAAAGTCATTCCTCTTGTTCGTGTTATGTGGAGTAATCATGATGAGTCTCAGGCCACTTGGGAGAGAGAGGATGACTTGCGAATTAGTCACCCATATCTCTTCATGGAAGGTACGTGCGAAACTACCTTACTTGACTTGAATTGATTTATTTTATTTCGAATTTCGAGGATGAAATCCCGTTCGTAGAGGGGGAGAATGTAATACCCTGCATTTTTTTTATTGAATTAAAATTGAAGTAATTGACAAAAAAAACTATGCCAGTATATATATTCGAAATGTTTGGAAATAAAAATTTAAAATGAATTAATCGAGATACGAATGTGCGACTTAAATATTAGAATTGAATTAACGCATAAAAGGATCGAGAGGGTTAAATTCGGCGCAATGGTATTTTTGTAAATAAACTAACCCTAGGTATAAATAGAAAAGAAGAGAAGAATTATTCATTTTATCAATTCACAAAGGGGTCAAGGGTTGGTAGAGAGAGAGAGTGAGAAGAGAAGAAAGCTAAGAGGATTTCAAGAAGATTCAACTTCTCCATACAATCCAAGGCAAGTTAATAACCTATATGTGTATATTATGTATCTATAATGAAATTTCACATGAACATGTATTTGGATCCCTAAATTAATATGAAATTGATGTTAAAAATGATATGCAATGTATTAGGATCATCATCCATGTAGATTCAAATGCAATAACGTCATTATAGGGATTGAGATATAGAACAACCTCTTGAATTTTAAAAATCTATGAAATTAAGTAAACCGTCATATTAAAAAGTGTTTTGAGTTGTTTTGGTTCTGAAAATGGATTTTTCGTCCACGACGCCCGGTAGAAAATCATATTCTGAACAACTTTGTAGTTTTAAGTTTTTTTGAAGACGGATCGACAAAGTCTCAAATCGGCGTTTTAAAATTCTGTGTAGAAAGTTGTCGTGAACAGGTCCAAACTGTATATGTTAGTTTTGGGTTTGTTTTAAGCAGGATACGATAGCGTGCTCATGTGACCTTGTAGTAAATCACATTCCGAACAACTTTGTACTTTTAAGTTTTTCCAAAAACGGATCGAAAAAGCCTCAAATCGGCGTTTTAAAATTCTGGGGGGAAAGTTGTCGAAAATAGGGGAGAATATTATATATTAGTTTCGGGTCTGTTTTATGCAGGCTATGGAAATGTGCTTGCGTGTCCTTATAGAAAATCACGTTCCGAACAACTTTGTAGTTTTAAGTTTTTCCAAAAGCGGTTCGAAAGAGCCTCGAATCTGCATTTTAAATTCTGAACAACATGTTGTTGAAATAAGAGTGATAATATTTTTCATGTTGTTAGTAAGATAATTGTGGTGTTGTGCCTAATATCCTAACTTGATCACATACTTATGGTTAGTAAGGATATATAACCTTGAAATGATTTGATGTTGAATTAGTAGATTAATGATGTAAATTATGTTATATTATAAATAATGACTATTGTATAACTCGAGTAAGAGACTTGACACGATATTATATATATATAAGCATGAAATTATTTTACATGTATATTGTCGAGTATACACTAGACTAGTCCTCCGGTCGACGTAGGCACATGTTGAATGCGATTTTTTATGATTGATCCGGTTAGGTTCCGCTCGAGTGCCGTGTCGGAGATAAACCACCGGAACCGGACACATGGTTGTAATGCGGGTCGTATAGAAGGACCTTGGAACTCCATGTGATTTAGGACTTAGTACGATTGTCCTTGCCACGTAATATTGGGGAGTATTCGTGTGTAGGCCTAGTGTTACGACTTGTTCCCCCGGGTAACGATAGTGACCCGATATGACTTGTGTGAGATATTATGCCTGTGTCTTAAAATAATATCCTGAATCGATGCATTTGATATTATACTTGAAGGAAATATTTTGATACGTTAAATACTGAAATGAGATTAATAATGATTAATCATGATACGATATGAGACTACACGTTACTCGAGTTTGGGTTGGGTAGTCACGACATAGGAACATTGGTTGGGTAATTGAACAACTTAATTACTGGAGACGAGTTATGACTAGTGTGCTTTCATTATAAGTACATCTTATAATCTTATAGCTTGTTTTATTTCTTTGACACTCGTATATCTTACTTCTTTCTCCTCTCCTATATATATAATATATGACAGGTCCTCGTCCCGATGGACAATAAACTATGGAGCTTGATGAGATCATATCAATCTTAGGATTCCTGTAGCTGTGGAGTTATTCTATTTTAATTTATGTCGCCTGTTTTCCTTTTCTTGAGGGTGGTATCAGAGATTAATATCACGTTGTTTATACCTGGTATTTCAGAGAATTGTTGTATTATTCTTTCCCATTTTGTGTTGGGCCGCATGTATTGGCATTTTATATTTTCAGTTTGAGATTACTGATGGATTATTGTAGTTAATAGTTATGAGTTGGTTTCACTTGTTATAGTTGTTATTATATGATTTGGTTACACATATGACAGTGTACATGTTTACTTTACTGCATTTATTTAAATTTTGTTTCTAATGCCAGCATATTGGCACTCCGCTTTAATTTAATTGGGCATAGCTAACCGAATTAGATATAAAAAGCAGGGTTGTCACAAATTGATTATTCAAATCGATGATGTGTGTGTGTGAGTGTGAGTGAGAGAGAGAGAGAGAGAGAGAGAGAGAGAGAGAGAGTATTTTGATTTTTTTTCTTTTATTATATTTTATAAGTTTTTATAAAAAAAAGTTTTTACCATATTAAATCATTTAATTGATTTATTTTAAGTTTTTGTACAAATCACTAGTTATATAAGTGTGAACAAATATTTCCGCCTAACCTTGACGTACTTTCACCAATTATTAAACTTGACGTACTTTCAGATTTACCATGGTAAGTTGAAACACCAAGTGAAGGATTGAAAATTACACACAAAACTTTAAGATTTACGGTGTCTTTTTTTTTATAACAACAACAACAACAACAACAACAACAACAACAACAACAACAACAATTAATGATGATGATGATGATGATGATGATGATGATAATAATAATAGTAGTAGTAGTAGTAGTAGTAGTAGTAGTAGTAGTAGTAGTAGTAGTAGTAGTAGTAGTAGTAATCGATATATTTACATTATAAATATACTCAATTTTCCTTTATCTTTCCTAAAAAATATTGTGTTTTAATATGTAGTGTTTTGTGATAATATTTTTCCTACAGGATATTAAGTATGTGGGAATCAAAACTTTTTGATAAATAAACACAACAAAAAGTGCATAAAAATTATTTAACTTTCTTTTCATTTCTTGACAATCAAACAGAGCTTAAATGGACCCAACTATTTCTCATTGTTACAAAGTTAAAATGGAAAGTGAATGCCGAAAAAGTTAAATGAAAATAAGTAAAGGAAAAATAAAACCATTTCCGTTTATCTGTCTCTTTAACATAGAAAAATAAGTGAAAGTTATATATAAATATATCATTATAATTTATATAAAACAAGTATATAGTATATTTTATTTACATTGAATGAATAAGATTAAATAACATCGACATAACTTAAACATTAAAAATATCAAATAAAATTATGAAAAAAGATTAATTTGTAAACATATTTAAAAATAAAATATATTTGTAATGAATAGTTTCAAGTAGGTATTTTACTAATAGTAATAATAAATAATTAATATTTTACATGATAAAGATATCAAAGTTTCCTACAACTTTTAATGTATTTTGTGAGAAAAAGTTTCCAATAAGAAAGTTTATGCATGTAGGACCCACACATTTTCTCTAACCAAATGAAAATTGTTTTAAAATTTACTTTCCTTTTTGTGCATTCAAATGAATCATAAGGGAAATGATGACATAATGGGACCACGCCCGAGGTAAACGATTTAGCCTCCATAGCTAAGGGGCTAATTCTTTCAAGGCTCCCAACACCTAGGATTACAAATTTGGACTAGGGTATAAAGCCTACGTAGAACAACTGGATTGCCTTGAATAACGTGAAAATTAGGACAATTGAATGAAAAAATAAGTCTACACCATATAGTGCTTATAACCAAGTCTCTCCAATGAAGGGTAACCCATACAGTTCTTCAATAGTGATGGAAAACTCTAACACCTTAATGTCACCATCTACCAAAGCAACTAATCCATCTATGGTGTAATAAAGATGCAGGACACCATTTATTGATCAATTGAAGTGGTTCCTAATCGACCCAAAACCATCCCACCCCCAAAGAGATATCCTATGTAATAGTCTATCAGTCCCAGCAATAAACTATACCTACTCATCTTGCAACTAATATTTCACCTTTTCCTAATCGGGATATCAACATATACTCATAACCATGCTTATGTGGGGCGCAACTACAAAAATACTTATCTGGATGCATCCCACACAGTTGGAGCCATCAAAATCTTAGAAAAATAACCCGCTGAGGCCATACCCCACCAGAAGGAATCCCTTGACATTCATACAACATTAGGCCGGAACTAATCAATCCTTCTCCCCATAACTATGCATGTGGAAAATTTGTCAGTCTTCAATATGTAGTGTCAATATTGGCCACCTTTAAGTTTTTCCAAAGACTATAACCCTGGAACCTATATATGTCGAGTGTCGGTACTATTAGGTAAACATCTATTGTGAAGATGTGGATGTTGTGAGAGATAAAAACAAGATAAATTCCAAAGCCTCTTCTAAAGATGAATACCTTAAAGAATCTACCTCGAATAAAAAAATATGGCTAGGATCTACCATAACTACATGATCATCATATGATACTCCAAATCAGAAGGATGATTAACTACTCATAACTTTGGTAAAAACTCTCTCTCCGGACCTTAACTAATATGGAAGTATGTTGGATAGATGCCACGGTAGCCATAACTCTCGTCCAACTCAATACAAAACTCCCATTGACCAAAAAAAGTCTCGAGTACTCGATTAGACTGAGGTGATGATCCTAAATCCAACACCGCATACCTATAGTCCCATATCCTTATACGATATTTTACTCCGGCTATAAAAGCCTGAGCAAGAAGCTCAGGCATTTTTCTTAATCTCTCCGAATAAAGAAAGTGACTTTATCAATCGATCAGGACAACACTCCACTCCTCATAATCATACCGAAAAAAGAGGAGTCCGTATGATGGTGCCATTATCTCATTCTCCCGAACACCGATTCTCCCTCATCCATCTATTATCTCAATCATTTGTGTATCGAGATTTGTCATGGATAGAAATATCCTCCACTATCAGTTCTATCACCATGAAACTGTATGGATACAACCATAATTTCACACTTCAGACTACTACAGATGATAATGGACAAGTCATGCCCCTGCTATTGATATACAATGTGTCCAACATCAATTTCTTCCCCATCTTAACAACCACCGATATAGGACACACTTACTCAGAATTTACACCTTATTCCGTGGCCATCAGAGTCCATGACGATACTCATGGAGAGGTGCTAGGAGCCATCACTCTCATACTCATCATCGGACCCATCAAATATGACACTGAGTTTTAAGTACTCGACATCCCTGCCAATTTCAACCTTATGCTAGTAAAATCTTGGATACATCTTATACGGGAATTACCCTCGTTAATACATATGGAAGTAAGGTTTCCTTTCAATATGAATGTCATCACAGTCTACGGTGATGATCATTGGGACACAATTACTAACACTAATACAATTCCAATCTTAAACACCCTCCACGATAGCAATTACATCTGCCTCAGCGAGTTTTGGATCATCCCACTCATGCATAAAAAGAAGAGGAACCATTTTTCTTAATATAACCGCTTGAATCATTCATAAGATAGGACACATTCTAGGATTCAAACTTGGGAAGAATAAATTGTGAACTTTAGAGTCCGTCATGGTCACAAAGCACAAGGGAGAAGACGACCTTAGCTGCACCCCCAATAAAGAATCTCGAACCCCTACGTCAAAGACCCCCATCATAGATTGAGTGGTCACTTCCATCTCGAATGGTAAGTCTTTCCTTATCACGACCTTTAAGAGACTTGGAAGGATAAATAAAAGAATTCCTTACAACTCAGAAATGTTCACCAGATGACTATAAAAAACATAACATTTAATGGGTCACTGATAAAGATAGATAGATCCCTGAGCGAGAGCCCGAATGTGTACTACCTACATTTATCTTCAAAAAAACTCTTTGGTCGCTATGCCAGGATCCTCAGACATAAGCCCCACAGAATTCTTCCACGCATGATACACCACCTACATCCCTCACGGCATTTTAATAAAGTAAAATGATTAGTGGTCAGCATCCCTGAACTGAATTGCTCCCCTTGTTTACTAAATATTATAAACCTTCCACTAGAGATATCGTCTCTAGTTGAACCTTAAGATGAAATCTCCTAACTTCTATGGAATTATAAGTGGAATGAGGAAAACCACAAAAACTTACTAAAATCCCTATCACATGTACTCCCTTACATCGACCCTATGATGAACTTAACTAAAGAGGACATCGAAATCCCTGAGGGAAAAATAAACCAGCTAAAATAATACCTTCTTCCCCAACTTGTATTCCTGGCCAAGGTACCAGAGCATCGAGGGACCACTCTAAAGTTCCTCCGATAGAATCTAACTCATATCGTAACTAATATCATTGGGTAGCGATACTGAATAATTGGACCTTTCCCAGATTCATCCTCGTTCTTATCATCCAAAATTGTTTTGATTTAGTACCCCCTTATCCATTCTTCTCATGTATTTTTCTATAAAAAAGAGTTTTATTTTATTTTTAGTGTTATCCTACCTCCCTTTGATGGCATAATAAATTTTGATTTCCTATATTTTCCTATTTGTGTTTCATGTGATGGTTATGAATCTAATGATGAATTTGTGGATCTAAATTACTAAAAACACTTAAAAAACTTTACCAATGCCAAATTGGACGTATGTATAACAAATGAGGATTACACAGTAACCATAAACTTGGACGATACCCCAAAGCCCAAACAACTATAAATAGGTTCCACCTTATTGAGAAAAAATATAAAAGGAGTTCATTGATCTCCTCACTAATTTTATTGGTGTGTTCGCTTGGTTTTATACTAACATGCTCGGGATAAATCCTGTCATTATTTTACATGAGATACCGACACTCACTGATGCAAATCCTATCTAATAGAGGTTCTATAAGATAATTCCTAAATAGTCCTTGAAAGTTAAGAATAAGTAGAGAAATAACTTGTCATTAGGTTCATCCTAGTAGTGGAATACCGAAAATGGTTAACCAACATCGTGCACATACCCAAGATTAAGGGCAAGGTTTGGATGTGCATATATTATAGAGATATCAATCGGGCCTACCTAAATGATGATTTCCCCTACCACGTGTAGACCTATTGGTAAGCAACATGATAAAAAATGCACTCAAATCATTTGTTGACATTTTTGCAAGATATAACCAGATAAAACCTCACTTGACCACTAAGAAATGACTAGTTACATCACCCCATGGGGATCATACTGTTACATGGATATGAAATTTAGTAAAAACTTTTGGGGAAATCTATAAGAGAGAAGCTATATCCATCCTTCATGACCTCATACACAAGGAAGTGGAAGTTTATGTGGATGACATGATCACGAATTTAAGGATTATGAGGGACACAATACCATTAGGCTTAATCCTTTGAAATGTGTCTTCGGGGTTACCAAGGGTAAGGTCCTTAAGTTATCATCGACAAGGAAAATATCAAAGTAGACCATGCCAAGGTCAAGCCCGAATGGGAGATGTCACCCCTAAAATGGAGAAAGAATTCATACGGTGTAACGCCCCGACCCAAATTTATGGGTTACCCGTAGTCAACCCTATCCGACCTAAGCATTAAGTATGAAGTGTAATGAAACATGCTACATAATGTTGCTAGTCTAATTTCATTTAATTAATATTTCACTTGTTTAACATGCAATTTATATTTCAAATCATTCTACGCGAGGAACCCGTGAGACACGTCCCAGGAATCCAAGCATGCAGAGCTACTAGTAAAAATTAAAAAGGATACTTACTTGAACAACGCCCTCAAAATACGGAACCCCGCTAAACCTTCCATAACAAATACGAGGTAATGAGATGAATGCCCCATGGAAAATATACAATAATGTAATATGGAATCGAATGACAGAAAGGAGAATCTAACACATTATATCTACGTGTATGTGCAACTACCACACACACACACACACACACACACACACTAATGCACCAAACCGTTTTTATTCCAAAAATGTTGTTCACCCTGATTAATTTACCTTAATCTTGTAAAATAAATCCCTTTTACTTAACTTGACATTTATTACTTGATTTAACACACCCGGTTAAATAATTAAAACAAATACAGTTTGTTTAAGGAAAATAATTTCTTTTCCTGAAATTACCCCTTCATTTACACCAATTCACATAGTATTTTCTTTGAAAATCACCCTTTCAACACAGGCTAACACCTTGTCAGTAAATACTTATTTTCATTAAAAACCTTTCGTAAACACATCCTTATGTTAATTATGGGTTAAACCTCTTTAGGTTGTTTAACTACCCATTTAATCAATACACTTCACGATTCCTTTACCTTATGGACATTAATCAATTTTCACATTACTTATCCATTTTACCCTTTATCGGATCCGAAAAATTTATTAATTCATTCAAGTTAGGTTGTATTTTTATATATTCACCACACAACCTATTTGTTAACATGTTCATTTTTATTATCATTTTCTCTAAATCTTCTTATATTTGCATATTTTAACGGGCTCCACACCATCGGCTATACCACCATATGCTCTGGAAAGTGGTTTCAGATCTTTCACCCCAGGGCTCCGGGATCTCTTTAATTATACTGGTGTCATCCGACTCCTGTTAATGCGTTTTCAGATTTTTCAAATGTCCACATTGTTCCACTTTTTCCCTTTTCCCGGTCGATGCCAAAATCCGGGGTTCCACCTCAATTTGTGTTATACTTTTTAAATATTATCATTTGTTGTACTTTTTACTCTAATATTGATTTTATCCCAAAATCATGTTCATTTAGTACCTTTTCATGTAAAACCCTTTCCAACATTTTTATTTCATAAAAATATTTAACTTTACGTAAATTTATCACTTTATCCATTTGTTTCCAAACTTGTCCTTTTCTTCCAATTTCATAAGAGTTAATCTCCTAAAAAGATTATTAAGTTATACACACCAACTTTTTAATGTTTTAACCATTTAACACATATTCAACACTTTTTCTAACCATATTCCAAGTTAGACATTTCTTCACTTTCTTTATCAATGAAACCCAATTACATTTGAGGACTACTTTATAAGAGAATGCCATTTTTGCTTTATTAATGTAATTAGTCTTACAACCTTACACTTATCACACTTACAACATTTTTATCACACACTTTAAAGATTAAATTTCTATTTTCCTTATTTCATGATTTAATTCACTTAAACCTTCAAAAAAATTGTTTATGTGTTCATTCTGTAAGGACATTGTTGTCCGTTATCAATTTAGTATGTCGTATAGCGCTACATGTCGTCGAAGAATTGAGAAGATTACATCTACAAGAGACGAATTCGAATTACAAGAAGACTTCAACACTCAAGCCCAACAAAGATGAATTTGGTAAAATGTGTTTAAGTTTCATTTACATTTCACATTAAAAGGATTAGGGTATTTTTTTTTATAAAAGTTAAAATGGTTTTTTAAACTTTTAGTAAATGGTTTTTTATTTTCAAAAATATTTTATCATTAAAGTTTTGGATAAATGTTTCTGATCTCGTGAACAGTTTTAAGTTTTGAAGTTTCCAAGATATTTAAAAGACTGAAACTTTTTGGGACATATGAATGATGTCATTCAAACGGTATCGTACTTGGTTCGAACGAGATCATATCTCGCTCAAACGATAATGTGTCGTTCGAACGAGATGTGGTTTATGCTCATATGTCACCGCCTTTAATTTTATTATATAAAGGGTGTCAGGCTACTGATTTTCGTGTGGAGAAACACTGGTTTTAAACAGAATACGATTTAAAATGTGTTTTTTGGTTTAGTCTCCAACATTTTGAGGGTTCAATCTTTTATTTTACAATTCAGAAAATCCCAAGTACTTTGTGTGAGTTGTTTTGTGTAACCTAAAGCATAGTTTGCTATTGCTCATACTTTGTGGGGAGATCTCTACAACCGAGGGTTGCGTGCTATTGTAGACTGAGTCTCGACATAATTTTGTGACTGCGTGTCATTAGGAGTGATGCGGTGTCCTGGGTTAAAGACTGAACTACGGTTCATGTAGGTTCGCTGCGTGTCGACTTATTACTGACGACATTGATCGACGCCTATAGGTATTTGAGTGTCAAAATCTATTTCATTATATCCATGTAAGTTGCGATTTACAATTATAGTGAAAGAAAAAAGTTTTTCCCTGAGGGGATTTTTCCTGAACTTTGTGTCTCATATTTTATTTATGTTGCTTTGACACTGCATGCATGTTCCATTTGAGTTTAAGGGTTGAATTGATTTGATTCATAAATTGACTCTAATTAAATAAGTTTATGATTGAAATTTGAGCAACTATTGAAATCGGTATCACACTGTAGGTTTTTCAAATTGGTATCGGAGCAGGTTACGTTAATTTATCATGTATTCCTATTTTCTGCACAAAAATTTGTGTGACATTGATTTTTTTTGAAAAATCTTATTTTTGAAAGTTTGTCTCAATGTTTCCAAATGAAAACTTATATAGTCGGTTGACAATTTTTGACAAGTCTAATTATTCTTACTCGAAAGCCCGTATGAAATCCCATTTAAAAGCAATCGATGAAAGAGTTTGGGTCATTTGTGAAAGAGGTTGGAATCCTCCCACTGTCACCACAAATAATGTCATGAATTTAAAACCCATGTCATACTGGACTGAGGATGAGTTTAGGCGGAGTACTTATAATTCACGAGAGTTAGTGCAATTTTTGGACATGTCATCCCTGACGAGTTTTGATGTATTATGACGTGCACCCCATGTAAAGAAGTGTGGGATATTTTTTAACTCACTCATGAAGGCACTAATGTAGTCAAAGAGTCTAAAATTAAAATTTTGACCACTCAATTTGAAACCATCAACATCCTAGATACCGAGTGTTTTAACGACTTTTATGAACGTTTGACCGACATTGTCAACACTAGTTTTAATCTTGGTGAGCCGATTCCCGATGCACGAGTGGTGGAAAAAAAATTTAAGACCGCTTCCTAAACATTTTATCCCTAAAGTGACTGTTTTGAATACCTTAGGAAATTTGAATCGTCTGAAATTAGAAGAGTTGGTAGGAGACGTACAGATGTATGAAATTGGCATGTTTTTCGACACTGTCAAACCTAAGGATAGAGGGATAACACTTAAAGCCCACTCTAAGAAAAAAAAAAGTGAGTTATTGTGAGTTCGAGTCTGAGGACGAGTCTGATTTTGACATGGCCCTACTTGCAAAGAATTTTAAAAAAATTCTCCAATTTTCGAAACAAAATTCTTCCAATAAAAGATTTTCGAAAAAAAATAGAAAGAAAGACAAGGCCAACGAAAGCGATGAGAAAGATAAAGAGGGTGAAGAAAAGCTTGAAAATTTAAAATGTTTTGAGTGTGAGGGGAGAGGGCATAAGTTATTTGAGTGTCCCACTAGGCTTAGGAGAGAGGGGAAGAAAGCCGCCATTCCTTTCTCACTTAGTGATAGTGAGGGAGATGAGTCCAGTAAAGGTTTTGCACATGGGATGAGTGTAGCTTTTTCGAGTCGCAAACCCACTTTGTCTCATGATAATAATGTTCACGAGAGCGACGGTGATGACTCGAGTATTTATAGTGGAGATGAGAGCGAGTTTGAGAGTGGAGATGAAAGTGAGCTCCAAAAAGCTTTTAGGGATTTGTACATAGAGATCTTGAAAATGAAGAAGTATAATAGGGATTTAGTTTGTCAGATTTTATATTTGGAGAGAGAGAAAGAAGTTTTAAGGAGGGAAAAGTGTGACTTGACCGACACAATGTCTAGTTTGACGACACATGTATCCCAACTTGAGAGTGATCTCGAACGTTCCCAGGAGGTCAAAGTCCCTTTAGAGAACGCATCTCAGAAAGTTGAAAAGATGCTTCTTAGTCCTGTTTTAGGGGGTGGTGAGAGTTTAAGAATAAGTCATGATGGTTCTTCTACTTCTATTGTTGTACCTGATCCGATTCTCACTTTAGTATCTCGACCCAACCCACCTAGGCGTCCTGCACTTGTTAATAGAGCACGTCCTAGAGTTTTTGAGAGAGGTGTACCTAGGACTGTTTATGTTTTCTCCCATTGCAAAAAGAGAGGACACCATAGGGAGTTTTATCTTAAATTGGGTTATGTGTCACGCTTTTCTCGTATACATGTTTGCGCACATGCACCCATCCATGATACTTTTCTTGCACATAATGATAGAGAGTTTGCATATATTCAAGAGCAAGTAAATTTTTTGGTCAAGACTTCACACGATTTGATGGACTTGTTTCAAAAGATGTCACCATCTTGGTAAAACTCCACCGCACCTACTGGGTGAGGTTTATACATGTTTTCTTGCATAAGTTGACCTGCATGATGTTATCTTTTGCCTATTGCTAATATGTATCATTTGTTTTATAATTTTTTAGCATTTTTTATTTGCTTTTCTTACTTTTAGCACTGTTTTGGATCTATTTGCCCATTCTAGGAACTATTTTTTTTCAAAATTTTCCCACTGGACAAAACTGTGTGACATTTTGAATATTCTAGGAATTTTCTCTTCTCGTTCTAACGAGAATCCATCTCATACGAAGTCTTCTCGTGATATCACCTGTCGTTCAAATGATAAGGAATCTCGTTTGAACGGCCCCAAGAATTTCTATTATGTTTGCAGTCCTCTATTTCATATTGATATAATATTTGGTACTGCTGGGTTATTTCTGAATAGTGTTAAAAAAATACAAAAAGATTTTTTTTTATAAAATTTTTGAAAAGTCCAAAAAGAGTTTTGTATTTTGTTTACACCTTATTTGAATGCACATTTAGGATGACCAAGTCACAATTTCATTCCATTTATCCATGTGACTATTTGATAGTGTTTTGAGACAATATATTGTGTCATTCATGTGCTTTACAAAGTTTGGAGTCTTTGAGATGATATAGTGTTGCTACCTACATGATTGACTCTATTTGTCCTTTATTGCACACATGCATGGATTTGTTTGACTTTTGTGCTTGTCTATCACATGTTGCTTAAGTGTTTCCATATCAATTTTGTCTATACAACGAACCAAATGCGATAAAACTTGACAAAGAGTAGTGCATGTTATAAACCATTTGTTAGTTTGTGTGATTTATTTTGGAAAATAAAAAAAGGATAAGAAAGGTATTTCATTTTTTCCTTTGCGATAAAGCCATTGTTTAAATGGACCTAAAAAAGTGAGGAATTGAAAATTATCCAGGGTCCAATGAGGTTTAAAAGAGCCCAAAACAATTGAAAGGCAATAACAGGAAAATTATGTCAAAAATGGGCCAATAGATTTTTAGTTTCATCACCTCATAAGAAAAATAAAAATCATTATATTTTAATGAGGGAGTTTGGATGAAATTTATAACGGTTTTCATGTCCTTTAATGTCATGAAAAAACATTATATGGTTTTGGATGTTATTGGTGTGGAAATCATTTATATTTTTATTTGTTGATATGATTAAGACGATGTCATCTAAATTCAACAATTTTTACATCTAAGGACCATTTTTTATGCTCATTCGTTAGGAGTACACTTATGCATCTTACACATATGATATGAGTGAGTTGATTTTCCTATCGAATTTGTTCACTGATTAGGCTCAAACTCTTTCGAATTTAGCCCCTTAATTTAGAGACCTTTACCATCTCGAATGGTGTAAAATGAGTGTAATTATCGCGTTTCCTTGACACTAACTCCTTCTAACAAGTACATGTAGTTTCATGTATTTCTCCTATATTTTTCAGGTATTTGAAGCATTGAGGAAGAAAGAAACTGGATAAGCATTGAGCGAAGTCCAAGGAGGAAAGTCAATGGGTAATTTAGTAAATTTTCAATCATCATATGGAGTTGAAGCCAACTAGAAATTTGAAGAGAATTCAATTTCAAGAACTTTGGAAGAAATGGCAAGTCAATCCGAGCTCCGGTGATCAAGTTACGAATATTTGAAGTTGAGAAGGAAAAGACCCCTGGATGAAGAAGAAGGGTGATCCAGACCTTTTATTGGAAAAGGATCTGGACCGCATAATAAGAAGCATTATGTCCCAAAATAGGGGGCGATCCGGACCTTTTATTGGAAGAGGAACCGAACCGCCTTAGAAAATACATTATGTCTCAAGGGGGGGATCCGTACCTTTTTCCCAAAAAGGATCCGGACCGCCTCAAGCTGTGGAACATTGTCTCGAAATAGGGGGTGATCCGGACCGCCTACCCCGATGGATCCGGACCGCATTGGATTTTTACAAATTTCTCTATTATTTCTCAGAGTTGTAATGGAGTCAAACTCTTGTAAAATTTCTAGTTTATTTATTTAGATTAGTTCCCTAATATAGGGAGTTCGATTTTTAGGTTAGCTAAGTAGGAGTACAGGGTTTTTGTAGTAAAAAAACCTAGTTTTCCATTAGAAGATTTTTCTGTAAGGATTCAAGCTTTTAATTTCTGCAATTCAAGTAACATTTTTCCTTTAATTTTTAATTGCTCATTAGTTTTAATTGCTAGTTTTGATTCTGGAAATTTCTTTTCAATTAGTTTCTTTAGAGTTAATGATTTCTTTCTTAAAAATCATGTCTTTCTCTAAGTTAATTATGTCTGGCTAGTTTTCTAAGGGTTGGGGTGCATGAACCCCACCCGATGTAATTCATTAACATGGGAAATAGATTTTTGAATTAAAATCTAAGATGAATTATGTTGCATAACTGGTACAACCTTTGTAGGACTTTTGATCTCGTTAGCCCTAGGTAACCGGGATGCTTGAGAATTCGACGCGCATATTGATTAATGTGACACTGCTTTACTCGTATCTTTCTTACATACTGTGCGGGCTATGATCCATCATATGTGTAATACTTGGGAGTACTAAAGACCGGATTCATTTAAAGTTCTAATTCCGAATCTAGTATCCTAAGAAGTGAATTGCTAGGGTCGGGGGGGAGGGGGATTGTAACCCGACCTATAGTTCTCATTCCATATTTAGCTCGTAAAACCAGTTATCATCAGCATTTCTTTTAATTAGCATAGTCACATTTTATTCATTCTAGTTTCGTTACTAATCATTCTCAAATTTGCATTTAGTTGTAGTTATTTCGTAATCCAAATCATCTTTTACTTCTTTTCAGAGTCAATTCTAGGTTACCCTTATCTTTCCAACGTCATCACGACTTCCTGGGGATCGATACCTGACTTATCGGATTATTACTTGAGCGACAAGCTTGCACTTGAGCCTATATATCACGCACACTAGACACATTTGTGGTAGCGTCAAGTTTTTGGCGCCGTTGCCGTGGAAACTAGGTAGACTTAGGTTAGATCGAGTCAATCTAGAACTTTGACAAAAAATATAAAAAAAAATCATGATCTCTCAAAAGCCTTTAATGAAACATCCTGAACATACTCAGACTCCTCACAATACTCCAACCAGAATCCACAAAAACCCAATTGTTGAGTATAACTCTGAAATCCCATACACACCTCGCGTTCCACAATTTTGGGTTCCACTTCCTACTCCTGAGCACTCTATCTGTAGTTACACCCTGAGTCAATCCTTGAGTCACACATCTAGGACACCGAGTGAGTACACCGAGTCATTTGAAGAGAGCACGAGCACGATGTCTGACGCAACGAGTTTTAGTACTGGAGAGGGAGATCTACCCTATCGTCCCATGAAAGACTTACTCTTTCCTGAGAGGACTATCACCCCTGGTTGAATTTAACTTTCGTATACTTCTGGTCAGTTCCACTTTCTCAATGGGATGATCCATATTCTCCCTACATTTCACAGCATGGATTCGAAGAAACCATACCTGCATAACCGTGAGTTCGAAGAGGCGTGTGACATATTTAGTGATCAAGCGTGCACGCAGGATATCATTCTCCTAAAGTTTTTTCCTTTTTACTTAAAGGATAAAGCCAAGACCTGGCAATGGTCTCTATCCCTGAACTCGGTAACTTTCTGGAGAGATATGCAATCCAAGTTTATCTCAAAATTCTATCCACAACACAAGACCAACATTGCCAAAACTTAAATCCAAGGTTTTCGACAACACGATAATGAGTCCTTTGACAGGTGTTGGGAACATTTCAAAGAGTTAGTAAGCGCATGCCCCCATTATGGTTTTGACAAGAACTTAGTGATCTCTTTCTTCCATAAAGGGTTGACATTGGCTTCCAAACAACTTGTGCAAACAATGTGTGAAAGACCTTTTGGGGATTTAAACTCCTGCGATGCCGAGGCCCATCCTAAGTATGTCGCAGAGACTACTCAATCATGGGACGCATCTGATCCTAATACCCAAGCCTATCCTAGACAAACATCTGTCACTCCGATTGCATCCGATCTATACCCTTTGGATAGTAATACCTTAATAGACCGCCGATTCGATTAGTATTAGAGAGATATAAAATAGTGGTTTGATGGTCGATTGAGAGATATCTCCGAATACAGCCATGGGTCGAAAGAAAAAGTGTGTGCTATCTATGAGGCGAGCCATTCCACAAAAGCATGCCCGATGATTTCTGCCTACAAGGCCATTCAGACCGAGCAGATGGATGCTCTAGGAGGATTTAAGTGAAATTTTAGCGCCACGCATGGGAACTCATGCAACCCTTAGTGGAGAAACCATCCTGGTTTTAATGACGAACAACTACAAGCTGTGATGAATCCACATTCACAAGTTGTCCCCCCTCCACCACCACCTCAATACCAACAAGCACCACCATCTCTAACTCCATATGTAGCTCCACCGTGGAGGAACCTCGAGGATACAATAAACCAGTTCATAAATTCTCAAAGTGCAACCAATGCTAGATTTGAATGCATGTTCACTGATATGAATGCACACATCTCGAAGTTTCAATCATCGTTGAGTATCCAAGAGAAGGGAAAATTTCCTGCCCAGGGCCAAATACCTCCCCAAGGTCAACCTAGTGTTAGCTCCACCTCAACAGAACAACAGGAGCATTACCAAGCCGTAACCACTCTTTTTTAGTGGGAGAGTTGTTGATTTATCACCTCCTCCACACGACACTTCGGAAGATAAGGATAATTCGCTCCACACGAAAGAGGCCGAAGATATTCCCTTGAATGAGAGTGATAAAATAGACACTAATGAGCCCGAGGTTGTTGTAAAGCCACCCTCCACTGTACCATTTCCTCAAAGATTGGTTCCTTCCCATAAAGGGACCATAAGTGATGAAGTGCTAGAAGTCCTTAAGAACATGAAATTGAACTTACCTTTCCTCGATGGAATAAGGTAAATTCTAGCCTATGCAAAAGGCATAAAATATTTATTAACAGTCATGAGGAGGATGAAAGGTAAAGAAAAATATTTTTTAGCACAGAACGTGAGCTCAGTTCTTCTTAATGATCTCCCACCTAAATATAAAGATCCCGGTGCACCCTCTATTTCATGCACCATTGGAGAGAATAAATTCGAAAAGGCCTTACTCGATATAGGGGCGAGTGTCAATATCCTACCCTATTCAATTCATAGGCAACTTGATCTGGGTGATCTTAAGCCCACAAGGATCACTCTCCAATTAGCGGATCGAACCATGAAGATACCGAGGGGTATAAATGAGGACATGATAGTCCAAGTGTATACTTTCTATTTCCCGATAGATTGTGTCATTTGGGACACGTAGCCCTCCTTCGCCTCGAAAAATCATGTTCCCATCATTATTGGGCGCCCATTCTTAGTTACGGATAAATCACTAATCAATACTCAAAATGGGTAGATGCAACTCACTTTTGGGAATATGACTTAAGAAACAAACATCTTCAACATAGCCCAACAAGCAGGGGAAGAATATGATCTTCACACGGTGAGCTTAATTGATGAGACCGTAGAAGAACACATTGAGGAAAATTATTGTGTAAACACCTTAGAACCTTGCTTAGTGTCTAGTCACGAGAGCGAGGGACCTTACACCGAGCTTAAGAGAGAGATAGAGGAGTTAAGAGGCTTACTCGATGAGAGAGCGTCGAACGAGGATGCGAGAGATGGCGATTCAAAGAGTTACCGCCAAGGGAGGCACGCATGGTGCCCTCTAGGGAATCATTCCCGGCTCTCGAATTGAAGAAACTACCCTCCAACGTTAAATATAGGTAAGAGTGAGACATTTTCTGTTATTATCTCCTCTAGCTTAGATGAAGAACATGAGGATAAGCTATTAAATATTTTGAGGAAGCACCAAAGTGCTTTTGGTTGGTGTATAGCTGATCTAAAGGTGATAAGACCTCTAATTTGCACCCACCTCGAGGAGGATGTTAAGCCCTCAAGAGAAATGCAAATAAGTCTAAACCCCACAATGAAAGATGTGGTGAGGAATGAAATCATAAAATTATTGGATGCCGGGATTATCTACCCAATATCGAATAGCAAGTGGGTAAGCCCCATTCAAGTCGTCCCAAAGAAGTCGGGCATGACTGTGATAACTACAAGAAAAAAAGGCTTTTTATGACTTTTTTTAAGTGTCATAAAATGCATTTTATGACGCTTTATTTTTTAATAAAAAGCGTCATAAGTTTGGGTGTCATAATTGATACCCATAAAAAATGTCATATTAGGTAAGGGTTTTATATGACCTTTTTTTCAAAACTATCATGTCTGCTACAAAAAAGGTCATAATATACTATATGAGATGTCATATTTGATTTAAAAAGTGTCATGATAAACAGTTTTCAAAATTTTAAAAAGGTCATGAAAAATTTCATCACATTAGGGTTTAATATAAACGGTCATAAATTAAACATATAATAAAAAAATTAATAACCAATACTAATGTCATAGTTGACAAATAAATCTAAACACAAATCAAAATTTACAATAACATAAAGACAATCTTGAATTTTTTTTCTATTTGAAGTCAAGTTCACATATAATGCACCAAACCAAGCCATTTGTCCATATAAAAAAAATAGTGGAACACAAATAGATATACCCACCATCTACATTAATTATCCACAAAAAAAATAATGACCTTCTACATGTATCATAATTAGATATATCTACTATGTACATCATTAAAAAAATGTCTCCAAAACAATTTACATCCAAAAATCACGCATAATTGCATCAGTCTTCCTTTGGCTTTCACGAAATTGTGTCGACACCTCAAAAGCTCCAAATCATATAATATAACCCGTAATAAGCTCCCATCATGGACTTGGTTCTTCAAAGCGTCCTACCATAAAATAAATTATCAAGAGTATTGTTAAATCATATTCTTTTCAATCCTTTTATGTAGTACATGTCCAAATTTATAAAGATTATATAAAAAAAATTACGTTTTCTTAACATTTGAAAGAAACTCATAATTTTTTTACAAACTTCCTTGGTCACATTTTCTTGATATTCTCTATTTCTCGATTGTCGGGCAGTTATCCAGTTTTTTCAAAGTAGTACGTCGTGTATGATGTAAGCCGAAAAGATTTTCTAAATAATACAAATAATTGTAAACAATTTTAAAAATTTGGATAGAGTTTCCTTTGTTTATAGGACTATCCTCCCTGTTTAAGAAATAAAAAAAACTTCAACAATATTCAAAGAGACCCTATTTATCAAACAAATTCAAATATTATTTCATTCACTAATAGGGAAAATAAACCATTGATATTTTCGCTGCGTTTCATAATAACAAGAGTCGAATAAAATTATCCTCACCTTCAGGTAATTGATGGTCAATCCTGAAAATAATTTCTTCCATCCTTTCTTTTAGACAACCATAATAAGACTTTCCATTGTTTCTTCCATCCCTCTATTGTTAGATGGAAAGAGTCACTGGACCTGTTGATTTATCTCGTTATCATTCAAAATTATGAGTTACGCAGAATATGCATTTCTCCGTACTTAGTAATTTAATAATATTTGGTTTTCATATGAAACAGCAAAGAAGGTAGTATTTCAAGAACCAATTTAACCATACAGAGTAGTGAAAGCGTATATATAAAAGGTAAGGATACACATGTACGGCAACCCAACTTTTCAAATTGATCCATTTTAAAGTTTCACATGCATTTTGTCAAACAGGAACTAAGAATGGGTGAAAACAAGAGTGACATTATTAAAGTTGTATGAAAATTAAATTTTCAAAGATAAGACTTTCGAAACAAGAAAGATGAGCCTTATGCATCTGACTTAAACCTCAATTATTTCATATCAAGCTCATTCCTACAATACATGAAACAAAAACACATTAAGGAATCTTAGTCAAAGTGATATGCCTATCTTTCCTTTGTCATTTTCCCAAATCGAATGTATCTTAAAACATCTATCTTTCTTTTGGCATGGAATGTCCATGTTCCCAAAGCCCAATAGAGTAATTTGGGAAAGTGACATAACCTAGAGTCATTTTTATAAAGTAGCGTTTGTAACTAAAAAAGCCATGCACCAAAAATAGTATTGTATCTTAATGGACTTTTGGCCTTTATAACATAAAAAAATTATATTCTGAAAACATTTGGCATAATAATGTGTCCTTATTATGGTATGTTTCTTGAATCATCTTAAAGTTATTGGCACAATAAGCTTTTCTTAGTATATAATGTAAAATGAATATATATATATATATATATATGAGACCTCTACTTTGGCACAAGACTATGTACCACTAACTCACAAGAACAAGTTATACATTAGAAAGTATCATGATTCCTTATTATATGCTATGGTGCAAGTCTTTCCATCCAATTCAATGGCATGTTTCAATGTTCCTATGTCTTTAAGCTCCAAATTGAGTTCATAGATTAGATATATCTTTTTATATGTCTCTTCATGACCTTATATAATAGTAATTTATGCTATATATTTTAAATTTTACATAATATATAATCTTATTATTAAAGATGTACAATTTTTGCATATTTTGTATAGTGTGCACCTCACTTCAATCAGGTGCGTGCCTCGTCTTGCGCCTAGCCTCCAACAATTCGCCATCCGAGATTACAATATTTGTCTTTTCTACAGAATTATTATTGGCAACTTCTTTCAATTTTGGCATATTCTCGACATTATATAAGCTTTTTCCCTTTACGATAATTTTTAGATTTTTGGCAAGTTCCAAATTCTAGTAATTTCTAAAAGATCTTTTAAACATAGATAATACGTGATTATTCCGTTCTTGTACCCACTAGTGAGTTAGAGTTTCAGGGATCTCTCTATCTTCAGAGTGAGGGATACAGAGAATCCAATTATATAAGTATTAACACATATTGAACTGACAGAAGATGTCAAAAATACCATATGATGCACAACAATAATTGTCACATCAAATATAACAAGTAAAATTGTGAGATAGAATTGAAAAAAATAATCAAATTCTGTAATTTGTTTTCAAGTTACCTGTTTCCTTCTCAACAAAGAAGGAAAAACCTTCATTAATGTCCTCATCTGATTCAATAATAACTCTCAGTTATGTTCCCTGCATCAAGTACCATCTCAAATTATCCACGAGAACAAATTCAGGAGTCCAAAGTTAATGGAGCTTCTAAGCTTGTCACCTAAACACATCACTATAACTCTCTTAAGCCTATATATATATCATAAGAGCAGATAATGATAATATGAACACATCACTTTCAATATATATATATATATACACACACACACACACATACAAAAATACGAGCAAGCTCACTCCGCAGCTCAGTGCAGCTGATGAATTTGCCTATCTAGTGATCTCCCAGAGGACCCCTCCTTGTAAACTTGGTAGCCATACCAACATCCACTTCAAAACTATGCATTTTGTTATAAGAAGACAACCTTATGGGAATTTTAGCAACGCAGAGGAGAGCTTTGCGACAAAATGGTTAGTAGGGGTTTTTCTTCATTAAAAATACTTCAGGGATTTCTCCCCAAAAATTGAATAGTTTAAATTTTTTTTTTTGCACTTGAACCTATATAAGAAGGCAAATCACCTTATTGAAGCAAATTGCAACAGCACCTGAGCCTGTGCTTGGGCTTGATAACTAAACGAGTTCTGGTGCTGTAATTATTACTGAAGAAGAAGAGACTGAAATTGGGCTTGGGCTTGGTCTTAGTCCTAGGCCTGGGCTTGAGCCTGGTTTTCAACAACGCTCTGAAGAAAAGTAGGTTGCGACTGAGATTGGTGCAATATCAAAGGCTGCATTAAACTGGGAGACCTAGTGGGGACACCTTGAGGTTGCTGAAATTGCATGTACGATGGAGGGGCCTATTTGGAAGGATCAATACACCTCATCTCATGAAGAGCGACGACATCCATAGCTTGGTAGATGTCTCTTTGCATACCGATCATGGAGGCATCAAATCTTGGCTGCATCGAGGGTGTGACCTCCCAATCCCCTAGAAGTTAAGGGAAGCTACATTATCTCCACGTAGCCATATCAACTAAGAATTCATACCCATATCATCATCCTTCATCCCTGTGTTCAACAACAAGTACAAGTAACAAATACGATATTACAGATTAACAATGATAAGGAGATGGGTTATGAGACTAAAATAAATTGGAAACAAAACATTCCTAATTGAGTGAAGTCAAGTTAGTTTCTTTCTTCACAAATAAGTCGCTCGAAAAAGAGGGGGCATTTGGATGTGGTCCCCTCCACAATATTAAGTGACAGATACAATACTGAAATTCACACACACACACACACACACACACACACACACACACACACACATATATATATATATATATATATATATATATATATATATATATTACCCAAATCACAATTAGGTCTATGGAGTTAAGATACCTTCAAGTTAGGTAATATATATATACTAGTATATGCCCGTGCCTGAAGGCACAACTAAAATTTTCCAATAAGGTACTCACTATTGTGGGCAGGGCCGGTCCTGAGATTGATAAAAATTGACAAGGCCCCCCTTGCAAAAATTATAAAATAGGCCCCTTTTACTTGGATTGATATAAAAAATGGGCCCTCAATATATAAGTAATAAAAATGGATCAACGGGAGGCCCTGTACGATCGCTCACTTAGCACATGCTCAGGGTCGCCCCTGATTGTGGGTGTACGTGGGGGTGCTCACTACATCTGTTTCCCAAAATTGCAAATCGGGACAGGAATAAATAAGGGGATCTTAATGCGAAAATAAAAAATACTACACCATGTCAATCTGAGGACGCTCCTAAAACACAACTCACATAACCTAGTGAGCTGTGTGAAAGAGTGGGATGCCCAAAAATGCACATACCCCGTTATATATTTTTTAATCAATTCAACACAGAATGAACAAACACATGGGGTACAAATAACAAAATAATGTGTACGTGACTAAAAGTGAAAAATAACCATACCACCACTGAACTAAACTCGTTAAAACTAACCAAACCATGACCATACATATCAACATTCTTAATACAATATAAAAATTTACTTAGAAATTAACTTATGAATATTCCAATTTCATAACATTATAAATAAGTATAGAGTAAATAAGCATCCACAAAGTGAAGAATTATCACATAGTTTCATCGACATGATCATGTGTTAGCGTTGGGGTCATAGTCTCAAGTTCGAATAAATAATTCTACTTGAGGTATGAATATACTAATGGAGAGATTCTACTATAGTTTGGCGTAAGATATTAATCAGTTGTGGGCAGAGTTGATGGCATATAACGGTGCTTGAATAGGTCGGATATAACCTGTGTGCTATGCTCATCGTTGAACAGCTTATCGGTGCATATATTTACTACTGACCTTTTCAGACCTTCGGCTTAGTCGATAAATCAATTGTAATTTTTTGATATTTTGACGTCCAATGATCACATGAGGAATCGTTTATGCACTACAATCTGTTAGTGCATCACTCACATGTTTGCATTCTTCCTCAATATGTACCATAGTTTCTTTCACTTGGTGACCATGCCTCATAGGCTCCTCCCCACCCAAGTATATCACTCTCAATATACCTATCACTGCAATATTCTGCTCTACCTCATCTAGTATGCAGACCTGCTAAATAAAACATATTACAAAATTTAGTTCACCGCATATGAAAATAATTCCACTTGAGATAACACAAATATTAATGTTTGTTGAAAATGAACAAACACAAATATTAATGTTTGATGAAAACTGAGACATGTCTGAATAAAGTGTATGTTTTCCAGTTACGATCCACAACATATTATAACAAATCATTCAGCATAAATAATATTGAAAGCGAACATATAAAGAGTTCAACATAATGTGAATATCCTCAAGCAAAAGACAAACACAATTAATAAACTATAGCACAATTATACACCTTAGAATATTGTTAGTACATGAAAATGTTATGTTAATGCTTGAAAGTTTAAGTGCTTATCATATATAATCTTTGTTGCATTTAAACCAACATCGCATATTGAACATAAACAGTAAAAAATGATGCCTTGATATTATATTGATACACAATGCAACACTTATACAAAGAGAGACCATTAATACCTTGAGGTATTCATCGTCTTAAGCATAAAGTTGGGGAATAAAGAACCAACATGAAAAGAACACGTAAAATGACAACTAAAGAATTATAAATGACACTTCATTTTTCTAAAATCACATAAGTTTCGTATTAGTAATACTTGCAGTTTTTATGAATTTAAGTTCTATATATTCTATTTCCTAGCACAACTATTTTGTTTTCTAAAATCACATAAGTAGGAATGCAAAAAAATAGTCACTGACACTACAAATTAAAGAAAATTTGAAATTATATACAAAATAGATAATGCTTGATAATATAAAGTGACAAATACTAACTTTTGTCAAGTCACTATTGTGCCAAACAAAAAATATCGATCAATGAAAAAAAGATGAGTAAAGAACAAACCCAACAAAAATATATTAGATTAGTAAAACCATATGCTAGTGAATAAAAGAGTGAGAGATGTACAAAAAATGAACAGCCACAAAGAGAAAAAAATTATCTTACACACATCTTACAAAATACAACACAACTCAAGAACGAGGAGCTCATTAACTTTGACATCCTGTTGTGTCATTATTGCAATAGCGGCTGGACCTTTAGGTGGCTGTTGCAGCAGCAACTGCACCTCCAGATGCATCAGTTGACAATTCACAGACATTAACTTTATGAATTGTAAATCCAACAAACTTGGTAATTTGAAGAACGATATGAAAGGATCTATGCCCAATTCTCTGCAAGCCACACACAATAGTCTTCTTCGTCTCCTAATCGTCCACTCTTTAAGATTAAAGTCCATGGGGCTTCCATTGAAAATGCGATCGAAAGGGAAGATCAGTGTAATATAGGAGATAATATATATGAAATTAATGTATGTTATACAAAATGTTTGTTTATAAATCTCACAATGAACATAACACTCAAAAAGTTCATGTATGAAACTCATGTATGCAATACAAAATGACCATTGATGAATTAGATTATACCTTTGCAGTGATAATGTCCACGGTCTCAGTAACCATAGTTTATTTATTAAGAGAGATGGAAAAATGGAAAATGAATTAGAGCATACATTTGCAAGGAGAAAACATATAGTTACCAAACATTGCATACATACATCTGGAAAAAAAGGAAATAGTATATCGGCACAGGTTTAAATTTGTTGGGGGTCTAATTTGATCTCCTATTATAGCTCATCATGTTTGTTGCACCGAAATAATACCGTGCCAATAAAAACTCAAAACCTCTTACCTCATCAGACTTATGACATGCTATTGGTATACTCCGAAAGTAGTGTCTTGTTTGCATTCTCCATCAACGAATGGATGTAAACCTAAAAATATTCAAACATCTAAACCAAAAAATTAAAAAGACAAACATGGGTTTATGAAATTTATTTAAAATATGAGAAAATAATTAAGTGAGAAACAAAATTCATTTCACAAACAAACAGGCGAAATAACAAAACTACAGATATCCCAACTAATATCAGTTTCAGTTTCAATGCATTCTGCATAGCAAAGGGCTGTAACATCAAAGGGTTGTCCATTGGAGAACTTTTCATAGCAAAGGGCTATAACAGCTTTTCATAGCTTTTCATATCTGAACTAATATTTCCCTTGGACAACTTTTCATAGCAAAGGGCATAACAGCAGCCTCAGAAGCAAAAACGGTGAAATGTGGGCCAACCATAGTGCTTTTCATAGAAAATGGGTTATATGCGACCTATCTGTTTCATCAGTGAACTGTTGGCATTTGAAATCGGGGCATACCCTCTTTAGAAGAGGACTTTTGTTCTCAGCATCTCCATTATTCTGCAAAAACATAAGTCATCATATTACAAACACTTGAAAACACATTTGAAGACTACATATTAATATTATAGATAACATTTCTTAGAAACTCAGTGAATAAATAAATTCGTGGTCATAAATGCTTATTTTGTACTATATAATGTAAGTTAGTAGAAAACAAAATCAAAATTAAAAACTTTGAAGTTCTATTTTGGATGGGGGACAAAACTAATTAACAAATCTCCAAGTATACGTACTGGTGCATTGTAGTAGAAATTGAGAGAGAATGATATATCAAGGGACTACACCCAAAACCCAAATAGGTATTGAATTAAATGTGAAAAATGAGTCATAGTAACCACATGCACCTATATTTATAATTTCATAACAGTGTGAATGACTGAAGTTCATTACGGCCATAATGAACAATTGAGATTTGCATCATGGGCTATTCCAAGCATTAAGGCACACACTACTACGTTAGTTCATCCCAAATTATTACTAAGGATGGTCATTCTACATGATTTATGCAATTTTGTCCCAATATAGGTTTATGATATTGGGGAAACAATGTAGAACCCAAAGATTGAGCGAAAACCTCCTCGAACTTGGATCGATGAAAATACCCATAGGAGGCATACACATATTCACTCTCATTGATACTCGGATAACAAAATTATAACTACAATAACAATACCGTCATGACAAATAAACGCAGGGGCAAAAGGAAGAAAAGAGAGAAAGGGTACCATGGTGTGGAACTGACTTGAGGTTCCTAATAAATAAAGCGAGGGAGAATTCGCACACTACAACGTATATATATATATATATATATATATATATATATATATATCAAGACCAAATACTGAAATATTTTTTCTTAAGTAATCGGGTGGGATTTCAAAATTTGAATTTTGAACAACATTTGCTCAGTTTTTAGTACTTAGTCAATGGGAGCTGCTGCCAAAGTCTAACAAAAACACACAAAACTTTCTCAGAACAAAATTGGGATTTTCAGAATAATTCTTTGTTACCATAGAGAATCTCGATTCATTGCTTCCTTGTTGTGGTGGAAGATGCTGAATTCAAATCTGATTTCTTCTCGTTTCATATCATAATCATTTGGACTATAATTTCATATTATGCATACAAAGGTGTGGATCAAAATAGAATATAGATGATGGAAATATATACATAATATATATGCCAAAATAGATACATGAACCTATGGTACTCACGTAATGAGAAGACGGGCTAGTAAAAGAAGAAATGAAAGCTTCCAGGTATCCAAGTCAGACTTCTGCTCGATGTACCATCATGAGAAATAACTTACAATATATTATATTAGAAAGTGGTTTGACTCCCTCTTCTCTAAGGTGTGCGTAAAAAAATAAAAAAATGGTTGGAAACCTTCAACGGTTCAACATTACTTCAACTACCTTGGAACATTACTTCAACTATCATAAATATAAACATGCCTCAACGTTAATCTTCCAAGATAAATCAGAAGCTGCAAACCAATAAACAGTTGCTTTATATCTCAATGCTTCGATGATCCACCAAATTCCTCCAATAGTCACTTAATGGTCTTGCTTTACATAACCTTGTTAATTTAAAATGCCCTCTTCTCCTCTCTTAGACCTCGTTAATTCAAACCTATAAGTGGAAGTTAAGATGCATTCCAATTAAAGAAATTAAGCAGTTTTTTTAGTAAGACATACCAACTATTTAAGAAACAATTAGGAAAATAATCAATTTACAAAGAGAAAAGAACAAAACGGGAAACCTTTTCACTTGAGAAAACAATAAAAATTTTATATAGCTGTCAAAGTTATTATGTAGCTACTGTGTTAGTCGTTAGGATTTTGTGAAGCTGCTGAAGTTATTATATAGGTTCTGTGTTTGTCAAACAACTAAGTTCCTTTCCTCTTTGATTGTCTGACAACTACCTAATCCATCCATCCTCCTCAAACCTGTGATGAAAAAAGTAATGGTATAAGATTCCCACAAATGGAGGAAATTAAGCGTTATCTCAATGTATCTAAATCAAACATGCATATATGTATTTGAAAATGAATCAATCAAATGTACTAAAATAAATAATATAAAACTATCACACCACCCTACAAAAATCTTCACAATTGAAATTATCATAACAGGAAGTTCGAAAACATTCTAGCTTCCGCTTCCTTAATCCTTACCACGCTCTCCAATCTGTCAAAACTGTCTTTCTTTTTCGACAACTGGTAATAGCCTTTTGCAGTTCATATTTCGACATCTCTCATGCAAGAAAATCTCAAGCAATTCAACTGTGGGGATATGGTTTTTACCTGAAGGCACAAATCTAAGTTCCACATGATACATTGACTACAAATTCGGATAAACAAATTCTTGCAGCCTAACGCACAAGATGCATTAAACACTCACTAGAACATTGCTGCTGCGAACACATATACACCAGCAACAACTGCACTATGCACAAACCAATTTACACCAGTACATACAAATTATTGCAGCCTAACGCACATGATTTAATGTTGTGCTACAGTCCCATGCTCCCGAGATCACAACACGTTACTACGATACCTTCTGATTGCCAGGATGCTGGCTCACCAAGGAGCCCTTTTTAATTTCACTTGTATCAAGATGTGGGACCATGAGTAGCCATAGGATGCCCAATGTGCACCCAAGAAATACTAAATTTGAAATGGTTGATGTAGTGGAACAATTGAAATGGTTGATGTAGTTAAATGGGGATCTCGACTAACAAAAAAGGTTGGATCGAGTGCGTGCCATCAACCATGACAATTGGGGTTTTTGACTGACGCTCGTAAACCCTATGGCGCTGATGATACTCCCTGCATTTACTGAGATCCAACACATCCTTCCATTAATCAGGACATTTTTTGAGTAATGGTAATAACACGTGTCCTCTTCTCTAGCCCCAAAGGTGATTTCCATATTGTTGATCCATTTGACTGGTGGATTTTTTCCACTGTCTCATCTCCTAAAACTCCTACTCTACCAAGTCTCAGATCAATATCTGATTCAGTTAGGGCAGCAAGGTTATTATTGTGGGCTCGACCTATTTCATTAAAGCTCCAAGACAATGCTTTCAATACCCTAATAAACCTGCAAATAATATAAAACAAGAAAAAATATAATGGGTTATAAACATAAGATAAAGAAAGAACCAATCAAGTAAAAATGGTTCAACTTGAAAGTCAATGGCACAGAAATCAAATGTGACCTTCTACCAATATTTTTTAATCTGTCTATCGAGTTAGTGTTATTTTTAGCTTCACCAACTAATGAAATTCTTAGAAATGATCAATAGTTAAAAATTATGATCCCTTGAAAAAATAGTAGTGCACAATAGAAGTATGAAGATATTATTAAAAGTGGCCTAATCTTCCCATCTTACTCATAGTGCAACTAGCCCCAAAACAGAGAAGAATGCACAAACATAGCAAACATCAACGCAAAAAGAACAAACACTCAACACAAATTTAAACATTTTCCACAGTTTCGTAGGTGATGGTTTTCATTTTTTTAAACATAAACCTTCACACAACTTCAAGTGTTGTCCAACTAAGAGTAATACACAAACATAATGGTGATTTGAAACTGCCATAAACCTTCACATAATGCTCTGCTCCAACGATTTGCTACTTCCATCCGATGGAGACTTCAGGGGGATCTTAAGGTGGATATTCCCACTTTAGACAACAAGATGGATGTCGATTCTTTTAGTGATTGACTAAATACGGTGTGGAAGGTGTTCCAGTATAATAGTTTTTGAGAATGTAGGTGTGTTTTCATAGTTGATATTAAATTATGAGGTCACAATAAAGTATTGTTGAAAAACAGATCCACCAATGCACCTAGTATATTAAGTTTGTGAGAACGTAGATGCGTGCTCTTAGTTTCCATTAAATTATGTGGCCCGCTTAAGTGTACGAGGGCATGACTGATAAAAGCACAAGGCATCATCCGTTACATTGGGGATTAAGAGTAGGATTTATCTAGGTTGATTTACTGTTAATGGAAATTATAATTCTCTACAAAAAGTTGAACATGCACTATAGCTGACCCTCATCAACCAAGACTACATCTACAATATCAACCACTCAACCTCCTCATTTTTGATTCCCAATAAGTGTTATTCATGTAAAGAACCCGTGCATCTATCCAATAATTTCCCAAAGAAAAGAACATTGATGGTGTAGAGAGAAATCTGTGGAAAAATGTCTCGAAGATAACCTTACAGATGTTTTACTTGTTTATTCAAAGCATCCTTCAATACCCAACATATCTTTTTATCATGTCCTCAATGAAATGAAATCATGCGAAAGATGAGTATAATTAGATCATATCATACGACAAACCACGACATGACACCTATAAAATCATTCAATATAACTGTGAGCTTTATGGTCATATATGAATATTGATAAAATTATAACGGTAATTATAGTATGACAGAATGTGGAATCTAAGAGCAATCAAATTATAACGGTTCGGACGAAGTATGAATCAACACATATAGTCTAAAGCTTTACAAAGCTACTACCTGATAATCTGGTCTATAATCATGTCCCAATTGGCTTTCATAATGAGCTTCATCAATTAAAATTCGAGCAAATGATTCATAAGAGTGTATGCTTTCTAAGTGCCCCAATAAAACATCACTTATTTACTCAAATATCAGTTTACTCAAATGTTAGGCATGTAGAGCATTATGTGAATCCTATAAAGTTACGTAATACCCTTTTATTGATTTCAAGGTAAATAAGGTTAGTCATAACTTCTCAAATAACATCACTTAAGGGATCATCATAGTAACATGTACACTTCTAACAATATAACATGTAAGATCAATGTATCTGATAAAAAAAATTAAGTGGACGTGTTAATAAACTAGCTGCTCTCCAGCCAACATATTATGTCCAAACTGTCTATAGTATTGCTTTTTCATGAACGTTGAAGTGATGCCATCTTTGATAACAAATATTATATAAACTAATATAGCAAGCATGTACTTATAAAATTGAAATAAAAATACAAACACTCCTTTAGCTACTTTATGAGGGTTACATATAAAAACTTGTATTTATAATAATATCAAGAAAGCTCTCTAAGAATCTCATATTGCACAGTCCTCTCCATATTCTTTAAGGGCCCTCTTCAGTCTTTTTATATCTTGCTAACGTATACTATAAATAAGGCAAGTTGGCCAACCAATGTAATAACTTTTACTTTTGGAGATGAAAGAATGAGATAAGACCTTAATACCTAAAATCTTCTTATTTCCCGTGATTAATTTCCATTATTTGGTATGAAAACAGCTTGATATGGTCTACGCGGTTGTTGTAGGGCCATGGATAAGGCTTGAAATAATCACGATCAGACCACATTCTGAGGCAACCAAGATATGTGTTGAACAAAAAGAAGAGGAGGTTAAGATCTTGGAACATTATGTTGAGGAGATTGAGTTTACCATAAATGTATTGGAGAATAATGGTTTTTGAAATGGAAGATGAAGTAGAAAGACATCGTATGGTAAGAGAGCCGTTAGAACTGGAACTACAAGCATTGAGACATAGATTATTGATAGTTGAGAACTTCACTGAGAATTGGGAGTCGGAATACTCAAATGGCCAACAATCAACTGAGAATCAACTTTCGAGAGTATTATTGGATAGATCCCTCGAGGCATAGAAGCAAAACCAAAAGAGTGTCCGGTGATTGAAAGCATGGATCTTATGGACCAGTTAACTCATCAAGGACTAGCTAAACTAGGAAAATAATATGGTGGGATATTTCACCTTCGTAAGGGGTTTCTCCATATAGTGGTTGTTTCTTCACCAGAAATTGACCGTCTAGTTCTTCAATTCCAAGATAACATTTTCTCAAACCAGCCAACATCTATAGCCATAAGCTACTTAACTTATGACTGGGCTGATATGGCCTTTTCTCACTATTGCCCTTTTTGGATCCAGATGAGGAAGCTTTGTGTAATGAAGCTATTTAGACGAAAGAGGGACGAGTCGTGGGACTCTATTCGTGAAGAGGCCGACTCTATGGTTCGGCTAGTCGCATCCAAAACTAACTCAGCCATTAATATGGGCGAGCTCGTGTTTGGCATGGCACACGATATTATTTATCGTGCCACATTCGGATCGAGCTCATAAGTGGAACAATATGAGTTTATTAAGATACTAAAAGAGTTTTCAAAGTTGTTTGGTGCTTTTAATATAAAGACGAGTTTATTAAGATACATATTTGGGCTCACACCATGTTTTACCATAACATGCCCTCTGTTTTACCATAAGCTGTAATCTATAAGAGCAAGTTATTGTAAAGCATTAAGTGCGCGATTGTTGGAAATAATATTTTCATAAGGTTTTTGTTGTAGCACGGGGGATTCCATGGGGATGAACATGGTGTTCAAAATGTTTTAGACTTCCTTCAAAATAATTTCCCTGACATGGATGTTATTGGCTTATCCGGTAACTATTGTTCCGATAAACAGCCAACTGTAGTGAACTGGATTGAAGGAAGAGGAAAGTCCGTAGTTTGCAAGGCTATCATCAAAGAGGATGTGGTGAAGAAGGTCCTTAAGACTAACGTTGCTTCTTTAGTGGAGTTCCACATGTTCAAGAACCTAAGCTTCTCAGCCATGGCGGGTGCTCTGGGAGGCTTTAACGCCAATGCTAGTAACATTGTTTCTATAGTGTTTCTCACCACCAATCTGAATACTACAACTTTGTTAGGGATGAGAGTGGATCAATCTCAACCAAACTATGAAGCTTTGGCAAGAATTATCCAATTCTAAGCATTAATTTTATGTCAACATTTTTTTGCCTAACTGAACCATCATATAAAGTAAAATTATTGGATCTAAGGATCCGCGTTAACTCAAACACATCCAAAAATATTCAAAAATATTCAAAAATATCATTGGATGGAGAATTGGAACCAAAACATAAAGTAAAACCCATGGAAGATTAATTCCTTATCATGAAGAATATTTGAAGAACTGATTAGAAATTGGATCTAAGAATTCAAGCAATCAAATTAAACATCACCAAAAAACTGACGAATGCCACGTGACACTAAAAATCCATATGCCTACCTTGGTGAATTAAAGTATTTGAATTGTTGGATCTCATCCAATGATTAACCTTGAATCAGTCAATGCGATGAAGCATCGCTGACTCATTAATCCAATGCATATCTAAAATATGTTTCCTCTTAATCAAACACGTGAACTATGATCCCCATCGTTCAAATCACAACAACAAAACATGTGATCCTAAAATCCCATCAACAACCACGTGATCATTTGTTGTGTATCAAAGTATGAACTGTCCTACACCAACATCATAATTGTGATCCATTCATAATGGATCTGATTCGAGAAAATCCAATCCGATATACCTATAAATCAAGAAGTAAACTTGACCTGGAATCAATCCACATAGACGATAATGGATCCCATCATCAAACCCTCATTAACATACAAAGGAAAAGTATACGTGATTCGTAATTAGATTAATACCCAAATAGGTGGGGTTAACCCAACAAAGAAGTCGATATGCAGTAAGCCTTAAATCATGGGTGGATAACTTAATTGTTATTTGACATTTAACAAATCATACAATAACATATTCAACAAAGCTCAAGAAAAAGAACAGAGAGCTTGTAAGTTAATGAATTTATCTGTGAAATACATACCTATAAATAATAATCAACTGCATTCGTGAAATCCTTGTCCCTAAATGCAACATCTCCAAACTTTTTTGTGTTTAACATATCCTTCACTTTTTGCATTCAATCTTAGAAAGATAAACACTTAGAGATCACAAAATCATAAACATAAACCATGATGGAAGACTAATATCAAAGGAGTGAGACAAATAATAAGGTGAATATTAATATTTTCAAATATTTTGCAAGAAAGAGATAAAGTTAAAGGTGAATATACCTTTTAATGTATAATGAAAATCATGGAAATAAGAAATTAGGTCTACCTAAGATTCCACGTAACATGGTTTCCCCAACTAAAGTTGAGTATTTTTGGTGAAACTAGTGTCGTGTGTACATTACCAAACAGAGTAAGAAAGTAAGACATGGTGGGTCTATCCGTTGGATTTTCTTGAACATACAAGAGACCGACAGTAATGCACCGAGTGACATAGATGTTGAAGAAGGTATTTTCATAATTGGATCAATTAGCTGACAAATAGTTAACATTAAATGGGCCACTAATAGTGAGGTTAACTCTAAATTCTTCCACACAACGATTAAGGCTAGGAATGCTGCCAATTACATTCATAAAATTAAGGACCAACATGGTGTTTGGATTACTGATCATTACAAGGTCAAAGAAGAAGGGGTAAATTTATTAAAGAGAAATTTTTTGGGAATGATGATGGTAACCAAGATGATTTTTCACTCAACCATGTCCCCAATATGGTTAATGAGAATAACAAGGTTTTAGATTAGGATGATGTTAGGGGTAATGGATTACACTGATATAGGTACCTCTAAAAAATCTATGAAAAAAAGTATTATAACATCCCTTATCCTTCGTGCTCGTACATTACTATCATTTGTGAAAGTATATCTCATTTGTGAAAATCGAAGTAGCAATAATTTCAAAGTAATTCTAAGCAGATTACACATAGCCGGATAAACGAAACGAGTGAAAGAATATGAACTATATAACACGCACATTAAGAATTCAAGCCTAAGGAAATGTCATAACAGGAAGAAAAATAATAGTAGCTAACATTTTCATCTGGCACTCTCTCATTCTCTTCAAGTTCCTCCATGTGTCATTACTTCTCGATGATCACCTTAGCTTGAGCTTCCTGATGATGCTTCAGTAAACTTGCTTATGTTCTTCCATTCATTCAGTAAAATAATACGCAACATACAACCACCCACCAGTTAGCATTTGTATTGCAAATATTTTCAACAACAAAACTAAAAATATGTTATGGTAACTTACTCATTTCAATCAATCCAAAAAATAACAAAATCTCGTAGGGCATGGGTTTGATATGTGCATGGTTTTGATAATGAACTAAAGTTATTGAATGTGGCATGGATAATGAATTCACAATGTGCAATGGAATATAAAAAAATGGGAAGTTACCCTAACACATGCGACAACACAAACTCTTTAGGTCAAGCAACATATGAATTGTCTGCGTCTTTAACATTATACATGTCCGCATTTGATACTGGTATAGGAAGATTCTCTTCGGGAGAGTGAACATCAGTTATTGATACACGTATATACTTATCCCCCAAGAGAACGTTGTGGATGGTATCATTAGGTGAAATATGAAAAAAAAACTCTGAACCCAACAATATTCGCACGTGAATTCAATGTAAATCTACAGTAAAAGCTACAAGATGTTTGTCCTAGTCCTAGTAGTGCTCCACCATTGCCTATTAGTAGTGAAAGATTATGGACGCTCCCTTCCCCCCACTTTCTTAAAATTAAATTGTGATGGATCTTTTTTTCTCTAACCAAAAAAAAGTTCTTATGGTTTTATTGATAAGAATTCTATGGGTAGTCCTATTAGTGGCAAGATGGTCCCTACTCCTAAGGTTACATTTGCTTTAACTATGAAAACTCAAGCCATGGTCTCAGACATATATTTCTTTAGAGGAAATCATTTGAATAAGGTCATCTTAGAATCGAATTCCCAAATTTTGATAAATTGCATTCTTTAAAATTAAAAATCAAATTAGGAAATTAATATATGGATCAAGCAGATTAAAGAAATTGTTATAAATTCGCAAACGTTTTTTCAGAAGCTTTTGATAGTACAACAGAGCTCAACCCAACTTGTTCACTCTCTTACATTTGTTTTTCATACAATCAAAATCAAATTCATTACCTTCTAAACCGAAACTCAAATCAATCAAAATCTTTAAAAATGCACAAATCACTCTACCGAATCAAAAATTGCTTAATCAATATGTCATGAAATCTTAAGCTGCTAAGTCTTTTGCATTGGCGAAAATAATAATAATTTATCAATGTTTTTTGTATTTGCTTCTCATATAACCTAAACTCAATCAATCAAAATGATTTTCAATGTTTTTTGAAGAATCTTTGAAAAATACAAATGTGTAAAACCCAACTGTTTTTTTATACAAATCAAAATTATTAGATTTAAAACCAAAACTCAAAATTTTTATTTAAAATCACTTTAATAAATGACAGTGTACTCTTTCTTATGCAAATCAAAATCATTAGCATTAAAACCTAAACATAATCAATCTTAACATCTCCTCATAAAAATTCAAATTTTGTCAAAAGTAAATCAAAATCAATCATCTTCACAGCTTTAAAACCTAAATACAATCAATCTAAACATCACGAATCAATCCAAATTTTGAGAAATTGTATCCCGCAAAAGCATTGTTGGTGAAATTAACATTCAAGAGATGCATAATCCTAAGATATGGTAAAATAATTAACTTGATGTAGGTATGTTGAACACTATTCCAAAACTAAGATTTAGATCCTCAAGTGTCTCACAAGTAAAAAGGTGTCGATACTGTGTTTTTGTATGTAATCATGGAATTATTTATTAATCACTAATCTTGACAGAACGGCCTTGATACTAAAAACCCACCAAATACATTATGTCCAACAACATCCCAAATCCAAGTATTAATGTGGAACTTATCAACTACTCTGATACAATGAAGATGGAATTTATGTTTATAAGGTTGGAAGATGAGGATCAACACCATGTTCACTCGATATGCCCTTAGTATAAAAAAGTCCCAATGATAGGGTCGGTTACTTCAAGAGTTGAGCTTAATCAAGTTTGAGGTCTATCACTGCACCAAATTAGAGCATACCTTTCAAGCATTTCAATTATTGAGGTCTGTCACTACTTCTTTTTTTATTACCCTTATTTCAAGCTTTTCAACCTTGAATCATTTCAATCTTGAAGTGTTTCAACTGCTATTTCAATCTTGAAACAGTAGGAAAACTAAAGTATGAGAGAGAAAGCGTACCATCGTTAGAGAATGGAGATTAGATCGTGCGGGTGAGGGAGTTCAGCGTGAGGGAGAGCGTGATGGAGAGGGGTTTTGGATGAAGCGGGAAGTTGTGAAAGACCAAAAAATATTTTAGGGGGAAAAAACTCCGCTTCTAAATTTTGGTGGACAAAAAAGGGTCATAATATGTACCCTAGAGTTGAAACTCTTAAAAAAGGTCATAATATCTATAATCAAATATGATTTTTATATTTAAATTATCATAAAAAATAATACTAATATGTATAAAATGATATTTTGTATTAGAAATGTCACATTAATAATATCATTAACCTTTAAATGACATTTTTGTAATAAATGTCTTTAAATTATTTTTTCAAGCGTCATAAAAAAGTGTTTTTCTTGTAGTAGATTGAAAATTCCAAGGGAGAGTTAGTTCCCTAATGTACCACGACTGGGTGGTGCGTTTGCATTGATTATCAAAAACTCAATGCGGGAACTAGGAAAGACCATTTCCCCTTATCATTTTTTGATCAAATGCTTGAAAGACTAGAGGGACACCCTTACTATTTCTTCCTAGATGGTTATTCCAGATATAACTAGATTGAGGTAGATGTACTTGATCAAGAGAAGACAACCTTCAATTTCGCCTTTGGAACGTTTGCCTATAAACATATGCCATTTGGCTTGTGTAATGAACCGGTGACCTTTCAAAGGTGCTTGTTGAGCTTATTCAGTGACATGGTTGAGAGAAGGCTATAGGTGTTCATGGATGACTTTAGTGTTTTTGGAACCTATTTCGATCTATGTCTAGCTAATCTTGAGAAAGTACTAGCCCAATGCATAGAAAAGAACTTAGTGCTGAATTGGGAGAAATGCCATTTCATGATAATTGAGGCTATAGTTCTTGTCCACATCGTGTCATCCAAAGGGAACGAGGTTGATAGAGAAAAAATCGATGTCATAGATGACCTACCCCCAACTAAATTTCTATAAGACATGTGCTCCTTCTTGGGCCACACAGGGTTTTATAGAAGGTTCATTAAGGACTTTAGCGCCATCGCTAGACCCTTATGTAATCTTCTTATGAAGGATACCCAATTCAAGTGGATGAAAGAATGCCAAAGTGCTTTTGAAAAATTGAAAAACATGCTTGTGCCCGTTCCCATCATGCAAGATCCAGATTGGTCCTTACCATTCTAGCTCATGTGCGATGCTAGCGATTATGCGATAGGGGCTATTTTGGGCCAAAAAAGACAACAAAGCTCATGTCATCTACTACGCTAGTCGGAATCTTACCAGACCACAAGTCAACTACTCCACTATGGAGAAAAAATTGCTAGTGGTAGTCTTCGCTCTTGACAAGTTTTGGTCCTATCTTATCGGTTCCCCCATCACTTGTTTCACCGACCGCGCAGCTTTAAAATATCTCATTGCAAAGAAAGATGCAAATCCATGCCTCATAAGGTGGATCCTACTCCTACAAGAGTTTAATCTCCCCATCAAAGACAAAAAAGGAGTAGAAAATGTCGTCGTCGATCACTTATCACAACTTTCGTCCGACGTACCTAGTGATCCTACACCTATAGACGAGTATTTTCTGGATGAGCAACCTTTTTCCACTCTTCTTTGCCCTGGTTCGCGGATATAGTGGCCTATCTTGTCATGGGAGCTGTCCCTCCTGATTGGACACCGCAAGATAAGAAGAGGCTCATCACTTGGTCGCACATGTTTTTCTATGACGATCCATTCCTTTTTAAATATTGCATCGACCAAATCATCCGATGATACGTATCGGATGAAGAAATTCCGAAAGTCATCTAATTCTATCATTCGAAAGCATGTGGAGGCCACTTTTTCGTGAAAAAGATAGCCGCAAAAATTCTCCAAAGCAGTTTGTACTGGCCCACAATGTTCTGGGATGTAAACAATTGTTAAAAATCTTGCGATAGGTGTCAACAGATGGTGGCGATCACCCGACGAGACATGATGCCATTAACCCCGATTCTCATCATTAAGGTTTTCGATTACTGGGGTATTGACTTCGTGGGCCTTTTTCCTCCATCCTTTGGCTATCTATACATTCTATTCATGGTAGATTATGTTTCTAAATTAGTGTAAGCTATATCTACCAAGACTAATGATAATAAAGTGGTGATAAAGTTCCAACAGTAACACATTCTTTCTCACTTCGATACACCAAAAGCGATAATTAGTGATAACAGCACGCACTTTTTCAACAAGATGTTTGAGAAAATCATGAAAAGTATGGTGTCGGTCACAAGGTTGGAATTAAATATCACCCATAAACGAATTGGCAGGTCGAGTTGGTGAATCGTGAGATCAAAAACATTCTCGAGAAAACTTTCGATCCTTATCGGAAAGATTGGTCCCTTAGATTGAACGATTCCCTATGGGCCCACCGCACCGCATACAAGAACCCACTCGGAATGTCCCCGTTCCATTTTATGTATGGCAAGCCTTGCCATCTTCCTATTGAATTGGAGCACAAAGTGTACTGGGCCATTAAGAGATTAAATTATTTTATGGATAAAGCCGGTGAAGCTCACAAGCTTCAATTGAATGAGTTGGAGGAGATACACAATGATGCGTATGATAATGCCAAGATTTAAAAAGAAAGGATGAAACTCGCGCATGACAAAATTATTCGACAGAAAGAGTTTCAACCTAGTAAAAAGTTACTCCTCTATAACTCCTGGCTTCATCTATTTTTGGGTAAATTGCGGTCCCATTGGATAGGCCCATTCGTTGGTAAGACCTGTGGAATTGGATGATCCAAAAGGGGGAACACGTTCAAAGTCAATGGCCAATTCCTAAATCCCTATCTAGAGGAGTGCTTAGAGGATGTCGACACCATTTGGTTGTTGGACCCCGGATACGAAGCAGAGGGAGCTGAAACTGAGAGGTTGTCGCACCCCCGATGCCTATGGGGTGATTCTTGTGTACATTAGTCAGGTGTCAATTGGGATAGGATATATAGGTTCATTATATGGATGTCGAATACATTCGTAGGTAGGAAGCATACACATTGGGACCATCTCAGGATTCAAAAATGGGGATCGATCATAATTCAGGGTCGTAATTGAGTTGAAAGTACATGAGAATGCATTTAAAGTACGAGAGAGGGTGAGAAAAGAAGCAGAAAAGAAGAGTGTCACAAAAAGGCACCCGATCAGGACCTCTTTAGGAGAATTGAAAAATAAAAATTAGGGATGGAGATTCGGATCGCCCCCGGGCACCCGGTCCAGACCGCCCTCTGAATCCCTTCAAACGATTTCCTAGGTGCATAGCTTCTACCCCAACCCCTTCATTTCCCTCTAAATCATTGCCCCCACCATTTACCTCCCAAAATACACTCCCCTTTTTCCCTCCTTCTCCTTTCCCTCCAAACCCATTCCTTCCCACCTCCAAACTCACCTATAAATACAAGTCCTAAACCCTCCCATCTCTCCCGCACAAATCTTTCTCAAATATTTTTCCTGCTTCATCTCTCAAAACCACCCGCTCCCTCACTCCATGGCTGCCCAAGACCGACCTACCAAATACAATTCCATCACTATCATCAATAATAACCCCGCCGACTACTGCTCCGACCAAGAAATGTGGTGGTGTACAGAGTATTTTGGGCAAACGCTCAATTTCCAAGCGGAACGGGCCATTATTTAGGACGAACTACCCAATGCTGTCACTAACTTGTTTCGTCCTAAGGGTTGGTCCTGCATCTTGAACGAGCCTCACAACGCCATGTGGGCTATGGATGTCCAAGAATTTTACGGTACCCTCGTACGCACCGGTGAGTTCTTGGCCAAAGAGCGAATCCGGGGGCAATTCAACCCATTCTCTTTGGGGTCAACAGTCGAGAAAATCGATGAAAAAGATGTCCCCAATACCGCCTCTTTTGTCTACCCCAACAAATCCCAGCCCCAACAACTCCCAATCGCTCTCGGGGAAATCTGGATCAAGGGTTTCTTTTGGGTCAGAAAATTGAGTGAAAAAGCGCACCTCACTTTTCAAATTGTGTACACAAATATCCTCCAGAATTCTAATGACTCTGGTATGCGCCCGCGGCTAGCAACACTTGTGTACCACCTATTTGACCGCAACTCATCCATCAACCTAGCGCATATCATTTACAGTGATGTCCTCTTTGTGGCGACGGATGAAAAGGGTGCCACTCCTCTTCCCTATCCCCGGTTTATTACCTCCATTCTAGTTGATCATCTCTTCGGTCATCATGTTGGAACTCTTCGTCTCCCAAACCCTTTTAGGAAGGCAACCCAGAATAAAAGAGAGAAACAAAGGGCCATTCTAAGAGCCTGAGAAGCTGAAGATTTCGATGATGATGAGAATAGCGAGGAGGATGATACAGCGGCTGATGTCAAAATGGGGGTCCAGGAGGTGGGGTCCGATGAAGACGAAGAAGATTATGATTTAGAGCTACCCGAGAATGATACGAACGCGTGCCTAATCTCATTGGCGGGAAAAGTTGATGGGTTCATCTCGCAATACCAAAGGAACATGAGCACGATAGGCTTCAAGCTCACATGTACGAACTCAACTTTGGTGGACCGCCTCCAAGCTTCTTCTATGACCCATATGACCCTAACCCGCCCGGTAACTCTAATCCCCCGCCCCAGTGAATCATGTGTTTGGTGATGGTATCGGTTGTAATTTGGTTGGTTTGTTTTTATGATTGTATGCTTTCTTTCCTTTTATTGTACCACAGTCCTTATAAATAAAAATCTGTATTTTAAATATTTGCTTGTTTCATTTATCTCACTCTTATTTTGCCTTATTTAGATTTTAGTCCTTTTGATTGGGGACAATATAAAAGTCTAAGTTGGGGGGGGGGGGGGGTGACGAGTGCGCATGTCTAAAACTTCACAAATTTTCAAAATGCCAAAAAATTAGAAAACTTCAAAATTTTCAAAAAAATTGAAAAACTCAAAAAAACGAAAAATATCTTTCTTCAAAATAAATAAAAATTGGAATTCAAAAATTTCAAAAATATCATTAAAATTCGGTTTAAAGTCTCAAATTGTAAAAACATAGTACACAAATCCGAAATTGACCAAAGATGGAAATTGAGCGAACATATACGACTTAACGAATAAATGTGGAGATTAACCAACCTGGTGAGATTCAAGCCTATATTTTCTTTGTGAGTTTATAAATCAATACAAGTTAATGGTTAACTAAAAGTTATAATTCAGTGTCTAAGAAGTCGTCACGATCTCAATACCCTTGTTTTGATAGGTTAAGGGAATAGTGTGTAATGTTGCCTCGAAAAATGTGCTGAGATGTCTCTAAACTTAAAACTATCTCGAAATCTATATGGTGACGCAATTAATAATTTGGAGAATGAAGTAGGACCTCGTTCATTACCCAAAAATATTGTCTAGAAAAATTCGCAAAAAATTTCTCCTTTTTACAACCCGTTTTGAGCTGAATACAAATTTCCCTTCGTTTGACAACCCGAAAACACCAAATTGGCCCGGAATTGAGAAAGTTGGAAAAGTCAAAATTTAAGTCCAGAAAGTACATACAAAGGGGCAAAAGAATATAAATGCTCAACAAAAATAGCTAGAACAGAAAAGCGTGAAAAACAGAATAAAAATTAGCAATATCAGAAAAAAATGAGCAAAATCGTGGAAAAACACTAATGGACATCTTAAGAATAGTTTCCAATTCCAAATTTCCCAAAGCCATTTCCTTGTACCCATTACAGCTTAAACCCAAAAAAGTCCTAATCGAGTCAAAATTACGACGCGTGGAGAGATAAAACGCAAAAAGATAATAAAATGGATTAAAGGTATGAATTAGAGGCTATGTTCCCGTTCCCTATAATCGTAATCCAATGATGAAATCCATTAACCATAACATTGTGTCTTTCTAATTGTGTGCGTGAACTTAGATCCAATGCATTTACTCTTAATATCACGCACATCGAGAGAAATAGCCACACTTCCGAGAGAATCATCTGTGAGGGCATCTCGTGAGATTTTGAAATCGAAACGAATTTTTGGATAAGTAACGTAATGGTTAACCGGTGGAATTTCACGGTTAAATTTTTGGCTTCACACACACGCACTATGATTTGAGACCCTTGAACATGAATTGATGTTGACTATTTTCGAAAAAGTTTGAATTATAGAATTTTTGCGTATTTTGAGTTTTCTTTGAGTCGAATTTTGTGGGTATATTCACGACAAACCCTCACGAGACACAACTCGTCCTACTAGGGTGACCTCGGGTTTTACAGGCTTGTTACATATGCTCAATGCAATATCTTTCCCATGAAAGTGGTACCCTATCCAAATAAAATGAAATTTTTGAGAGTTGACCCGTAGTTACATTATTTTACATTGATCGGGATGCGCAAAGTTCTAAGTTAGGGGATTTGATTAGGCTCAAATTCTTTCGAATTTAGCCCCTTAATTTAGAGAACTTTACTATCTCTAATGGTGTAAAATGAGTGTAATTATGGCATTTCCTTGACACTAACTCCTTCTAATAAGTACATCTAGTTTCATGTATTTCTCCTAAGTTTTGCAGGTATTTGAAGCATTGAGGAAGAAAGAAACTGGATAAGCACTAAGCGAAGTCAAAGGGTAATTCCGTAAATTTGTCACCATTATCCGGAGTTGAATCCAACTAGAAAGTTGAAGAGAATTCAATTTCAAGAACTTTGGAAGAAACGACAAGTTAATCCGAGCTCCGGTGATCAAGTTACGAAGATTTGAAGTTGAGAAGGAAAAGACCCCTGAATGAAGAAGATGGGCGATCCAGAGCTTTTATTGGAAAAGGATTTGGACCCCATCATAAGAAGCACTATATCTCAAAATAGGGGGCAATCCGGTCCTTTTATTGGAAAAGGATCCGGATCGCCTTGGAAAATACATTATGTCTCAAAAAGGGGGGATCCGAACCTTTTTCCTAAAAATAATTCGGACCGCCTCAAGCTGTGGAACACTGTCTCGAAACAGGGGGCGATCCGGACAGCCTACCCCGATGGATCTGGACCGCATTGGATGTTTACAAATTTCTCTATTCTTTCTCAGAGTTGTAATGGAGTCAAACTCTTGTAAAATTTTGTGGTTATTTATTCAGATTAGTTCCCTAACATAGGGAGTTTGATTTTTAGGTTAGCTAAGTAGGGGTAGAGGGTTTTTTTTAGTAAAAAACCCTAGTTTTCCATAAGAAGATTTTGCTGTAAGGATTCAAGCTTTTAATTTCTGCAATTCAAGTGACATATTTCCTTTAATTTTCGATTGCTCATTAGTTTTAATTGCTGGTTTTGATTCTGGAAATTTCTTTTCAATTAGATTCTTTAGAGTTAATGTTTTTTTTCTTAAAAATCATGTCTTTCTCTAAGTTAATTATGTCTGGCTAGTTTTTTAAGGGTTGGGGTGCATAAACCCCACCTGATGTAATTCATTAACATGGGAAATTGACGTTTGAATTAAAATCTTAGATGAATCGTGTTTCATAACTAGTACAACCAACGTAGGACTTTTGATCTCGTTTGCCCCAGGTAACCTGGATGCTTGAGAATGCGATGCGCTATTGATTAATGCGACACCGCTTTACTCGTCTCTTGCTTACATATTGTGAGGGATACAATCCCTCATATGTGTAATACCTGGGAGTAATAAAGACCGGGTTCATTTAAAGTTCTAATTACGAATCTAGTATCCTACGAAGTGAATTACTAGGGTGTGGGGGATTGTAACCTGACCTATTGTTCTCATTCCATATTTAGCTCGTAAAACCAGTTATTGTCAGCTTTTTGTTTAATTAGCATAGTCGCATTTTATTCATTCTAGTTTCATTAGTTATCTTTCTCAAATTTGCATTTAGTTGTAGTTATTTCGTAATCCAAATCACCTTTTCCTTCTTTTCAGAGTCAATGCTAGGTTACCCTTATCTTTCCAACGTTATCACGACTTCATTTGTCCTGTTTCCCTGAGGATCAATACCCGACTTATCGGATTATTACTTGAGCGACAGGCTTTCACTTGAGACTATATAGCACGCACACTAGACACATTTGTGGTCACATCATTCACACCCATTCATTCCATATCCATGATTTGGTTGTCTTACTGTAAATTCATATTGTGTGATTTTTATAATATCAGTTTTGCATTTTTGTATGAAAAATCTAAAAAAAAAAAAATTGTTTGTTAGGTTTGGTTTATCGTGACACCCCGATTTGATTTAAGTGGTTTATTCTTTTCCTTGTCTATTTCAAACAAATAAAAAGGGGGAGAACGAATTATGTTTTTTTGGGGGAGTTTAAGTATGCGGGAGATTTGATTATGCTTTTATGTTTATGCTTTATATCATTTCACACTCGATACATCATGAAGTTTTTGCTGTGTCTAATGTGTGTAGGTACAATTGAAGAACATTATGTTGCACACCTTGATGATAAAATCTTGAAGTTTTGAAAAGTTGATTGTTGAAGCAACATTTGAAAACTTTGTAGACTTAAAAGTTTGTCTTTCCAGTTTTGAGTTTTTCGAAGGGTAGATTTGTATAGGTCATTTGAGATTGATAATTCATATATTTTTATTTTGTACCGGCATAGACATATGGGGGGATTCGTAAGGACATTATTGTCCGTTATCAATATAGTATGTCGTATACCACTACACGTCGTCGAGGAATTGAGCAGATTACATCTACAAGAGGCGAATCCGAATTACAAGAAGACTTTAACACTTAAGCCCAACAAGGATGAATTTTATAAAATGTGTTTAAGTTTCATTTACATTTCACATTAGAAGTGTTGGAATATTTTTTTTATAAAAGTTAAAATGGTTTTTGAAAAGTTCAATAAATGGTTTTTTATTTTCAAAAATATTTTATCATAAAAGTTTTGGATAAATGTTTCTGATCTCGTGAAGAATGTTATGTTTTGAAGTTTCCAAAATATTTAAAAGACTAAAACTTTTTGGGACACGTGCATGATGTTCTTTGAATGACATTGTACCTCGTTCGAACAAGATCATATCTCGATCAAACGACAGCGTGTCGTTCGAATGAGATGTGGTTTATGCTGACATGTCACCGCCTTAAATTTTATTATATAAAGGTTGTGAGGCTACTGATTTTCGTGCGGAGAAACACTGGTTTCAAATAGAATACGATTTTGAGTGTTTTTTGGTTTATTCTCAAACATTTTGAGGGTTCAATCTTTTGTTTTACATTTCATAAAATCCCAAGTACTTTGTGTGAGTTGTTTTGTGGAACCCAAAGCATAGTTTGCTATTTTTCATACTTTCTGGGGCGATCTCTACAACCGAGGGCTGCGTACTATTGTGGAGTGAGTCTCGATGGATTTTTGTGACTGCGTGTCATTAGGGAGTGTTGTGGTGTTCCTAGGTTGAACACTAGACTGCGGTTCATGTAGGTTCAGTGCGTGTGGACTTATTGCTGATGACATCGAACGACGCCTGTGGGTATTCAAGTGCCAAACTGTATTTCATTGTAACCGTGTAAGTTGCGATTTACAATTATAGTGCAATTAAAGGGTTTTTCCATGAGGTGATTTTTTACTGAACTTTGTGTCACATATTTTATTATGTTGGTTTGACACTACAGGCACGTTGCTATTTGAGTTTAAGGGCTGAATTGATTTGATTCATAAATTGACTCTAATTAAATAAGTTTGTGATTAGAATTTGCGCAACAATTGAAATCGGTCTCACACTGTAGGTTTTTCACATTCTCAAAATACTACAAGTTTATAAGAATAAGAAAATGGAAACTTCCCACCTCTTAAGGCGGCATTAAAGAGGCTACCTTGCTCCACAAAGGTTGCCTCTATGAAAGCTCCATAAAAGACCCTCTCCAAGATCTATATGTCTTACATCTTCATCTTCTTCCAAAAAAAAACAATAACTCCCCAAGATTTGTAGATCTACTCAATAATGGTGTAAATGGGAATGTAGGACTTGGATTTAGTGGAATACTAGTAGAATGTGGTGGCATTACATGGATATATGGTGGTGGCATGGTGGGTTGTGATGGTGGGGGGGGGGGGGGGGGGGGGGGAATGCTTAAAAATGATGGAAGACCCCCCTCCCCCACTCTCTCTCTTCTTCACATTCCAAATGACCCATAAAAAAGCCAAATAAAAATTAGAAAAAAACTCCACCAAACCTTAAAATATGGATTTTTCTCAATCCGAGTTCACCAGAACTTGACACCTCATTAATCCAATGACCCAAAATGTGACAGCATACAAGGGCAACTTAATTTGAATTTTTTTGTTGTGCTCGTTCGAACGAGAATGGATTTTAGTTCTAACTAGCCTTCAAACAACCTTCTAACGAGTTTGTTCAGGTATGCAGTTGATTCTCATTCGATCCTTGTTTGATCCCCACTTTGAATGACCTTTAACTTTCATTCGAACTAGTCTCCTCATTTAAACGAGAAAGGTAACTCGTTCGAATGAGCTTCGGGCCGTTCTAATGATCTTCTCCTAATTTCCCTATTTTTCATACCTATTCTTCCAATAATTACCACCAATGCCAAAAGTAACTAACATTGAAATCAAAGTCCATATGCTAGTGAACCGAATCCAAGATTATCATCTATTTATAATTTGTATGAGAAAATAATTAAATATTGGGGGTGGAGGGTATTACATTCTCGCCTCCTTAGAAAATTGCATCCCCGAAATTATCGACCTATCAATCCTCAAGCTTATAGGGTTTACCACTTTCTACTCTAAATCATAGTAATCCTCCAAGACTAAATCATTCAAGTCCTCGATCACTAAGGTAACATTGTATGCTATTTTATCGGGGTTGTCACCAAGATCTCAACGTGCGACATACTCTATTGCTCACCACCATGATAGCTATCAATGTTGCATAATCATCCCCGAGTCTTCACTCTCCTGATGATCACGTGATTGAGTGATCAACACTTACCAAAGAGTAGGCCATAGTTCAATCCATCCTCAAACTCATCATCAAGAACCTTCTCGAATCTAAGGACTACATATTTCGAGTTTCCTAAAATCCTCGGGTTATCATGATCACATATCCTCATATCATATGCAACTCACTCCTTGGAGAAACAAACCGACCAAATCATCAATGCGCACTTGACCAACACCTTCCACTCCATCACTCTAATGATACTAGTATTACTCTAGGCATCTCACTTGGATCACTCACTTGAGTATCACAACAATTCATTCACAGTGGCAAAGTAACATTGTGTGCTAACACTATACAATTTCCTTAAGTCATCATCCCGCTTTTTGTAACTAGACACAATTATTTCCATGCTAACCAATCATAAGTTCATTAATCCCAAGGAAAGTAATTACTACAAGAAAACCATGAGGCCGAAAAGGCAGACACTTATACACTAAACTGGTGCATTAGCAATAACACCTTAGATAAGGGGGCTCCCAGTTACTGAGTTATATCAACCATGACATAGTCTAAATCTGAGCTACTATAGACGTTGAAATATCGATCCTCGATTATCAGAACTGAAAGGGACACATATAGGAATAAAAGGAACAAACAACCATTCTGAGAGAATCCCATTCATACGCGTTAAACCATGTTTTATGAAAAATGAACCTATGTTTCCTTCTTCGAAGATTATGACTCCTCCCATACATTATCACTTGTACCGATCTAGCCACATACCTAGGCTCAAGTCACCAACCATGATGAATTGGATCATAACCATTCATCCTTATAAGATGAATGATATGTACGAACCTGGTGTTCTTGGAAAGTTAAATTCTATAATTCCCTCCTTAGGAGTAAGGCTCTCTCCCTCACATCCTTGACACGCACGAACCACTTTGGTTGGCTAATGCCTAACCCCTATGTCAAAGATGACCTTGTACACATCTAGAGTGACATAGAGACCAACCTAACACACCTAGGTCATTGTTATACCATGATCACATCCTAACGTCTCCTTAGGAAGAGCCACGTTAAGAGAAACATTCACCTTATATTATCCTATAATTAAGGTGACTACATGGCAATGTTACTTAAAATTCTTCCAAAAATAATTTTATGGGAAATCTGGAAAGCTAGGAATAAAAATCTTTTTGAGAACTCTCATACTTCTTCCAATATTATTATTCAAAATGTGATCTCTATCACTTCAAATATAGTTGAATCTTGTAAATTTTATGATACAATATCCCAAGAAGACACTTATATTTCTTAAATTTTCAAAATTAAAATATTGCATAGGTCTATTTAGTTAACTAAATGTCAATGGAGCAAACCTCCTCTACGTTTCTTTAAGATTACCACAGATGGAGCCTCGAAATCCAACCCTAGGCCCAGTGGTATTGGAGGTGTCATAAGAGACTCTAAATGTCTTTTTATAGCTGGTTTTGCAAAATCTATTGGAATTCAATCTTCTTTCAATGCAGAAGCTATGGCATTACAATAAGGTCCTAAAATGACATCTAATATACCTATCTCAAATATTCTTATTAAATCTGATTGTAAATCTTTAGTTGATGTTGTTTTGAAGAAATCAAAACCTCCTTGGAACTCTTTAGACATATTTGATAATCTCAACTATCCTATCAATTTCCAAATAAACCATACTTGGAGAGAAAACAATGCAGCAGTAGATTATGCGGCTTCATCTGCTTCAATCAAACATATAGGCTCATCATATTGGTTATTCAACATTCTTCCAAATTTGGCTAAAGGACATCTCAATATGGATAGACAAAATTTTCCAAATATTAGGTGGAAAATAAAAAGAATGTAATGGTGATGATTCTATAAATTCCCAACTTTAAAATTCTGAAGATTCCTGATTATTTGTACTGGGAATTAAATATAAGTCCCCATAGTGTTTGATTTTTAACACTATCTTTCATGTAATGGGGATATTCTATAAATCCCCAAATTTCAAATCTTTCTTTCTAGAGTAATGGACCCATCCTCTAGAAATAGGTAAGTATATGGGTTTGTAAGCCACAGAGAGGCTATTTCTATTTTTATTTATAAATAAAATATGTGGGGGTATCGTCCCTTTTTGATAAAAAAAAAATTAACCTTCAACCACATAAGGTTATCACTGAGCTCATCTCCAAGTTCTACTCAAACTGAACTTATGTGACATCCACAACGATCGCCATTGGCATACCAAGGGTAGTGAGTATCGTATAAGGCTACATCTTCTAATCCGTACCGACTTTAGAAGACGTTCCAAGAAATGGTCCCTATAATGATTGGGTTATCCTAACTTATACTTTCGACGCATGCCAACATTCTAATCATGCTTTAAAATTTCTCTTTTCAGGGTGCCACCTTCAAGTCTCCAGATGACATCATCAATCTAAGTCCCGAATACATTTCCTAGGACTCCTCAAAATCAAGTGTCACACCGCCTAGTTGAGGTCATTACCTAACCTTCACTACGATCATCACCAGAAACTCATAACAGACTTAACTGGTTTCCTTAAAAACCAAACATACTCCACATAATAGCCCTCAACCCGACAAGATTTCATTATCCATGACTTTTCTCTTCGTAGGTTCGTGTTACAAACTTCTCAATACCCATATCACGATTTTTGGGTGCTCGAAAAGACACTAGTCTACAATCCTCTACACATGGTGCACCTCAACCATTGAATACCTTAAGACATCCCAACAAGTCGATTTATATGCCCAATGACATCACACATAATTTATCCTATGGGCACTCTAAGATACCCTTAAACCATATTCACACTAGGATAACCTTGCATCTAGTAATTAATTATGTCACTAAATGACCCTAACACATAAATAACAATATGATTACCCTTCCAAATGGATTTGATTCTAGGCCACCTACTAAATCACAAACGAACACCACTAAGGATTTTGCTAGGATATAAGACATTGCTTAAAACCTATAAACCCCTAGGTCAGCATTGTCGACATCACTAAAGATCTTATCCCTCAAAATAGCATCATAACTCCTAAAACCCTCACATGGAAGACTATTTAGAGTTCACTCCTAACCCTCCGTAACCATCATTTTTGCATATGTAACATACTTATTGCAATTTCACAGTAACTCCCATCTTCATACCTTGTGATCTACAACTTTCAATGAACAACCTCCAAGACACATACCCACAATAATAATAATTCAACAACTCAAACTAAGTACACATCCCCAAGTATTGACCAACACGATTCCTCACATTTACCAAATTACAAATTATCTCACGACGTGATACTACCCAAAGGATCTAATTTTCCTAATTACATCACCATTATTATCCATCTGAAAGTACCACACCCCAAAACGCAATGCATTCTTATCACAACCAACACTGCCTAGGCGTGACACTCTAGCCACCTAATCTCCACAGTTGGCTTTACACAATGTATGTTTATATATAAACGGACATCATTAAGATTAACCAATTCCTCAATGGGCCTCTTATATCATCAAGGGTTGACACACAAGCGCCCCACACTAAAAACCACGGTGTCAGCACTATTGGCTTGCAAGGACACCCCCAAATTACTAATATATCTAATCAGAAGAGCAAAAGTGATTAATGACAACTAACTCGATCGTATGCCACTTGTCAACGATTCACCCGTCGTTCTAACCTCTTTGAGTTCACCCTCGAGAACATGAACTAAAACTGTCACTAAAACTAGCGTGACCAACCCAAATTAACACCGACTTTGAAAGATCCACTAATGACCTCACCACGTTACTCCCGAGAGTAACCTTTAACCTAGATATCTGATACCATTTATGATGCGCTGACTCGGATTTATGAGTTACCCGTGGTCAACCTAATTCGACCGGAGTGTTAGGTGTGAAGTGCAATAAAACAACCTATATAATGTGGCTAGTCCATTTGTATTTAATTAATATTTTACTTGTTTAGAATGTAATTTCCATTTCAAATCAAGCTACGTGAGGGACCCGTGGAAAGCGTCCCTAGAATCCAAACATACAGAGCTACTAACGTAAATTAAAAAGGATACTTACCTGCACAACGCCCTCAAAATATGGAACCACACCTATCGCAACTAAGATGAGGGAATGAGTCGAATGGCCAATGGGAAATATACAATAATGCAATATAAAATCGAAAAGTATAAATGAGACTCTAACACATTATATCTACATGCACATCTAACTACAATATATATATATACACTAGCGTATGCCTGTGCCTGAAGGGACGATGAAATTTTTTCAAAGTACATAATTGCGAAATGGTAAAATTTTTCCAAAGTAGGGTAAAAATTTCATTCACCAACAAAACAGTGTGAACGGAATATTAGAAAACCAATTGCCACAAAGGCACGTGCGTTAAATTATGAATTGAATATTAGAAAACCAATTGCCACAAATTCCTTATTGTGATACAAATATGTTCATAATAACCAAACTAAATGCTATAATCACTGATAATACAAAGAATGAATGTAAAAATATTTCCATGAGTAGTTGAGCACTAACATAGTATTGGGCACGTAGTGTATAGTAAAACTTTGCTCAAGTTCCATTCAAAGTACGAATATTTTACAAAAATTGTGTTGAGTTTCCTTTGTTTATATGACTATGCATCCTGTCTAGACAATACAAAATACCATAACAATAATAATATTAGTTTATCTTGGACCTTTCATATATCACCACTATTTAACTCGAAAAAAAGAACGTATCACAATAGACAATTCCAAATTTATAAGAAAATTCTATTTACACCCGGTCATAATGCGAAAATTTCACATTAAGATGATAAATAATCTAATTGCAACCAAATCATATTTCCAAGGGCGTCCATAATTACACCATGCCACTTGTATCGCCCACGTCACACTTGTCTCATTCATCATCATGAAATTATTATACCAAAAATATATCTTCCTTGGATGAATCTAATAATCGAGTGGATTTGAAGTCTATATGCCTCTGATTGACACGACTGACCTGCGTAGATGATAATTGGACCATTAATAGAACATCCCAGACCATAACTGATCTAGTGGATTAGACGAAAACTAAATCCAACAATTATATGCATAAGTTATGAATTAAGGAAACTATTAGCTAATGAGTAGAAGGTTGTGTAATAAATAAGGTTGGGTCGAAGGAACACAACTGTCTAAGGAACACTACCGTCAGTTATAAGGAACACAAATAAGGTTGTGTAATATGGAACACAATTAAGGAACATTATTTTCTAATAAGATTGGTCTTTGAAACATTTTGAGGTCCAAAATAAGAAACGAAGAAACTAAAATAAAACTTGGGCATAACTGATGACTATACCTTTATACTTGGGAATTTCTTTATCTGGGAAAAATAGAAATACCTGCAAAGAAAGAAATGCAATGAAATGAAAGATATAAAGAAAGAAATATATAAACAGAAGTAAGAAGGTACTTCTAAGAAAGTATATCTAAGCATAAGTAATCCGCTATTAATAACTAATAAACATGTATATCAATTATGCTCAATTGTGCTTCTAAATAAGTATATTAATTGTGTTCAATTGTGCTTCTAAATAGATACTTCTAAAAAAGTATATCAATTGTGATCGGTTTAAAAAAATGAGGATTTAAGTTAAAAAAAATGAGACATGTTAAAAAAATTAGATAAAAATATGTGCAGAATGCAATCAGTTGTGCAGAATAAAAAAAAATTGTGCAGATTAGAATGCCATCAAACAAATGTAATCACTTGTGCGGAATCAATTGTTAAATTGTGCAGAATCAATTATTCAACTTAAACTCAATGATTTAAATAAATTTATTCAAACTAACATAATGTAATTCAAACTAACGTAACTCAATTTACCACAATCAAAATAGTATACCCCCATTATCAAAACAGGGGCCAATGATAGCCATACCGATAGCAATAAAACATCCATATCCACCCATATATTCCATACTTATGATGAAAAAAATACACCGAAGATCAGTAAACAAATAGAGATTTAATAGACTTGTTAACAACCAAAATATTTAACAAAAGCGAAAAAAGGACACATAAAAATAACCTTTTATAACAAAACTTCTGGATACACAATATTTGTTGTTGACTTTGTACCTTCTCAAGGTTTAAGGATACTTAAGCAATTTGAACTTTTACATCTTGAAAAGGCGACATATAGTTGACCGTGACAAAAAACTAGTGTTTGCAAGTCAATTCCATCACATTTAACAGACTGGCATTGATATTTGTTCATCGTCATTGCATATGCTAATCTAATCGGGAATTGGAATCTTGTCATCTGAATTGGCATTTATACTGAAGAGGGTTTAAATATATTCTTGGAATGAAAGAAAAATTACCTCTATGATCTCCCCTTAAAGTCTGAACTTCAATTACATGTTCAACACAATTAAGAATGATCAACCTAGTGCCATTACAAAGACCATCCCTAGGCAAAATATTTCTTAGAAACATAATAGGACAACAAATTTTGAGATCTAACTTGAACAAAGGCAACCCCGAGGGACTAAAGGAGTTAAAATATTCATTTGAATATTGATTAATAATGGCACTACTTGTTTTTCCAAGCACAACTTATCTGCAGCCAAGTATGTTATAATTTCACTGGGGTGAAGATTTGATGCATAATTGTTTATAATATTGACATCTTCATTTCACACTGAAAGAATCGTTCGTTCTTTAAGGTAGTTAGGACTAGCAGTGCCGACCACATTTAGCGATCGATAAATCTTCGCCAATAACTCATTAAGACCACTGCACTTGCGTATTGTCGAAGGTAGTTCTACATTTTCGTATGGATTTGACCCAATTTACAAATATATAAATAAAATTAGAAACATTATAAATGGTATAGAAATATATGGAAATATAAATGGACTACAAAATTCAAATTATACCTCAGATAGGAAGCTTGAAAATGGAACACTTTTAGTTTCTGCATTATTAAGATGCATATTGGCAACCAAAGTCAAAATGTGAATATCTTTCTATAGCAATGAACGCCTCAATGACGCGACAACAATTTGCTCACGAAGTCCTCTTGGTATCACGGGTAGAATTTGACAAAAATCACCACCCAAGACAATAGTGATACCCCGAAAGTCTCATTACAATTACGAATATCTTTCAAAGTCCTATTTATAGCCTCCAAACAAAAACGATGTTGCATTGGAACTTCATCCCATATAATTAATTTTGTCAACTTAAACAACTCATAATGAATCGACAACTTTGTAAACCCACAAACTAAGTTTTCAAGAATTTCCAAAGGAATATAGATCATCGAATGTGCAGTTAGACCCCCCACCACCAACAATGATGCAATTTCGGAAGAAGCAACAGTAATAACAATATTTCCAAGGCTACAAAGATTCGTAGCAATAGTATTGTACAAAAATGTTTTTCCAGTGCCTGCACCACCATTCAATAAGAGTGTAGTTCCATTATTTTCTAGAACCGAAGTGGTTATTATTTTATATGCAGCAGGTTGTCCATTATTAAGACAATCAACATTATATTGAGGCTCCCCTTGTTCAGCTTCACTTTATAATTGACAGTGTTCACGAATAAGTCTATTACCCACAGTTTTACACCAATTGCGAACTAAAAGGGGCATTGAAGGAAAATTAGTTAAGCTTTTCCCTAATTCTTTCAATAACTCATTGATCAGATACAAACCATAATCTTTAATTTCAATCCCAGTCGGAGTCTTCATGCCATACAAATTCCATATCTTATGAATCAAATCATCGCATATAGGCATCGAAAATTGATTACACAATATATCAGGATGTAGAGGCACATATTGAGTAAGGATAACAATGAATAACCATCTCAATTGATACCCAATTTAAAGGACCGCAGCCTCCTTCAAACATTGGAGCCATTCACCATCGTCTTCTAAAAGGCCTAAAGTGATACATGCTAACTTTAATGAATCATAAGCTACATCATTGAGAATCTTAAGTGCTTCATACGATGGAGGTCCTTTTACAACTGTTAAAAGAATCTACAAATAAATAAGATCACCTATATTCGGGGCAGTAAAATACATTCGACCAATTGAATAACCTTGCATTTTTTGACACCTTGCAGTTCATGTCTTAGGTTATTTATTCCAAGAGAAATGTTGTGGAAACTCCTGATATGTGAAAGCGCATACAGATCCATTTGATGCACATGTGGCAAAGAATTCAGTCAAAGTGATCTTTTGATTAGAATCCCTAGACAAAATTGTTTCCACAGAATCATTTGGATTAAATGAAATTCGATGCTTTCCCGAAAAATGAAGCGCTAACTTTACAATATTCAGAATTTCTTCATTTATTGGATTACCAAATAACTACCAAGAGTCTTCAAGCAGTCCAATGTATCTTACATCAAGGTATTGTTGGATCTCATCTAATTCTTCTAAAACCATTGCAGTGCGATCAATACCCTTAAATATGTACTTGTTAATATATTTGACACATCTCAACCCCACACAAACTTCCACATTAATATGCCAATTAAAAATTTTAGAAACATATGGATTATACGACATAACATCTTTGTTACAAACTAATTTCCCTCCAGCAACAATGCACTTATGACCATCATTGCGTAGACTATATATTGGATATCCATATTGATTTATAGTCGTGTATTTTGCCCAATCTCAAGGATATTTATTTGTACATATACCATTTTCCATGCATGGGGTGTTGGGGTTTTGGGGACCGTAAGGACCATGTACCATACAACCCAAGATTATCTCAAATAGGGTAGGATCTTCCTTTGTATCGGGCAATACAGCACATACAATTCTATCCACCTGATCACATGTCTTAATTTTACTTCTACTTTCCAAAAAAAAGAACATGAACATGTGTTAAACCCCTCTTTTGAAATTCAATAGTAAAAATATGCACGACTTTCATACTAAAACATTATTACTTCCCACCTCCTTCATCATCATTTTTCTTTTCATCTAAAACACGCTAGAAATAATGTCGGGCCCATCTGAAGAATGTTGATGTGCCAATATAGCTACAGAAGTTTCAGTCCAACTAGGATTTGTAGTCATAGAAAGGAGTATATCTGGATGTTGATGATAACATATGATGGCCATTAAATCTTAAAAATTTCAAACATATGCCTAGCACTACCAGTGAAGGAAGACGGTAAAATGCTATGTTTACCAATTTCATTTGCATTAAACCCATCAACTATACCTTCAGCAAGTCCAGTATACAAATCAACACGGAAGCCGAATTGATTAAGATGGTAGTAGATCAAATGATTCTTCTCAGTTGGAGCCCAATCATCAACAATGAACTCTTAAAACAATTTTCCCGCTCTACAAATTATGGAGTATTCATTCGCTCGTTCAAAGATACGATAACCATAATAATTAAGTTGAGTAAATCGATAACATAAATCAGGTTGTCCACTGACTAGATCCCAACGTGTTATATCATGCCCATTCGAGCTCACCTAGAGGGAATAATAATACATAGTTCAATTGTAAGTACGTCGGATGGCACTCACTAATTCGCATTAATTGATTATCTCCCTTTAAACGAAGAATGATATCTTTCATCACACTCAATTGAGTTACATCTCCAGGTAATACAAATTCAATCTCCTCACTTGATGGTAAATTATACCTTCGTCTATATGTTGACTTACTATAATGCAAATAAGTCGGTAAATTCACATTTGTTGTATTTACCAGCTCTAAAATAACACATGCCTGTCAAAATTTTGATGAAAAGGGATTAGTGGTCAACAAACAATCTTGAATAGTTCTAAGAACATCCTTTTTTAGTTGTGGATTTCAGCGCTTGCGAATATCCAAAGCAATATCAAGTTCATAAATATAAGGTGAGCATATCTTCCTTCTTGCCCTTCTTCATGTAATAAGGTTCAGACCTATGATGCAATTCGCTATGAATGGTGAAAGATGCAGGACCCCGTCCAGTAATTACTCTATCATCCATTTGTACTCCAAGACTGGTAAAGGAATTAGGAGCATTATATTGTCTAGTAAATCACCAAAATGAGTCTGACTTAACATCGTTGCCATGGTATAAAGATTTGATCTCGAACAGAGGTTCATTCAATGTTGGTAACCTTATTTTACCTTGCAAACAACATTTACTAATCAATGTGCATGCAATTGAAGTTTTGCTTAACTTTTCACCAATTCAATGTAAGACCGAACAATGAGGACACTCAACATTCATCTTTCCAAGAAAATGTATACTCGGGCCAAAAGCATGTGCCCTTTACAATAACAAGAAATTTATTTTAGAAAGGGGAATAAGAATAAAAGTACTTCAAAGGCTCAACTGAAATAAGGTAGTATTTGAAGCAAAAAAGATGCAGCATGGAATATAATGCAATGCATTATAGCTGATGTGGCCATCCCGGGAAAATGTTCGAGGGGAAGGGGGTGGAGTATCCCTCGAAAGGTAGCTATCTCGCGCCCTTTTTCGTGGGGCTTCGGTCGTCGTTGGTGTGGGGTAAATGTAAAAAGATGGAGTCACCAACCTATTTTGCACAAAACAGGAAAAATAACATGTTTTCACTTAGAGAGAGCGACATCAAATACAAACTGATGTATACAAAAGAAATAGATCGAAGGTTTAGGGGATAAGTTATGTAATGGGAAGGTGTTAGGCACCCATCTCTCCCTTTCGGTCTCTCATGGGATAGTGTTATTGTTTTCCTTTATTTCTCCGTGAGCTGTGGGCATGTGTATATATAGTGGAGCTTGGGATCGTTCAGCTCATACCATGGGAAAGGTAAAGTGATGTCATCCGTAGGAATGTTCCCAAAATAATATATATATATATATATATATATATATATATATATATATAATACGATTTGTGTGTTTATCGAGATTTTAATCGTTATTATGAAACGATAATACATGTTGGATGAAGCGTAAACAAGCATACTATATAATGCAAGAATACGATAATTGTGGAAATGGGAGATTTTTCAGGAAAATCGGGGAATTTGTGAAATTGAGAAAATTAGAAAATGGGACTCGAGTCTCAGGTTTTAATCCGAAACGCCTATCTATCCCATAAAGGTATCAAAGTCCACATAGTTTGAATGCAGCATGGGCATGGGGTTTATCCCATAAATCCGAAAGAAATTTTGTTATAGATGTGTGTGTAGAAAATGTGTTTTTGGTTTTGAAAAAGTGTGATGGATAATTCCGTTCGAAATTTATAGGCGTAACCCTCTTTTTTTGTTTTGGGGTTTTTCATAGAAAAATATGTGCAATATACTAAAAAATATAGATATTAATGTTTATGAACTAGAGTAGGAACTCGATGAAATACCTTGAATGTGAGATGAGTGTTGGATGAGAGAAAATATGATTTTTCCAAATTGAGTATGAAAAGGATGGGAATTTAAGCTTGAATGGAACTTCATATGGGGAACTTCGCTGATTTTGAGAGAATGTTCTTGAGATCACTAATGCTGATAGATCTCTAGTGTTGGTGTGCCTAGTAGTGAGGTCATGACCTCCTTTTATAAGGTCAGGGGGCTGTCGATTGGAACTTCCCTTATCCTATCTATCGGCAGGTGACCCTAGAAACACTGTCGATAACCAAGGATCTGGACCTGCCAATTGGCAGTCTAGTGCAGATTTTCCTGGAAAAATGATCGTAGAACATAATTCATTGATCAAAATTATGCATAGGGCATACTGTTAGAAAAGTAATTCAGAAACCTTTAAGAGTCCTTGGATAGCTCCCGAGTTCAGGAGTTGACTTTGGGTCAAATGTGTGTCGGAAGCGCATGTCGATCCTTTGGACAGGAGATCGCCGAACGGAAACTGATCGTTCGTCCACATGGTAAGTCAAAATAGTGCACGGGGTAGAATGTTGGAAAGTTTAGGAGATGTAATTCAACATTCCAAAGAGTTTCTTTTGGATTAAAAAGTTAACCTAGGTCAACCGGGGCTTGGAAGTGACCGGTGACCTCTCGGAGTCAAATGGATCGTTCGTCCATAATGTAGGTCAGAATCATGAATGAGGAGGACCGTTAGAAAGGATATTTAGTGACCTTAGGATATTCATTCAGTATCGCTAGAGATGAAGAGTAGACATTGGTCAAACAGATCTTGAGAGCCCCCGGTGGCCTCCGAATCATTTTTTGGGGGAAAACTAATCGTTCGTCTGAACGGTTTTGTCGTTTTGTGGATGGGGTGGACCGTTGGAAAGGGGTTTTAGTGCCATTATAATATTCAAAGATCTTACGCTCTGATGGTAAGGTTTATTGGGGTCAAATCGGGTTCCGGAAGCACCTAGTGACCTCTAAATCGATACTCGCACTACGACCTAGGGTTTGTAGTGAAATGGGGAGGTGATAGGGACCTAAGTAGAGACTTAGGGGGTCATAGATGTGGTGTTTGTAGATCCCCTCGACAGGTGATCTTGGATCAAGTGAAATCCATTGAATAAACACCACATGATAGAGGTTAGTTATGCGGACCTAGGGAATGAGGATGATCGGTTCAGAGGCTAGAGGTCGATTTCAAGGACCTAAGGGGATGCTGGGGATGACCAATTATGAGGACTGAGGTTAAAGGTAGGGAGTGATCGATGTGGCGACCAATTTTGTGGGTCGAAGCCAGTTCTGAGGGCTTAAGATAGGGGTGACCAATTATGCGGGCTTAAATAGGAGTGAGCAATTTTGCGGGTCAAAAAGAATTCCACGGGCTTAAGTAGAAGCGACCAATTTTTCAGGTCGAAGCCAATTATGAGGGCTTAAGTAGGGGTGACCAATTCTGCGGGTCAAAGCCAATTATGTGGGCTTAAGTAGGGGTGACCAATTCTGCGGGTCAAAGCCAATTCTGTAGGCTTAAGTATAAGCAACCAATTTTACGGATCGAAGCCAATTCAGCTGGCTTAAGTAGGGGTGACCAATTCTTTGGGTCAAAGCCAATTATGCGGGCTTGAGTAGAAGTGGCCAATTCTGCGGGTCAAAGATAATTCTGAGGGCTTAAGATAGGGGTGACCAATTATGTAGGTCAAATTAAATTCTATGGGCTTAAGTAGAAGCGACCAATTCTGCGGGTTTAAGTAGGGGTGACCAATTTTGTGGGTCAAAGACAGATTTGCTGGCTTAAATATGAGGGACCAATTCTATGGGTCGAACCCAATTCTGAGTGCTTAAGTAGAAGAACCAATTTTGCAGGTCTAATCCAATTCCGAGGGCTTAAGATAGGGGTGACTAATTCTGCGGGTCAAAGCCAATTCTGTGGGCTTAAGTAGAAGAGACCAATTCTGCGGGCTTAAGTAGGGGTGACCAATTCTGCGGGTTGAAGCTAATTTTGCAGTCTTAAGTTTCTTGGGGAAATTAGGAGACTCCACTTGAGATACGTATATAGTAGTTCTTCTAGGGATTTGGGGAAGAATATTATTTTAGGTTCCGTTGGGGAAAAGGGAATGATTCGAGGGTTGGACATTTCTCAACCAGGCGATTTTTGAATTTGGTGGTGTCCTCTGGAGACGTTGCTAGGGAGACATGAAATTGATTTTGAGAATTTTTTAGGGGGAGATAAGAGTTATGCCGGAGAATTGAGTGTGGTAAAAAATATTTTTCATGGAGGACAAGGTTCTGAAATCCGTTTGGGAATTTTATGGGTAGTTTTTGGAATTTTTTGACATTTTTCGAGCTTTTTGTACAAAATTTCAAAGGGGTGCCGACCGGCATAGATAAAGGGGTTCCAAATGGTAGTGGAATGGTCTTTTTGGGTACCTCGAGCAAGTGGAGGGACAGTTTCAATCGGTGGGTGGCAGGGAGATGCTGATCGGCATGCCCCTTAGCCTCCTATAAAAAGGGGGCGGGTTCTTCTCATTTTTCATAGCTTTTCGACTCGCTTTCTTATGAAATTATCTTATGTGAATCATTCCAACGTTCCAAACTCAAGAGATGGTTGAGTTCTCAAGTAGCACAACACACATGGCATGGCTTAATGCTGACGACGGGGAAGGTTTGGAATGGAGTGATAGGGTGCCCCTTGCTTTGGGAAATGAAAACTCTTTTGACTCATTCGAGCAAATGGAGAATGATCGAACTCTCTTGTGCGATCCTTCGTATCATCGCTCTTCCAGGTTGGTGAACCCTGACGGCTATGTAAGTATTGATGACTTTTGGTATTCTTTTCCCTTTTTTTCTTGGCGAGATTTCTTTATTTCTTCAACTTGACAAAGGTTTTTATTTTTCTTTTCACTTTTGATAGACTGTTGTTTCTATGTCGACTATGTGTTCTCATGGGACGATGGAACTTAAGGATATTTGGGATAACCCTCCACCTGTGGTGCATTGGATGGTGTCATCAACCAGTTTTGGGATACTCACGTCTGCTCTGGATGAGATACCCCGCTCTACGGATATTCTTTGCGCTCTGAGGGAGAGGTGGTGGGACACCACCCAAACCTTTCATTTTGTCTTTGGATATTTGACGGTTACTCCCATAGATGTGCAGTAGCTGCTGGGGATGGATTGCCTGGGTACGCAGATTGAGGTGGACAGGACTCTGAGGGTGACGCTAGAGGCAGTGACGGTAGCGTTGGGTGATGTGGAGAGGGTGGTTTCTGGGGACTCTCTTCATTTGTCTGTTTTGAGGGAGTTATTACTAAGGATGAGGATTGATGAAAGAGATGGGTGATAGGTACGTCAGATGACTCATCTGTTCATTTCGCCGGTATTGGGAGGTTTTCTGGTGGCTACGAGTAGCGATGTCGTTCACTAGTGGTTTTTGCCATTTTTAGTGTGTTTTCGAACATCGGTCTTTATGGATGGGAGAGCCTGAACTTGGTGACCCTTATTATTATCTTGATGCATTTAGCGAGTGTTGCCGGTAAAATTTTACTGGAGCCACGTATGTTCTTGAGGTTTCCTTCATTTTTCGCATTTTCCTTCATTCGGTTTATTCTTGATTTCATAAATGTTGACACTTTGTCCTTTGCAGACATGGTTCTATGAGGTAATTGGGTTTAACATCAAATTGATAGCTTTGAAGTATGAGTCTATTGGGGACTTCTTCTAGTTGTATCAGTTGCAGAAGTCCAATCGACAATCGAAGAAATACCTCTTTTTGGAGACGACGTGTCAGGTTTTGAATGGCTTGACGAGTGAGTGAGTAAGTCCCCATTTTCCCTTGAGACTGTCTTTCCCTTGATGATCTTTTGTTGATATTGATATTTTTCTTTCTCTTGCTAGGGAATTTTTAGGTGACCTTTTATCCATGGGGGACGACTATCCAGCATATGGGGGTGACTGGGGGACATGAGCAGATGCAGCATCTGTTGGTGCATGAGTTTGGCTATTCATGGTATCTTGGGGAGAGAGTAGTTATACATATTGTGTAGGATGAGGTCACGGTGCCACCGATGAAACCCCCAATATTCATAAGGCGGGTGCGAGATATGTCGGACGATTCTCGAGTGGCGACAATGATGGGTGAGCCTTAATCTCCATATACCGACACGGTGGTGATGTATGATTATATGGACTTTATTGCAAGTTGGTTAATGCCACCCAGCATATATGACGTGATGCCTCTTCCTCACGTGGGCTCGATTCGGTAAGTGGGGTCCTCCCATAGTGTAGGTGATGCGGCGACATCAGCGACGATGAAGACTTCGGAGGCTCCCTTTGTATGGTTATTCTCACCCGGTTACAACATTTGTCGGGCAGACTGAGGGACGATGCGTATGCTTCCCTTTCCTAATGCGATGTAACTAGAGAAGTTGGGCTTTACATAGGAGGTCCTTCGACCTGAGATATACTTTTTGTCTCTTTGTCTTTTGATTTGATGATTTCTTCCTTTTATTTTCTTTTGCATCACATATGGGTCTCCACCACTTGGCTTAAGGATATTAGGGATTGGATATATTTGGCGACTGCCCATATTAAGGATGCAATTTCGGTTCTTTATTGTTTGGTTCCGTTTGCCTTGTCCGAGGAAGGGTCGGGCTGTGGGAGTGGTGGCACATCGTCTCATCACAGAGGGAAGAGGGAGCATCGTAGGGAGGAAGGATCTTAAAGAGAGAGAATAGAGAGAAATAAGAGAGGGGGATAGAGTTTGTAGGTGAAGAGAGAGAGAGAGATAAAGAAAATTGGGATAGAGCTGCGTCCCGTTGTATTTATTATTTTCTTTTCCTGCAACACTGATGTAACACAACAGATATCAATGCAAGTGAAATTAATTTTTTTGTGAATTTTTGTTTTTAGTGATTAATCCGCATGCTCTTTTTGATTTTCTGTTGAGACAGTCAGAAGAATTAAAAATAATTCGAGAAGGAATTTATTTTAAAATAGGACAAGTAAAAACATATGGATGAGGAAATTCGGAATTCCCTTAAGATAAAAATTATTTTTATTAGGTTTTTCGACTTTGACAAAATAGGAAAAAAGGGATTTCCCAAAAATAAGGGGTTACTGATCGGCATGACCCCTGTCCTCCCTCTCGGTATATCAGTCCAGTCCAGTTAACCCAAGGCTTTGATTGCACTTTCTTCAATTGCTTGGTATGCTAGGGTAAGTTTTCCTCCGATTTTTGCAGGGTTTCTTTTCTTTGCTTTAGAGTTTTCAAGTATAAATAGGGATGTGGATGGATCTTTTCTTCACACTTCCACATTCTTTTTCCTTTATATCCTTATTTGCTTACTTTCTTCTTCTTTTTTGATACGGATCTCCCTGGTAGTGTTGAGTTTGCGAACTACCTCAAAACCTTGGAAGGAATGTGCTACTAAAATGTTAACTACAGCCCTTTCAACATGCATCGAGTCTCTTTGTGGCACAACTGACCCATAGAGTGGAATATAATGATGGAAGCCATGGAATTCTGGTACCTCGAAGACCATGTCTTTCTCTTAGGGTTAGAAGAAATCTGTCTGACCTATGAAGAGTTTTATGCCATGGTAGGGATAAATCCCAGCCTTGCAGCGGCTATGCCTGAGTTTTCCTAATCCCCTAGGGAGCTGTTGGCGGGATTTCTCCACATTTCACCTTCGGCAGCCAGGTCGTTGGTCCCAGGAGGAATGGTTTCTCTTCCTGTGATGCTGCATTCTGTGCATTTGTGGGATGTCGGTGATGCTGGTCACTCTGGGGCCGTCATTCTCGGTCAGTTTTCAAAACTGATGTTGGTAACTGGGGAAGTATTAGGAGACCCCCAACTTGCAACTATTGTTTCTTGGATGTCGTACTCACGCAAACCTATGACGGTAATACTGTCAAAGACTTTGAATGGTCTGCATGCCTATGGGAAGGTCGTTCCAACTTTCTGAGTGATAGCCTTATAATGCTGTTCATGTGGCTGTCAGAGAGGTTCTATATGACAGTCCCACATGAGTATCCTTTACTGACGGTGCCAAACTTCTTCTCATGCTATTTTATTAGCGTAGACCTATACATTGAGTTCTAGGAGAAATGGTTTGTAGAGCATAGGGCTCGAGGCTTGCGTTGGTCAGTGCCTTGGTGGGGAGAGTTGTTGCCCATTCTAGAACTCGAGGAGTACCAATATGTCCGGTTAGTATGCCTTAGGCAGACCTCTTTCTAATTTCCCTGGCGACTATTGCACCAACTAGGTTGGGAACAAATTGTGACACCGCAGACATCGAAATTCTTTCCTGTTAAGGACCTCACAAAGAGTATGCACATACGGCTTGGTTCTCTGTGGGAGAATCATCTTCCATCGACCTGTCTCTCCCAATCTGTGGGTAGAGTCTGGCACGTCTCTGGGGACTACATGAAGTGGTCGTGGAAGAAGGTAGTGGCCAAGATGATGGCTGTGGAGACTAGGCAAAGGTGGTTTTCCATATCTGACACTATGGAGGGAGGCATTATGGTTTTCCCAAGATAGTCTGGGCTTATCGTTCTATGGAGTGTCTGCGACACTCCATTCAGGTAAGAGAAGTTTGGGGACCCCAGAATGGGGGTGATGATGGGGCAGGTTCCTCTAACATCTATAGGTAGAATTTTGTGAAGATTTTGTAATGGATGTGGTTCTGTGTTTGAAACTAATTTGATGGTTATAATGTGGGAATAATTGGAGGGTGATTTTTAGGAGTAGTGGGCCTTATTTTTATTTTTATCTTTTTAGGAAGGTAGGAGTAGGTTGAAAAGGGAAGTCATTTGACTCCCTATGCCGATGTAATTGTACCAAAATTTTGAATAATGAAATAAAAGAGTTTTTGATCATCTAGTTGTGCCTCTTGATGAGTTTTTCATTTTGAATTATATATACCGATCACTAAGGCATACATAATCCTTTTGTTCACGTATATATTAAAATGAACTATCGTTCTAGGGGATAAGAAAAGAATAGTATGTTGTGAAAAAAGAAGGGGATCGTGCTCATGTAAGGCAGATCAGCTTCCTACGTACCTCTCAATGTTTTGAAAATTTCCTGAAATTCATTTTTTGAAAGAAAAAAGGTATTTAGAGGATGAGGACCCACGTAGTTCTGATTAGAGGGTAATGAAGACTTTATTTATTTATTATAGAATAGAAGGGAGGTGATAGGTGTCATAGTACACCGAGATTTCAAACTAGGGGTAGAATTTCTTGAGACGGTCCAGGTTGACTAGAAGTGCCATTTTTTCTCCATCAAGGTCGGTGAGCATAGCGGCACCGCCGAACATGATCTTCTTCACAATATAGGGGCTGATCTAATTAGGTTTGAATTTACCTCTGGGGTCCCATATGGGATATTCTATTTCTTTGAGGGATAAGTCTCCTTCTCAAACACCGCGATCCTTGAGTCTCTTATTGAATGATCGCACTATATGACGATGGTACCCTTGTATGTGATATAGAGCTTTCAGCCTCCTTTCGTCCAAGAGGATAGCTCGTTAAGATGGATTTGGTGCTAGTCTTCCTTGGTGACTTTACTTTCTATCATGATGCGTAGCGAAGGTATTTCCAGCTCCATGGGTAGGACTGCTTCCATGCCTTAGACTAGAGAGTAAGGGGTAGCCCCAGTAGAGGTTCAAACTTAAGTGCAGTAGCCCCAGAGGGCGTAAGGGATCTTATCGGCCCAATCTTGATAACTCTCGACCATCTTACTCATAATGTCTTTAAGGTTCTTATTGGTTGCTTCGACTGATCCATTGGTTTGAGGTCGGTATGGAGAAATTTGTGTCTTTGAATTCCATACTCGTTGACCACTTCTATAACTTCTCCCTCGAAGGGTAACCCGTTGTCTGATACCAGCTCGTATGGAACCCCTTATCGACAAATGATGTTTTTCTAAATGAATATGGCTACTTTATTGGCATTCATGATTGCGTACGACTCAACTTCGACCCATTTAGTGAAGTAGTCAATGGGGACTAGGATTAACTCATGCCCATTAGACGCTTTTGGTGTAACTTTCCCTATGATGTCGATGCCCCATATGGAGAACGACCAGGGAGAGGTCACATTGTACAATTCCCGCTGGGGCAAGTGTTGTATGTTGGAAAAATGCTAGCATTTAAGTCATCTTCGGATATAGGCTGTGCAATCTTGAACCATGGTAGTCCAATAGTATCCTTGTCGAATGATCTTCTTAGCGAGCATATAGACATTCATATGGGGTCCGCACTCCCTTCTGTGGAATTTTTTTATCATTTCTTCAACATTAGCCCCTGCGATGTACTGCAGATGGGTTCCGTTGAAGTTTCTCTTGAACAGTGATTTATTACAGACAATGTACTGGACAACCAATTTGCGGAGGGTTGCTTGGTCTTTCTTGTCAGAGCCTTGGGACACTTACCATGTTTGAGTAGGCCCTAAATATCATAGTATCGGTAGTTGGTTATCTCAGGATCTTCCTTTGTGATGAGCTCAATATGGTAGAAGTGGGTTGGTTTATCTTGCTTTTGGACAAGGAAAGGGGGCCATGGTTATTTCTTCAAGCATGTCAATCATGGAGGCTAAGGTTGCAAGGGCATCGTCTAGGTTATTCTTCACTCGGGGTAGGTAGTGGAAGGTAATTTATTAGAATTGGGAAGCTAGTTCTTCGAGGTGGGCATGGAAGGGTAAGCGTTTCTCGTCCTTTACTTTCCATTTTCTCAGTACTTGACCGATAATGAGGGTTGAATCCCCATACACATAGAGGCATCGAATACCTTTCTTGAGGGAAACTTTGAGGCCTACCATGTATGCCTCATATTCAGTAATATTATTAGTACAAGGAAAATCCAACTTCATGGAAATGGAAGTGTGAGAGTCATCAGGGGAAAATTAGGAGTATACCAATGCGATACCCTTTCTTGTTGGTAGCTCTATCGAAGAACATTTTCCATCGAAGGTCTTCTTGGGAGGTACAAAGGATATTTTCATTTGGGAAATCAGAGATCCAGACATCGTCCTCTTTCATGGGGTATTCATCAGGGTAGTTATAGATGGATCTTCCTATTTTGGCCTTTTGCATGGCATAGGTAATATCAAATTTAGCTTGAAGCATCAACCAATGGGCCATTCGACTAGACATGGAAGGTTTCTTGAGAAAATACTTGATAGAATCCATTTATGATACAAGTTTGATGGGAAAGGCGAGCATGTAGTACCATAAATTTGGGGTAACCTAGACAAGAGCGACACATGGTTTCTCCAAGGCGGTGTAGTTAACTTCTTAACTGACCAACTTATGACTGTCATAGTAGATAGCCCTATCTTTGCGGGTTTCTTCAAGGTATTGGGTTAGTAAAGACTTAGTGCAGTATCGATTATGGTTAGGTATAAGAGTAAGGGAAGACCAAGATATATTGGCATCAATATCGGGGTTTGGGTTAGGTATTAGTTGATTCGATCAAAGGCTTCTTTGCAAGCTTCGTTTTAGACCTTGGTTGAATCCTTTCGGAGGAGTTTAAAGATGGGTTCATATATGGAAGTCAACTGGCTGGTGAACCAACTGATGTATTGTAATTTCCTAAAGAATCCCTGGACTTCCTTCTCCATTCGGGGTAGTGGCATCTCGAGTATGGCTTTTAGCTTTGCAGGATCTGCTTCTATCCCTTTCTCAGTAACCATAAATCCCAAGAGTTTTCCTTTGATAACACCGAATACATATTTCTGTGGGTTAAATCACATCTGGTATTATTGCAGTCAGTCGAAGAAATTTCGTAGAGCGGGAGCATGACCCTTCCTAGTCTTAGACTTGATAATCATATCATTTACGTAGACCTCGACTTCCTTGTATATCAAATCACGCAGAATGGTTATGGAATCCCTCTAGTAGGTAGCCCCTGCATTTTTTTAGACCAAATGGCATGACAATGTAGTAAAAGATTCTCCAAGGGGTGATGAATGAAATTTTCTCTTGATGATTGGGGTGCATCTTGATCTGGTTATATCTGGAAAAACCATCAAAGAATGAATCGAGAGCGTGACTGGATGTATTTTACATAATCATGTCGATATTGGGTAGCGGGTAAGCGTCCTTTGGAGAGGCCTTATTCAAGTCTCGGTAGTCAACACACATTCAAACCTTCCCTCCTAACTTTGACATGGGTACGATATTGGCTAGCCACATGGGATATTCGATCACACGAATGAAGCCCACATTCAGTTGACTGACTACTTCTTATTTAACTTTGAATGACGATTCGGCGCAGAGCTTTTATAGTTTCTGTTTAACTAGTTTGGAGAGTTGGAATCTTGTGGCGATCTATCTTAGGGTCGATACTTGGCATGTAATTATAGGACCATGTGAAGACATCCACAAATTCCTTTAGTAATTCCTCGAGTTTCATGCGCTCATGATCATTAAGGGGGGGCCTTATCCTAATCTCACGTAGTTGGCTACTAGAAATGATATTAATAATAATTATTTCATCTTCATTAACTTGAACATGGTTATGTTGTTTATTATTAACCTTATTTAAATCAGTTAAAAATTGTTCATTTGCAAAATCATTATCATCAAGTGTTTGATTAGAATCAAGACAATTAATGTAAGGCACAACAAAATACTCAAAATATTCATTTATTTCATTGATAGGAAAAACAACATTGAGGGCCTCATCAAAAGAGGTCTTGATTATATCAGAGTTAGGAGGACCAACCAAAGAGGGGGAAATGGGATAAATATCGGGGTTAGGTTGAATGTTAGCAGGTGGCACTGCTACAACATGCCAGTTGAGGAGAGGTGCATCAGCAGCTTTGATCAGATGGGATGGATTCGATGAGGTATCCCCTGAGTGGACCATGTAGAGTGTTATCCCCAATGTTTGTAAATCGAAAGAATCCTCAGAGTCACTTTCCTAAGAATCTCCGATTTCCTCAGTGAGCAGTTATACACGATTCTGGGAACTCTCGACCCATGGGTAGTTATCTTGAAAGAACATCTCCATTCCTGGTTTCATCTTTTTATCTGCATGGTCATACCATGGTTCGGGGATGTCACGAAAGGGGAAATCTTCACCCTCTTTGATGAATCTTCCATTTAAGCAATCTCCCGAGACAATTTTAGTGCATTCTTACCTCATCTTCAGCCAAGGCTGACAGATCATTCCGAGTTCTTCTTCATATGGCTGATAGCCCAAGCAACAGGGAATAAAGTCCTTCTTTAACATAATAAGTTCACGTACCCCTTGTTTTATTTTTGTTAGACTTAGTCCGAGAAAGAAGTGCATGTTCTTGAATATCTCGATTACATTGATGTTTCCATGGGGGTCATATTCTGGACAAAGCTTATCTTTGAAATTATCCCCTACTGGGAGTATAAGTGGTTCAACTAGGAAATTTGATAGAACCATATTATTTGTCCCGTGTTGTATTTAAAGTACTGGATTACTAGTTCTTGCATTCTCGATGTTGTGATCATCTCCCAAGATGGTGATGACCTGCCCATTGGCGGAGAACTTTATCTTATAATGAAGGGAATAAGACACCCCCTTGATGCTATGGATCCATTATCGTCCAAGCAGTAGATTAAAACAAGTTGGGATATCAATGACTTGGAATTTAACAACATGATTTAGGGTCAGAGCAAGTTTGCTTTCTTTTAATCCCAAACAATTATGGGTCCTTAATAGGCAAACATTAAGAGCTCATCCATTATCCACAAGAGAGAGTGGGATAATTTTCCCCATTAATTCAATAGAGATGTTGAGGTCATAATTATGGTCTAGACAAATCTTGTGGATTTCTTCTTGGGAGAAGGAGAGCATTCTAGTAGAAGTAAAGGATCCAACTAGATTCACTACTTCTTCTGGAGTGGTCGAGGGAGGAACTGTGGGTCGCGTGAGTAGCTTGATCAAGGCATTTTGGTGTAGCTGGGAATGCATAAAAAATTCCCATATAGTGATATTGGCTTGGGTTTTCTTTAACTGATCAAGGATATTTCTTTCCTCGAGGGTCATTTCTGGCATAGGAAGATTCTCGACACCCTTCCCTTTATCGTTCGCTAATGGTTGTAGGCTTGGGATTTTGTAACGTCTTCCCGATCTGGTCGTGTGGTTCACAGAAGGAGGGAAAATAAAAATCCCGTTTCTTCATCGATACCGGGTTATTCATCCACCATGTTGATATCTTATAGTAATTCCTCAAATATATCATTCCACACATGCTGACTATCGGACTAACCTTTTATCAATCATTGAGGTCGTCCCCCCATCCGGTGGCAATGATATTATTTTTCCATTAAAAGTTGATACATTCCACGACTTCAATGACCTCTTCATATAAGTCTTCCCCTTAGTTGGAGAGATGTCAAAGTTAAGGGACTAGACACCCTTGTAGTTTCAAAGCATCGAGTAGCTAGGACACACTAAAAATATCTCCAGTCTATCGAAATAAATCCACCATGATCTGGACCATATCATCTAAACTGACTTCATCAGTTGGTACCACCCAATTATTTGACTCTTGGGACCATTTTCGAACTTCTAAGAACAACATACTGAATCTCTAACAGTCGACGGTCATCTGGGGGGCAATTTAAGCCCAAACTCTAGGAGTTGGTTCAACCCTTCTGATAGTTCTATGTCTTTACCTCCAGAATGGGTGCGAACAACGATGCCTACTCTGGTGAGGAGTCGTAAGGCCTGATCGGCAAAGCTAGTAGGGTGTAAGAGAAAGTATGGTCATATTTGGAGAGGGTTAGGGGAGTATGTGGGTATGATTGATGATTTACTTCGTACGATTTAGGTAGATGGGCCAAATTCTGGGTTTTCTTCTAGGAAGATGGCATTTGCATGATTCAGTAGTGGATTATGGGTAGTGTTTGGTTTAGGATTGGTTGGTGGGGAGATGATACCCCAGTCAATCAGGCCTTGGATCAAATTTCGCAGGTGAAAACATTGGTCGGGGGTATGGCTGTTGGTTTGATGGAAGTCACAATGGACATCTGGCTTGAAATTTCTAGGAAGTGGGTTTGGTAATGGACGAGGGTCCAAGGGCTTGTTAAGATTTTTCCTTAAGAGGTCCTAGTAAAGTTTGGAGAGGGGATCTTGAAGCTCTTTGTATTCCTTTCGGACTGGGCTAGAGCGGCTTTCTAGTGCCCATGAAGTGGCAGACTAAGAGATGTTGTTGATGGTGGAAACTGCGGTAGTGGTAGGTTTTTCAAACTTTCTAAGAGTGAACTGTCAAGATGTTTTCTTTGGTTAAACCTCTGTCTTGGCCAGACTTTCTTCGATCTCCACTCCCTCTTCTCGAAGGGCTTGTAAATGAGGGTAATACTGTTCTCCCATCGTTGGTCGAACATGGGGTAAGAAGTTATTTTTCACGATACTAACCTGTTCCTCTTGAGAAGGCCGATTGGTCATGATGGTTCTTTCTCTCTGCACCTTGCTATGAAGTTACTGACTGACTCCCCATGATTATTCTTGAGCAACACTAAATCACGGTGGGTAACCACTAAATCATGATGGTTCAACTGAAGATCGAAGCCCATAGAGAGCCAGGCCAAGGGTTTGGGATTGACCTAAGAAGGAGAAAGAATTAGGTTTTATTTTTGCAAAAGAGGAAAGACACATTTTTTTTGGAAAAGATGAGGACAAAATGTTTTTTCTTGTAAGAGGGTAGGAAATATTTTTGGTATTTTTGATAAAATAGGAAAAATATTTTTGGACACTTTTTGGAAAAAAGAAAGAAGGAAAAGCGACAGACGGGTCTCAGCATGTTCATTATTATGTTTATTAGGTTTACCTGAATACAAAAAGAGAGATGTCGGACGGGACCTGAGCCTGGAAAAAATTAGGTTTGAAGAATATGTAAAAACTATAGTTGGACATGTTACCATGCTCGTGGGCAGGGTCCCATTTTAAAAAATGTGCGAAAATTTGGGTTGCATGCCGACCAAAATTTCGATAGAGTTTTGTGTTGAAATCGGAAAACTAAATATACGTGTCCTAGGTTTGACACCTATATGTGGGTATGTAGTTATTGGGTTAATTGGAAGGGTTCCCCCCTTGGCATGACTTCCACGATACACGTCTTTGCTTTTGAGGGAAATCGATACGTGTGGATAAGCCATTTGATATACCTGAGTGTACGTGAATTGCCTCATTATATACCTCATGGGGACAGTACGTGTGAGAGAGAATTCAAAGTACTCGACGTACGAGAATGAGTTCCCTGCAATATACCTCTTATCATGACTTCGGTCAAGTAGTACGATGCGTGGGAACTGTTCGATATACGTCAAAGGTACTTGGCTAGTGGAAGGTGAGAGTCATATCACTTAGGCTAATTGTGACCTGTCGGATCAGTGCCCATCACGAAGTGACCCCCAGTTATGGGATAAAATTTGGTCAATAGCGATGCCCTTTGGTAATGTTGTGTGTATCATGCATGATTCTCGATTAGTATCTTATGGAGAGAGTATCTTTATTGATGAGCATCATGCCAAGTAGGGGAATGATGTATAAGAAATAAATCAATACTAAGAATATCTACAAGTGAGTGTGTGGTAGTGAACCTAAGCATGGATCAACTCCAAGTGGTGTGTGATAAGTGTAAGTGAGCATGGATATATACAAGTTGAGGTTTGTGTTAGTTACACCTAAGCAGGGATTTATAAGTGGTGTATATGACCTTAGGTGCACATGGAGAATTTCTACAAGTGTGCAAGTAGTGTCATAAGCATGAGGTGTTTATGTATAGGAAATAAGGAGAGAAAAGGGGAACATACAAATGGGGGTATACGCACACAAGAAAACAAAAACACCCATGTAAAGAGAGTCTAGCCCTCTTATGTAAAATAGTCCCTAGCGGAGTCGCCACTGTGGGCATCCCGAGAAAATCTTTCGAGGGGGAGGGGGAGGGGGAGGATCCCTCGAAAGATTACGATCTCGCGCCCTCTATCGGGGCGCTTTGGCCATCTTCGGTGTGGGGTAAATGTAAGAAGATGGATTCTCCAGCATACGAAATCAATAGATCGAAGGTAGGCGGTCAGGTTGCAATACTACAACAGGTGTAAATATGGATTTGCTTATGGATATTGAAGACCATTTAGAGGATGAACATTTACATTTGTATCTTGAAGATGAAGAAGCTCCTCCAATTAATCGGTATGTTCGATTAAGTTTCTTTATTATATATTTTATGATATACTTTTTTTAGAAATCGAAGATATATAAGCCCTCTCTATATAGTTCACAATATGTTTGAGCCATAGTAATTGATCCCTTAATAATCGTTGGAAGATCTTCAATTAGTTTGAATCCATAGTAATTGATCCTTGCATTATGTTAGTTTCAATCAATTAGTTTAAATCAATTATGTTAGACCAGTTATAATGATTACTTATTTAGAATTGCATTATGTTAGATCAACTATAATGATTCTCTATTTAGATTAACTATAATGAATCAATAACTATGTTAGTGAAGTATTTTATAATGAATTGCACAACTATGTTATAATGGTGTTCTAATCGTATGTTATAATCATAAATAACTATGTCATAATGACTGCAAGAATTTGATTCCAAGAATTTCAAACCTATTTTAACTACTGTAACCTCTGTAATATTTTATGAAAAACTTTTTTAAAGACATTAGGAGAATTTATTAGAAATTATCTAGAGAAAAGCCCTCTAATAATTGATCCATAGTAATTAACCCTCTACTAATCCTTGGAAGACCATTAGATTGAATCCAGAGTAATTGATCCTTGCATTATGTTAGTTTGAATCAATTAGTTTGAATTGCATTATGTTAGATAAGATTTAATGATTCTCTATTTAGAATTACATTATGTTAGATCAGGTAATTACAACAAACGTGAATGTGTTTGAGTCCATCTCCCCATTCGTTATATGTATGTTAGTGCGTTGTGTTATAATGAATTACATAACTATGTTATAGTGATGTTTTGATCCTATGTTATAAACAATCAATAACTATGTTATAATGATCAGCTATAATGAATTTCATTATGTTAGTGTACTCGATGAAACAATCGATAACTATTATAACCTCTACAATCAGGCTTGGGCCTGTTTTAACTGTTCAGCTTGCATTATGTCAGTTTCAATCAATTAATTTGAAACAATTATGTTAGATCAGCTATAATGATTATCAATTTAGAATTGCAATATGTTAGATCAGCTATGATGATTCTATATTTAGATCATCTATAATGAATCAATATCTATGTTTGTGCATTATTTTGTAATGAATTGTATAACTATGTGAAGCACCTTATACCTTTGACTTACTTAAGTCTATACTGTATAAGTGTTCAACTAATTTGGAAATAGTGACAAAATTGGTTGTCTAACCTAGAATCCAAAGAACCTCAGAATGATTCTCTCTAATCCTCTTCAATGATCCAAGAAGGTATAAATTGAACCACACTACACACATTAGAAGTGCATACATGTGTATATATTGCTTAAAATTGATTGTGTGTTAAATTCCCCTTAAAATGTTGTTTTAATAATTTTTTGGGAATTTTTAAACATTTTTAAAATAATGTTTTCATTAATAAAAGTGTGATTATAAAATTTGTGGGGTTAATTTGCTATTTTGAAAATTTCATTTTTCATTGGAATGTTTGATTGGGTAGAATGTAAATGCGCTAAAGACTTCAGGGTGCTGCCTGTAATTATTTTTGACGCGCGTTCGCAAGCCTCTTATATGCCAACACTTGTCACATTCCTAATGTATCAATTTGTGTTTGTTATGTGAGAGGGTTGCCTGGTGGTTTGCTGATCGTTAGATCAATCCTTATCGATGGCCTGCATGTGTTTTAAACCTATCCTTGTGCTATCTCTTTGGACCAATCACATTCAACTTAACCACCGCTATTTTATAACCCTTAGATCAAGTCAATATTAGGAAGACTTAATCTCATCCCTTGATTGCCTTCGACTATCCAGAACCTTCCTCCACTCCTATAAAAGCCCTCTAATTCTCAACCTTTCAAGACTTTTGGCAGTCGTCATTTCTGAGAAAAAAAAATAGAGAGAAGAGAGAAGTGAGAGAGAAGAGAGAAAAGAAAAGAGAGAAGAGAGAGAAAGGGAAAACTGTGTTAGCCAAACCCTAACCCTAACCCTAAACACTCCATATCTGATTCAAAACTTCGTATATACAAAACCCCAAACACAACCTTGAGTGTTTGAGAGAGAGTGGTGTTACTGGTTTGTTCATATTGAAGCTGTAACCTCTTGATCTCTGATTTTATTACCAACTTAAACATTCGTGTGAAGATCTGTATTTCTTTTTCATAAAAATTGTAGATCTACACTTTGCATGTTATATTTCACTAGATCTGCATGTTTCTTTCTCGATTTAAGAAAATCTTTACTGATTTAGTTTTGTAAATATTTTATGGTTTCTATTCTTACAAAACTTAACCTTGACCTAGTTGGATTCACACTTGGAGATTTTCAATCTCAAAAGTATTTTTAAAACAGAGATTGATTAAGGTCTTGACCGATTTTGAAGCAACATTACCGTGGAATCTGGGATATATTAAAGGTAAAAAAGGTTTCTAGTTCTGTAAGAAAGAAAGAAAAGAAAATCACAGCATATAGTCTTTATATGTAATTTTCTAGGACTGTCTGTAAAACTAAGTGTGTGTGAGTTCATGCATGTTGATAGGAATCACATCACAAACACTTAACACACTACCACACTGGAAGTGTTGTGAATAAGATGAAAGATTATTGAGTCGACGCAAGGAAGCTAAAGCAAAAGGAAGTTATCAAACTGGAAGAACATCATCAACAATCAGATCTATGAGAAGTTAGAAGGACACCAAGTGGGGTATATTCCTAAACTTAGAATAGTTTGATTTGTGTGCATGTATGTTGTATTGTTTGTAACTGTTATTTGTTGTTAGTGGATTTTTACTTTTGTGACTTAGAAGTCACCGTGGATGTTTCCTCTATTGGGAGAGGTTTTACCACGTTAAAAACTGTGTGTTCTGATTATCTTCATCTACTCATCTCATTCTATAGTGTGCTGAATTTTTGAAACTGTCTTAGTTTTAAAACTGATTACAAAGTCTTGATTACTCTCGTACATAAGTTTTTATAAACACATCTTGTTGTTTATAAGTTTTATTTTCAAAAGAAAAGGGTTTCTTCAACAAACTTCTCGGAGTTGCTTATACAGTTTAATATTGTATTAAACGGCATTAGCAACGTTTTTCAATTGGTATCAGATCCCTGTAAACTTTTATTTCAAAAAGATCTTGTGTTTCTGAAATCGTTTTCGGAAAACCTAACTATGGACGAGAAGAATGAAAGGTTTGGTAATCTATCCAGACCTCCACTCTTTGATGGAAACAACTTTGCTTACTGGAAAGTAAGAATGGTTGCCTTCATCTAAGGGACTTTAGAAGATGATGTCGGGGACATTATTGAAAACGGATATACTTATCCTACTAAACCAGCCACTGAAGGAAGTGATGAGAGGGTAAAGAAAATCTTAAGTGAGTTTACCCAAGAAGAGAAAACTATTTCTCAAAATAAAAATAAAGGCAAGAATGCCATTTTTATGTCTATTAATGAGTATGAGTTCAAGAGAATCTCATCTTGTGCCACTTCTAAGGAAGTTTGGGACACATTAATCACTGCCCATGAAGGAGACTCAAGAGTTAAAGCTGCTAAAACTCAAATGCTTACCCAGCAGTACAACTCTTTGATTATGTCTGACTCTGAGTCTTTTGATGACTTTTACATGAACTTAACTGATATGGTTACTAAGTTTCATGCTAATGGTATAACATATGATAGGAATGAGATTGTTTCTAAAATTCTAAGATCATTACCACAAAAGTTTGACAGCAAGAGGTATGCTATTGAGGAAATGAGTGATCAAAACCTTACCCCTGAGTTACTCAGTAGCAAACTTAGGACTGTGGAAATGGAATTAGACTTTAAGAAATAATTAAATCATTCACAAAGAAAATAGCCCAACTCTAACTTGAGTTTTTCCTCTAAAATATCTAAGCATGAGACTAATCTGACCAACTGTGACTCTGATGAGGAATGTGATATAGATAAACTAGATAATCAGATTGCCTTAATGTCTAAACAATTTAAGAAAATTGTTAAATTTAGAAACAAACAGGAATCTAAACAAGGCAAGCCTAATTATCCTACTGTGTCTAATCCCAAACCTCATGAGAGAGGCCTTGACAAATATCCTAAGGACAACAACTTCAAATCTAACAGAGACCTTAAAAAGATTGAATGTTTTAGATGTGGGAAACTAGGTCACATTGCTCACGATTGCAGAGTTAATCTGAATAAAGCCAACACACACAATAGAGCCAATGTTTGTAAAACTTGGGATGATTCAAGTGACTCTGATGAAGAGGAACTTGAGTCATCAAATGGGCTTGACCCTTGCATGTCCTTTTATGCTAAGATCATTTACAATGATGATATGAATGTGTGTGATAATGATGCTCCTACTCCTGCTTGTGTGAATACTGCTTTGACTGGCCTAGATGCTCTATTATCTGAAAATGTTGCTAGCTCTAGTTCCGTGTGTGTGAGTCAAAGTGATCTCAATAACGACGATGTAAATGGGTGCGTGAGTACTAAAACGGAATCGTTAGGGGTCACTACACACACTTCACTTAGCGACTCAGACACTGATGACCTCCCAGATATTCATACTTTGTATGCTAAAACTCTCAAAAAAGGCACTAGACTGGAGAAGACTGTTAGACACCTGACTAAGAAATTAGATGATCTAAGTCTTATTGTGAAGCTGAATGCCGAAGAGTACACTAACCAGTGTCTGTCTCATCAATCTGAAATTGAAACTTTTGATCAAAAATTAAAAGAGTTGACTAAAACTAATGAAACCCTGGAAATGAAATACAAGGGAACATTATTAGAACTGGAGGAAGCAAAAACAAAGACATCTCCTATTTTCAAAAAAAATTCTAAGTTTGAAAACAATTCAAATTGTTTTACTGACTTTGTTGTTGACTCCAAGACCAATTCTGATGATAGAACCGGTATTGGATTCTGCCCTAAGAACAAACCACAAACTACAAATCTTGAATCTATTAAGTTTGTGTCCGGGGGAAAAAGACCAATCGAAACATGTCCAGATTTTCATTTTATTAAAAAGGAATTTGATCAAAAGCAACAACAGAAAGACATTGGAGAGTCTCGTAATTCTAAGGCTGAGACTACACTTAAGACTAAATACGTTTGTCCTTTGATTAGAAAGGCTGAATCTACCTTTAAAACCATCCCTCCTAGGAATAGGACTTCTGAACAGAATGCTGTTAAACCCATCTTTAGAAGTTTTCCTAAGGAAGTTCATCCCCCAAGCAATCAGTATTGCTCCGACTGTGACATTTATGGTCATTCATTTGAAGGTTGTTATGCTAGGCATCTAAACACCCCTGTGTACAACACTTCTGTCTACAAGAACTTTAACTATTCTAGGCAAAATCGTAACCATTATGTCCTTCCAAGACAACCTGACAAGAACTCTAACTACAGGAATAGAAAGACCAAAACTAAGAGTTTATTTAAGAGAAAGGCTCCCAGAAACTTTCCTAAACCAAAAGCTCAAATTTTCCACAATAATCAGTTTGTTGCTCCAAATGTTTTTCGACAAAAAGCTTGTTCTAGAAAATTTTATTAAATGAGGGCAAACTTGCGCAAAATTAAAACTAGAGCTATTTGGGTTAGAAAAGATGATCTTTTACCCCAAATGAAGTGTAACATTGTTATCACTGCCTTAAAAGCTGAACACACTTCATCTGGTTGGTATTTAGATTCAGGATGCTCCAAACATATGACAGGAGATGAAACCAAACTCTTAAACAAATCCAGATTTGCTGGAGGGAAAGTGGTTTTGGCGATGGAGTTTCATCCCAGATCATAGGAAAAGGAACCCTGAAAGAAGAGGGAATGCCTACTCTCGAAAATGTACTATTAGTTAAAGGCCTTAAAGCCAACCTCCTAAGTATATCACAATTTTGTGACTCTGACCATACAGTTACCTTTTCAAAGAACTATTGTAAAGTTCTAAATGATAAAGGTAAATGCATTATTACCGGATTTAGAACACCTGACAATTGTTATACTGTCAAGACTGGTTCTGAAACCTATAACATTGTCAGAATGGATGACAATGAAATCTGGCATAATCGTATGGGTCACCTAAGTTATGATATCCTTGGTAGATTGTCTAGTCAAGAGATTGTTAGAGGAATTCCTAAAATTAAACCTATTTCCAGTTTTGTCTGTGGTCATTGCCAGGAAGGAAAAATAGTTAAGACTTCGCATAAAAAAGTTAAAGACATTCTCAACTCTAGACCTTTAGATCTCATCCATATGGACCTTATTGGTCCCTCTAGAACTGTTAGTCGTTGTGGACACAATTATATCCTTGTCATGGTTGATGATTTCACACGATTCACTTGGGTTGCCTTCTTGAAACATAAATCTGACACGTTTCAGAATTTTTTAAAATTTTTACTAAGAATTGAAAATGAGAAGGACACACAAGTCAATCGCATTCGTAACGATAGAGGGGGAGAGTTCATAGACACAGGAATAGTTGAATATTGTGACTACAATGGTTACGAACACGAATTCAGTGCCCCTAAGACTCCTCAGCAGAACGGTGTTGCCGAAAGGAAAAATCGAACTCTTCAAGAGATGGCACATGTCATGTTGCATGCCAAATCCATACCTAAGTATTTCTGGGTAGAATCTATTAGAACTGCATGTCATATTATTAATAGGGTTTACCTTAGGAAAAACACTAAACAAACCCCTTATGAGTTGTGGTACGGTAAGAAGCCTAATATGAAATATCTAAGGACTTTCGGAAGTCAGTGTTATGTCTGTAAAGACAGAGAACATTTGTTTAAATTCGAGACGCGTGGTGATAAATCCATCTTCTTAGGATACTCCCTAAATAGTCGTGCTTATCGTATATACAATCTGTGTCCTAAGACCCTTTTGTAATCGATAAATGTAATTGTAAGCGACACTATTGTCGAAAATAAGATATCTGAATCACCTATTATGGTTGAATCTAAAAATGATTTCAAAACTGATTCACCAGAAATAGATGACTTATTACCTATTGAGAGTCCAGAAGTACCTGGCTGGGTCTCTAAAGATCATCCCATTGATAACGTGGTCGGTAATCCTAATGAGCCAGTTCGTACTAGATCCCAGTTAAGAAATTATGCTAATTATGCATGTTTCGTCTCCCTTGTGGAACCGAAAAATGTTAATGAAGCATTGAATGACACACACTGGATTTCTGCAATGCAGGAAGAACTTTTACAATTTGTCATTCACGATGTCTGGTATATTGTACCGCGGCCTCAAAACAAAAATGTTATTGGCACACGTTGGATCTTTAAGAACAAATCTGATGAAAATGGGGTAATCCTTAGAAACAAAGCTAGACTAGTTGCTCAAGGTTACTCACAAATAGAAGGAATATATTTTAGCGAGACATTTGCCCCTGTCACTCGTCTTGAATCTGTTCGACTTCTTTTCGCCATAGCGTGTCACTTAAAATTTACACTTTATCAAATGGATGTCAAGTCTGCCTTCCTCAATGGAATTCTATCCGAAGAGACGTATGTAGAACAACCCAAAGGGTTCATTGACCCAAAATACCCAGTCCATGTCTTTCGTCTAAAAAAGGCTTTGTATGGCTTAAAACAAGCTCCTCGAGCTTGGTATGAACGCCTTTCCAACTTTTTATTGGATAAGGATTTTAAGAGAGGAGGAAATGACCAGACCCTCTTTGTCAAACATTTTGACAAAAACATTATTATAGCCCAAGTCTATGTAGACGACATCATCTTTGGGTCTACTTCAACATTTGAAGTCAAATCTTTTTCTGCTATTATGCATAAGGAGTTTCACATGTCCCTTATGGGGGAGCTACAACTTTTCTTAGGATTTCAAGTGAAACAGAATTCTGATGGACTTTTTGTCTCTCAAACTAAGTATGCCTTAGATCTCGTTAAGAAATTTGGTTTAGATAATGCTAAAGTTGCCAAAACGCCTATGAGTACTACTGTTAAATTATATAAAGATGAAAATGGCAAGTCAGTTGATTCCACACTTTATCGTAGTATGATTGGTAGCCTACTCTATCTAACTGCCTCACGACCAGATATAATGTATGTTGTATGTCTGTATGCTCGTTACCAGAATAACCCTAAAGAGAGCCATTTATCGTGTGTAAAACGTATAATAAAGTACATAAAGGGCACTCTTAATCTTGGACTTAGGTACACTAATGATACATGCAGTACCATCATAGGGTATACTGATGCTGATTGGGCCGGTTGTACTGATGACAGTAAAAGTACATCAGGTGCATGTTATTATGTCGGCAATAATTTAGTAGGTTGGAGTAGCAAAAAACAGAATTGTACATCTTTATCTACGGGTGAGTCCGAATATATAGCAGCTGGAAGTTGCTGTGCTCAATTGTTATGGATAAAACAAATGTTAAGCGACTATGGGATTAAAGAAGATCAGTTATAATTGTATTGTGACAATCAAAGCGCTATTAACATATCTAAAAACATGGTTCAACACTCGCGAACTAAGCATATTAAGATAAGACATCATTTTATACGCGAACTTGTTGAATTTAAGGAGTTAGAAATCCATTACCTGCCTACTGATCTGCAACTTGCAGACATGTTGACTAAACCTTTAGACTATAACATATTTCTGTATTTGCGTAATTCTATAGGTATGGTATGTGCTGATTAAACTCTAAAGACCTTAATTTTTACCCTTTGTCCGTTTGAGACAAAATGGGGGAGAAATTTGAGTCTTACGGGTTCAATGTTTTGTTCACATTTCATCTAAACTGCTTGATCTTAGTGTGCATATTTGCAGGAATCTATTCTACTGATTGTCTACCATTTCTAGTGTAAATTTTTTGTAAATAGTTGAGTTATGTAATTTTTGACTTTCTAGGAAATGGGTAGATATTATCTTTTGTATAGGACTGGTTTTTATTTTTGGTTCCCTAAGAGTTTAAACTAACTCAAAGGAGATTTTGTCTCATATTTCCAAAGGGGGAGATTGAAGCACCTTATACCTTTGACTTACTTAAGTCTATACTGTATAAGTGTTCAACTAATTTGGAAATAGTGACAAAATTGATTGTCTAACCTAGAATCCAAAGAACCTCAGAATTATTCTCTCTAATCCTCTTCAATGATCCAAGAAGGTATAAATTGAATCACACTACACACATTAGAAGTGCATACATGTGTATATATTGCTTAAAATTGATTGTGTGTTAAATTCCCCTTAAAATGTTGTTTTAATAATTTTTTGGGAATTTTTAAACATTTTTAAACATTTTTAAAATAACGTTTTCATTAATAAAAGTGTGATTATAAAATTTGGGGGGTTAATTTGCTATTTTGAAATTTTCATTTTTCATTGGAATGTTTGATTGGGTAGAATGTAAATGCGCTAGAGACTTTAGGGTGCTGCCTGTAATTATTTTTGACGCGCGTTTGCAAGCCTCTTATATGCCAACACTTGTCACGTTCCTAATGTATCAATTTGTGTTTGTTATGTTATAGGGTTTCCTAGTGGTTTGCTGATCATTAGATCAATCCTTATCGATGGCCTTCATGTGTTTTAAACCTATCCTTGTGCTATCTCTTTGGACCAATCACATTCAACTTAACCACCGCTATTTTATAACCCTTAGATCAAGTCAATATTAGGAAGACTTAATCTCATCCCTTGATTGCCTTCGACTATCCAGAACCTTCCTCCACTCCTATAAAAGCCCTCTAATTCTCAACCTTTCAAGACTTTTGGCAGTCGTCATTTCTGAGAGAAAAAAATATAGAGAAGAGAGAAGTGAGAGAGAAGAGAGAAAAGAAAAGAGAGAAGAGAGAGAAAGGGAAAACTGTGTTAGCCAAACCCTAACCCTAACCCTAAACACTTCATATCTGATTCAAAACTTCGTATATACAAAACCCCAAACACAACCTCGAGTGTTTGAGAGAGAGTGGTGTTACTGGTTTGTTCATATTGAAGCTGTAACCTCTTGATCTCTGATCTTATTACCAACTTAAACATTCGTGTGAAGATCTGTATTTCTTTTTCATAGAAATTGTAGATCTACACTTTGCATGTTATATTTCACTAGATCTGCATGTTTATTTCTCGATTTAAGAAAATCTTTACCGATTTAGTTTTGTAAATATTTTATGGTTTCTATTCTTACGAAACTTAACCTTGACCTAGTTGGATTCACACTTGGAGATTTTCAATCTCAAAAGTATTTTTAAAACAGATATTGATTAAGGTCTTGACCGATTTTGAAGCAAGATTCCCGTGGAATCTGGGATATATTAAATGTCAAAAAGGTTTCTAGTTCTGTAAGAAAGAAAGAAAAGAAAATCACAGCATATAGTCTTTATATGTAATTTTCTAGGACTGTCTGTAAAACTAAGTGTGTGTGAGTTCATGCATGTTGATAGGAATCACATCACAAACACTTAACACACTACCACACTGGAAGTGTTGTGAATAAGATGAAAGATTATTGAGTCGACGCAAGGAAGCTAAAGCAAAAGGAAGTTATCAAACTGGAAGAACATCATCAACAATCAGATCTATGAGAAGTTAGAAGGACACCAAGTGGGGTATATTCCTAAACTTAGAATAGTTTGATTTGTGTGCATGTATGTTGTATTGTTTGTAACTGTTATTTGTTGTTAGTGGATTTTTACTTTTGTGACTTAGAAGTCACCGTGGATATTTCCTCTATTGGGAGAGGTTTTACTACGTTAAAAACTGTGTGTTCTGATTATCTTCATCTACTCATCTCATTCTATAGTTTGCTGAATTTTTGAAACTGCCTTAGTTTTAAAACTGATTACAAAGTCTTGATTACTCTCGTACATAAGTTTTTGTAAACACATCTTGTTGTTTATAAGTTTTATTTTCAAAAGAAAAGGGTTTCTTCAACAAACTTCTCGGAGTTGCTTATACAATTTAATCTTGTATTAAACGGCATTAGCAACGTTTTTCACTATGTAATGATGATGTTTTATCCTATGTTATAATCATCAATTATAATGTTATAATGACTATAGAAGAATTTGATTCCAAGAAGAATTTCAAACCTTGTGGTTCGAACGACAATCTCGTTCGAACGACACTTCGAACGAACTCACAGAATGTTTAAAAAAATTCTTTTTAAGCCCAGAAACTTTATATAAGTTTTAATAGATAACATTCTGAAAACAAAACACAGTTTTAAAAAATTTTCACCCAATATAAACAATTCCAAACTCTTATATATATATGTAATGTATTAATACCTTGAGAGCATGAAACCACTATTGGTGACGTAGAAACGAGGCACTTAAACTCAGCATTTTGATGAAGCTTTATACACTTGGCCGCTACGTCTTCGACAAACACGTCATAGGCTTGAAAGATGATCAATATACTCTATCCTATGACTCAAACATTTTTGTCCGGAATTGAGCCAAAACTACAAAGGACTCAATTGAAAATTTGTGTCCTTACAAATTATAGTAAGAAAGAGTGATAGCTTGTGTTAGGACATAATTCTCATGTCCGTTATCTTATAGTTTTGTATGTCATACGCCGTTACATTTGGCACGTCCTTACACGATCTCATATGACGGCCTCAATCCGAATTTAGGGAATCAAGCATGAATTATCTCCATTAATGTGTCCCTCATCTGCCTCAACGACTTCACGTTCCATGATTTTAGGCTCGTAATACAAGTGGTACGCAAGAGAAGTCAAAACAGTGCAACAAGGCTTGATAGGGATGTTCAAGGGAAAATTGGTAATTTTATAGCCACCTTCCGGAGGGCCCGTCAACTGGAAAGTTGAAGAGCTTGCCTCAATAAAGATACTGGAAGAAACGACACCTCAATCCGAGCTACGGTGAACAAGTTATGGCCCGTTGAAAATGAAGATATTTACATTGAAAATACTGGGAATTTTTCTAAGTGTTTAGCCCTTGTTCCCAGCGAGTTTCCCCGAACCCATCCTGAACCGGTTCGGGGGGGAACCGGTTCGCAGGGTACCCGAACCGGTTCGGGGTACCTGTACACTGGATAGAATTTTAGGTTTTAAGAACGTGGATCTCTTCATCTGTTTTCCTATAAATACCAACTTCGGGGGAGTTGTTTTGCAAGACTTCCACACATGATTTTCAGAGCACAAAAACTCTAAGTCTTCACCTATTGAGCCCAAGACTCTAGGTTTTTGATTCACACAAATTTCCAAACACTTGTGAATCACTTTGCAACCCAGGAACGCAGTTTTGTTGTTCATACCCTTGTGGAGAAGACCGTTCTTCTTCTTCTTCTTCATTGCAGCCCTCCTGGAAAGGGACATTTCCAGCCGCCGCGTACAGAATCTGACACCTGAGGGTAATTCTTAGTCACTTGTATTTTCATTGTAATCCGAAATTGTACAGTTACAATATTATAATGAAAATAAATGGTTTTGCCCCTTTGGGGGATTTTTTCCTCACAAGCATGTGTTTGAATGTTCTTGCTTAGTTCATTATCTTATTCAATCACATACTGTTGCATATTTAGGGTTTGTTTGGGTTAAAAGGTGTTTAATATATAAGTTTATCATTTGAACGCGAGCACATACGTTCTCAAATTGGTATCAGAGCAGGTTACGCTAATCTATCGCGTATTCCTATTTTCCGCAAAATTTTTCTAACATATCAATTTTCTGAAAAAATTGATTTTTGAAAAAGTGCGTGTTCAAATGGAGAAGTTATATAATAAAATGCCTATTTTTGACGGGATAAATTATGCTTATTGGAAAGCCCGAATGAGGTCGACTTTAAAAGCCATAGATGAAAGGGTTTGGATTTTAGTTGAAAGAGGGTGGACTCCTCCCTCCGTGACTGTTGATAATGTGATCAACTTGAAACCTGTCACTTCTTGGACTGAAGAAGAATTTAAATGGTCATCTTTTAATTCTAAGGGTCTAAGTGCTATTTATGGGTCTGTTACGCCTGATGAGTTCAAATGCATAATGATGTGCACCACGTCAAAAGAGGCATGGGATGTTTTACAACTCACCCATGAAGGAACTAATGCTGTGAAAGAATTTAAGTTGCAAAATTTGACAACTCAATTTGAAACCATCACCATGCATGAATCTGAATGCTTTGATGAATTTTGTGCTAGACGTTCTGACATTGTGAATACTAGCTTTAATCTTGGTGAACATATTCCTAATGCTAGAGTTGTTAAAAAGATTCTTCGCTCTTTACCTAAGCATTTTATCCCTAAAGTCACTGTGCTAAATTCTATGGGTAATTTAAATACGCTAAAATTGGAAGAACTTGTAGGAGATTTGCAAACTTATGAAATTGATATGTTCCCTAAAACTACTAAATCTAAAGATAAGGGAATTGCACTTAATGCCCAAGAGAGAATGAGTGAAGGGTCTGCTAGAAAGAGGGTAGAGTCATCTAGAAAGAGAGAGACTGACACGTCAGATTTTTAGTGTGATTTTGACTTAGATGATTTGGCTCTTTTTGCAAAAAAATTCAAGAGGATTCTCAAATTTAAGAAAAATGGCAATTTTAAAGATAAAAAGAAATTTGAGAAAAATAAGTTTGAAAAGAAAAATGGAAAAGACTCCAAAAATCCTCCTAAGAAAGAAAGTGAGAGATGCTTTGAGTGCGATGGTAGGGGTCATAGAGCCTTTGAGTGTGCCACTCGTTTGAATAGAGAGAAAGGGAAAGCTGTCCTTAATGCTACTCTTAGCGACGACAGTGAGGTCGAGACGGTGGATTCAGGAGATGAGTCACCGCATGAGTGTAACTTCACCGCATTTATGGCCAGTCAAGTGAGCACTCCCAATTCTCTTCACGACGATGAAGATGATGCTTCACAGGGACACCTCGATAGTGAGATCGATGTGAGTGAGGGGGAGGATGACTCAAGTGAGAGTGAAAGTGATATTCAACGCGTCTACGCTGAGTTATATTCTGAGTTTTTAAAACTAAAAAATGTAACAAAGCACTAGTTCTTAAGATCACCGGCTTAAAGGAAGATTTAGGAAAGGCGAGAGAAAGAGATTCCTCCACCTTCACCGCTCTGAGAGAGAGAGAGAATCTTCATGTGTCGAGAAAGAGAGTTCGTTTAGAGAGAGAGAGAGAGTGTTTTAGAGAAAGAGAGAGGGGACTTGACTAAACAAGTGGCTAGTCTTACGAGTCAGCTCCATTCCTCCGTGGAGACTCAAAAGAAACTTGAAGCCCTTGTTGCCCAGCTGACTCATGATCTTGAGAAAGCACGGGAAGTCAAGGTACAAATCGAGGACATATTTGGGAAGATGGGAAAGATGCTCCTCAGCCCCGCTTTAGGTTTTGGTGATCGGCAAGGAATTGGTTATGATGGTGCCTCCACGTCCCAAATTGCACCTGGACCAGTTCTTGAGTTTACTACGACTCCTTATGGCCACCGTCAAAAACCTCAAAGGAGAGTTCGACCAAGAAAGGCAAACCAATGTCCGCCTTTGACTGTGTCCTTTTGTACTTATTGCAAAAGAAAAGGCCACCTTAGGGAGTTTTGCTATAACATGGGTCGGACATGACGTACTAATGCTCCACAACGTCATACTGATGAGTTTTCGAGTCTGAGAGAGCAAGTTCAGTTCTTAGCTGCCACGTCCCAGAGTTTAATGGAAGAATTATGACGGATGTCTTTGCCGTTAGTGAATGCTTCTCACATTCCAGCTAAAACCAACAACAACAAAGGCAAACAAAAGGTCATCCCGACTTAGGTACCTAAGAAAGATAAAAAGGCTGTTGTTGTTCATGTTGCTTTAAAAGCACATAATACCTCACAGTTGTATTTTGATAGTGGGTGCTCCAGACACATGACAGGTGATGCCTCATTTTTTACGACTCTTGAGGACTATCAGGATGGCAGAGTCACCTTTTGAGATGGGAACAAGTCTAGCATTGTAGGACGAGGTACTGTCGAGTTACCTGGATTTCCTAAGCTAGAAAAGGTTTTGTACGTCAAAGGTTTGAAAGCAAACCTTCTCAGCATTAGCCAGCTGTGCGACGCTGACTTTGCAGTAAAGTTTGACCGGGATACTTGTAAAGTCTATAATCAAGCCGGTAAACTATTAGTGCAAGGGGTAAGGACGAAGGATAACTGCTATGGAACTGAGCCCACCTCCTCACTTGTCTGCAATAGCGCCACGATCACTCCTATGGATCTGTGGCACCAACGTCTAGGTCACGTGAACGTTAGAGATCTCAATCGCTTAGCTAAAAAGGACCTAGTACGTGGCTTACCATCTCTTGGAAAGTCAACTTCGACCGTTTGTGGACCTTGTTAGTTGGGAAAACAAATTCGTAGTCCTCATAGGAAGTTGCATTCCATTACCACCTCTCGTGTTCTTGAGTTGATTCACATGGATCTTATGGGTCCCACTCGTACTGAGAGTCTAGGTGGTAAGAGGTACATCCTCATGATGGTAGATGATTTCTCCAGGTACTCCATTGTAGGTTTTCTGAGAGAGAAATCCGATGCTGTAGAGTTTTTAACGACCAAGTGCCGTGTCCTACAAAATCAACACGGAGTCACTATTAACAGAATACGTAGTGACAACGGCACTGAATTTAAGGAAGCAAAGGTGGATTTGTATTGTGATAGCCTTGGGATCAAACATGAGTTTTCTGCTGTGAAGACTCCTCAGCAAAATGTGATTGTTGAGAGAAAGAATAGAACAATCCAGGAAATGGCTAGATCTATGCTTTTAGGTCATAAGATTTGAGAACGTGAGAATTACGTGTGATAATTGATTAACTTCGCAACTTTCTAATATAGCACACTTATTTAATTTCATCCCCTAATCATGCATCTAAAGTGCAAGTGTCAACCCATAAATAAAGCATGCGACACAAAGTTAAGGAAAAATCCCCGCAGGGCAAAACCTTTTATTTAACTATAATAAGTAAATCGCAACTTACACAGATTACAATGAAATACAGTGACACACGAATACCCGCAGGTGTCGGCAGCAATGAATCCACATGCAGCGAACCCACATGAACCTCAGTCCAATCAACTAAGGAAGAACCGCAGCACCCCTCAATGACACGCAGTCATAAAACTTTGTAGAGACTCCCTCAGCAATGACATGCAGCCCTCAGTTGCAAAAATCTATCCACAAAGGTTTGAACAAACACAAGGTTGTGTTCTTGGGTTACAAAGTGATTCACAAATGTTTGGAAATTTGTGTGAATAAAAAACCTAGAGTCTTGGGATCAATAGGTGAAGACTTAGAGTATTTAGGACTCTGAAAATCGTCTTGAAAAGTCTTAGAAAACAACTCCCCGAAGTTGGTTTAAATAAGAAAACTTTGAGCCTAAAAAATCTCTAACAGATCTGGACGAATTTATCCCAGGCAGACCGGTCCGGCTTGGGGGCGGATTGGTCCGGTTGACCGGATCGGTTCTTTTATTCCAGGCTTCATCAGTTCGCTTGTGGTCCAGGGTATACTGGCCTTAAGCAAACGGATCGGTCCGGTTAGCCGGATCGGTTCTTTTATAGCAGGCGAACCAGTCCGGTCTATCAAACTTTGATTCCTCTTCTTCTTTTGATATTCGGATCCGTTGATGAATGTATGAATCTTGAATTTCTTCAACGGTGTAACGGCGTGCGACATAATAAATTGTTAATGGACAAAAATGTCCTTACAAATCTCCCCCTATGTCTATGCCGGTACATACATAAAAACATAACATCTGAATTATCAAACAACTAAAAATGCCTATACAAATCTACCCTTCCATGAACCCAAAATTGGAAAGATACAATTGAATAAGACTACAACGTTTGCTCTTCAATTCTTCAGGAATCTCAACACTTTTCTCATCAGGGTGTGCAATCCAATGATAATCCATGTAGTACCTACACACATGAGACAAAGCAAAATACCAAGTGACATATCGAGTTTGAAATGAGATAAACATATATACCAATTTATGAGCAAACTCAAACTTTCAAATCTCCCCCATAATAAGATAATTCTTTCTCCCCCTTTTTATGATGTCTCCAAATAGACAAATAAGAAGAATGAATCAAACAAGCAAAATCGGGGTGTCACGGTATACAAAAAATACACAAACTATTTTTGATTTTTCAAATTTTTCATACAAAGATAAGATACCAATATGAACAAATATGATACAAAAATCACACCATGGATTTAGACTCAAACAACCAAGTCATGGAAATGGAATAAATGGGTGTGAACACATTCGATAGGTAAATCAACTCAATCAATCATATGTGCACGATGCATACGTGTACTCCTAACGAATGAACATCAAAGGTATCCTTAGGTGTAAAGATTGTTGAATTTAGATGACATCGTCTTATGCAAATCAACAAATCAAAGTCAAAATGATTTCCACACCAATAACGTCCAAAACTATGTAGCGCATTTTCAAGTATTTCAAGGATGTGAAAACCCGTTTTAAATTCTCGAACCAAACTCCCTCGTATATATATTCTATTAGAGGTGTATAAACTAAATTCTCAAACTTTGGAGAATTGGTGCAAAAACCTAAATGGCCCATAATTGGCATGAATATCTTTTTATTGCCATTCAATTTTTTCGGGCTCTTTGGACCTCGGATAATAAAATTCCTCAATTTTTAGGTCCTTTTTAACGGTGGCTTAGTATTCTCAAAGGCTAAAGAACCTTTCGCAGCCCTTCCCCATTTTAAAAAAAAGCACACAAACTCACAAAACGGTTTTTATATGCAAAATTTCCTTATCAAAATTTATCGCGCTTGGTTCATTTTAAGGACAGGATTGAAGTGAAAACACCCAACCAACATGTGATAAGACAAGCACAATAATCAAACAAATCCGTGCAAGTGTGCATTAAAGAAAACATGAGTCAAACATGTAATAATTAACACTTAATTACATCTTAATGACTCCAAACATTATAAAGAACATGGATGAATTGACCTATTGTCTCAAAACACTATCAAACAGTCACATGAAAATAATGGAATGATGTTGTGACTCGGTTATCCTAAGCTTTCATCCATAAACGGTGCAAACAAAAACAATTTTTTTTTGTATTTTTCAAAATATTTCCAAAAACAAAAATCTATACAAAAAGTACATGTCACAACGCTAGCAAACATATATCAAAAATCATAACTAGCGTATGACAAATATGCAAACACACTCATCTATATGATATGGAAAGAGAAGAATCATGTGCAAGCAAACCAGAATCAACTTGTCTAAAATCTAGTGTATCCCAAAGTGATTTCCTAACCAAAATAGATGTGAAACAACGTGTGGGGGATTTAGGAACCAAGGTAACACTAGACTTCGACATCCTAGGACTTCTACCAAGATCAAAAGAAATTCTCCTAAGGTGACCTTTCCTACCACAATGTGAACATGTATAAACGGAAGGAATGTCACCTAAAGTGTGATCTTTTCTAATGTCCTTGGGATTAATTGTCCCTCTAAAATAAATAATGGTTTTGTCTTTAGCACTAGAAGCATGAGAACAAGATGAGCCGTTACCATCACAATCAAACCTACTTGAATCGTTTAAATCATTTTTCATCTTCAAAATATTTGATTCAAGCAACAAATTAGACTCTTCCCAAGACACGGATTGCTTTTTCAAATTTTCAACAATTTCTAAAATGGTATCCCTCTCCCCCTCAATTACAGCACACTTTTCCCTAAGAGTCTCTTCACGTGCCACAAATTCATTGATTAAAATATTTTTTTCATCTTTCGCACAAACACAAACCATCGAATTTTTAAGGTCCTCTAATTCGTTTTCTAAAACTTGGACCCTATCATCACACTCCTTCTTGGACAATTTTAAAGAAACAAAGTCATGGTCCAAGGAAACAAATTTTTCACGATAAAAATCTCTTTGATTTTGAATCGTTTGTAAAAGATCCATCGCGGATTTAAAACGGGAATTTTCTTTTTCCAAAACTTTAATTCTTTTGCAAAGTTTCAAATTCAAACTTTTTAAATTTTCAGCTTGGTCGTGAAATTTTTCTAAAATAGGCTCCTCATTAAATGGGCGTTCCATTGAAAAATTGCGATTTTTCACAAAACTGATTTAAAAAAAAATCAATATCACACGATTTTACGAAAAATAGGATCACTCGATAATTTAGAGTACCCCGCTCTGATACCAATTTGAAAACGTGAGTCGACAAATTGTATCAGAAAGTAAATCCTCGAAAAATCAGGATCACGCGATAAATTAGTGTAACCCGCTCTGATACCAATTTGAGAACGTGAGAATTACGTGTGATAATTGATTAACTTCGCAACTTTCTAATATAGCACACTTATTTAATTTCAGCCCCTAATCATGCATCTAAAGTGCAATTGTCAACCCATAAATAAAGCATGCGACACAAAGTTAAGGAAAAATCACCACAGGGAAAAACCTTTTATTTCACTATAATAAGTAAATTGCAACTTACACAGATTACAATGAAATACAGTGACACACGAATACCCACAGGTGTCGGTCGGTGTCGGCAGCAATGAATCCACACGCAGTGAACCCACATGAACCTCAGTCCAATCAACAAAGGAAGAACCGCAGCACTCCTCAATGACACGCAGTCATAAAACTTTGTAGAGACTCCCTCAGCAATGCCACGCAGCCCTCGGTTGCAAAGATCTCTCCACAAAGGTTTGAACAAACACAAGGTTGTGTTCTTGGGTTACAAAGTGATTCACAAATGTTTGGAAATTTGTGTGAATCAAAAACCTAGAGTCTTGGGCTCAATAGGTGAAGACTTAGAGTATTTAGGACTCTGAAAATCGTCTTGAAAAGTCTTAGAAAACAACTCCCCGAAGTTGGTTTAAATAAGAAAACTTTGAGCCTAAAAAATCTCTAATAGATCTGGCCGAATTTATCCCAGGCGGACCGTTCTGGCTTGGGGGCGGATCGGTCCGGTTGACCGGATCGGTTCTTTTATTCCAGGCTTCATCGGTTCGCTTGCGGTCCGGGGTATACTGGCCTTCAGCAAACGGATCGGTTCGGGTCTGAGGCGGACCGGTCCGGTTAGCCAGATCGGTTCTTTTATAGCAGGCAGACCGGTCCGGTCTGTCATACTTTGATTCCTCTTCTTCTTTTGATATTCGGATCCGTTGATGAATGTATGAATCTTGAATTTCTTCAACGGTGTAACGACGTGCGACATAATAAATTGTTAATGGACAAAAATGTCCTTACAAGATTTCTAGGAGATTTTGGGCAGAGGCAGTGTCTACTGCATGCCACACGGTGAATAGGGTTTATTTGCGTCCACACACACTTCAGACTCCTTATGAGTTGTGGACTGGAAAAAAGCCCAACCTGGCATATTTCCGTGTTTTTGGGAGTAAATGCTACATCCTACGGGATAGAGAGCAATTAGGAAAGTTCGACTCCCGGAGCGACGAGGGAATATTTCTAGGATATTCATCGACTAGAAGAGCGTACCGGGTTTTTAACCTGAAGAGCTCTAAGGTTATGGAATCAATAAACATCACCGTGCAAGATGACGGACCTTCGACGGTTATTGACCCTAACCTTCAGTGTGAGGATGAGTATTATTCTGACAGTGATTTACCTGTTCCTCTCTCACACTCTGTGGACCCTACTCTTGTGGTAAGGGACACACCTGCTTGGGTTCGTAAGAGTCATGACCCGTCTGCCATTGTTGGCGATCCCACTCTAGGGGTCAAGACTTGTGCTCAGCTAGAGAATGGTGTTAGCCATATTTGCTACACGTCCAAAGTCGAGCCCAAGAACCATAAAGAAGCACTCAAGGATGAACACTGGATATCTGCTATACAGGATGAGTTACCTCAGTTTAAAAAGAACAATGTCTGGGAACTTGTCCCCTGACCTAGTGAGACTAATGTGATAGGTACCCGATGGATTTTTAAGAATAAAATGGATGAAAATGGTACCATAATCCGAAACAAAGCTTGGTTGGTCACTCAAGGCTACACACAGATAGAGGGTGTAGACTTTGGGGATACATTTTCTCCTGTTGTGAGGCTTGAGTCCGTCCGCCTACTACTCGCCATCGCATGTCATCTGCGCTTCAAGTTATATCAGATGGATGTCAAGAGTGCCTTTCTAAATGGCATTCTACAGGAGGAGGTTTACGTGGAACAACCAAAAGGGTTTGAAGACCCTCAGCACCCGGAGCACGTCTACTATCGGAGGAAAGCCTTGTATGGTTTGAAGCAAGCACTTCGTGCCTGGTACGAGAGGCTTACTTCATATCTCTTAGCCCGTGGCTTCAAGAGAGGGGGAGTTGATATGACGTTGTTCGTCAGGAGAGATGACGGTGCAATTTTGGTTGCCCAAGTCTATGTGGACGACATAGTCTTTGGATCCACGTGCTCTCAACATGCTCATCACTTTGAAGAGGATATGAAAAGTGAGTTTGAAATGATCATGGTTGGTGATATTACTTACTTCCTTGGTCTCCAAGTTCGTCAGCTAGAGGATGGGATGTTCATCTCTCAATCCAAGTATGCTAGAGACCTAGTGAAGAAATTTGGTTTAGACTCCTCTAAGCATGCACGTACACCTATGCGTACCACGACCAAGCTTAGTAAGGACACTTCAGGCAAGGACGTAGAGCAAACCTTGTATCGGAGTATGATAGGTAGTCTTCTCTACTTTACTGCCAGTCATCCTGACATAGTTTTAGTGTTGGACTCTGTGCGCGATATCAGGCGTCCCCGAAAGAGTCTCATTTACTTACTCTAAAATGTATTATTAAATACGTGAGTGGGACTCTCTCATACGGTATTTAGTATTCCTTTGATACTGATGACCGTTTGTCTGCCTATTCAGATGACGATTGGGCTGGGGATGTAGATGGTTGTAGGAGCACTTCTGGTGGGTGTTTCTATTTTGGTTCTGCTCTTGTCTCCTGGCTGAGCAAGAAGCAAAATTCCATCTCTTTGTCCACTGCGGAGGCTGAGTACATAACCGCCGGGAGTTGTTGCACGCAACTCTTGTGGATGAAGCAAATGCTAGAGGATTATGGGATTTCACAGGACACCATGCCCATTTCCTTTGATAACACGAGCGCGATACACATATCTCGCAATCCAGTCCAGCATTCGCGTACAAAGCACATTAGGATACGTGAGCACTTTATATGACAGCTAGTTGAGGAGAAAGTCGTATCCTTGAGTTTTGTTCCTACCGACCGTCAGTTAGCCGATATTTTCATGAAACCTTTAGATGACCTTAGATTTGAGAGTCTTCGGAAGTCTTTGGGGATTTGCACAGTTGACTGAGGGGTTGGTCCATGTCTAGAATAGGATGCTTTTTCATGTTCATATTATATGCTTCCTATTGCTAGTTTTTTTTATATGTATCATTTTTCTGTTGTAAAGTTATTTATTTATTCTTTTGAAAAATCCAAAAAGATTTTTGTTTTTGTATATAAAAATTTTGAGAAAAATCCAAAAAGATTTTTGTATTTTTGCACCTTTTTTATGGATGAACTTTTAAAATAGCCAAGTCATAAATTCATTCCATTTATCCATGTGACTGTTTGATAGAGATTTGAGACGCTACATCATTTCATCCATGTGCTTTGCATTGATTGGAGTCATTGAGATGTAATTAGTGATATTTTCTAACATGTTTGACTCCTATCTCCTTTATTGCACACATGCACGGCTGTATTTGATTATTGTACTTGTCTATCACATGTTGGCTTGAGTGTTTCCATCTCAATTCTGTCTATACAACTTACAATATGCGATAAAACTTGACAAGATTGGAATGCATGTAAAAATCGTTTTTATGAGACTGAGTGTTTGTTTAAGCACGGGGAGGGGCTGCGAAAGATAATTATCACTTCTTTGTGCAAAAGCCACCATTTAAAAGGACCTAAAAAAGGAGGAATTTTATTATCCTGGGTCCAAAGAGGTTAAAAGAGCCCGAAAAAAATTTAAAGGCAATAAAAAGCAATTCATGCCAAATATGGGCCACTTAGGTTTCACCATCAATTCTCCAAAGTTTGAGAATTTAGAAAGCCTCTATTAAAAATAAAAATCTGAGGGAGTTTGGTTGGAGAATATAAACGGGTTTGCACTTCCTTGAAAGTCCTGAAAAAGCATGAAATAGTTTTCGACGTTATTGGTGTAGAAATCATTTTTAGCTTTGATTGAGTCAATGTCTTATATTTCCATTTTTTTTACACCAAAGGAAGACTTTGAGTTCATTCGTTAGGAGTATCCGATATTCATCGTGCACATATGGCATGTTTGTATGCATTGATTCTCCTATCGAATTTGATCACACCCATTCATTTCCGTCATCATCGACTTGGTTGTCCTGGGTTTATTCATGGTGTGATTTTGTTTTTAAAAAAAAAAATTGACAAATTCAAAAAATAGTTGTGTATTTCCTTGTGACACCCCATCATTGCTTGTTTGAATTATTTCTCTCATTTGTCTATTTGGGGACATCATAAAAAGGGGGAGAATGAATTATCATATTATGAGGGAGTTTTTGATCTTTTGAGTTTTCTCATAAATTGCTATATATTTTTATCTCATTTCAAACTCGATACGTCACTTGGTATTTGCTTTGTCTCATTTGTGTAGGTACTACATTGATGATCAGTTACACACCCTGATGAGAAAAGTGTTGAAGATTCCTGAAGAGTTGAAGAACAAATGATGAAGTCTTATTCAATTGTACCTTTTCAGTTTTGGGTTCATGGAAGGGTAGATTTGTATAGGCAATTTCATATTTGATAATTCAGATTTTTTATGTATGTACCGGCATAGACATAGGGGGAGATTTGTTAGGACATAATTCTCATGTTCGTTATCTTATAGTTTTGTATGTCATACGCCGTTACATTTGGCACGTCCCTACACGATCTCATATGACGGCCTCAATCTGAATTTCGGGAATCAAGCATGCATTATCTCCATTAATGTGTCCCTCATCTGCCTCAATGACTTCACGTTCCATGATTTTAGGCTCGTAATACAAGTGGTACGCAAGAGAAGTCAAAACAGTGCAACAAGGCTTGATAAGGATGTTCAAGGGAAAATTGGTAATTTTATAGCCACCGTCCGGAGGACCCGTCAATCGGAAATTTGAAGAGCTTGCCGCAACAAAGATACTGGAAGAAACGACACCTCAATCCGAGCTACGGTGAACAAGTTATGGCCCGTTGAAAATGAAGATATTTACATTGAAAATACTGGGAATTTTTCTAAGTGTTTAGCCCCTGTTCCCAACGAGTTTTCCCGAACCCAGCCCGAACCGGTTCGGGGGGGCGAACCGGTTCAAAGGGTACCCTAACTGGTTCGGGGTACCTGTACGCTGGATAGAATTTTAGGTTTTAAGAACGTGGATATCTTCATCTGTTTTCCTATAAATACCAACTTCGAGGGAGTTGTTTTGCAAGACTTCCATATGTGATTTTCAGAGCACAAAAACTCTAAGTCTTCACCTATTGAGCCCAAGACTCTAGGTTTTTGATTCACACAAATTTCCAAACACTTGTGAATCACTTTGCAACCCAGGAACGCAGTTTTGCTGTTCATACCCTTGTGGAGAAGACCGTTCTTCTTCTTCATTGCAGCCCTCTTAGAAAGGGACATTTCCAGTCGCCGACTACAAAATCCGACACCTGAGGGTAATTCTTAGTCACTTGTATTTTCATTGTAATCCGAAATTGTACAGTTACAATATTATAATGAAAATAAATGGTTTTGCCCCTTTGGGGGATTTTTTCCTCACAAGCATGTGCTTGAATGTTCTTGCTTAGTTCATTATCTTATTCAATCACATATTGTTGAATGTTTAGGGTTTGTTTGGGTTAAAAGGTGTTTAATATATAAGTTTATCATTTGAACGCGAGCACATACGTTCTCAGCTTGGGAAATATCTTAAGAAGGAGTTCTATAATTTTGAAGAAAGAATTTGTTTCGTAGGTATGGTTTTATTTAAATTTTGTAATGCATATTTATAGTTTTAATTTCGTGCTTTATAGCTTTACTTAGTAGTTATGCTGGGAAAATACACTAAAGGATCCACTAATCAAAACTTAAAATTTGGAAACAACCTAAATTGATTTTATTTTCAAAATATGTCAACTTGTTTGAAAATATATATAAGCTTTTTAAAATGATTTTTGTAAGTAATTGCTCCTTATTATGGAATCTCATTTAAGTAATTCCAAAGTCAGTCCCGGTGAAATTCTATCTAGTTGAGATGGTATTTAAGTGGTGCCCCTGTGACCCTCCATCTCTACTGAGAATAAATCTGGAAATTTTTTGTCTAGATGAGATGGTATTTAAGCGGTGCCCCTGTGACCCTCCATCTCTACTGGAAACCGACTGATTAGGAAGAACTATGAATTGAATCCTTTAATTACGATCAATGAGATTTAAAAGTTAAAAAAATGGTTTTTAGTAATCCTTTGAAACAAGTTATTATAATATACAATATGGAGACTGGACCTTATTTAGAACGTATACTTAAAACTTTATCATATTTGTTAGATTAACGTGCGATCGAAGACTCATTATCTATAATTTCAACCTCTATTTTAGGTGAGTACTCTATGCAATTTCTTGCGCATGTTGATTATATTATATTAAGCAAACTATGTATATTTTGTGAAGTGCTTTTATTCTCAAAATGGATCTGATACCGATGATTCCATCGTTTGTTATATGTTTATATCTCTCCATATAAACATCTGATTTGAATTCTAAAATTATTAATTCGGCCTATGGAAACTCTTTTACTATATTGGCCTTAACTACCGGGTGGAAATATTTGGGTGGTACCTTCCCAACTGGTTTATCGCCGGTGTGACCTAAATAAGGGGTTGTTCTAGAAATCATGATTATCTGTCTATGATGTTACCGGGTGGAAACATTTGGTAACACTATCTAGCTGGGTATTAGAGCGTACATGGCCACTAAAACTGAATAATTGACACATGCTCAATTGTTTTATCTGCTTTGTTCTGAACTATTTATTCTGAATATATATATTGTCATTTACTTTATATATATTACTTGAAATTCCTATCTCTATGTATATACCTTATGTTCTAAATTGAATAGGTATCAATTTTCTGAAAAATCCTAGAATGTCTAGAGATTGAATCTCATTCGGGTTTTAGCTGACGTTGTATGAATAACCATTTTTTAGGAAATAATTAAGCTCGTGGATGGAACGAAAAAGGACTATGTTGAAGATTTATATTTTAAAGCCCTTTTTGTTACCTTAAGTAGAAGTTTGTTTAATTAGATAGAGCATGTTTAGCTCTTTGTGTCAAGTTGTAACTCGTTGATATTTTAATACAATTGAAGTTCCCTTTAGAAAGCTCTGATGGTGTAATTCCTTCACTTTCAGTATTTTACGATTCATAACCACATGATAATACTTCCGCTACATATATTTTAAAAGAAAAATTTTAATGCTAGAATATTGGATGCCTTGGTTGCATGTCAAGACACTCGTTCCCTACTATTTTTGGGTCAGGGTCGTGACAGAGGTGGTATCAGAGCATAGGTTATGAACCCGTAGACTACTGAGCATAGGTTTCGAATGTTATAGATTTTATGTTTCCATCCTTAGGAGATAGTATTAAAAATCTAATTTATGTGATAACCCTCCCTATGTTTTATATTATTTATAATTGGTCTTTTAGCTTTCAATATTGATATAGTATAGTAGATCTTACATTTGGCCATGACTGCAGAAAATGACCAAGAGAAGATCATCAATGGGAACTAGTGATTTTTAGTATAGAAGGACTGGAAGGTGCATACAAGGCAATTGAAAGTCTAGCAAAGATTGTGGAGCAGCAGGTGAACAATGGAGTACCAAAGAATATTGAACTAAGTAGATGTAATATTGAACAGTTCAAGAAGTTGAATCCTCCATCTTTTAAAGGTACTCCTAACCCCACCGAGGCAGAAAGTTGGGTGATGCAGATCGAAAAGATACTCGATGTTCTTAAGTGTACCAATGAACAAAGGGTGTCATGTGCACCATTTATATTAGAAGGGGAGGCAGAACATTGGTGGAGAATGACTAAGAGAATACACGAGGAAAGGAATGCTTACATAGGTTGGAATGATTTCTTAGTAATCTTTTATGAGAAATATTTTTCAAAAATCGTGAAAGACGAAATGGCAGCTAACTTCATGAGTTTGGTGCAAGGGAATATGACGGTTAGTCAATATGAGGCAAAGTTTACTGAGTTGTCCCGTTTTGCACGTCATGTTGTAGCAACTGATGTTTTAGGAGTGAAGAAGTTTGAGTGTGGGTTAAGGTTGAATATTCGTAGTCGGATTTCCATCGTGAAATTAACATCATATATTGATGTCGTGACTAAGGCTACAATATCTGAGAGGGACGGTGAGGAGTATAACCGATTTAGAGATGGAAAGAGGAAGTTTGGGGAACAAAAAGGAAAGAACCCGAATAATAGAAATTTATTTAGTAACACATCCAATGTTGGGGGATCTAGTGATAACAAACAGTATAATAACCAGATATGCCAACAATGTGGAAATATGCATGGAGGACGACCTTGTTATAAGGATTAAGGAGCTTGTTTTACATGTGGACAAAAAGGACATCAGATAAAAGACTGCCCAAACCCAGCAAGGGTTCCGATGAAGCTTTCAAGTGCAAACAAGGATAAAGGCAGACAGGGTAGAGTTTTTTCTCTTCCTGATACCCAAGCTTCCAATGCGGTAGTGTCATGTACACTTTCTATATGTGAACAACCTTTTAAAGCTTTGATAGATCCCGGTTCTACCCATTCGTTTGTATCTATACATTTATTAAATCTCTTTCATAAATTACCTAAACCTTTGAATCATAACATACATGTTTCTACTCTTTCGGGTGAGTTATTGATGGGTAAATTAGTATACAAGGCTTTCCCCATAGACATTGATAGTCATAAACTATTTGTTAATTTGATAGTTTTAGACATTAGAGATTTTGAAGTCATTTTGGGGATGGACTGGTTAGCATCATATCATGATAAGGTGGATAGTTTTGATAAGAGTGTTAATTTCCAAATCCCTCACCCATCAAAATTTAGTTTTGAAGGAACTGGCATCATATCTCCGATGTGTATTATTTCTGCAATGTAAGCCTATAGTTTTCTAAAGAAGGGATGTCAAGGATTTTTTGCAACTGTTGCCAGTTTGCAGACGATAGGGCCTAGCTTAGAAGATATTCCTATCACTAAGAAATTTACGGATGTTTTTCCAGATGATTTACCAGGCCTACCTCTTGATAGAGAAATAGAATTTTCCATTGACCTTATTCCTGGAACTATACCAATCTCAAAACCACCAAATCATATGGCACCTTTAGAATTAAGAGAGTTAAAAGTTCAATTAGAAGATCTTTTAGACAAGGATTTCATCAGACCAAGTATATCGCCTTAGGGTGCTCCAGTGTTATTTGTGAAAAAGAAGGATGGGACAATGAGACTATGTATAGACTATCGTGAACTGAATAAGGTAACCATTAAGAATAAATACCCCTTACCTCGTATAGATGACTTGTTTGATCGATTAGAAGGTGCACAAGTATTCTCTAAGATTGACCTTAGGTCAGGCTATCATCAATTGAAGATTAAGGATGATGATATTTCAAAATCAGCTTTTTGTACTAGATATGGTCACTATGAATTCTCGTAATGCCATTTGGACTAACTAATGCACCATCCGCTTTTATGGATATGATGAATAGAGTCTTTAGGAAATATTTGAATCAATGTGTCGTTGTTTTCATTGATGACATTCTCATTTATTCTAAGAGTATTGAAGAACACTAAAAGCATTTAGAGACAATATTACAAATCCTTAGGAAAGAGAAATTATATGCAAAATTAAAGAAGTGTAAGTTTTGTATGCCTAGTGTTTCTTTTCTAGGACATGCCATATCCAAAGAGGGAGTGTCAGTTGACCCTCAAAAGATTGAGGCTATACTAGATTGGCCAAGACCAACTAATGTGAGTGAGATTCGTAGTTTCCTTGGATTAGCAGGTTATTATCGAAGATTTGTTGAAGGATTTTCTAGCATTGCCAAACCTCTATCTAGGTTAACACAAAAGAAGGTAAAATATGAATGGTCTGAGGAAGCCGATAAAAGTTTTCAAGAACTTAAGAATCAATTGGTGACTGCCCCAATTTTGACCATTCTTCAGGTACGAAAGGATTGGTGATTTATAGCGATGCTTCAAAAAATGGTTTAGGATGTGTGTTAATGCAAAATGGAAAAGTAGTTGCTTATCCTTCAAGACAATTAAAACCATATGAACAAAATTATCCAACCCATGACCTAGAATTAGCAGCTGTAATTTTTGCTCTTAAGATTTGGAGACACTATTTATATGGTGAGACTTGTGAGATTTATACCGATCATAAGAGTTTAAAATATATATTTACTCAGAAAGAATTGAACATGAGACAAAATAGGTGGTTAGAATTGATGACGGATTATGATTTGAATATTCATTATCACCCAGGGAAAGCTAATGTAGTAGCCGACGCTTTAAGTAGGAATCCTACACCAAATTTAACATGTCTTATTACAAACTAGGAGGCTCTATTGAAGGATTTAAGAAATATGGAAATATATATTCGTATTTATAATAAAGGTGGAATGATTGCAAGCTTACAAGTACAAACCATATTGATGGAAAGGATCAAAATTCACAAGTAAAGGACCCACAAATGAAGAAGATTAAAGAAGAGGTTATTGAAGGGAAGAGAATGGAATTTGCGATACGGGATGATATATTGAGGTTAGGAAATAGAGTGTGTGTTCCAAGTGATGCCCAACTAAAGAGGAAAATTTTGGAGGAAAGTCATTACTCGAGATTCATGTTTTATCCCGGAAATACCAAGATGTATAGAGATATTCGAGAAGTGTTTTGGTGGAATAACATGAAAAGGGAGATACCAGAATTTGTATCTCAGTGTTTGGTCTATCAACAAGTAAAAGCTGAACATAAAAATCCATCAGGATTACTACAACCCCGACCTATCCCGGAGTGGAGATGGGAACATATCACTATGGATTTTGTGACATGTTTACCAAGTAGTTCAAATGACAATGATTCTATTTGGGTAATTAATTATAGGCTAACTAAATCTGCTCATTTTCTTGCCATTAAGATTACCCATTCTTTAGAAAATTTAGCTAAGTTGTATGTGCGGGAAATTATTAGGCTTTATGGAACCCCAATTTCAATTGTTTCTGATCGTGACCCCAGATTTATGTCTCACTTTTCGAAAAGCCTACAAGTAGCCATGGGAACATAAATAAATTTTAGCACCACTTTTTATCCTCAAATCGATGGACAATCTGAGAGAACCATTCAAACCTTAGAGGATATGCTTAGATCATGTGTACTTGATCTGAAAGGGAATTGGGATGATCATTTACCATTAGTGGAATTCGCGTATAATAATAATTATCAAGAAAGTATTCAAATGGCTCCGTATGAGGCACTCTATGGTAGAAGGTGTCATTCTCCTACATGTTGGGTAGAAGTTGGGGAAAGAAAATTATTGGGACCGGAATTGATTCAGATCACAACAGAGAAGGTGGAATTCATACAAGACCGACTTCGAACCGCTCAAAGCCGTCAAAAGAGTTATGTTCACAATCTACACCGACAATTAGAATTCCAAAGAGGAGATTATGTGTTCTTGCGAATATCGCCTGCAAAGGGAGTAATACGATTTGGGAAGAAAGGGAAGTTGAGCCCAAGATACATATGACCTTTTGAAATCCTTGAAAGGATAGGAGCTGTTGCATATAAAATAGCCTTACCACCTAAACTTTCTAGTGCACATAATGTGTTTCATGTATCAATGATAAAGAAATATGTCCCAGATCCATTCCATATCTTAAGTCACGAACCTCTTCAAGTTAGAGAAGATTTATCATACATTGAGCATCCGGTAGAAGTTTTGGACCGTAAAGATCAAATATTACGAACCAAGATAATTCCACAGGTCAAAGTATTATGGCATAATCATTCAGTTGAAGAAGCAACATGGTAGCGGGAAGATGAAATAAAGGAGAGATATCCATACTTGTTTGTAAATTAACATGAGTCAAGTTTGGGGACCAAACTTTTTATAATGAGGGAAGGATGTAATAACCCCACTTTTATATACTCATATGTATATAGTTTGTTTTTACACTCACGTGTTACTTATTATCTCTTAGATGTTGTATTATTAGATATGTGGTATTATTGGCTATCAATATAACAAACTCCATTTTTTAAATATGAAGAATCAACTGTAAATTGGATCAAATCAAAGTCTTATGACATATCTTAAGGTATATAATAAGTTTTGGGGTAGAACATATAAATTTATGAAACTTAAGGGACTAAAATAAAAATATAAAAAGGGACATTTTGTAAATAAAATATTTTCAAGTACCTCTAAGAAATATTAAAAATATATAGTGTGAAATTACCAAAATACCCTTTGTGTGTGAAATGACCCTTATACCCTTATCACCTCTCCACCACGTGCTGGTCACCTCCACCTTACACATCTCATCTTTAGAGAGAGAGCTAAAACACTTGTCATCATTTGGTGATATTAACAATGCAAGACCACTCCGGCACGCGACACCTCGGCGTTGAATCACCACTCCAAAAAGCTTAGTCATTTGACATGTGTCAACACCGGAATATCCTTGGAAACCTATAAATAGGGCCTTTAGGATCATTTATAACTCACACCAATTCCTTGAGAATTATAGTAAGAAATAGTGATAGCTTGGGAAATATCTTAAGAAGGAGTTCTATAATTTTGAAGAAAGAATTCGTTTCGTAGGTATGATTTTATTTAAATGTTGTAATGCATATTTATAGTTTTAATTTCGTGCGTTATAGATTTACTTAGTAGTTATGCTGGGACAATACACTAAAGGATCCACTAATCAAAACTTAAAATTTGGAAACAATCTAAATTGATTTTATTTTCAAAATATGTCAACTTGTTTGAAAATATATATATATATATACTTTTTAAAATGATTTTTGTAAGTAATTGCTCTTTATTATGGAATCTCATTTTAGTAATTCCAAAGTCAGTCCTAGTGAAATTCTTTTTGGTTGAGATGGTATTTAAGTGGTGCCCCTGTGACCCTCCATCTCTATTGGGAATAAATCCAGAAATGTTCTGTCTAGATGAGATGGTATTTAAGTGGTGCCTCTGTGACCCTCCATCTCTACTGGGAACCGACTGATTAGGAAGAACTATGAATTGAATCCTTTAATTACGATCAATGAGTTTTAAAAGTTAAGAAAATGGTTTTTTGTAATCCTTTGAAACCAATTATTATTAAAATACAATATGGAGCCTGTACCTTGTTTAGAACGTATACTTAAACCTTTATCGTATTTGTTAGATTAACGTGCGATCGAAGACTCATTATCTATAATTTCAACCTCTATTTTTGTTGAGTACTCTATGCAATTTCTTGCGCATTTTGATTATATTATATTATGGAAACTATGTATATTTTGTGAAATTCTTTTATTCTCAAAATGGATCTGATACCGATGATTCCGTCGTTTGTTATATGTTTATATCTCTCCGTATAAACATCTGATTTGAATTCTGAAATTATTGATTCGGCCTATGGAAACTCTCTTACTATATTGGCCTTAACTACCGGGTGTAAATATTTGGGTGGTACCTTCCCAGTTGGTTTATCGCTGGTGTGCCCTAAATAAGGCGTTGCTCTAGAAATCATGATTATCTATCTGTGATTTTACCGGGTGGAAACATTTGGTAACACTATCTGTCTGGGTATTAGAGCGTACATGACCACTAAAACTGAATATTTGACATATTCTCAATTGTTTTATCTGCTCTATTCTGAACTGTTTATTCTGAATATATATTGTCATTTACTTTATATATATTACTTGAGATTCCTATCTCCTTACGTAACATCATTCCTAGTCATTAATCACTTAATTGGCCCAGATGATAGTTGCTCGACATGCAGACTGACCAATATGAAGAATGAAGAACATCAATATAGATAAATAATCACAACTTGGGAAACAACCAAGGGTGCGTCCACACGTGGTCTAGACTATCAACGATCATATTCATTATGTATGGGTGTAAATTCTTGAATATATAAATGCATTATAACCCTTGATCTTTGGATCACTATAAATACATTGTATTCCTTTCACAAAAGATAAGATAAAACGGATTCTAGACTATTCTTCTTGTAGCAAGAGTACCTAGCTTTCTGTAATCACTCAAATCAATACAATAACATTGGACGTAGGCTTTTCGTCATGACTGAACCACTTTAAAAACTCTTTATTTATTATGTGTTTGTTTTATATCATATAATATTTTATTTGTGATTAGAAAATTGGATCTAGTTATGCAATTATAATAAAGGACAGGGTCACCCCAACACCACCCCCCGGGAAAAAATGGGTTTGACTAAGGTTTGAGAAAACACGAAAACTTAGCCAATTAGTAGCATCAAGTATCGTTGAGTTGACAACCCATCAAGCATCATTAAGGGCCCAAAAGGTTAAAAGTATAGATTAAGTATTAGAATTACTAGTCTTTTATACATTAAATCAACTAAGTATATTTCTATCCCACAATCTTCTATAATGATGCGCCTAGGAAACAAATAGAATGAAACATGTTAAGAAGATGACTACCCATCTTAAACGCGGATTTTGTGATTAAACAAATAAACGTGTGATGTACAAGTTAAAACATGTTCTCTAATATGACCAACAATAAGGATTTGGTGAATAAATTAACAAACAAGCTCATATCATATAAAGTAATAATGTACTAATATGACCAAACAAGGATTTGATAATTAATTGAACAAACAAGTATATAACATATTTGGTTCCTTTTTCTAAAGGTGTGTCTGTCATGACATATATGTTCCTTGTATCACCTCATGATTCATACATTGAAACATCTAATAAATCCACAATGGAACTTTTTGATCATTTGTGTTAAGAAAAAAATAATTCACAATGCCATGATCCAAGGAATAAGAGATGATGAAAATACACTTAGACCATACGCTAGAACAAACTCATAATATTTCATAGAAATGCACAATGCAATCCCCATTATGGTTGAAACTTCAACTGGTATTAGTACTCCGATTGTCATCTCTGTTGAAGATGCTCTAGCATATGATATTGCCATCAACAATGTGGAATATCTTACGCACAATGCAACCCCTTTGTTGTCACTACTATTTCTAGAACTGCAACTCAGATTAATATTCATTCCCCAAACATTATTTTTTCTCAACATTTCCTACATAACTCATGGTCTAACTTGATGGATGAGGAAAATAATTAAGAATTGGCTATAACTTCTACTAGTTAACATCTTATATAGGATAAAATGCTTAAGGCAATTTTGTATGTTCTTAATTATGCTATTGGATATGCTATCACCCCTGCCATTATTTCCTCTATTTATTGCTCTCCTTTGTAGAGGTCTTCTACTTGATCATAATCTGAAGACTTATAAATGGTCTTATCCAAGTACTAAATTAAAAGAATAAGAAAAATTGAGGCCAAAGAGAGACTTTTTGTTGTAAGCAAAGAGGTCTAGGCTTGACCTCCCACCCCTGGCATGTATAAGGTACAAGTAGGATTAATGCTCATGCCAAGGGGATTAAGTATAATTATGCTCATGGGCCAAATGCAAAACAATGTTTATTTTTAATTATAGATGTTAAAATGTTATAATTTTTTTTACATCAAAAGCAACAACCAATGTTTGGCATTGCATGTTTATTATATATTATAACTTCGATTAATATGTTTTTCATTCACAATCTCATGATATCAAACTGCTAAGAAGTTTCAATTTTTCATTGCCACGCCAATAGGCCTTCTAACGCATAATCTATGATAAAAGTTTTCCGAATGTGCAGATAGAATGTGATCAACAAGGCTATGTGTTTCACATACTCCATCATGCTGTACTGTAAGGGGGGTTACATTACTACGAACATGATCAACAAGGTTAGGTGTTTGACACGACTGAGTAAGAGTAGAATGTGCAGATAGAACGTGATCACCAAGTCTAGGTGTTTGATGTTCAATCTGCTCTCGTTCACGTCAACACTGTTGGGCAAATGCTGCCTTTGAGATTCCACTTTCAAAGTGTGCCAAGAAAGAAAAAAATTTATTGAACGTAAAAGAATGTTTTGCCTATTCGAACTACAATTTATAAAAAGTGAAAATATGGACTAATAGAACATACCCCATTCGAAATAACTTTTTCTTTGCCTTTTCGCTTTCCCATACCTACATCGAAACCTGTCACATTGTTTTAATTTTGTGCCTCAATTCAAATTGTATTTATCTCAGATTCATCTCGAATAATAATAGATGCCAAACAATTAGTATCAATCACCCAAACATATATGTAAGATTATACATCTAAGAAAGAAATATATGTATCCTTATGTCTTTCAACATGTGAGAACACTTCCAGACTCTAGTTCTCTGAATAAAAGAAGAAGAACCCCCCAAACCCAACCTACTAATAAAAAAATGTAAATAAGTTCTCCGAAATGTACAAAACCAAAAGAACACTTCCAGACTTTAGTTCTCTGAACAAAAGAAGAAGAACCCACGAAACTCAACCTATTAATACAAAAATGTAAATAAGTTCTCTAAAATGTACAAACCCAAATCAGAATGTAAATAACCAAAACCTAAGAATGTAAATATATAAAGGCAAGCTTCAGAAAAGGCAAATCTTTGAAATGTCCAAAGCCCCGACTTGTCTCCAAAATGTACAAACCTAAATACAAAATAAGAATGTAAATAAGTAAATAAAAAAATGATAATGTACATACCTGAGCTAAGATTCACAAAAAGAAAACCGTTGAAAAATAGCAAACTGAGATTATACAAACCCAAATCAGATGTAAATAATCAAAACCTAAGAATGTGAATAAGTTAACCTAAGAATTTGAATAAGAATGTAAATACCTTAGCCAAGCTTCGCAAAACCTCCATAATGTAAATAATCAAAACCTAAGAATGTAAATACCTGTCAAACAATGAACCTAAGAATGTAAATATTTGTCAAACAATGACGAAATCCAGCAAAAATATGAACCTAAGAATATAAAATCAAAATAACAATTAAGTTGTGAACCTAAGAATGTATATACATGAACCATGAGTAAAAATAAAATAACGAAGCTAAGAACCTTGATAAGGGAGGTGCCACTTGAGCGAGTGCTGAGAGGTGTGAGGTGAGCAGGTGAGAGAGTTGGTGAGGGACACGAAAATTGGAGCGAAAGGAGAAAAGGTATGGGGGAAACCAAAACAATTTGAAACCAATGATGGTATTGATCTCAACCATACATTTTAGAAAAATATGTTAGTAGGTGGCAGCAATCCGCACCGTTAAAAATGTGTATATTTTTAAAAACTTAACTACACACACACACACACACTCTAATGGATGGAACCGTTTTTATTCCATGTGTTTTTTCCCCTGATTAATTAACCTTAATCTTGTAAAGGAAATCCCTTTAACTTAGTTTGATATTTATTCCTTGATTTAACATACCCGGTTAAATACTTAAAACAAATACAATTTACACAAACTCACCTTAGTTTTTTCTTCAAAAATTACCTTTTCAACATGCACAAACACCATGTAAGAAAATAATTATTTTCCTTTGAAACCCTTCGTAAACACACCCTTTGTGTTAATTATGGGTTAAACCCATTTAATCAATAAACTTCACCATTCCTTTATCTTAGGGACATTAATCAAATTTCACATTACTTTTCTATTTTACTCTTTAACGGAACATTTATTAATTCTTTCAAGTTAGATTGTAATTTCATATGTTCACCATTCAAAATTTATTTCTTGATATGTTCCATTTTCATTATTTTTTTCTCGAAATCTTCCAATATCCGCATACTTTAACGGGATCAACACCGTCGACTGTGCTACCATAGGCAGTGGTCAGTGGTTATGGGTCTTTCACCTTAGGTCTCCGAGCCCTCCTTAATTATCCCGCTATTATCCGTGTTCTTGTTAGTGTATTTCAATTTTTTGCAAATGTCCAGTTTATTTCACTTTTTCCTTTTTTTCGATCGAAGCCAAAACTCGGAGTTTCACCCCAATTCGTGTTACACTTTTAAAAATGATCATTTCTTATGCTTTTTACACTAACATTTAATTTATCCCAAAATCATGTTCAGTTAGGACCTTTTTGTGTAACACCCTTTCCAACATTTTTATTTCATAAAAATGTTCAACTTTATGTAAATTTACCACTTTACCCATTTATTTTCCATCTTGTCCTTTTTTTTCCAATTCATATGGGTTAATCTCCCAAAACTATTACTAAGCTATACATACCAACTTCTCAATGTTTTAACCATTAACACTTATTCAACACCTTTTCTAACCATTTTTCGAGTTAGACATTTCTTCACTTTCTTTATCAAAGAAACCCAATTACATTTGAAGATTACTTTATAAGAAAATGCCATTTTCCTTTATTAATATATTTAGTCTTACAACCTTACACTTATCACACTTCCAAAATCTTCATCACAGACTTTAAATTCTAGAATTTCTAGTTTCCTTATTTTATGTTTAAACCCACTTAAACCTTCGTCAAACTTGTTTATGTGTTCATTAGCAAAATACTACAAGTTTATATGCATAAGAAGATGGATTTTAATTCCAAAAATGCATTTAAATGGGCAGAGAATATAATTTATTCTAGAATTCGTAACACTTGACAAATAAACCTTTCAAGACATAAAGGACATTTTTATTTCTTCAAAACTCAAGCATATGTCAAAATTTTATAAAATATTCATTTTTACAAGAAACTTTAGAACATCATTTTATTTAAACATTTTAGCAAGATAAATATCATTTTCAAAACATTTTATTCCATAAAATATTTATCATCAAACTTCTAGAAGTACACCATTTCATAGTAATCTAAAATCTTTAATTTAAAGAAAACTTTGATATATTCATTCATAATTTTCTTTCTAACAAAACAACATTTTGCAACATTTTTATTTCATAAAAATGTTAAATATCAATTTTACTAGAAAGACATCATTTTATTCATATGCATCCTATTATTATAATCTAATAGAAAGACTATTAATATGCAAATAGAGTCTTAATACTAAGAGTAGAGTTTCCCTCCTCAAATGGAGCTCCAATAATGGTAGAATGAAATGTTTAAAAAGATGGTCACCTCCCACCTCCTAAGGTGACCTAAAAGAGGTTTCCTTGCTCCACAAAGCTTGCCTCCATAAAAGCTCCATCAAAAACCCTCTTCAAGTTCCATATATCTTCCATATTAATCTTCACATAAAACACCCCAAAAGACCCCAAAATTCGTAGCTCCACTCAACAATGGTGGAAATAAGTATGTAGGGCTTAGTTGTGGTGGATTTCTAGTAGAATATGGGGGCATTCGGTGAATACATGGTAGTGGCATGGTGGATTGTGGTGGTGGAAGGGGAGAAAATGCTAAAAAATGATGGAAGACCCACTACCCCACAATCTCCCTTCTTCACATTCCAAATAAACCATAAAAAACCCAAACAAACCTTATTAAAAAAACACCCCCAAACCTCAAAATCTCAATTTTTCTCGATTTTGGTTAACAAAACTCGACACCTGACTAATCTAACAGCCCAAAACGTGATAGAACGCAAGTGCAACTTGATTTTAAAATTTATGTTGTGCTCATTTGAATGAGAATGGTCTCTGGTTCGAATAAGAATGACTTCTCATTCGAACGGCCTTCTAACGAGTCTGTTCATGTATGAAGTTGGGTCTCGTTCTATCCTCATTTGATCCCCACTTCAAACAACCTTTCACTTTCATTCGAACATTCTTCTTAATTCGAAGTAGAAAGGAAACTCATTCGAACAAGTTTTGGGTCGTTGGAATGACCTTCGCCTAATTTCTTTAAATTTTCCAATTCTTCATACATATTCTTCCAAAAATTACCATCTAGGCCCAAAATTAATCAACGTATAAATCAAAGTCTATATGTTAGTGAGCCGAATTCAATATTCTCATCTATTTATAATTTGTACGAGAAAATAATAAAATAGTGGGGGTTGGAATTACATATGGTTCCTAGATCAGAATTAATTCATATGTTAGTTCATCAACCAACTTTTAATCCATATTAAAATTACTCAACAAAGACTCACCCAAGGAGTGGAAATCTCAATATCAATAAGTATTTGAGAAAATACAGGAGTACCTCACTTTACATGACCATCATCAACATGATTGCCAGATCTATGTTAACCCAACATGCATAAAGTTTTGGAAAGTAATGCGTCATCTACCATATCAGTAAAAACTTAGTATCATACAAGATCAAGTATTGATCACCTGTGAGCGATCCCATTACATGATGTCCTTCATTATACTACTCATCTCCAAGATGTACCCCTTAAATACCAATTCGTCAAGCTCTCTCTCTCTAGATGAATGAAGAAGTGGCTACTAATGTTGTATAAATTTGAAATCACATGCATAAAAATCCAATAAAGGAAAATCTAACTCAGACCTTATTCTAGGACAACCCATATCGAGCGAGGAAGAATAGAACTAGGAATAATTAAAGGATGACTACCTTTTCGCATTAGATGACAAACAAATATGGTAATTCTACTTCAATAGGGACTCCAAAAAAGAGGGTTTGGCATCAGAATTACCTTAATAACCCCCTGATTCATATCAATTCCCCTTGGAGCTCAAACTCATTTACAAGTGCACCACCGACATGACCAAATATAAGGCTTGCATCACAACTATCCAAATCTCCTTGGAAATGGGAATCACTGAAATAAGAGCCTATGTAGTCCCCAACCTAGCAATTAGTCATATAATAGGGAAATGGAGGACACGAGATAATAAATTATAATCTTATAAAGCCTACCAAGATGAGGTGGCTTCGTGATTCGAGCATTTAGAATTTGGCATCCGCCCTAGAGCTGGGAATAACTTTATAGATGCACTTGCCACCCTAGCCTCAATGATAGATATGCCTATAAGGACATATTTTATAAGTACTTGTCTACATTAGTATATGTTGTATACCGCTTCAACCATCGAAGATATATTCAAGACCAATCATGCATCGAGACGGATCCGAATATCAACGTTCTTCAATAGAAAAGCCTCTACGAGATGAATTTTGGTAAGGTTATTTTTTAATCCCTTTTCGATTCATTTAAAGTTTTGGTATAATTTGTCTAAAATATTTTCAAACACCTGAGGTGTTGTTTTTCATCAAAATATTTTTTTCTAGTGTTGAGGCGGAGTTTTTATAAAATAATATTTTTTATTGAGGTCGTTCGAGCGACCTCTTAATGTCGTTCAAATGACATATGTATGTTAATTGATGTCATTCAAATGACATAACATCTCGTTAGAGCGACATAAGGACTTTGTTTGAGCGATCTGACGACTCAATCTTTTTTATATAAAGTGTGTTAAATGAGTCCTCATTTCTCAAGAAGACTTGACGTTTTTCATTCTTTAAAAACTGCAAAACAACATAATACCTTTGTCTTCTTGAATTTAGGGTTCAAACTTTTATTTTTCAATTCACAAAAATCATAATAGTTTAGTGATTTTTTTTGTAATCCAAGATACGATCATTGCTGGAGTTTCTCTTGTAGGTACTGGGCTGACTATGACTACGGTCTTTCGGAGTACTCGTGGGTGATCCTTACTGTCTTGTGGAGTTACTGCGGAATTCCATTACTGACTCAGAACCAACTATTCTTATGGGTTTCTGCGGATATTCATTGCAGATTTCACTTATAAGCTTTTGAGTATTATTAAGTGAAATAGAAATGTTTTCCATTTTGGGGTTTTTCCTGAAATGTGTGTCAACAATATTTTATGATTGTTTGATTTTACCCATGTAGTTGTTTGTGTTTTGGGGCTGAATTAATTTAGATAAAAATTGACTCCAATTAAATAAGTTTAAAATTAGAATTTACAAATTCGGTTTAATCAATATCACATAGAATTCTCAAATTGGTATCCGAGAAAGTTTCAGTAATATATTGTGAATTCCTTTTTCCATAAAATTTTGTGATATTGATTTTTTTTGGAAAAAAAATCTCATTTTTAAAAATTACAATGTTTCTGAATGAAAACTTATATAATCGGTTACTAATTTTTGACGAGTCTAATTATGCTTACCGGAAAGCCCATATGAAATCGCATTTAAAAGCAATTGATGAGCGTGTTTGAGTTGTTTGTGAAAGAGGCTGGACTCCTCCCACACTCACCGTAAATAATGTTACTAATTTAAAACCCATGGCAGACTAGACTGAGGATGAGTTTAGATGGAGTACTTTTAATTCTCATGGGTTGTTTTACAAATTACCCATGAAGACACAAATGCGGTCAAATAATCTAAAATTCAAAATTTAACTACTCAATTTGAAACCATAACCATGATTGAATCTGAGTGTTTTGATGTTTTTTACCCATGTTTATCTGATATTGTCACCACTAGTTTTAATCTTGGCGAGCACTTAACTGATGCACGAGTGGTTAAAAATATTTTGAGATCGTTGCCAAAATATTTTATCCCTAAAGTGACTGTTTTGAATTCCTAAGGTAATTTGAGTAATTTAAAATTAGAACAGGTTGTAGGAGACCTCCAGACATATGAGATTAACATGTTTCCTGATACTGTCAAGCCTAAAGTTGGAGGGATAGCACATAGAGCCCAGTCTAAGAAGGGAGAGAAAGTGTCCAGGAAAGATAAGAAAAAGAAAGTGAAAGTTTATGAGTCCAATTTTGAGGGGGAATTTGATTTTGATATGGCATTGCTTCTCAATTTTTTAAAAAATTTCTCAAATTTTCCAAAGAAAATTCTTCCAATAAAAGATTTTTTAAGAAAAATAATAAGAAGGATGAGGCCAAAGAGAGCAGTGAGAAAGAGAAAGAGGAATAAGAGAGATGTTTTGAGTGCGAGAGCAAGGGGCATAAGACGTTTGAGTGTCCCATTAGGCTAAAGAGAAAGGGAAAAAAGATTTCCATGCTAGCCACTTTTAGCGATACTGAGGAAGAGGTGAAGGATTCTGGGGATGAATCTTCACATGGTATGTGTGTATCCTTTTTAGATATTCACATGACCACACCAAGTCTATCCCACGACGATGAGGATACTTGTGCACGTAAGAACCCCGAGGATGATAGTTTGAGTGTTTCTAGAGAATGTTAGAGTGAATTCACTAGTGAGGGTGAGAGTGAGCTCCAGATTGCGTTTAGAGATTTTTACATCGAGACCTTAAAGATTGAGAAAGTGAATAAGTAGTTAGGTCTTAGGGTGATATATTTGTAGAGAGATTGAAAGTTTGAGGGGATTTGAGGCGTCGACGAGTCAACTCGAGAAGGTGAAGGTTTCTTTGAGTGAGCAGTTGATCGTCATAAATCTAGAGAAAAGTGAGATTATAACCCGTGTGTCACAATTAGAGATAGATATTGAATGTGCCCATGAGATAAAGGTCACTTTAGAGGATACATCTAAGAAGGTAGGAAAGATGCTCCTCGGTCCCACTTTGGGTAATTTTGAGAGACTAGGAATCAATCATGACGGTGCGTCCACTTCCCAAGTTGCACCCAAGCCAGTTCCCGAGTTTGTGATTAATCCATATGGCTCTTAACTTAACGTAACTCGATGTCCCGTTTAGGATAGGAGAGTGCACCGTAAACGTGTATGTTTGCACCCATTATCAGAAGAGAGGACGCCTTAGGAAGTTTTGCTTTAAGTCAAGTGGTGTGTCGCATAGATTTTTGCCAGGTGTTCACACACATGCACCCACACATGATGCTTCAGATGATTACACGAGAGAGTTTGCACGTATTAGAGAGCAAGTAAAATTTTTGTTCAAGGGTTCACATGACTTAATGGATGTTTTTGATAGGATGACACCACCTTTGGAAAACTCCACCGCACCTAATGGTTGAGGTTTAGTCTTGTTTGTTAGCATAGGATGATTTTCATAATTATAGTTTATGCCTACTACTAGTGTGTCTCATTTTTGTATTCATATTTTTTTTTTATATTTTTTGAAAAACCAAAAAGATTTTTGTTTTGAAATTTTTTGGAAAAATACAAAAAGATTTTCTATTTTTTTGAAATTTTTTTATTGAAAAAGCCAAAAGGATTTTATTTTGATCAAGTTTTTGGAAAATGTCAAAAAGAGTTTTGTATTTTGTTTACACGATTTATGGATGGACACTTAAGATGACCGAGTCGCAATCTCATTCCATATCCACATTACTATTTGATAGTATTTTGATATGCGTCATCATTTCATTTTTGTACTTTATAATGTTCGGAGTCATTAAGATGTAATGTGATATTACTACCTACATGTTTAGCTCTTTGTCTGCTTAAATGCACACTTGCATGGATTTGTTTGATTATTATACTTGTCTACCACATGTTGGTCAAAGTGTTTCCATCTCAATCATGTCTTTAAAACAAACCAAATGCGATGAAACTAAACAATAAAAGTACTGCATGTAATAACCGTTGCCCATGAGGAATTTGTTTAAATTTAAAAAAATGATGAGTGAACATGGGAAAAGGGTTGCGAGAGTACAAAATTAACTCGTCGTGAAATCCACCATTTGAAAAGAGCCTGAAAAATTTAACGGCAATAAAAAGATACATATGCGAAAAAAGGGTCCAATAGGTTTTAGATCACCTCAAAAGAAAACAAAAACATTTATTATTTATGAGGTGTTCAGATGGAAAAGTAGTCAACGAATTTGAAAATCCTCACAAAGTCTTGAAAAAGAAATATATAGTTTTAGACGTTATTGGTGTGTAAATCATTTTAGACTTTGATGTGCCGATTCGATTGAGTCGATGTCATATAAATTCCCGTTTTGACACCTACGGACGATTTTGAGATCATTCGTTAGTAGTATCCGTATTCATCATGCATATATGTTATGTTGGATTGCATTGATTTTCCTACTTAATTTTCTCACACCCATTCATTCCGTTTCAACGATTTGACTATCTTAGTGTAAATTCATGGTGTGTGATTTTTTGTAAAATTATTTTTGCATTTTTGTTTGAAAAATTAAAAAAATAAAAAAAGTTGACAAATGCTTTCAAGGATATACTTGATGACCGCCCCTGATGATTGTAGTTGTTTGCTTTTCTTGTCGTGACACTTTATGTTTATTTTTGCATATTCTTTTCCGTGTCTATTTCGGACAAATAAAATGGAGGAGAACGAATTATGATTTTATGAGGTAGTTTTAATTATAGGGGAGAATTGAGATTCGATATTTGTTTATGTTTATCTCATTTCTAACTCAATACGTCATGAATGTATTTGCTTTTTCTCTTGTGTGTATGATCAAATTGAAGATCGCATTTTGCACACCCTGATGATAACAAGGAAGATTTGAAGATTTCAAGTTGAAGATTTTTTAAGAAACTTTATAGACTTGCATCTTTAGTAACTTTTTAGTTTTGGGTTCATGAGAGGGTATTACATTTGTATAGGCATTTGATTTGATAATTCATATGATTTTAGTTTTTACCGGCATAGACATAGCGGAAGATTTGTAAGGACATGTTTTATAAGTCATGGTTTACTTAAGTACAGATCGTATACCACTACAACCGTCGAAGATTTATTCAAACGGATCCGAATATCAACGTTCTTCAACAGAAAAGCCTTTACGAGATGAATTTTGGTAAGGTTGTATTTTAGTCCCTTTTGCATTCATTTAAAGTGTTGGTATAATATTTCTAAAATATTTTCAAACACTTTAGGCATTCTTTTTTGTGAAAATATTTTTTTCCTAATGTTGAGGCGAAGTTTTTATAAAATAATATTTTTTATTGACGTCGTTCGAGCGACTTGTTAATGTCGTTTAAACAACATGTGTATCTCACGTGATGTCGTTCAAACGATATAACACCTCATTCCATCAACATAAGGTCTTCGTTTCAGCGATCTTCTGACTTTGTTTTTATAAAGCGTGTTAAATGAGTTCTGGCTTCTTAAGAAGACCAGACGTTTTTCATTCTGCAAAAACTGCAAAATAGCATAACACTTTTGTCTTCTTTAATTTAGGGTTCAAACTTTTGTTTTTCAATTCACAAAAATCCCAATAGTTCAATGAATTGTTTTGGAACCCAAGATACGATCTTTGCTGGAGTTTCTCTTGTAGGGAAGATTTCTTGCTGCTAATTAAATACCGCTTGAGGGAGGTACTGGGTTGACTATGACGGAAATCTTTGGGAGTACTGGTGGGTGATCCTTGCTATCTTATGGAGTTGTTGCAAAATTACATTACTGACTAAGAACCGAGTGTTCTTGTGGGTATCTGCGGATATTCATTATAGATTTCTCTTGTAATCTGGTGAGTATTATTAAGTGAAATAAAAAGGTTTTCCTTTTTGGGTTTTTTCCTGAAATTTATGTGTCAGCAGTTTTTTTATGATGGTTTGATTTTACCCACATGGTTGTTTATGTTTTGGGGCTGAATTAATTTGGATAAAAATTAACTTTAATTAAATAAGTTTAAAATTGGAATTTGCAGATTTAGTTTAATTAATATCACATAGTATTATCAATGCCAAATGAAACCACAATGATTACCTTCACTATAACAAGTTGAATCACCCTTCATAAAAGTTTGAGATAATGACAACACGATAACAAATCCTAGAAACTATTACTTTAACATATGGAACTTGTTAAGTAAGAACCATTATCCGCGAAACTCCACTCCGACTGGTCAATTTTTCTAAAGGCGATTATAAACTCGAATGATAATCTATAGAGGACAAATCTATAAGATATAATTCAACAGAGTAATCTTAAAATACGTCACATGAGAGGAAGCCATTGAATTTATGGACAAATTCCATAGCAGTGATCATTGCCCATACACGAGCGGGCATGTCATCAATAAAAAAATTCTCTGACAATCATACTACTTGACAACCTTGTATAAGGATTATATGGATTGATGATGCAGTAATCAGCACCATGAGATTAAGATGAGATTATGAATAGCTTAAGATCAATCATATCACAACAATGGTGATGGATATATGTATATATAAGAGAAGGAGATGAGGTTAAGAAGATGAGATCAATGATTTAAATAGGTTCAACCAATTAGGCCTATATCCACTGTGTGCGTGTGTGAGAAATCCACTAAACAAGGGAACTAATGGCCATGGATACAACACTCAAAGCTCTCTCTCTCTTATGTATACAATTGGACCTACTTTTGTTTAGGATTTGAATTAAAAGAGATCGATCCCTTCTCATGGAGAAGATGAAGTGTATATATAGGGCTTGTGGGGTGTAGTGTACCTCCTAAGAATGTAATCAATAAGTGCATGAGGAAACTCCCAATAAGATGAAGACACCTGTCCCTGGAACATTGATATAATAGTGATGTAATATTCCCTCACGGGAGAAAATGATCTTGTTATAATAGGATTGTCCACGTGGACATGCCACTTTTGTACTTGAATATGCTCGCGCTGCTTGGTATCATCCACTGGGAGCTCGGCCTGGCAGGATACGAGGTTGATAACTCCAATAGGATTGTCCCATGCTCACAGACACAAGTATGACCTCGGCTGAATAGATCAAGCCGATGTTAGATTAGCACGGTCACTCCTATTATCGACCATGGCAGAGTACGAAGTTGGTCCTTACTGAACAAGTGATTATCTTGAGGCCTCGGCTTTCCATATAGCCGAGACTTGTTAAGATGAGGTCGACCTTATCTGTACGATCCCACCATAAGCCTGTGGGACTCTTATGGTGACTCGGTAGTGAGATGTGACGATACTCTTCCTCCAAGATGAGGGTTCACTTTGGTTATATCAATCATCCCTAGCCCTTATCCTTCTGTGTGAATAAGAGGTTGAGGGGATTGTGTTGTTGAATGAAAGATGAGACATCTCTGATATGTTGATTGTATAGTGATTGATACATGAGTGGGTGAAATATGTCATTGACCTAATTGGTTGGCATATGACCCAAGAAGGGTTTGGTGGCCGCACTCTTGGGGTTTCGTGCCCTTAATGATGGCACTATTTGGAAAGATGCATAATCTCTAGGGGACATTTAAAGCCCCAATTTTTTTTTATTTCTCTTTCTTCCCCAAATAAACATTCACACCTTTACTCCCTTTCTGTAAAAACCTCAATAGCTACGAAACTACGAAAAACCTGTAAGTCTTCCTTTCTTAGGCCACTTCTTGTCAACCTCCCTTGTCTCAAGAGCTTAGGTTTGTTCAGGTACCTTCTTTACCCCAACTTTCTACATTTCAAGAAATTCCAATTGCTATTTGAAATTTTCCAGTTGGTGTTTTAATTTTCAGGTGGCTATCCTGCCATTATTGGTAGGGTCTTTAGTTTGAGCAAGGAACTTATTGGTGGTATGGAGTGTGATTGGGTGGTTGCGAGGAGTTTTTAGGGTTAGACTGAAAGTGTATAGGTTTTAGGGTGAACTCCGATTGGTTAAGTTAGGTTTGTTCTTAGTGTTCTTTGGAAAATCTTTTAAATTCCTAAGGTTTGATCTTTGAGTCAAATACAGTAAAACTTTAAGTTGTTTACCCTCTATTACCTTTTCCTATTGCATCCAAGTGTAGCATTGTCTTTAGGATGCTATAACCCTTGTACAAGTTAGCAAAGGACTTACCTAGCCTGAGAGAGAAGTTCTTTGACAAGATTAGGCATATAGAAGAAGCCCAAGATGAGAGTCGAAAGGCCAAGGCTTTTCCATTTTGTCTTATCTTTCCATCACCCTTAGCTGTAGTATACCCCTATGTCATTGAGACTGGTGAATCAATGTTAGAGTCGTCTGTTGTCGACCCTATATCCACCTATGAACAAGCCAAGAGTATGCATTCATAAGAAGAGGCTATGAGTTATTCCCCTACCCAAAGTGCAGAGTCTGGTGTTGAAGAGGTTTCCTCTCATATCTTGTCTTCTAAAGGAGCCAAGTCATCCCATGACTGTGATTCTGTGAAAATATTAGAAACTAATGTTGAATTCCCTCATCCAATAAATTCCATTCCATTATCAGCCGTGACTAGGGCCGAGTTCGTTGAGAGGTTCCCTAGTGGTGACCCGAACAACACCCAAGCTGAGGTCCTAGAGAATAATAGTGAGGGGGAGACTGAGGTTGACACCGACATCGCCAATGAGTATGAGAGTTTTGTATATGAGGATGATCTCTTAGTCCTCAGATACCTCTACGACCTGGATCCCACTATTTCTATGAGGATTCCTCTCTAGAATGAGAGAGTCTTTCACTGCCGAGATGGTGAGATCTGTGTCTACGGGTAGATGTTTAAGTTTGGTTTTTGTTTGCCTTTTCACCCCATAATCCGAGCCATCCTTGATCACATAAACCTTTCCCCTTCTCAGCTATCTCCGAATGTATGGAGAGTTATGATTAGATCAATAATCCTTTGGAAGGCTATACATCAAACCAACCTTCCAGTTCACATATTCCTTGGTTGTTACGCACCATCATCTTTCTAGACTCATCCAGACAACTATAATTTTGTAGCTAGGAAGTTTGAAAAGAAAATCTTATTGGTGTCTCAGACCTCCAACCCCCCGATACTTCTTCATTTCGGGTGCTTGGAAGTTCTCCCCCAACCAAGCCTGTGGGATGTCTTCTCTTAGAACTCTTTTGAGGTGGTAGAAGGTTCCCATATCGGCCAAAGCTGACCCAGGATTGAGCCCTTATGCCTACGAGAAGATTAACAAACTTCATAGCCAAGGTGATGAATGTCGCCTTATTAGGTTTAAGCATCTAATGACTCCGTACTAACTTGCTAACACTAGTTTAGGGGGTCCCCCCCTGACTGAACTTTGTGAGTTATTTTATTATTATTGATAAGTGATGCCTCGTACCTTTGTGTAGACATACACTGATTCTGAGACTTTTATTTTGTAGAGTGTTCATAAGGAATTTCAGACAATCTTTGGAAGATGAAATTTGAGCAAGCTTATTAACAGGCGTGGAAACAACACTCCCCATCTAACTGTATTATCAAATAAGAATATCGGCTCCAGCAAAACTGATGGTGTCGGGAAGAAGGGGAAGGTTAATCCAATCGATCCAACCTCCACTTGGTCTTCCAAAACATAGTGTTCCGATAATGCAATCCCTATTTCAACGGACGATGCTCTCGTTGCCCGTTTGTCATAGCTGAAAATAAGTGATAATAACGTCATTGGTCATAGTCTAAAGCCTACAGACGACCTCGTCTCCCTCATCTCAGAGGATGAAAAACGTTTCCTTCAATCCATAGACATCCCTCTGCTGGCTGAATTCGCCATTCACCGAACTATTCAGGTATTTTTAAGAAAAAAACATTCACCGAAGTGTTGTCCCTTTATTTTTTTGTGTCTTGTACTTAGGTGTCTGCCTCTTATGTTCCAGGGTGCGGTTTCTCTTCACTGCTTGGACAATTTGACTCTGAAGAGGCTTCCCTTAATATAAAAGGGCCAAGATGCTAAAAAAGAAGAGAAGGCTTGGTAGACTGACCTTAACAAGGTTAAGGGGGATCTGAAGAAGGAGAAATATCTTATTGCCACTCTGAAGGCCGACCATGACAAAGCTCTTAAGGCTATGGATGAGAGCATAAAGGCTAGCATTGATTCTGCCATTAAAGCTTCCTTGGTCGAGGCTAAGGAACAAATCATTATCGACTATAAAGTATCTGACGAATTTGTGGACTTTGGCTATGATTATCTGGAGAGAGGCATTAAGGTTACTGGCTAATGGCCAACCATTAAACATGTAGAGACCGAGAGCCTGTCACCAGATGACTTCATTAGCCTTGGATTTGGTGACACTCACCTCGGAGCTTCTCTAGCTGAGGTTAAAAATTCTACTAATGCTCCTGCAGAGACTAGTCCTTTGGATCTTACAAAGAATAATAAGGAGCTGGCTGACCATGATGATGGGGCTGAGATCTCCAACGTCGAAGTCAACGAGACTGTTCAGACAGGTAATGGTTCGGCCCCAACAGAGGGTGACATTCAGCCTTGAGGGATCCATTATTATCATCTTTCTTGTTAAGGCAGTCAGCCCTGAGGGCTTTTGTATTTTGTGAATTCTATTATATGTAACCTTTGATTATTAATGGGTGAATGTTTGCTTTCCATAATTTTTATATCTTGTGCTTGCTATCTTTTGAAGTATGATACCACTAACTAATGATTTCAGAGATCACATCAAAATCAGATCTAATGATGTTTCATCTTATATTCACCAAATTAATGATGTTTAAGGTCTAAGATCACCAAACTAATGATGTTTCATCTCATATTCATTAAATTAATGATGTTTTAATAATGAACCACACCCAACTGATTTTGAATTTGGACACACCAAATTATGGTGTTATGCCATACACCCTCTCGTTGTTTTGAGAGTGCATGGTTGAGCATCGTCTCGTCCATGCACTGTCGTCTCAGCCGATAGAGTTTTTTTCACCAAATTAATGATGTTTAAGGTCTGAGATCACCAAACTAATGATGTTTGAACTCATATTCACCAAATTAACGATGTTTAAATAATGAATGACACCAAACTGATTTTAAATTTGGACTCACCAAATTATGGTGTTATGTCATACCCCTTTTTTCCTTTTGAGAGTTAATGGTTGAGCATCGTCTCGTCCATGCACTGTCGTCTTAGCCGAGAGAGTTTTTTTCACCAAGTTAATGATGTTTAAGGTCTGAGATCACCAAACTAATGTTGTTTTATGTCATATTCACCAAATTAATGATGTTTAAATAATGAACCATACCTAAGTGATTTTGAATTTGGACTCACCAAATTATGTTGTTATGCCATACCTCCTCTCATCGTTTTGAGAGTGCATGGTTGAGCATAGTCTCGTCCATGCACTATCATCTTGGCTGAGAGAGTTTTTTTCACCAAGTTAATGATATTTTAATAATTAAATTAACCCCTCTTGGTGTTATTGAAAATCCATGGATGGGTTCGACCCCTCTTCCAGGTTATCATTTCACCAAGGTTGGGTTATTTCTATCTCACCATGAATGATGTTTTATAGATTGAGGACATTTGGACCATATAATTTAATTGCTACAAACAAGATATGAGGGAATACATGCAAGATAATTTTCATCTATAGACTATATCATACAATAGAAAAATAAAAACATATAAGATAATCTCCAAGATATTTTATTGGTAGTATCTTCTTAAATGATCGGCATTCCAGGGGTTGGAGAAGGGCTCTCCCTCTAGATTTTTCAACCGATAGGTCACTGGGATGACTTCATCAGTAACTCTATAAGGACCATGCTAGGTTTCATGGATCTTGTTAGGTTTCTGCCACGTTCTTTTCAGAACTAAATCTCCCATAGCTATTGGCCTTGTGTTAACCCTCTTATTATAGAACTTAGCCATCCTCTGCTGGTAGGCTGCTTTCCTAACCTCTACATCTTCTCTTATATCTTTAATCAGATCTAGGTCAAGTCTTCTTTCTTCCATATTTCCCTCAGGGTCATACTTCTGAACTCTGTGAGTGGGGAGACTAATCTCTGTAGGAACTACAACTCCTAAACCAGAAGCTAACATGAACGGGGTCTCTCGTGTCGGTGTTTTCACTATCATCCGGTAATGCCATAGTACAACATGTACCTCTTCATTCCATCTCCACTTATCAACTTCCAACCGTTTCTTAATTCCATTAAGAATATTTCTATTGGTGACTTCAGTCTGACTATTGGCCTGAGGTCGGCCTAGCATTGAGAAGAATTACTTGATGCCAACCCTTTTACAATATTTTTCTAAGGATATGTTCTTGAACTAGGTACCATATCTGAGATGAGTGTATTAGGAAAGACGTATCTACAAATGATGTTCTTACACATGAACTGAAAGGTCTTGTTTTCCGTGATCTTCATCATGGACTCAGCCTCTACCCACTTTGAAAAGCTGTCTATTGCCAAAATCAAATATTTGTAGCTGCCCATGGCCCTTAGCAGAGGTCCAACCAAATCAATCCCCCACACTAAAAATAGCCATGGTGAGGCGATAGATGTCAGAGGTTTATGGGGTTAATGAGATATGGCGGCAAACCGCTGGCACTTGTCGCATTTCTTTACGTACTCAGTTGAGTCTTTGGCTAATGTCACCCACCAATACCCTTGAGTGATGATCCTCTGTCTTAATGATCTTCCCTCAATATAGCTTGAACAAGAACCTCAGTGAAGATCCTTCAAAATATAATCTACTTTGGATGGGTGGAGACGTTCGAGCCGACGTAAAAGAAACCCCTTCTTGTATAGCACGTCCCCCAAGATAGAGAACTTAGAGACTTTGTATCTCAACTTCCTTCTTTTGGCCTTAGACTCCAGTAAACTAGCCTCTCTGATATACTGAATAAGGGGTTCCATCCAAGATGGTCCTAGGTTTAAATTGAAGTAAAAATTCAGCTTCGTGTCATCCTCTTCTATGGTCGGCCGAGGAAGTATTTCTACTAGCACCGACCTCTTGGTCTCTATCCATGTGCCAAGTCTAGCCTTGCCAGAGTTTTAACTCAGCTATTATCCATCCAAGGCACCCTTTTGACTTTGATCTCATTAAATTCCTTCCTCATCTTCCACATCTTTGCAAGGTACCTTGCCATTCTGTCGTCTTTGGCTTCATAAATCCCTAAGACCTGATTAACTACAAGCTGAGAGTCGATATGGACTAAAAGTTGGCTGATGTTGAGATCTCTAGTGAGGGAGATTCTGGTTATGAGGGCCTCATACTCTGACTCATTATTAGAAGACTTAAAACTGAACCTCAATGTGTACTCTATATTTGTTCCGTTTGGGGCCATCATAATCAGGCCAGCTTCACTCCCATTTTCTTAGAATGAACCATCAATAAATAAGTACCACACTTCCCCTTCTAAAAATGGTCCTTCTTCAATAACACCACTTTTGAGCAAAAACTTGTCACTCTCGATTATAAGAGGTCTTGCCGTGCTTATCTCAGCATCTACCGGTTCGGTACTGGTTTTGGCCGACCTTTCAAGATTGTCTGCTTCTTCACTATGAACATCAGACCATGTGAACTCTACAATAAAATCTTCTAAGGCCTACCCCTTGATTTCCACTCTCGGCTAATAGACTATGTTGTATTTTCCTAGCTCAATGGCCTAGGTCATCAACCTACCTGATTTCTCGGGCTTATGGATGGCCTGTCTAAGGGGTGAGTCTGTCAAAAAGACCATAGTGTGGGCTTGGAAGTATGGATTTATCTTTCTTAAAGCATGGATTAGGTCATAGGCCAGTTTCTCCATCTTCGGATACCTCTGTTCATCCCCTTGGAGGGCCTTGCTGTTGAAATACACTAGTCTTTGCACACCCTCATCATATCGTATTATCACCATGATAATAGCCAACTTAGACACGACGAAGTATAGATAAAGTTTCTCTCGTTAGACAAGATGAGACAGTAAAACTAGAGAGCCGAGATAATACTTTAGCTCCATAAAGGCTCTCTCTCATTCCTCATCCCACTCAAAAGGTTTTCTAAGCATTTTAAAGAATGGAAAACATTTATTAGTGGCTTTAAAGATGAACATTTTTAGAGTAGCCACTCATCCAGTGAGCCTCTGAACGTCCTTGATGGTCTCTGGGGTCTTCATTCCTATCAAGGCTTTGATCTTCTCAGTGTTTGCCTTTATTCCCCTCTAATTTATGATGAATCCCAAAAGCTTACCAGCTCCAACACCGAACACACACTTCGCTGGATTGAACTTTTGTCCATTGTGTTAAATAATATTTCAAGGTTAGCCACATGTGTGTCTACCTTCAAACTCTTCGTAAGCATATCATCAACATATACCTCCATCGTCTTTCCTATCTAATCTTCGAACATCTTATTTACTAGATGATGTTAGGTGGACCCTACTTTCTTCAGACCAAAGGGCATGAACTTATAGCAGTAGGTCCCTTTGTCGGTGATAAAGGTTATCTTATCTTCATCGATCGGGTCCATGAAGTTTTGGTTATAGCCTAAGTAGGCATCAATAAAACTCATCAATTCATGCCCAGCCATGGCATCTACCATCTGATTGATACGAGGGAGAAGGAAGTTTTCTTTAGGACAAGACTTGTTCAAATAAATGAATTCCACGCACATTCTCCATTTGTCGTTGGCTTTAGGTACTATAACAACATTTGAAATCCATTAAGGGTATATCAGCTCTCTGATGAACTCAGCCTTCTCAAGCTTTTTAACCTCGTCTCTAATGACCTCGTACTTCTCCCTTGAGTAGGCCCTCGTCCTTTGCTTTATCGTCTTTGCACCATCAACAACATTCAACTTGTGAGACATTACTTTTGGGTCAATCCCAGGCATGCCGTTGTGATTCCATGCGAAGAAGCTTTGTCAATTACTCAGAAATTTGATCATCTCATCATTGATCTCTTGTTTTAGGGCTTTGCCAACCTAGACATTTTTTTGGCTCGTCCTCATTGAGGATAGTGGATTCTACATCTTTCGTGACCTCCCCTTTCTTAAGTTTTATTTCGTTTCTGGGATCAAGGGTGTCAATGTTGTATGTGGTTGTTACTTTCTTATGTGCTTCTCTCTGCTCTGCTGAGTTAAAGTAGCACTCTCATTCCGATATTTGGTGACCTTGGACTTCCCCTACTTCATAAGGAGTCGAGAATTTAATCATTTGGTGAACCGTCAAAGGCATGACCTTAAACTCTTTAAGAGCTACTTGTCCGAGTATGAGGTTGTAATCCGAGAAGATGTTCTTATCCATCATAAAAAAGTTGATCTTCTTAGCTAGCCTCTTCGGCCACACCTCTTGACCAAGCATAAATTCTTCTAAATTTAGCCCCTTAAGTTAGTGATTTTGATATCTCGAATAAAGTAATTGAATCGTTTTTATCCCATATCATTGCCATTGATTATTTCTAATGAGTACCCCGAGTTTCATGTATTTCTTATGGATTTTACAGGTATTTAGTGCAAGAAAAGAAAGAAAGAAATCGGAAGAAAGGAAGAGATCAAAGGAAGACAAGTCAAAGGGAAAAAGTGTAAATTTACACCCGAAGTTCGGATTTGAAGCCTAAAGGAAAGTTGAAGATCTTGGTTTCACAAGAGCATAGGAAGAAATGACAATCAAATCGGAGCTCGAGATCAAAAGTTATGATAAGTCAAAGATGGAAAGAAAAAGTCAGAATTGAAGAAAATCGGACCGACCCGGTTTATCTCAGATCGATCCGAAATGTCACCATTCCAGTAGACCCCGGATTAATGCCGAACCGATGACAACAGAATCGATCCGATAGCATTCATACTGGTCCGGTAGAAATAAAAAAGAACCGATCCGGTTACTGAAAAACGAACCGATCCGATGGGATCCGGACCGGTCCGGCTGTTCGAATTTCTGGCATTTATTATGGAGCTGGAGAGGTGGATATCTTGGAATATCTTGCGCAGCTCATCCATATTAGCAGTCAATTCGTGCTAGTTGGTGTTATAAAAGGCCAAGCCCTACATCCTTCCAAAGAGAGTCGAATTTTAGAGAGAAACCCAGATTTTAGAGAGTTTTCAGTTTTTCCATGGTAGACAATTTCATATTCTTAGAATAACCCTAGTTTGTAGTTTGAGGAACAAGGAGTATTCTAGATTCAATTTCATATCTTTTTCCTAGTGCTGATTTCAAGTATCAATTTTTCAATCTAAGTATCAAATTTCCATTCTCTTATTTATTCTCTATTTTATTTTATTTTCAATTCGATTCTCAATTGTTTTGCAATTTGTTAACAATGTTTCTTAAATCCATAATTCCATGCATTGTTATGAATTTGTTTTCTTATAAAACCATGTCTAGATAAATTTCCAAGGTTTGGGGTACATGAACTCATCCTGAGGTAAATTACCCATGTAGAAAATAGAGGGTAAATTAAATATTGACCGAATCGTGTATGGAAATTATACGAACATAGCCGATATTTTAATCTCTCTTTCCTTAGGTACTTGAGATGTTTAAGAGTACTATGCAAGTGTAATTGTCCATTCACCTCTTTGTATTTACCTTTGATTTCATATGACGCGGGCTAGTTCCCTCATATATGTAATGCTTAGGATCTATAAAGACTGGATTTAGTCAAAATTTCAATTTACAATTCTAGTATTCTATACGGTAATTTAATAAGGTTTGAGGGATTGTACTCCAACCTATTTTCTCTCATATTCATTCAATTCTTGGTGTTTTGTGCACGTAGTTTATTTTTATTTCATTACCAATTGAAAAATTCAAACCATCAATCATCTTTTCTTCTCTTTTGAGAAACCATTTGAAGGTTAAATAACTCTTCCTACATAATTCCCAATTGCCAATTTTTGATCCTTGTGGAGATGATCCCGACTTGTCGGAATATTACTAACGTGACAGGCTTGTACTTGAGCCTAGAGAAAATGAACTTTTGAGACAAATTCTTAGTCGCGTCAAGTTTTTGGCGCCGTTGTCGGGGATCGAAAATTGGTGATTCATAGGAAAGTGAATTTAATCCTAAAGTGTTTCTCTTAAAAAAAATATATATATTTCTTTTCATCTCATCTCTTGTACGATTACATGCAAAACCCACTTCTCACCCAAGTCCACGAAAATCCTGTTGTCGAAGCTAATTCTGAAAATTCTCACACCACCGATTCTTCACACTTTTGGGTTCCACCTCCTTCACCTAATAATTCAATCACAAGTCTCACTTTGAGTCAAACACCGAGTGAAAGTTTTGAATCGTTTGGTAACAATAAGTCTGTGCACGGAAGCGTTGGTGTTGGTGCTGGAGAGGAAGAGTTACCATATCTTCCCATGAAAGATCTTTCATTTTCGGAGTGAACAGTTACCCCTGGTTGCATTTTACTCCCCTATAATGCCGGTCAGTTCCACTTTCGAAATGGGATGATTCAAATTCTTCCTACATTTCATGGGATGGATTCTGAAAAACCATATCTCCATATTAGAGAGTTCGAGGCAGCATGTGAGACGTTTGGTGACCAAACTTGCCCACAAGATGTTATCCGATTAAAGATTTTCCCTTTTTCCTTAAAGGACAAAGCTAAGACTTGGCTATGGTCACTACCCCTGCATTCTGTTTTATCCTAGAGAGATATGCAGACCAAGTTTCTCTTCAAGATCTTTCCACAACACAAAACCAACTCTGTCAAAGCTCAAATACAAGCTTTTTAGGAAAATGAGAATGAAGCTTTCGATAAGTGTTGGGAACGTTTTCAGGAGTTAGTGAGTGCTTGCCCACATCATGGATTCAAAAAACATCATCTCATTTCATTTTTTCATCAAGGGCTTACTTTAGCATCTAAACAACTTATTAAGACAATATGCGAAAGACCATTCTCGGAGCTAGACTCGAGCGATGCTGAGGCTCATCTGAAATATGTAGCAGATACTACGCAAGCATGGGATATTTCTGACCCCAATAGTCAAAATAAAAATTGACAAGTGTCCAACTCATCTGCGGTGTCCGGTATTTATCATTTGGACAAGGACACTTTGTTAAATCGTAAATTTGACCAAGTGGAAAAGAATTTCAGAGACATGTTTGAAGTTCTATTAAGAGAAGTCGCTGGGCCCGTGCAAGTAGGAAAGGAGAAAGTGTGTGCCATTTGTGCTACTGGTCATTCTACCAAAGGATGTCCTACGATCCCTGCATACAAGGCAATGTACACTGAGCAGGTAGAGGCGATAGGAGGGTTTCGAGGTAATTTTAATGTACCGCAGGGGAATGCATACAATCAATCTTGGAGGAATCATCCTGGTTTCAACTATGGACAACCACAAGGTGGGATGGCTCCTAATCCACATGTGGCTTTGCCACCACCCGTACCCAATTTCAGCAAATGCCTCCTCCGATGCAAAACCCTATGCAAGTCCCATCTCCTGTTCCTTGTGTCAGTCCACCTAGGCGATCTCTTGAGGATAATATGAATCAATTCATCCAATCTCAAAAGGAGAGAAATTCTAAGTATGATCGAATGTTCACAGAAATTAAAACTAGCATATCTAGGTTGCAATCTTCATTGAATACTCAAGAGAAGGGTAAATTCCCAGATCAAGGCCAAAGACCTCCTACTCAAGGACAAACTACGGTTAGCTCTACATCATCGAATTTTCCAGAACAATGTCAAGTTGTCACTACTCTACGTAGTGTTCGTGTAATTGATCTAGCGCCACCAACTCCCAAGGAATCCAAAGATGAAGAAGCTTCAGAATCTGAGGAGACCCCATTACACATGGAAGATAAGGATGAAGGAGTTGAATCTGAAGTTGAAGTAAAACCGCCCACTGCTGCTCCATTTCCTCAACGCTTGGCACCACCCAAAAAGGGAGCCTCGCGTACTGAGGTGTTAGATGTTCTGAAGCAAGTGAAGTTGAACTTGCCATTTATAGATGCTATCCAACAAATTCCAGCATATGCCAAGGTCATCAAAGATCTTTTGACTATCAAAGGAGGGCTTAAGGTGAAGAAAATTGTCTTTTTGGCACAAAATGTGAGCTCGATCCTTCTTAATGATCTTCCACCAAAATTCAAGGATCCTGGTGCACCTATAATTTTGTGTGTTATAGGAGAGAGTAGAGTTGAAAAAGCATTGCTTGACTTAGGTGCGAGTGTGAACATCCTTCCTTACTCTATCTATAAGCAAATTGATTTAGGTGATCTTAAACCTACCCGAATCACTTTATAGTTAGCAGATCGAATAGTGAAAGTGCCTCGAGGGGTTGTGGAGAATGTGATAGTTCAAGCGGACACATTCTACTTCCTGGTTGATTTTGTCATTTGGGACATGGAGCCTTCCCCCCATTCGAGTAATCATGTTCCCATAATTTTGGGTCTTGCATTTTTAGCTACTGCTAATGCTTTGATCAATACACGTAATGGACAAATGCAACTCACTTTTGGAAACATGACTCTCGAGACCAATATTTTCAATGTTGCTAACCAAATGGGTGATGAGGATGAAATTCATGAGGTTGATCTTATTGAAGAGGTGGTGGATGAGCACATCGGGAAGATCATAGGGGGAGATGCATTGGAAGTTTGTTTAGTGCAAGGTGTTGAGAATAAGAGTTCTTATACTGAGTTTGAACGTGAAGTGGAAGAGTTGGGAGCTTGGTTGCAAAAAGAAGTGAGTTTTGAGAAGTTGAGAGATGTTGACTGGATTTCGATATTTGAGGAATTACCCCCGAGGGAGTCACTCATGATCTCCTCTGAAGATAGATTTCCTATTCTCGAGTTAAAGAAACTACCCTCTCATGTAAAATATACTTTTCTGTGAGAAGATGATACATTTCCTATTGTTGTTTCTTCATGTTTAAAAAGAGCAAGAGGGCATGTTGTTGAATGTGTTGAGGAAGCATAGGAGTGATTTTGGTTGGACTATAGCAGATTTGAAAGGTATAAGTCCTTTGATTTGTACCCATAAAATTCACCTCGAGGAGGAAGTGAAGCCCTCGAGAGAGATGTAAAGGCGACTGAACCCAACCATGAAAGATGTAGTTCGAACGAAAATCATCAAATTATTAGATGCTGGGATTATTTATCCCATTTCCGATAGTAAATGGGTGAGCCCAATTCAGGTCGTTCCAAAGAAGTCGGGTATAACCGTGGTTGAAAACACTAAGGGAGAAGTAATACCTCAACGCACCACCACCGGGTGACGTGTTTGCATTGATTATCGAAAGTGCAATGCCGAAATAAGAAAATACCATTTTCCCTTGCCGTTTATCAACCAGGTATTTGAACGAGTAGCGGGCCATCCTTACTATTATTTCCTAGATGGGTATTCTGGCTATAATCAGATTGAAGTGGATGTACTTGATCAAGAAAATACGACTTTTACATGTCCGTTTGGTACGTTTGCCTACAAACGTATGCCTTTTGGATTATGTAATGCGCTAGTAAATTTTCAAAGGTGCATGTCGAGTCTCTTTACAGACATGATAGAAAAAAGGTCTGGAGGTGTTCATGGACGATTTTAGCATTTTTGGTCCATCTTTCGAACAATGTTTAGCTAATCTTGAAAGATTTTTATTCCGGTGTGTGGAAAAAGACTTAGTCCTCAATTGGAAAAAATGCCATTGTATGGTCACTGAGGGCGTAGTTCTGGGCCATATAGTATCATCTAGGGGAATTGAGGTTGATAGAGCAAAAATAGAAGTAATAGCTGAGTTACCCCCGCCAAAATCGCTTAAAGATGTGAGGTCCTTTCTAGGCCATCTTTGATTTTATAGGAGATTTATCAAAGACTTTAGCGCCATCACTAGACCCTTGAGTAATATTACCGTGAAGGACACTCTGTTTGAATGGAATAACACATGCCAAGAAGATTTCGATAGACTCAAAAGCATGATAATTTCTTCTCCTATCATGCAAGATCCCGATTGGTCACTCCCATTTGAGCTTAGGTGTGATGCAACTGATTACGCGATTAGGGTTGTTCTTGGACAAAGAAAAGACAAGAAAGCTCATGTTATTTAATATGCTAGTAGGACATTGTCTGGCCCCCAGTTTAACTACTCCACCACGGAGAAAGAATTACTAGCAGTAATTTTTTCTCTCTACAAATTCTGCTCTTACGTTGTTGGGTCGCATACCATTTGCTTCACTAATCAATCGGCCCTCAAATATCTTCTAACCAAGAAAGATGCCAAATCGTGCCTAATAAGGTGGATCCTACTCCTACAAGAGTTTAATCTCTCGATTCAAGATAAGAAAGTAGTAGAAAATGTCGTTTCTGACCATCTGTCACGACTCTTGTCCGACATACCTATTGATCCCATCCCCATAGACGAGTATTTTTCGGATGAAAATCTATTTTCTACTTCTTCTCTTCCTTGGTTTGCGGATATAGTAAATTAACTTGTCACTAGAGTCGTTCCCTCCAATTGGACTCCGCAAGAGAGAAGGAAGTTCATTACTTGGTCACGCATGTTCTTTTATGATGACTCATATTTGTTTAAGTATTGTGCTAATCAAATCATTTGAAGATGTGTACCTGATGAAAAAAATTCAAGCGGTAATCCAATTTTGTCATACGGAAGGATGTGGAGGTCATTTCTCCAAAAATAAAACTGCTGCGAAAATCCTGCAAAGCGGTCTCTTTTGGCCCACAATCTTCCGGGATGTGAATACTTTTTGCAAATCATGTGACAGATTCCAAAGAATGGGAGCTATTACTCATCGTGACATGATGCCATTGACCCCCATACTTGTCATAGAGTTGTTTGATTATTGGGGTATTGACTTCATGGGGACTTTTCCACCCTCTTTTGGCTTTCTATACATCCTCGTCGCAGTAGACTACGTCTCAAAATGGGTAAAGGCCATGGCTACAAGGACGAATGACAATAAGGTGGTGATAAAATGCATTCAAGAACACATACTTTCTCGATTTGGAGTTCCTAAGGCTATCATCAGTGATAATGGCACCCATTTTTGCAACAGGCCGATGGAAAAGCTAATGCAAAAGTATGGAGTCGTCCATATGGTTGGAACGACTTATCACCCTCAATCGAATGGCCAGGCCGAGCTAGCCAATCGAGAAATCAAGAATATCTTGGAAAAGACAGTCGAACCTAAGAGGAAAGATTGGTCTCTAAGATTGAATGATGCACTCTGGGCTTATCGAACTGCATACAAGAATCCCCTTGGGATGTCCCCATTTCGCTTTTTATATGGAAAATCTTGTCATCTTCCTGTTGAAATTGAACACAAAGCGTATTGGGCTATCAAAAGGGTGAACTTTAACATGGAAAAAGTTGGTGAAACACGTAAACTTCAGTTGAATGAGTTAGAAGAAATACGCAACGATGCGTATGAAAGTGCTAATATCTCAAAATAACGAATGAAACGGGCTCACGGTAGAATCATCCGACGTAAGGAGTTTCATTCGATACAAAAAGTACATCTCTACAACTCGAGGTTGCACTTATTTCTCAAAAAATTGCGGTCACGATGGTCAGGTCCATTCATTGTGAAAGAAGTATTCCCCCATGGAGTGTTGAACTAGAGGATCAAAAAGGGGGAAAAACATTCAAGGTTAACGGACAATGTCCCAAGCCGTATTTGGAAGTGGTTGTAATGGAAGCCGACACGATCTGGTTGTCAGACCCCATTTATGGGGATTGACTGAGCACAAAAGGTGAGGTCGTCGCACCCCCGACGTGTATGGGGTGAATGTTTGTATAGTAGTCATAGGATGTTAGGCTAGTTAGGAAGTCATAGTTGTGTGTCACTACCAGAGGTGGGAATCCAACACATGTCTCAGGAGCATTTCGGGTTTCGATGAGAGTTTTAAGGTCCAATTGCATTGGAGGGAGTGTTGGGTTAGAGAAATCAAGCTGAAAGTGGCCACTGAACTAAAGCAAGAAAAGCTGGAATTTTTACAAACCGGATCGGTCCGGCCCTAAAAAAAGGAACCGATCCGGTATCAAAAAGAATTAAATAAAAAAGAAATCGGACCTGTCCGGTCTGAATTTGAATCGATCCGGTCGTCTGCAGGTTGTTTTTCCTGAGGATAAAACATCTTCAATCCACACCTCATTTTCTTACCCAATCCCTTCCTCTCCCCAAAAATTCGTACAACCCCCCTTCCCCATCCTTTCCCTCCATTATTTCCCACCAATTCTTCCCCCCTAACCCCCATCCAACCTATAATATCACCCTACCCTATCCCAATTCTTTCACACCTTCATCACCATTTTCTTCTCTCTCTTTCTGTCTAGTTCTTTAGTTTCCATGGCTACTCCCCAGAAGTATAATTCCATTGAAGTCCTGCCCGATGGAAACGGAGAATATCGTTCACGTCGAGAGAGGAATTGGTGCTGCCGATTTTTCAGTCATAGGCAAAAAATCCAAATTGAGCGTCAGGTGCTTTGGGATCATCATCCTAATTCTGTCACTGGCATGTTCATGTCCCGAGGCAGGTGCAAATTTTTCAATGAACCATACGTGGCCGTATGGGAGAATGAAGTGAGTCAGTTTTACGGTTCGCTCGTCCGTCCCACATATTTCAAATCTCAAGCCTTTGTCGACTCGACACCGATACCGTTATCACTTTAACTTCTGGCCCAGAAACTCGAGTCTAAAGGTGTGATCACTCCTGCTCAATTTTCCTATCCCAGTCATGATCAAATTGTGTCCAAAGATGTTTGCATGTCTCGAATCACTCCGGGTTCGGTTTGGAATAATGAGACTTTTCCTGTTGGTCGGTTACCCGACAAGGCACGTATCACTTTTCACATCGTTTGTGCCAACCTTTTGCAAACTTCAAATGATTTGGCTATGCACCCGTGTCAAGCTACTATGGTTTATAATATGTTTGACCATGTAACTGTTATCAATTTGGCCCGCACGTTTTACAATGATATCATTTGCGCGACGCTAGACAAAAAGGGTAGGGCCCCTCTTCCTTACGGTCGTCTCATTACCTCCTTTCTTAAAGATATCGGTATTGTTCCCCCGCAAGATCTTATTAACTTACCCAAACCACTTGGGCAAGAATCCCGCACCCGAAGTGACAAACAAATCTAGCTGATCCGTGCGCGTCGAGGTGACAGTGATACCTCGGGTGATGAGGCTGCTGCTGAGGAAGAGGATGTTCCTGACGAAGATGTTGAGATGGAAGAAGGTGATCATGACGAATATGATGAAACTGTTGATCCTGATTATGTTCCAGTTGGTACGGGTCTCACCGAGCGCGTTGCTTCTCTTGAGACACGTTTTGACGGGTTTATGATCTCATACCAACGGGACACGAGTATGATGTTGCGTATGCAGGCTGATCTTTATCACCTCCAGTTGGGTCCCGAGGCCCCCCTTCCTGCTTATTTTTATGATCCTTATGACCCTAATGCCCTCGGTAGCTCCCACCACCCACCAGCCCCGTAGGCAGCCCCGTTTCTCTGGTTATGTTATGTTATGATATGGTGTCATTTTTTTCTCTTTTGTTTCCACAGCTATGTTGTACTAAAAAATTTTATTATAGTACTTTGCTTGTTTTATTTCTCGCACTCCTTATTTCGTCTTATTTAGCTTTATCGTCCTTTTGATTGTGGACAATGCAAAAGACTAAATTAGGGGGGATGATAAGTGCGTATTCATAAAACTTCGCATATATATATATATAAAATTGAAAATTTTTGAAAAAGGCCAAAAATATTTTTGTTCAAAATAAATAAAAATTGGAATTGAAAATTTTCAAAAATACCACCTTTATTCTATTTAAATCTCAAATTGTAAAAATTAAATGCACTAAGCCAAAATTGACCAAAGATGGAAATTGAAAGAAAATTGACGACTTAACGAATAAGTGTGGAGATTAATAAAATCTGGTGAGATTTCGAGCCTTTCAATTTTTTTATGAGTTTTTAAATCAATCCGAGTTTATGATTAACTCAAAATTCTTTTCAGCGTTTTAATAAGTCGTTAATGATCTCAATCCTTTGTTTTGATCGGTTATGGGAAATGTGTGAAATGTTGTCTCGAAATTCGTGCTAAATATATCTTTATACTTAATTAATATCGAGATGCATATGGTAATGTGATTAGCAATTTGGACAATGAAGTATGCCCTCTTTTGTTTAACCCAAAAATATTAGCCATAATAAAGTTGTGAAAAAAATTATCTCTTTGCAACCCAATTTGAGCCTGATAAAATATTTCCCTTTCGTTTGATAACCCGAAAAACCCAAATAGCCCGGAATTGTGAAAAAATTGGAAATTCATCAAGTAAGTCCAAAGTGTGTAAAAAAAAAGGGGGCAAGAAAAGAAAATTAGCAAGAAAAAAAAAAGAAAAAGAAAAAAAAAGGAAAAAAAAAAAGAAGAAGAAGAAGAAAAAAATGAAAATAGAAAAAGAAAGAGAAAAATGAGCAAGTGCCCGGAAAAGCACTAATGGACGTCATAAGGACATTTTCCAATTTCGAACATTCCATCCATTTCCATTTTTACCCTTTACACTTTTTAACCCGAAAAGTCCTAACCGAGTCCGAATGGCGAAATTAATTACTGCATGGAGAGCTAAGACATGAAAAGATATTAAAAGAGATTAAAATGGTGTGATTAAGAGATGATGTTTCCCGTTTCCTAATAACTGTATTCCGATGATGAGATCTTTTCACCGTATATTTTCTTCTTTTCAATTTTGTATGCGTGAATTTGTGTCCATTATATTTACTCTTTATATCATGCATACCGAGAGAAAACAACCACAATCTGAGTGATTCTTTTGTGAGTGCATCCGTAAGAATTAGAATCAAAACGAATTTTTGGGAAGTAACGTAATTCTTAATCGGTGGAAATTTGAGGTTTAATTTCTGGCTTTGCACACACACACTATAGTTGAGACATTTGAATATGAATTTATGGTGATTATTTTTTGGAAAGTTTAAATTGTACAATTTTTAAGTATTTTGATATTTATTTGAGTCAATAAAGAATTTTGGGGTGTATTCACTACAATCCCTCACGAGACAAAACTCGTCCTACTAGGGTAACCTAGGGGTTTAAAGGCTTGTTCCATATGCTCAATGCAATCGCATGCCTGCGAAATTGGAATTTTAGTTAAATAAAAGAAATCTCAAGAATAAAACTTTGAGTAGATTCATTTACATTGCCCGGGACGTGCAAAGTTCTAAGTTAGGGGGATTTGACCAAGCATAAATTCTTCTGAATTTATCCCCTTAAGTTAGTGATTTCGATATCTTGAACAAAGTAATTGAATCGTTTTTATCCCATATCACTGCCATTGACTATTTCTAACGAGTACCCCAAGCTTCGTGTATTTCTTATGGATTTTACAGGTATTTAGTGCAAGAAAAGAAAGAAAGAAATCGAAAGAAAGGAAGAGATCAAAGGAAGACAAGTCAAAGGGCAAAAGCATAAATTTACACCCGGAGTTCGGATTTTAAGCCTAAAGGAAAGTTGAAAATCCTTGTTTCACAAGAGCATCGGAAGAAATGACAATCAAATGAGAGCTCGAGATAAAAAGTTATGTCAAGTCAAAGATGGAAAGAAAAAGTCAAAATTGAAGAAAATCAGACCGGTCCGGTTTATCTCGGACGGATCCGAAATGTCACCATTCCAGTAGACCCCGGATTAATTCCGAATTGATGACAACATAACCGATCCAATAGCATTCAGACTGGTCCGATAGAAATAAAAAACAATCGATCCGATTACTGAAAAATGAACTGATCCGATGGGATCCGGACCGGTCCGGGTGTTTGAATTTTTGGAATTTATTATGGATTTGAAGAGGTGAAAATCTTTGAATACCTTGCGCAACTCATCGATATTAGCTGTCAATTCGTTCTAGTTGGTGTTATAAAAGGCCAAGCCCTACATCCTTCCAAAGGGAGTTGAATTTTAGAGAGAAAGCCAAATTTTAGAGAGTTTTCAGTTTTTCCTTGGTAGACAATTACATATTCTTAGAAAAACCCTAGTTTATAGTTTGAGGAACAATGAGTATTCTGGATTCAAGTTCATATATTTTCCCTAGTGTTGATTTCAAGTATCAATTTTTCAATCCAAGTATCAAATTTCCATTCTCTTATTTATTCTCTATTTTATTTTATTTTCAATTCAATTCTCAATTGTTTTGCAATTTGTTAACAATGTTTCTTAGATCCATAATTCCATGCATTGTTATGAATTCGTTTTCTAATAAAACCATGTCAAGATAAATTTCCAAGGTTTGGGGTATATGAACTCAACTTGAGGTAAATTAGCCATGTAGAAAATAGAGGGTAAATTAAATATTGACCAAATCGTGTATGGAAATTATACGAACATAGCCGATCTTTTAATCTCTCTTGCCTTAGGTACTTGGGATGTTTAAGAGTACTATGCAAGTGTAATTTTCCATTCAACGCTTTGTATTTACCTTTGATTTCATATGATGCGGTCTAGTTCCCTCATATATGTAATGCTTAGGATCAATAAAGACTGGATTTAGTCAAAATTTCAATTTACATTTCTAGTATTCTATACGGTAATTTACTAAGGTTTGAGGGATTGTACTCCAACCTATATTCTCTTATATTCATACAATTCTTGGTGTTTTGTGCACGTAGTTTATTTTTATTTCATTACCAATTGAAAAATTCAAACCATTAATCATCTTTTCTTTTCTTTTGAGAAACCATTTGAAGGTTAAATAACTCTTCCTACATAATTCCCAATTGCCAATTTCTGATCCTTGTGGAGACGATCCCGACTTGTCGAATTATTACTAACGCGACAGGCTTGCACTTGAGCCTAGCGAAAACGCACTTTTGAGACAAATTATTAGTCGCGTCACCTCTTCCATCCTGACATCCATTTCGTACATCCCCAAAGGGTGAACCTTTTCTCCACCGAATCCTATCAGAGTATGATGGAATGGGACAAGCCTGTCTTAACTAAGTCTTAAACCTTTTAAGAACGACAAGAACATGACATCTGCAGAGCTTCCTTTATGAACCAAGATTCACAGTACCTCACATCCATGTACCTTGGTGGTAATAACTAGCGGGTATACCTTTAAAATCTAGCCTTTAAAAGCCGACTATGAGGGTTTCCATATCAACTTTATTCCTTTTCTCGGGCTTAGCATCAATAGAGGTTGAGTTTACAACCTTGGCCTTAGTTATTGACTTCGCCTTGGCTACATGCGCCTTTGCGGTTGGTCAGCTTAGAGCCTCCTCCTACTAGGCCACCATAAATCATGCCATCACCAAATGAAATCATGTTGAGCCTCTTCACTGGGATGTTATTATCCTTTAGGGTGGGAGATCTGAATCATCACTATCATCATCCGAAGGGTCATCTCGCTTGGATGGAGCGTCCTCTCTACATTTATCATTTCACCTCTTTTGGGGGTTGTCTCGGCCTTGGTCATCTCGGCCTCAACCTGAACCGCTCTGATCAACATATTTCATCAACTTACCAGACTTTAACATTTTTTCCATCTCGTCTTTGAGGGCGAAGCATTTATCGCTGATGTGCTAATGATCTTGGTGAAATTCTCACCAAAGATTTCAATTTCTCTTGTGAGGAGTTGTCTTCAACTTTTTCGGCCACCTAAGAGACCGTCTATTGTGGAAGGAGGTATTTTTTAGCTCCAGGGGTGGTCCCCTATCTTGTTGATCAGGAATGTTCTCTATGATGGTTGGAGTTACAAATTCAGCTCCAGCGCTGCCAATCCTAGCCGCGAAATTCTTGCTAAGCATAACTAATTGATTTTGCATTTTCTATTGGCTAGCTATGAGGGAGCGGAGCACGATATCCACCTCATCCATCTTTGACTGGGGCAGTGTTTGACTGTATCTTGTACCACCTCCATGTGGTGGTCCTAGTTGATTCTCAGGAGGAGGAGGTGGATCCATTGCCATTAATGTAAACTATTTGAGATATGAGATAGAGAAGGGGATCTTAAAGGCTCAATAAAACCTCCTTAAATGGTGAAATAACTCCACAAAAAGGGAGGACTAGTTCACCCCCAGAGACTCTGAGGGAATATCTTCGTTCCCACAGACGACGCCAAATTGATGATATAGTAATCAGCACCACTAGATTAAGATGAGATTATGAATAGCTTAAGCTCAATCATAGCACAACACTGGAGATGGATATATGTATATATGAGAGAAGGAGATGCGGATAAGAAGATGAACTCAATGATTTAAAGTGTTTCAGCCAATTAGGCCTACATCCACTGTGTGAGTGTGTGAGAAATCCACTAAATAAGGGCACTAATGGCCATGTATACAACACTCAAATCTCTCTCTCTCTATTGCATATAATTGGATAGAGTTCTATTAGGGTTTTGAATTAATAGAGATCGATACCTTGTCATGGAGAAGATGAAGTGTATATATAGGGCTTGGGGGTATAGTGTACCCCCTAAGCTTGTAATCAGCAAGTGCATGAGGAAACTCCTTATAAGATGAAGACATCTATCCCTGGCACATGGATATAATAATGACATAATATTCCCTCACGCGAGGGGATAATCTTGTTATGACAGAATTCTCCACGTGGTCATGCCACTTCTGTACTTGCATATGCTAGCGCTGCTTGGTATCATCCGTTGGGAGTTCGACCTGGCAGGATACGAGGTTGCTAACTCTGATAGGATTGTCCCATGCTCACAGACACAAGTATAACCTCGGCTGAATAGATCAGGTCAAGGTTGGATTAGCGCAGTCACTCATGTTATCGGTTATGGTAGAGTACGAAGTTATTCCTTGATGAACAAGTGACGCTCTTGTGGTCTTGGCTTTCCATATGGTCGAGACTTATTGAGATGAGGTCGACCCTTATCTGGACGATCCTACCATAGGCCTATGGGACTTTTATGGAGACTTGACACTGAGATGTGATGATACTCTTCCTCTAAGATGAGGATTCACTTCGGTCATATCATGGATTATGTTAGGAAGTGCCTCAAATTCCAACCATATGCCCACCAATAACATCTAACTCCCAAAGAACAATATTACATGACTTTAGCATGGCCTTTCTCCACATAGAGGATAGATATTATAGAGAACGTGACTATTAATGCAACCATATGGCATGAATTTATCTCGATGTTCATCAACTACCTCACCAAATAGGTCAAAATCGAATCTTATTTGGTTCTTAATGCCAAAAAGGTAGCCAGATGTTTATGCCGAAACATTATCTACCTCTTTGGCATACCCCATGAGTAGGTATTCGATAATAGTTCTCATTTTGAAAAAAGGCCTCCAAATTGTGAAATAAATACCGGATCTCTCAACAAATGTCTTCCGTATACATACCAATGGAGTAGTCGAAGATACAAACAAAAAGATAAAAAAAACATCGTCAATGGGAGGAAAAAGATATATAATGACTAGTCAGAAAAATTTCCACACGCCTTTTAGGGTTACCACACTACAAAAATAATCTCGATAAGGGAAACCTGATGATGATGGAAATAGCACCACCCTTCAAGGTGTTTGTGAGCTCAATTCAATGTTAACAATGGAAGCACGCGTATATAGCAAATATAAGAGAATGAGGTGAGGAGAAGAGGAATCACACCGGAATATAAGTGGTTTAGCCGATGAGGCCTACATCCACTGTGCAAGTGTATGGTGTGTATCACTGTATGAGGGCTCTAATGGCCATATATACAAACTCTCAAGCTTTCTCTCTCTACTATGTATTTGAACAGAGTTTCATCTAGGGTTGCTAATTTTGGGGTCCCTTTCTAAGAGGGAGAAGACAAGTATTTATAGTCCCTGGGGGTGTAGCATACCCCCATGCATGTAAAGAGCATGTGTGTGTTGATCTAGCCAATATGATGAAGACATTTGTCCCTATCACATGTAGAGAATGATGATGAAATATTCCCCCCAAATGGGGGGAATGATTTGTTATAACTGATTTGTGTCCACGTGTCCTTGTCAACACATGTCAATAAGTGCTCGTTTTCCGTTCGTGGTCAAAAACTTTTTTTGGAAGAATCCGAGGTTAGTAAGGTCTAGTTGCATATCCAATCCGAGATGAGCCATCATGGTCTTGACTTAAGTGAAGCCGAGGATTGGTATTAGGGTCGGTCGGGGCCGAGGTTAAGATGGAATATGCCCAAAACTCCGGTCGATTCACTGATGGGGTTGTCTCTTGTAGAAGTATGGCTCCTTGTAACCTCGGCGTACTCCCGGTCGAGGTTGGAATTCCTGGGTGAACTGTCGAGTTGCTGATCCCCTGATGAAGTTGGTAGTGGTGTCGGCCAGGGCCGACCCTGCTATGGCCGAGGCTGCCGGTCACTGATCCAAAGCCATTCTAACGTCGGCCTTATCCTCGGTCGAGGTTGATGTCTCTGAGCCGAGGTGTCACATTTGGGGCATATCAATCACCCCTAGCCCTTAGTTACATGTGAGATCAGGTGACTGTGGGGTCTCTACATCTCCGAGGTCTTTCTTGTGCCAATGTCCATTTGACACTTGTCCATTGCTGAAGTGTGAGGTGTGCCTTGCAAGCATGTGATGTCAGCCTTCCTTTGGGTCTCCCAAGGCAACGATGGGCCTTAGGAAACGTGCATTTATATATAGGGTTTAGACCCTATTTTCCCTCTTTCTTCTTCACTTCTCTCTTTTTCCTGCTTCAACTCGCGTCTGTAGCTTTCTCTCTCTAGAAAGGCTCTGGCTTGAAGATTTTGGTGGTGATTTCTCGCATTTTCTTCCTTCTTCCTTACCATTTCATATTTAGGCATCCTCTACCATTCTATCTTCTTTATTTTTCCTATCTTCTTCTTACTTTTGCATTTTTCGATGAGTTTTTGGAGATTTCCGGCGAGGTTCCATTTTTTCTGGCGAACTGTTCTTGTGTGTTCTTCGTAGTAATTGCTTCAAATTTGATAGTTTGATCCTTAGATTGCATTATTCCAATAGTCAGTCTTGTTTGTTATTTAGGAGAGTTGTAAGTGTAGGGTCTGCCTCTTATGCTCAGACCTCTTTAACAACTGTTATAGGAGTTCCCCTCTATCAGAGAGAAGACTTTAGAGAAAATTAGGCAAATAGAAAGAGCGCAAGAGGAATATTGTAGGTCAGAGGAATTCCCCCTCAGACCTATCTTTCCACCACCTCTGAAGGTCTTATATCCTGAACCATCCGAACCAGTTAACCAAGAATAGGTCCCTGCTGAGCCATCACCAATGTCTGAGTTTGAGTCATCCTCCTCAGACCCTATGTCTATGGACTGTTTTCGAGAGGCTATGGATTTATTAACTCGGAAAGATCATGCCCCTAATCAAGCGAAGGTTTCCAGTCGAGCCTTGTCCCACAAAAGTTCAAGCACATCAACCTCTTCCTCTGAGGTTGAAATGGTTGGGCCGAGTGTGGAGGTTTCGCCAATCCTTGAAGCCATACCCTTGTCGGCTGTTACAGGGGCTGAGTTCGCTCAAAGGTTTCCAAGTGGAGCCCAATCGTCTGCTCAGGCTGACGTTGAGTTAGATAATGATGATGATGCCGAGAGTGATGTTGACGTCTTTGAGGTAGTCGAGATTGAGAGTACAATTAGTGAGTTCGACCTTCTTTGCTTCAGGTACTTATACTCCATCAGCCCCTCCATAAAGCTTAGGAGACCTCTGAGGTAAGAGAGGGCCTACCACGGACGAGATGGTGAGATCTGCATGTACGAGCAAATGTTCAGGTTGGGATTTCGTCTGCCCATCCATCCCATCATTAGGTCTATACTAGCCTATATCAACTTGGCCCCTTCCCAGTTGTCACCCAATGCTTGGAGGGTGATAATTGGGGCCATTGTCTTATGGAGGGTTGTTCATCACTCAGACCTTCCAGTCCAAGTCTTTGTAGGATGCTATATCCCTTCATCTTCCAGAAACCATCCGAGCTATTATCATTTTGTAGCTCGGAAACCTGAAAAGAAGATGCTTCAGATAACTCAAACTTCTAATCATAATTTGAAGCCACGCTACTTCTTTGCCTCAGGGCCATGGGAGTTTGGCCCATGTGCCCCCTCTTCCCCACTAGAGCCGAGGATGCCTATAAGATGGGGAAAGGTTACAATGGCTTCTAAGGCTGACCCTGGTCTAAGCCTGCAAAATATTCAGAAGGTTAAAGACCTTCAGGATCAGGGGGCACATGGTCTGCTCGTAAGATTTGAACACCTGATGACCCCCCACTACCTCTCTGAGACTGGTTTAGGGGGAAGTCCTCTTACAGAGCTTGGTAAGTTTCTTATTTCAACAAGTTATACCTCTGAATACATGTATATCTCATTCTCTAACTCAGACCCTCTTATTTTGTAGAGCGTCCGAAGGAATATCTTACGAGCTTTGGGAAATGGCAGAACCAAGTTTGACGAAGCTCATCAAAAAGGCTGGTCTGGACGCTCCTCCTCCCCCTCCATCTGCCTCAACGGCTGAGGCCACCAAGAACATGAAGGTTTCTGACCCTACCCCTGAGGATCAGAGGCAGAAGAAAAAAGGGGGAGATTGAGCCATCCCCATTTCTTCTGAGGATGCATTGGCTGCTCATATAGAGCAACTAAAAATCAATGATATCATCATAGGGCATAGTTTGCAGGCGTTCGATGCCATCAACTCTTCTATGACCGATGCTGACAATCATTTTTGTCGATCTATGGATACTCCTCTGCTGATCGAGTTTGGCCTACATAGGTCTATTCAGGTATGACTTTAGATTTAAGTTTATCTTCAAAGTGTAACCTCTTCTTTGTATTGCAACTTATATATACGACCACATGATTTATAGGGCCTTGCTGTTATGCATTATCTTTCCAATTGGACCCTAAAGAAGTTACCCCTCATCCAGAAACGCCAAGAGGCCGAGAAGGTGCAAAGTACTCTGAGTGCAGAGGTACACCGTCTGAAGGCTGCATTTGATGGGTCTGATAAGAAGGCTAAGGAGTTAGAGAAGGAGATCTCCAAGCTGCAAAAAGGACCATACCATTGCTCTGAAGGCTAAGGACGATGCTCTTCAGCAAAAGGTCGACGCAGCAGTGAAGGAAGCTCTTGAGGATGCTTCTGAGGGGATTTTAGCTAATTACAAAGCCTCCGATGAATTCACCAGCTTCATCTTTGAGTACCTTGAGATAGGTATTAAGGCTACTAGAAAGTGGGTGGTTGTTAAGGAAAAGGAGTCGGGTAGCTTGAAAGCCTCTGACTTCGTGGGTCTGGGTTTTGCTAACCCCCAATTCGCCCAAGAACTTCAAGAGGTCGAAGAGGAAGATACTTCCCCAGTAGAGACTACACCTCAGGATATTACAGAGACTGAAGGTTCCAACCCCAGAGAGGATGGGGCTGAGGTGACCAACGTCGTCCAAGAGAATCAGACCGAGGATGCCAGCACTCTCCCTTCGAATCCTTAGGCTATTTTGTGAAGCTTTTGTACTTTTTTTGTAATTCCTGATTAGTTGTAATGTCTGAAGAACATCATCCTCTTATATTTTTCTATTTTATAATTGGATGACAACCTCTGAGGAGGGTTTTTATTTCTTCATTTGTTGATTTGTTGAATGCTTCTTTGCAATGAGATGTTCAGCTCTGAACTCTTATTGCAATGGTGTCTGTTTAAACATAAATTAATAGTCTTACATCTGACCTTGTCACCAAATAATGATGTTATAAGGTCTGAGGTCACCAACTAAGATGTCATACTCATAAATAATATCACCAAATTAATGATGTTAGGGGTCTGAGGTCATCCAAGTATGATGTTTGACCTCAGACATTGTCAACAAATAATGATGTTATAAGGTCATCAACTAAGATGTCATCCTCATAAATAATATCACCAAATTAATGATGTTAGAGGAATGAGGTCATCCATGTATGATGTCTGAACTCAGACCTTGTCACCAAATAATGATGTTATAAGGTCTGAGGTCATCAACTAAGATGTCATCCTCATAAATAGTATCACCAAATTAATGATGTTAGGGGTCTGAGGTCATCCAAGTATGATGTCTGACCTTAGACCTTGTCAACAAATAATGATGTTATAAGGTCTGAGGTCATCAACTAAGACGTCATCCTCATAAATGATATCACCAAATTAATGATGTTAGGGGTTTGAGGTCATCCAAGTATGATGTCTGACCTCAGACCTTGTCACCAAATAATGATGCTATAAGGTCTGAGGTCATAAACTAAGATGTCATCCTCCTAAATACTATCACCAAATTAATGATGTTAAGGGTCTGAGGTCATCCAAGTATGATGTCTGACCTCAGACCTTATCACCAAATAATGATGTTATAAGGTCTGAGGTCATCAACTAATATGTCATCCTCATAAATGCTATGACTAAATTAATGATGTTAGGGGTCTGAGGTCATCCAAGTATGATGCCTGACCTCCGACCTTGTCACCAAATAATGATGTTATAAGGTCCGAGGTCATCAATTAAGACGTCATCCTCATAAATAATATCCCCAAATTAATGATGTTAGGGATCTGAGGTCATGCAAGTATGATGTCTGACCTCAGACCTTGTCACCAAATAATGATGTTATAAGGTCTGAGTTCATCAACTAAGATGTCATCCTCATAAATAATATTAGCAAATTAATGATGTTAGGGGTTTGAGGTCATCCAAGTATGATGTCTGACCTCAGACCTTGTCACCAAATAATGATGTAATAAGGTCTGAGGTCATCAACTAAGATGTCATCCTCACAAATAGTATCACCAAATTAATGATGTTAGGGGTCTGAGGTCATCCAAGTATGATGTCTGACCTCAGTCCTTGTCACCAAATAATGATGTTATAAGGTCTGAGGTCATCAACTAAGATGTCATCCTCATAAATACTATCACCAAATTAATGATGTTAAGGGTCTGAGGTCATCCAAGTATGATGCCTCACGTCAGACCTTGTCACCAAATAATGATGTTATACGGTCTGAGGTCATCAACTAAGATGTCATCCTCATAAAGAATATCACCAAATCAATAATGTTAGGGGTCTGAGGTCATCCAAGTATGATGGCTGGCCTCAGAACTTGTCACCAAATAATGATGTTATGATGTCTGAGGTCATCAACTAAGACGTCATCCTCATAAATAATATCACCAAATTAATGATGTTAAGGGTCTGAGGTCATCCAAGTATGATGTCTGACCTCGGACCTTGTCACCAAATAATGATGTTATAAGGTCTGAGGTCATCAACTAAGATGTCACCCTCATAAATAATATCACCAAATTAATGATGTTAGGGGTCGAGGTCACCCAAGTATGATGTCTGACCTCAGACCTTGTCACCAAATAATGATGTTATAAGGTCTGAGGTCATCAACTAAGATGTTATCCTCATACATTCTATCATTAGAGCAGAATGAAGCAATAATTGTCATGGAAACTGATCTCTCATTAATAACCTCTTCATAAGGTGGTACATTTACATAAATTTTTGCAACATCATATGTAATACTTCTTTAGGTGATCTGCATTCCAGGGGTTGGCAAAAGGTTCCCCTTCTAAGTTTTCTAGCCTTTAGGTCACGGGTACAACCTCTTCTGCCACTTTGTAGGGACCATGCCAGTTTGGGTGGAGTTTTTTTTTTCTGTAACGTCTTTTTCAGTACTAAGTCTCCCACGGTAATGGGTCTTGACTTCACCCTCTGATTGTAGAATTTTGTTGTTCGCTGCTGGTAAGTTACTTGTCTGATTTCCGTATCTTCCCTTCTCTCTTCAACCAGATCTAGGTCTAGTCTCATTTCTTCCCCATTTTTATCAGGGTCATAGGTCTGAACCCTATGAGTATGGAGTCCCACTTCCGTTGGTATGACGGCCTCTGATCCATATGCTAGCATGAACGGGGTCTCTCATATCGGTGTTCTTACCATTGTCCTGTAGGCCCACAACACAATATAAACCTCTTAAGTCCATCTCCCCTTTGCCTCTCCTAACCTCTTATTGATTCCGTCGAGGATTGTTCTATTTGTGACTTTCGTCTGACCGTTTGCCTGTGGTCAACCAGGAGATAAGAAGAACTGCTTTATCCCAACTCTTTCGCAATACTTTTCTAAAGAGGAGTTCTTGAACTAAGTTCCATTATCTGAGATGAGAGTGTTTCAGATGCCATGCCTGCATATGATGTTTCTCTAAATAAATTGTAAGATCTTATATTCTGTGATGGTTATCATCGGTTCTTCATCTACCCACTTTGAGAAGTAGTCAATGGCACCGATCAGAAATCAATAATTATTGGCAGCTCTTGGTAGGGGTCCTACTAAGTCAATTCCACATACTGAAAATAGCCATGGGGAAGTGATTGACGTCATAGGTTGATGAGGTTCGTGAGGAATAGTGGAGAATCTCTGACATTTATCGCACCTCTTCACGTAAGCTGCAGCATCTTTGGCTAACGTTGGCAACCAGTACCCCTGTGTAATAATTCTCTTGGCCAAGGGTCTTCATCCTATGTGACTAGAGCAAGAACCCTCATGTACCTCTTATAAAATGCGAGGAACTTCTGTGGGATGGACACATCTGAGGAGAGGCAATAGGAACCCCTTCTTATATAGGACGTCTCCTACTATGGAGAATTTCGCAGCCTTGTACCTTAGCTTCCTCCTTTCTAGCTTAGACACTAGTACCTCTCCCTCTTTGATATATCTGATGAGGGGGTCCATCCATGAGTCTCCTAGGTTCAAATTGAGACAAGGGTTGCTAACCTCCTCCTCCTCAATGGTCGCTTTTTATAAGACCTCGATCGGAACTGTCCTTCTGATGTCTGTCTTTGTTGCTGAAGCCAGCCTTACCAATACACCTACGTGGCTATTATTTTGACGAGGCACTCTCTTCAGTTTTGTTTCTTCAAAATATTCCAACATCATTCTCAACCTCTTCAGATACCTAGACATCCTTTCATCTTTGGCCTCATAGACCCCCAATACTTGATTGATAACTAACCTTGAGTCGCTATGAAGTAGGAGTCGTCTTACTCCCAGAGTCTTTGCCAATGAGAGACCTGATATCATGGCCTCATATTCAAACTCATTGTTAGATGCCTTGAAGATGAACCTCAAAGCGTATTCAATGTTGGAACCATCTAGAGCTGAAAGTATCAACCTTGCACTGCTTCCACTGTCACGGGAAGAACCATCAACGAAGAGATTCCAAATGTTTGTATCCGATTAGAAGGCCCCTTCTGACATGATTCCTTCCCTAAAGAGGTGTCGGTCCTCCTCGTTCTCCGCCACTATTCTCCTAATATCCTTGGATATGACCTCTTCCTGGCTTCGGAAGAGGTTTGGTGCAACCTCTTCCTTTTCTCGGAAGACATTGTTGTTTGACCCCTCAGCACCCACTAGGTCATTCTATACCTCTTACTCTTCCCATGTGAACTCAGCAACAAAGTCTGTAAGGGCCTGCCCTTTGACGGCTGCCCTAGGTTGGTAAGTAAGGTCATAATCCCCCAACTCAATGGCCCATGTCATCAATCTTCCAAACTTCTTAGGTTTATGTAGAACCTGTCTTAGTGGGGAATCAGTGACGACGACCATGGAATGGTCTTGGAAGTAGGGCTTCATCTTCCTTGAAGCGTGTATCAGGGCATAGGCTAACTTTTCCATACGAGGATAATTTTGCTCAGACCCCTGAAGGGCCTTGCAGTTAAAATACACAGGTCTTTGGATTCCAACGTCTTCCCATACTATGGCTGCACTGATGGCCAATTCAGAGACCGCTAGATAAACATATAATTTCTCTCCTACTATGCGCCGAGATAATAATAAAGGAGACCCAAGGTAAGACTTGAGTTGGTTAAAAGCTTCTTCGCACTCTTCGTCCCACTGGAAGGCCTTTCTAAGCACTTTAAAGAATGGAAGACACTTTTTTATTTCTCTGGAAACAAACCTGTTGAGTGCGGCCACTCTCCCCATTAGTCTTTGGACATCCTTGATACTCCTTGGCGTCTTCATGTCAAGCAAAGCCTTGATTTTCTTATAGTTTCCTTCAATTCCTCTTTGATTGATGATAAATCCAAAAAACTTCCCATCTCCTACTCCGAAGACACACTTCGCTGGGTTGAGTTTCATCATGTACAAGTCCATAGTATCGAAGGTCTTTTCAAGGTCTGCCACATGAGTGCAGGCCTTTAAGCTCTTCGTCAGCATATCGTCTATATACACCTCCATAGTCTTGCCTATTTGATCTTTGAACATCTTATTCACAAAATTTTGATATGTCACCACCGTATTTTTTAGACCGAAGGGCATCACTTTGTAGCAGTACGTCCCTTTGTCGGTAATGAAGGTTGTCTTCTTTGAGTCTTCCACATTCATGAAGATCTGATTGTAGCCTGAATACGCGTCCATGAAGCTCATGAGCTCAGGCCCTGCAGTGGCATCTACCATTTGGTCTATTCGAGGTAAGGGATAACTGTCTTTTGGGCAAGACTTGTTCAGGTCAGTGAAATCAACGCATAGTCTCCACTTTCCATTGGCTTTGGGCATGATGAATGTATTCAATAACCACTCCGGAAATATGACTTCTCTAATAAACTCAGCCTCTTCAAATTTTTTAACCTCTTCTCGGATAATGTCATAATTTTACCTGGAGTACACTCTTCGTCTTTGTTTAATAGGCCTCACGTTAAGCTTGTGGCACATAACCTCAGGGTTGATACCGGGAATGTCTGCATGACTCCAAGCTAAGACACTATGCCTCTTCCTCAAGAAGTTTATTGGCTCTTCCTTGATTTCTGTTTTTAAGGCTTTGCCGACCTGGATGGTTTTTTTCGGTTCGTCCTCATTGAGGATGATGGATTCTACCTCTTTCGCGGCCTCTCCCTTCATCCATTTTGTTTCATCTCTTGGGTCAAGTGTATTAATGCTATAAGTTGTGGTTTCCCTTTTATGGGCCTCTCTCTCTTCGACCGAGTTGAAGTAACATTCTCGTGCTATGGTCTGGTCACCTTGCACTTCCCCTACCCCATAGGGGGTCAAGAATTTTATCATCTTGTGGACCGTCGATGGCACGGCCTCAAACTCCTTAAGGTCCTCCCTTCCTATGATGAGGTTATAGGAGGAGAAGACGTTTTCATCCATCACGAAAAAATTTATCTTCCTGGTCAACCTCTTAGGCCACTCATCACCCATTCGTACGTCCATCTCATACATGCCTAATGGGTGGACCTTTTCGTCGCTAAAGCCCATTAAAGGATGATGATAGGGTACCAGCCTAGCTTTGCTAAGACCTAGGCTCTTGAAACAAGGCCAAAACATTACGTTTGTTGAACTCCCCCCGTCCACGAGGATCCTCTGCACCTCGCATCCATTCACCCTTGTGTTTATTACCAAAGGGTCATCATGTGGGGCTAATATACCTTTGAAGTCGAGTCCGGAGAACCCCACTATAAGGGTGTCCATGTCCACCTTCTTTCTCTTCTGTGCTGTATCAGAAGACGTTAGATTTACAACTTCAAGTTTGGCCACTGGCTGGGCCACTGCCACATGAGCTTTTTTGTCAGCCACTTTAGAGCCACCTCCCGTAAGTCCTTCGCATATGGTGTTAACACCAAAGGAGATCATGCCAACCCTCTTCACCGGTATATTGTCATCTTTCGATGGAAGGTCCGGATCGTCTTCATCATCACCCTCTAAATCATTATCTCTTCTAGCTGGGGTATCGTTAGGGTCATCTCTTTCGCCTTTAGGAGCCTTGCCATCAACATACTTCCTCAACTTTCTGGACTTTAACATCTTTTCAATCTCATCTTTCAGGGTGAAGCATCTGTTTGTAATATGGCCATGGCCTTAGTGGAACTCGCACCACAAGTTTTTGTTCCTCTTATGTGGAGGGGACTTCAGCTTCTTCGACCATCTTAGAGTCCTGTCATTCTTGATCTCGTTGAGGATATGCTCACATCTCACATTTAGAGGAGTATAGTGAGCGAATTTGTCATCGATTGACCGCTACTACCAGGGTTCTCATCCTCATACTTGGCGGACATTGCCTCTTCGACATTCATGACCTTTCTCGCAGTTGCCAGTAGTTCTGCCATAAACCTGGGAGGGTCTTCCTCGAGTTTCCATAATAACTTCCCTTTCTGAAGACCTCATATGAGGGCGGTCATGGCTATATTCTCTTCGTAATCTTTAACCTCAAGTTTTTCTTTGTTGAACCTGGCGATGTAGTCTCTTAGGTTCTCGTCCTTGCCTTGCTTGACATATAGTAGATGAGTGGTCTTATTTTGAGGTTTTACCCCAAAGCAGAAGTTGTGAATGAATAAGTCAGCCAAGCCCTTGAAGTTCTCAATTGAATTCTTCGGAAGAGAAGTAAACCAGTTGTGTGCTACTCCTATCAAAGTCCTAGAGAAAGCCCTTCACTTCATCTCATCAGGTATTGAGTAGATGTCCATCGCTGACTGATACATCTCAATGTGATTTACAGGGTTGGTGCTACCGTCATACTTGGGAGACACCACGGGTGGTTTAAACTTAGCACGGGTTGGGAAGCTCACCATCCTTGCCACAAATGAGGTTCCTTTGAGAAACCTCTTTGCAATGGGTCTCGGCTCTTAATGAGGTCTCCTATCTTTTCCTCAAGACATTGGATAGAGTCGTTCCATGGTCTCCCACCATCGGCCTGGCCGAGGTTGTCCCCGGCCACCTCCAAGGGGTGAACTGAGGGTTCCCCAACTGCAACGCAATGTCAGCTATTGACCTCTTCCTGGTCTCTACCTCTTCCTGCTTGAGGTCGGCCTTCGTGAGGCCAACGTTGTCCATCTCCTCTTTGTGAGCCGACTGCACTCCTTGACCTTGATAACCTCTGTCTTAGGTCATTTACTAGGCCTAACCTTTCAAAGGCTGACCCTATGCTCAGTCGATCAAAGGCGGATCATAGTCGTTGAGCTTCCCCGCCTCTTCTGCCTTCATAACCTGGGCTTTATTGGATAGGGCAAACAGTATTGTTCAATACCTCATACGGCTCCTAACAATCTTTCGGGACCTCTTCCACCTCTAGATCGTCATACCTGTCCTCTGGGCAAGGGTTTCTTTACCTCCCTAGGCGTAAGCACCTAGGGTCAGCAACGTCCCTCCTCCGCTGAGGAGCTGGTTGGTCCTTCATTGGTGCCTGGGGTGGTCCCCTGGCGTCAAGATGTGGCTGGACAGCTGCCGAAGTAATCATTTCCGGTGAAACTGCAGGTGGCCTCATCATAGTCTGGCTGAGCTGTGCAAACTGCTCCTGCATAGCTTGTTGCATTGCAGCTAAAGACCTCAAGGCATCAGCTACCTCCACCATTTCGGACTGAGGTGGTACCTGTTTGGAACTAGGTCCTCCCGTACAAGGCGGTGGAAGAGGCGATGGTAATTCTGGCGCCATGTGTTAACACTAAAGAAATCGTATAGTAAATGAGATTTGTACCTTGACGGACCTCTTTCAATGGTGAAGAAGCTCCACACTAGGGGTGAGTCCTGATTCACCACCAGGGCCTCCGGTGAAGGTAAGCAAAAAATGAGGAAGAGATAGCCTCTCGTTCCCACAGATGGCGCCAAAATTATGATGCTGAAAATAGCACCACCCTTCAAGGTGTTTATGAGCGCAATTCAATGTTAACAATGGCAGCACGCGTATATAGAAAATATAAGAGATTGAGGTGAGGAGAAGAGGAATCACACCGGAATATAAGTGGTTCAGCCGATGAGGCTGACGTCCATTGTGCAAGTGTATGGTGTGTATCACTGTATGAGGGCTCTAATGGCCATAGATACAAACTCTTAAGCTTTCTCTCTCTATTGTGTATTTGAACAGAGTTTCAACTAGGGTTGCTAATTTCGGGGTCCCTTTCTAAGAGGGAGAAGACAAGTATTTATAGTGCCTGGGGGGTTTAGCGTACCCCCCATGCATGTAAAGAGCATGTGTATGTTGATCTAGACAATATGATAAAGACATCTGTCCCTGTCACATGTAGAGAATGATGATGAAATATTCCCCCCACGTGGGGGGAATGATTTATTATAACTGATTTGTGTCCACGTGTCCTTGTCCACACATGTCAATAAGTGCTCGTCCTCCGTTCTTGGTCATAACCTCGGCTTGGAAGAATCCGAGGTTAGTAAGGTCTAGTTATATAGCCAATCCGAGATGAGCCATCATGGTCTCGTCTTAAGTGAAGCCGAGGATTGGTATTAGGGTCAGTCGGGGCCGAGGTTAAGCTGGAATATGCCCAGAACTCTGGCCGATTCACTGATGGGGTTGGCTCTGGTAGAAGTATGGCTCCTTATAACCTCAGCCTACTCCCGGCCGAGGTTGTCATTCCTGGGTGAACTGTCGAGCTGTTGATCCCCTGATGAGGTTGGTAGTGGTGTCGGCCAGGGCCGACCCTGCTATGGTCGAGGCTACCGATCACTAATCCAAGTCCATTCCAACGTCGGCCTTATCCTCGGCCGAGGTTGATGTCTCTGAGCCGAGGTGGCACATTTGGGGCATATAAAAAACATCGTCAATGGGAGGACAAAGACATATAATGACTAGTCAGAAAATTTCCATATGCCCTTTAGGGTTACCACACTACAAAAATAATCTCGATAAGGGGAACCCCTTCCTCATTATTTTATGAAATTGAAGAATTCCTACCCAAAGAACATAAATTACCCTAAAGATGGTTCATGTTCTAAGTCCAAGTATTTTGAATTGACTAGGTTCAAGACCGATACGATGAACTAGCCCACCTCGACGAGAGAAGACTAAAGACCGCTTAGCAAAATTCGAGCTACCAATAACGGATCACCAAGAATTTAATAAAAAGGTCAAGAGATGCAATATATAAGAAGGAGAACTAGTCATGAAGGAAAATCTAAAGAATTTCTCGGACCCCCGAAAAAAATGTTCACCCAACTGGGGAGGACCTTATCTTTTCACTAAAATAAAATCTAGTCAGGTCAATACCTTAGCTGATCTCTACGGGGTTATGTTTTCCAAACTTTCAATCTCAACTGATTGAAGAAATTATTTCCTTAGTCTTGCATGTGGAAAAAGTGATATAAATAAATTTAGAATGAGGACAATTGGTCCTAACAGGAAGGTAACACCACATAAACCCAATTGATTCTTAACCATATATCTTAACGCTCACTTGAGCCACTAACCTCTCATTTGAATCAACTAAAAACTTCTGGTCCCCAAAATTTTCATTTATCGAAACTATGTATACTTTATTATCCTCTATAAATATTATAACGAACATTCGAAATACAAACATGTTATTATCTTTAAATTGGAGATATGTAAGTAATCCGAGATATCACTTCAGGACGGTGCAAACAAACACCAATCACCCTCCCTATAGGAACCCCTATTTATGGTCATTATGAACACCCTCTAAAGAGTCGACACGGTTTGAATAGGCTAAATGTCAAGTAATAAAATAGTTCCCTAAGGCATTTTGGAACTCTCCAGAGTTATCCCTAAGTAAGAAAGTTGTGGGTTTTATTCTTAATACCATGTATGACATTTACCTTTTTAATAAAGGCGTGTCGATTCATTTTGAAATAATATTCATGGTTACAATAATTCCTTATATTTCATCTAAATATTTTATAGACCTGTTGGTCAATAGATTTGTATAGGTTTTTCGATGAATCAGCTTCGGGTTGATCACAAGGAGATTGGAATTCCGATTCTAGCACTATTAAAATGCTAGCAAGCTATATATGGATTTGACATACTCTTGAAATAATTGTGTTGCAAGCGTAAAAATTTATCTCAAATTTTAGGAACCTGTTTGATTGTTCGGGAACTTTTTCTGTAGTTAGACAAAGGATTATGATCGGTACATTCGCATGAATATATTGAACATGGTTGTCTTAATTAGACTCATTCATTCTCACACAATTTTCAAAGGGTGCATAAATTCTTAATCTCGAGAATTATGAGTATTGGAATGCTTGTTCAAATATCACTTTGATTGTCATTGGTATGATACAATATTATATTATCAAAAGATCCTCGTACATTCGGTGGAAATTGTTTGAGTAGGTCCGAAGTCATAATTCAATAGTATCTGGGACCACGGGATAGCTTGGGTATGATACCCCCTTGATAGACTTATAAATTTTGTCAACACTAGTAAAACCCGATCTGTGGATTATTTTATAATCCCGATGGAGTAATAAATGAGTTGCGTATGAGAATTAAGGAAATTGATTAGATGTTGGTTTAAATTGATTACCAGTAAATTGCTTCGATGAAGCGTCCACTGGAAACTTAACGTGGGATATCATATTATGTACCAGAATTAACATTGCAAACAAGACCTCGTTACATCTGAGTGATTCTAAAGATAATTAAATTTGAGTGCAGTCGTGATTAATTTATGAAATTAAACACGATTAAATAGAGTAGGCTTGAAACTCTATGGAAGCCCATACCTATTTATATTGGTGTAATCTAGGTTATTTGGTTAATGGTCCATTATGTAGGGTTAAAGAGGGAGAGTAAATATACTATTCACATTTTTGTGAAGGGGTGAGGGGAAAAAAGGTTAATTCTCTCATATTTAACAATGGTGTCATTTCCAAGAGTGCCCACGCACAAGGCTTACTTTGGGTGGATTATATGCTAGAAGATTCGAGATGTTTGGAGTTGAATGAAAGGTATTTGGAGAAGTTGGAGGGAATCTAGTATATCAGCATCTTCAACCTTTGTCTCCTCATATGAATCATAACATGATTCGTTATGGAATCGATTATTGAACACTAGGTTTAATATTGAAACGTAGTTCTAGATTTCTTTCATTGCATGATTAATCAAACATCTTTAGGGATCAAAATTTTACATGTTTTAAATGTAAAGCACAAGTTTTTTCTCCAGCAGTTGGTATCAGAGACTCGATTGACATTAACTAGGTTTTGGAAAGGTCCATGTTGTCTACTCTGAAACCGTAGCTTTAGCATGTTGTGTGATTTTAGCTTCTTGTGTGTCGTATCATAATAACATGGTTTTCAAATATCGTATGTTTAAATGCCTTTTACCATGGTCACATATGTTTATTTTGTGTGATTGGATCATATGGTGGTTTATACGTAGTTATTTTCCCGTCCTTGATTCAATATGGTTATAGTAATTTATTTTTTGTAATTTTTTGAGCATTTAGAAGAGGATTGTAATGTTTATTTACATTTCCAATCATGTATTTACATGGATTTGGGTGTTAGACAATGTTTCGTCAAGTTTCATAAAGATGCAAGAAAGTTATGGTCGTTTTTACGTGCAATTTGCAAAGTGTAGACGAAGTTTTCCTATCTTGAGTAGGGGATCAATCTGGTCCAAAAGGAAAGAATCCAATAATCGGATTGATCCATTCCGAATATGGGTCAATCCAATCAAAGGGGATCCATTTTATGCAGAAGGGGATCAATCCGATTTTGCACAGATTGCGCATTTTGTCCAGTTTTATTAATATTCATTGGCTTTCACAAAGGATCTTTGTCCTGGGTCTTCCCTAATTAAAATGGACTATATTTTTAGAGGTTTATTATATGAAGAAATACAATTTCATAGAGTTTTTCTTCGAGGATAATTCTTTTCCAAATATAAGTCAACTTCAAGTGGGTTGCTTGCTCTTCAAAACTTTGACACGAAGAAGGATTATTGGACATAGTTGATATGGAAATTTGTCCTTATACTTTTGCAATTATTTAATTAATTATGCTTACATGTTTGTCTCTATATTTTTATTTTTCATAATTTGTTCTACAAATATGATGAATTTGGAACACCTATTTTATGGACAACATGTATTTGCTTTCATACCGACATAAATCACCGTTTTTACTTCTAGAAATCCACTATTCTTTTATAAATTAAATTAAATCAAATCAGGTTAGTTAATTTCAAGGTATATATTAATTTTTTATCTCCGTATTTTATTTTAATATAAAAATAATTTTATTTTGGAAAATTAAAATAATTAGATCATGTGATTTAATTTGTACATGTAAATTTGAAATTACCAAGGATTTAATTTGGTATTTTAGAATTGAATAGATAGTTTTTCAAAACCCCCAAGTTTGAACTATTGGGTGGGAAATCGGTTTAAACATAAACCCCACAATATCCATTGATAATTAAAAAAAATTACGCGATTAATTCATTGCATCATCTTGATTCTCCCTCCTTCATATGGTATTAATCACGATACCACATAATTTTTAAAAAATTTAAGTGAGATTTTATTGAAATTAAATATGAGTTAGTTCGGTTCTCCCATAAAGTAAGTTAACTAGGATCGAGTTTGATTTCAATAAATGAACCGATGGTTCACACTTAGAAATGACTTTTGATATTCACCCCATCAAAGTCCCTGTCATTAGGAGTGAAACCTCAAGTCGATGACTATTCATTATGTTAGGCAAAAGGTTCTTGAACTGTTTGGATAACATGATGAAAGACAAAAGTTTGTCTAGTTCAAGTTAGTCTGGTTTAATATCCCGTCAAGAAATATCACATCGTAAAGGAACTTAGATTTGTGCCAAGATTATTTTTTAATTGGCAGATGAGGGATGTCATTTTAAAATTTACTCGAATTAAATCTTGCGTGTTATATGGATATTATTTTTTCAATTATAATTCTACATTTTTAAAAAATTAATTCAACTTTTTTCTCACTTGATTTAGTCTTAAAGGTTTAATTAGAATAAGTTTCAAGGATAGAAAAATGTAATTGTACATTGTTATAATTTAAGGGGATATTAAACTAATTTAACACATAATTTTCATTTATCTTCTAAAATTATATGTGATTAACTCTTTGTGTCAGCTTGATCTGACCCCCCATTGAATGTATTTAATCAAGAAATTATGGTAATTTAAAATTAATGTATTTATTTTAAATTAAGTGTAACATATGTTCGATCCCCCCATCGAGAATGTTCTATATAAACATTATAATATTCAAGAATCGACTGATGGGAAGTTATAGACACCTACGATTGTTGGTGACACTCAAGTAATAATCACGTTCTTAGAATGATTTTATCATTAGTGAACAATGAATTCTTTGGATTAGACATCGTGAGGAAACTCGATACCATTTTGTAATCTAGTATTGAGGATCATCAATAGCTAAATATTGGTGTTAGTTATTTGAGAAGAGGTCATTCTTTCCCTAAAGACAAGTGGGAGGATAAGGATAAGTCTAAGGTACAATGGTTTGAGTTAAGAAATGTTCATATTCCTAGGTACTAGTGAAATATCCAAAAGGCAATCATTCTCACTACAAGTAGTTAGAATATTTATGGCAACGAACTTAGGCTTTTCCTTGATAGTAAGGGAAAGGGACATGGTAATGGTTTTTCTGCTCAAAGTAAATTCATGATTAATGGTTCGATCAACAATAACCTAGTATGTATGCTGGAGAAACACAAATCAGGTCTACAACTTATCTCATAGATTTTGATCGAAAAATTACTTTAAAGAGAGATGTTCCTAATTACGGGCAATTAGAATAAAACCATGTTATTAGTGGTGGGATATTATTTTGAATTTTGATTTAGAGATAAAGATAATGCAGATAAATGATTTAATTTACCTGAATTTTGAACAAATACTCGATTAATTTTATAAAATTATTTTTTTCAAACCTAGTTATCTAATATATGTTCCGGTACATTGGAAATATTTTATAAATTATAAGGATGACCTCACCAATACCTCTATCTACTGATATGCAAAATAAAAATGGACTAGATCATTTAAGAAAAAGTTTTCATCTAAAATTATACATAATCTCGACATTTACTCTTAGGTTATTTTATTGTGAAAAGATTTCGAAGATTGGTTTAAGATGGACAATTGAGTTCATTGGAAATAGAGGAACTTGTTGTCTTAAATCGTATTTCAAAGTTAAAATAAACAAGGTTAACTTCAAATCAAAAATCTATAGAGCCAAAGATATATTGTAAATGATTTAGTTCGATTAGGGTAATTCGGTGATCATCATGTCAACAGGTCGTTTTGAGTGCGTTGTCAATTTCATTAATGACCACTCGAAAGTATTGATATGTTTACCTTATGCACCACAATTCTGGAGCCTTTTATTATTTCAAAGTGTTCAAGTCTAAGGTGGAGCATAGGTGAGGTAAACTAATCCATATTCTATGATTTTATCGTAGAGGTGTTTGCCTCTTGGGATTATTAAAGGATCATTAATCGGAGGTTCGTATTTCATTCCAATTGTCTACATTCAGTGTTCCACTTCATAATGATGCAGATAAAATGAATGAATATGCTTATTTTGGATATGATAGAGTCCATGATAAGTTATTCAGTACTGCAATATTCTAATTGGTATTTTTTATTAAGAGAAAAACATATATTTTCTAATTTAATTTATTCTTGATCTATCTATTCAAACTCCTTTAGAACATTGGAACAGGAGCAAGCTTATTGGAAGGCATGCTCGAATTTAGGGTTGCCCAACACTCTTAATTTGGAAAGATTCAAGAAATTTGAAATTAAGGACAAATGTATGTCTATTTGTTGGTTATCGCAAAAGATGAAAAGGTAGTTTACATAGTACTCCTAAGTACAAGAAGGACATTAATTGCATCAATGCTTGTTTTTTTGTGAGAGGATTATGTAATAAATCATGTGTCTATGTGTAAGATGAACTTACAACATTATAAAGGAACAACATATTACCAATGATGCTAAACCACTCATACATAAAGAAATACAACCTGATATTGATAATACACTACCTAATGGTAGTGGTAGTATTACAATTGATCAGGATACATGTGTCACTTATACTACATATCAAGTAGGGCCACATCATAATGGGGTCATCAAGAGTCATCCTGAATGGTTAGTATTTTAGGTGATTATTTTGATGAGATCCTAGACAAACACAAACCAGGTCCTAGGAATTACAATGAGGCATACTAGGACAACAAACTTTTCTTTAACTTATGATTATGGATAATAAAAAATATTCGATATATTCAATTTAATTTTTTAAAGTTGTAGAATTGGTGATAGGGAAAAACCCATCGGGCACAAGTGGACCTATAAGAAGTTACAAGATAGATGGATGAGAAGGTGAAAACCATCAAAGCAAGGATTCCGAAAAGGTTTACTCAGAAAGAAAGGGATTAACTATGAGCAAAATTTCTTGTGGTAGCCATGCAAAAGTCTGTTAGGATTATTTTAACGTCAAGATTGCCCTTTTGAATGATTGTCTTGACACGAACACATTATAAAGTCAAAAATTAAATTGATGTAAGCTTGTGACATCCATTCATGCATTTAAGCTAACATCAAAGTTTGGGGTCATTCGGTTTGCTAACCCATATTTATCTAGCTATTATTTATTATTTAATTATCGAGGAAAAAAATAATAACTGGGATGAATTATTACTTGTTGATTCAATAATAATAAAATTCACAATTTAACTAATAATTAAAGTTTGCATGTGATGTAATTTTGTGTCGCGTGTTATAAATAATTAATTGGCAATGTTAATTATATTGTACTATGTGTTACGTGTATAATGATTAAGTGTGTAGTTTATTTACATCACGAGGTATTATAGTGTGTAGTGATATACTACATTTGGATTGGACTATGGAGTGTCATGGAGGCTCACATAATTATTTTAATACTTTCGATTGTTCCTCTGGGGTAGATATACCTTTCGGCTAACTTAGAGTCACAAAATTAGGCCTTTTGTGGCCTGTGTGTTTAGAGTTATTTCATGGTTGTTAGCCCTCATTAGTTGAACACATTACACACAAAACATAGACCCTATCTGACTAAGAGACATGGGAAAACATAGGAAGATCTTTGAGGTGGAAGAACAGGCAATCAAGAGGAGGAATCACTTGTTTTTATCGTTTATGAAAAAATGTCTTGCTTTATCAATGTGTAACTTGTAACTTGTTTAGATATTTAATCTTTTATATTAATCATGCTTGTCTTGCGTTAAATTGGGTCACGAAATTAAATGATTGTTGGCATTGTAATCTGACTTAAAAATTGGATTTTCTTGGAATCGTGAATTGATTTGTTTAGATATGTGGTTATGTGATTTTTTACTCATGTTTAGGATTTAATTTAATTTAAAAGTTCAATACATATGCTAAGTTGATGTTTGGATCTGAATTCGCATAAGACATTGACTTCATATTGTCTAAAAGATGAATAGAGTTTAATACGGGGAATCGTACAATTAAACCATTAAATATGCTTTTGATCATTAATTGTTAGGGAAATAGTTTTGGGATCATTGAGGTGAATCATAGTTCCAAGTCACAAAGAGGTCATCACATACCATCACAATAGCCTGTACCAAGGATTCCTATGTTCTAGGGTACAAGTCAATATCCCCCATAAAGGTCCCATCGAGATATGACTGTCCCAGAACGGTAACCTCAGGGATAGCAAGTAGCGCGGGCATGATTTTCACACGTATATAGTATATGCATAAACACAGTCATATATGTATACTACTATTCCCATATCAAATTTAGGTAGACTCTCACAACCCATAAATATGATATTTATCCTTTTTGCGCATTACTAGGTTATCACGTAAAACGGTTTGTCACTTATTCTTATTTATGGGATTATTCCAACTTACAATGTAATACTCGTAAATTCCTATCCCCCCAAGTGTAATTTCAGTAGGTACTTATTAATTTTACAACGTAACTTCCTTACGAGTCTCACCCTTTAACATATATTCCCATTGTTCCTTATGTATAAAACACCCCCATGAAATGTAAATCTCGTCTCACATTAAGGGTTCCATAATTTAAATAAAGTCCTACTGCCTCCTTTACATCCCAAAATGTTTTAATAGAAATGTTCAAAGATTACTACTCACTTAAATTGAAATTAATTATTTAAAAAGGAAAATATAAGTCTGCCAAGAGGGGTCGATCGATCTATGGCAGGGGTTCGATCGATCGATCGATCAAGCAGGTATGGCAAATCTGTAGAATTTTCAGTTAAGGGTTTATTCTTCCAAAATCATCCAAACCAGTATTTTTGATTCCCAAACTCCCAACAATTCATACTACAAGTTTTATATCCTCAAATAAGTGATATTCTACATCAGTCATGTGGATTTTCATCATGAATAACGAATTAAATGGGGAATAATTCATCAAAACATCAAGAACCCTAATATTTTCTTTGTTTAGTTTCTTCCCATTCTTTTACCAAATTTCATACTCTTAATTTACTGTAATTTCGTGGTTCAAACTCTACATATGAATTGGGTTTCCAGAATACATCTATTACCCTTACACCATGCGAATTCAAATCTCAAAAACATGTTTTTCTTTCACAAAAACTAGTCATAATCGATCCTAGGATAATATTATTGGAGCATTAACTGAAATAGAGAAATATAGATACTTTCTTGGGAAATTTATGTTCAGATTTTGTGGAGAGATTTGTGTGGTGGTGTTCCTCATTGCGCGATCTAACGTTTGGCGGCAACGGCGGTGCAAACGGTGGAGTTCTTGGCCTAGAACTCCTTGTAAAGCTCCTCCTCTTCCTCTCCAATGGACGTCTTTGGTTTATGTTTTTTTTAACCCTAGAGTATGACTCCTACCATCTGATATACTCTTAGAATTTTCGTGGGTTTTCATGCCCAAAAATGTAAAATATCTAAAACGCTCTCCCGGGATGTTAATTAGGCTTAAAAACGCCACGAGACCCAAACTAAACCCCCGGGTACATTATTTTGACTACCTCGACCTTTCCGGACAGATTGACGCACTCAAAATGACCATACGGATGACTTATAATTTATTCACTTTTAATAGTTCAAATTTAATCCCGACACGACACAAGCGCATCCCGATAAATTTCCAAAATTATCATATTAGATTCCCGTGATAATTTTACAAATTATAATTAATCTCTTACTTTACTCATAAAGTAACTTATAACAAAATTCCAATAATTACTAACTCTCGTCACGTTATTAAGTATTTAAATGATTTTTGGATTAATATTAAATTAATATCTCTAATTAAATTCAATAAATCCCCAAAATTAAAAGTCATAAAAATACGGGGTATTACATAAAGATAAGAAAGGCATGGGAGAATAAGCATAGATCACGGGCCTTATTGAGCCAAAAGGTGAGGGCAACAAGGGCCCTATAAGAAATGGTGCTCAAGTTGGTGAGGAAGGCATTATGGTTTAGCAAGTGGAATGGGGTGGGGCTCATAGAAAGCACATGACCATTCTATAAATGCATGATGATAATGGTCGAGCTGTGACATGCTAAGGGGACCTCGATGGGAAAAATCAACACCACAAGAGAGTGACGGGCATACAATAACAAGCTTGGTGTCACATAAGAATAGAGTAACACCACATATACTCTCATGGATAGTGGAGGGTGGTTTTAGGTTAGGATCCAAAGATATGGATGGGAATATGAAAGGTATAATATCAAGATCCAAACCAGGTGATGGGATGGAAGGGACAATGGGAGGGTCAGGGGGAATAAAGGGTGGATCGAGTGGGATAAAGGGTGGACGAAGATGATACAACTCAAGAGTGGGAGACACACACTCTTTGTGAGGCTCAGAGTGATCCTGAAGGGCACTCATATGAGGAAAAAAGGAACACTCATAAGAGAGTGTTGTTTAGAAAGATGGAGTGGTCAACTTCTGTAGAAGAGTATCACCAACTAATTTGGTGGGTAAGTCAAACGGGGCACCATGTTTGGAGATAGATGAATCATTAAAAATATTAGGCTCAAAAGGAGCAATGCATAGTGGGGCATGATCCATATCTGTAGAGGTAGAAACCATCTCGGATTCAATCTCGAGAAAATGGTGAGAACTCGTAGCTGGAGCTAACCTATGATAAAGTGGTTCCTCGGGAACACACACAGTGGGATCGATATGTGTATACTCGAGAATGCTGTTGGATTCGGCGGGAAAGGACTTTGGGTCCTTAAGGATGGGCTCATTTGGACATGGTGGGATTTGATCAGGCTCACTATCGTCGGATAAATCAACACCAGTGTCAAATTGAGATTCATACCATGGAATGGTTTCAACTTCTATATTCTCAGGGTGGTAGGGTTGGTCACACTCAAAATCAGTGGCATAAGACAACTCATCATCACTCCATGTTGGGGCAATAATGGGTGAACTTGGTGTGAAATTCGTCTCTCTTTCACACTCAATTTTATTTAATATTTGTTCAAGACATTGGAGTGCTTAATTTTGAAATTGAGTAGCTTGATCTTTCTCGAGGATGAACTTTTGAGTGTTGGTAGGTGGTGGCGGTGGTTGAGGTGGACACAACTCGCTACTAACACTAATATGCGGAGAATACTCGTGTGAAGTTTGTGGAATGGGGTCAAGTGTGTCCTACACGGGATAAGCATCTCCATGAGAGACAAAAGGTTGATAATCATTGATTGCGTGGTGAGGAAAATGATCGGGATGGGGTGAACTTGATTGCCATGATGACTATTGCAACGTGTGAGGATCCACAACATAAGGTTAGGATTCGTATTGCGTGGGAGGGTGATGAAGCCTCCACGAATATCTTGGGTATTCACACCACTCGGGATTGGATATATCATGACAATAGGCCTATGTGGGTTCCGAAACAGTGTCATATGGATACACATGTTCCATGGTGGTATCCGATGGATATGAAAACTATGGACACTCATGGGACAAGTGATCAGCGTGAAAATAATATGTGAATGGCAAAGCATTTGACGCTTTGATACTCGTCATCAGAGGTGACGTAATGTGATATGAGTGCATAGGCAATGCATGAGTATCAACAATGTGTGTTTTAGAGTTGAAGCCACGAATTAAGGTATGGATGTTCGACTCAGGCTCAACTTCAAACATGCTTTGAGAAAATGAAAAATGGCCAAAGTATTCCCATAAAGGACGTTCTTCAACCATGAGGAGAGAAATATATTTTTAGGATTTTTAAACTATTTTTCAAAAGGAAAGTAAATACTTTTGGATTTTTTTTTTGGAAATGAAAGAAAGAAAATATTTTTGGATTTTTATAAAAATAAATGAAGAAAATATTTTTGGATTTTTTGGAAGAAACGATCGGGAAAAATATGGACTCTTTGAATTTTGACAAACTCACTAAAATCGATTGGCAAAAAATTGAATTGGACACACATAAGTCAAGGATAAATCCTAACTAGCACACAGTCAAGTTTTATCTTTAAATTTAGGTAAGAGGGTAGTCAAATTTTAATGAATTCCATGGGTGATAAAAAATCACGTAATTATCTGAGTGATTGCCTTTGCAAAAATGTTCTCCTAGTGGTCTAGCTAATTGATTGATTTTAAAATTAATGATAGATAGGGTAGCTCAAAAATGGTAAGCGTGTGAGTCGAGTGATGAAATCCCTTCTCATGAATGACCGGGTGTAGGCCTTAATTGATTAATTCATTAAACACATTCAAAAATAAATGTGAGAATAAAAAATAAATAAGAGCACGTAGTCACACAGAAAATTAACTCATTGACTGGATATTCGTGAGGGTTTAGAAATGTACCTACCATGGTTTTTACACCGTGGGGCGATGAAAGATTTGAGTCGATCGGGGGGAGATCTCGCCTATCTCAGTCGGCCTCGGAATTTAAATGAAAAATAAATAATGGTTTCTCCAAGAACCACAATACAAGACAAGAATAAAAATCATAATACAAAACTTCCAAGAAAATGAAAAATGGTACGAAAAATAAAAGTGCAATATAAATGAATCACAAAAGGAAATCCTCTCCAATGTTTCAAGATCCAAAGATTGGCAACAACACCATTTGATTAGTTTGGGCTTTGTATATGTCGTTGTTGAAGCCAAGTTAATCAAAACCTTGAAATACCTACCAAATATAATAAATAAAGTGTAGAGGTAAGTAAGGGTGTCGATCCTAATCTAAGAATGAAACATATGACAAAGAAATGCAGTTCATTTTTATTTGTTTTCTATTTTCATTTTTCACTTTTTCTTTTTTTTTTTTAGGTTTTTCAATATTAAAACAATTTTGTGGTCATGTGCATATAAGCTAAGAACTAAATAAGAAAAGTGGTAATTGAACTATAATTAAAATGTAAAAAACTAAGAAAAAAGTGTGGAGAAAAATGATGAATAAAATCTAACAAAAATAAGAGATAAAGTGAGAAAATAAATGTGAGACAAATAAAGGAATGGGACTACTCCACATATTCTAGTTAATTCAATTAAATAATTAGTTCATTTGAAATCTACCAAGTTAGTATTAAAATTACAAGTCAACTCTCGTCGCAAATGAAATTTTAACACCAACCTTTTAGAAAATTAACTTCACCTCCCCCCCCCCCCCCCCCCCCCCCCAACTCTAGAAATTAGATGTACACTCCTTTTAATCAACCACCTGGTAGGATCGATTCATCAAACTTCATATAAAACATAGAAAATATAATTTAGAGTAGAAATTCAAGGAATAATACCACACTTAAGAAACCCCTATCTCTAGTTCGATTCTAAAATGGGTATTATATATCGAATTTCTATTTTCTTTCGAAAATCGTTTCCCCTCTCTCGACAAGTAAATTAAAAGGTGGAGGATCTAAATTAACATTCAAAAGAAATTTAAAATAAATATACTAATTAATTGAGATAACATAAAATAAGGGTTCATCCCACCCCTTGAAGGGGGTTTCTAGCCTAACATAATATGAAACATGATAATCAAATGAATAAAGGCAATAAAATAAGAGTATAGAAGAGAATAATCAAACCAAATCTCTTTGTATTCTTTTGAACTCAAATCTTTCAATGAAAAGCATACAACCCTCCAATTTAGTGATCAACAAAAATTTAAATGAAAAATTCACACGCAACTTGAATCTCACTACAATTTATTTTCCCCAATTAAAATCTAAAAAAATAAAATAAAATTCGGAACTAAAAAATATTATTTCTAACTTTTTCTCTAAGCTAACTATAGAGTTCTCCTCTCTAAAATGGGTCTACTTCTTCACTTTATAGTGTGCAAGTGGCCAGGGGCATTTTGGGTATGGAAGTGTTTAATGGTGCATGAGGAGTGTGAGAGGGGGGTGAGGTATTGGGTGAGGCGTAATTTAGGTAAAATGGCATGAGGGCATGTGAATGGTGAGGTGATGAGAGAGTGGGGATAAATTGGGGCTATTTTTGGAATAAAAGGTTAAGTCGATTTTAAACACATGTGGGAGTTTTGACTTGTTTTAATTTGCTCCTCTTGCTTGGTGTTGGCTTTGTTTTGAGAGATGGTGGTAAAATTGGGTAAGCTTGGGAATAAGTATATTTGGCCTGTGGTTGGGGTTGACTTTGGAATCGGGTTCGAGTTTAGGAGGATCGGTGGGTCGAATTTAACAGGGCAGATGGTTTTTGGGTTGATCGAGTTGGGTTTGGAGGGTAGGCGGGTATGGGACGAGTTTACGGGTTAGGATTGATAAGGGTGCTGGCGGAGGTCGAGATTAGACTACGAAGGTCACGGGTAAGGGTATGAATGGCGGGGGCTGGGTTACAAAGATGGGCGCCGAAGAGATTTTAAATATGTTTGCGGGTTGATGGTCGGAGTGGGGGGTAAGGTGGGTTTCTTATGTTCCGTTTTACATTTCGGAGAGGGTTGTGACTGGAGTTTGTGGGTTTGGATTCGAGGGGTTTATTGTGGCCAGGGGATGCCACGGGGGTTTTGGTTATGGGGGAAGAGAGAGTGTTTTGGTTGTTGTAGGGAAGAAGATGAGTTGGGTGTGTAGGGGAGTGTAGGGTGGTGGATATGGTGGTTTAAGAGAGAGAGAGAGAGTGGTAGAGTTGGAGGTTGAAGATGAGGGTGTGTTGTTATGGTGTGTGTGACGTGTAGGATAATGTGTGTGGGTGTGTGAGTTATGTTGGAGTGTGTTTTACGTGTATGGAATGGTGTGTGTGTTTGTACCTTAAAAAAACAAGTAAAAATTAAAATTATCTAAACTAAAATAATAAAAATAAAATCCTAACTAAAAAAATCAAACTAAAAAGAAAAATTATAAAACCTATTAAAGTAAAAAGACTCTGAACAAAAAGAAAATAAAAATAAAAATTAACAATCTATAAAAACTAAAAACAACACTAAATAAAAAAATCCTAATAAATTCCTAAAAAAACTTATCCTAATAAAAATAAAATAAAAAACTAAAATTCAAAATAAAACAACACTAAATAAAAAGAAATATAAAAAATTGCAAATAAATCCTATTAATCCTAAATAAATCTAAAATAAATTCTAAAAATAAAAGCGACCCAAAATAAAAATATGAAAATTAATAAAAGTACAAACACAACACACACAGGGTTTGGTGTGGGGTTAGGCTTGGTCTGGGGTAGCCTAGGGTTACGTGATTGGTTATTTAACCACTTCTTGCTACAAATTGGCTCGAAATAATGCTTTTGAAATGGCAACTGCAATCAAGCCTGCACAATAAACAATTATGCGCATAAGACCCAATTTTTTCGAGAATTAGCAATTAAAATACGTCTTTTTGGGTATAAAATATACACTTTTGGGTGCTTATCACACCACTCCCAAATAGAACATTACTAGTCCTTGACCAAAATATAGAGAGAAAGAAAGATAAGAACCAAAAGTGTACCACTTTCGCAGGCACTTGCGATTACACTTAGCATGTGCAACTAGCCTTTAAACCTATTGGTTTTCCTACAGAACAAGTTGTGTCTCTTGAGGGTTTGCTGGGAATATACCCACAAAATTCTTTATTTTCAAAAGGCAGTCAATCTCTTATTAGACATAGAATAATCTCATAATCCATCATAAGATAAATATTTTGAGAAATACAAGATAGAAGTGTATAAAAAGTTTAGCTAAGTAAATACTCAAGGCACATCCTTCCTAGAACTCAATGTGTGTAGTGTGAATCGGTCAAAATGGGTCGAGTATCCCAAGAGTAATTCCTAGATTGCCTTTTTAGAATCTACGCTTTAACTTGAAAATCTCACGGATATATCTCTCTTAAATGAACTCTCAAGATTTGGGTAAGTGTAACGCTCTTGTGTGTGAGGAGATGAGTAAATGTAATAAATGTCGAAAGTCTCACACACATATAAGAAAGAACGAACGTTTAGAAAGAAAAATGATCTCATGAAAGAATGTTAATCACTATAGTGATAGCATCGAGTTATTTACCACGTTGACTTTCATTTTCCCGAACGCCTAGGGGGGAATATGGATGTTTATGGGTGAGGGGAAAATGAAATGGGAAGGATGGAATGGGATTAGGTAGGGTGGTGATGGATGGAAGTGTGAGAAGAGTGTACTACACTTTAGGCACAAATGTATTTATTTAATAAGGACTAACTACAAGCTCTCTTTTTCTTTTCTTTTCTCTTTTTTTTTTTAATTTTCTTCTCTTTTTCTCTTTTTGTTCTCTTTTTCTCTCTTTTTTTTCTCTTTTATATGCTCAACAATGAAGACATTTTATATTTGGGAAACCACTCTTTTTCTAAAAAATGATGGATGATAATGAAGATGATGAATGCATGGTGTGCAAAATATGTGGGAATATGAAAGAATATGGAAGATAATGGGTGAAGTGAATGACAATTGGTAGCTTTATGGATGAAAATCTAGTGCTCGGGACAAATTTCAAGACACATGTTTCTTACAACTCGAAAATGATGTCGTTCTCAGTGATCGAGCCAAATTTTTTAATGAATAATAATGAGATCATACAATGATTTAAAGTGCGGACCCTTAAGAAGCTGAATCAATTTGTGACTCAGAGATTGCGTAAAACACTCTGAAAGGTGAAAGACACAAATCTCACAAGCTAAAGTCTCTACTAGTGATCCTTAAGGTTCTCTTAAGAATCATAATACTCTTCAACTCTAAACTGTAGTGACATGATAAGTGTGAAAAATTTGTTGAGTCTAGAAATTCAGGGTTCAACATGCCTTGATACGTATTACATAAGCTATTTAGGAAAAAAAAAATCCTCTAGCTTGATTCCTAGACATAAAAGATGGACGATAGAAAATTCACATCAATGAATGAGATGAAAGAAACTGCAAGAATTTTAAAAATCAGGTTTTAAGATCAAAATTTTTCAAAAGTGGTATGATTTTGATAAAATTCTCCACCCCCAAACAAAAAGGAACATCGCCCTCGATGTTAAATAAAATGAATTTTAAAATTGAGAGCATAAGGCAGGCAAAAGATTACCATAATCAACCGCTAATGAAGTGTTTTAGATGTATGCAATATCAAACCTGAATAAGTGATAAGAAAAAGAAAAAAATGTGTACAACTCTATAAAGTATGGAAGGTGATGTGAAACACCACCCCCAAACAGGATGGGACTCATACTCAAACCATTGGGTTGCCTCCCGGTAGCACTAAGAAAGCGCGGGGTGGAAGAAAAAAAGGTGATAAGAATCACCCCCAAACAAGACTGAAGCGTCAACCTTATTGGATGAATGCTAAAAGGGTAAATGCACTTGTACGACAAAGTGCGTCACACGATGCAAAGCATCAGTGGACCATGGGCGGGTGGGTATTAGGGTAAAGTGTGACACCCGCCTAATTAAATACCGGGTGACCAGTCCTTTATTAAATTATAACCAAGGTGAACGGTTGGTTCATTCTTAGCATCACTGATGCAAAAATAACTTTTCCAATTAAACACCCCAAAATAATTAAGCTAAGTGACAAAACCATTTTTAAACTTCAATTTCCAAATTTAATTTAAAACCAATATTTAAAATCTTACATAATCCATGGTTTAAAAATCACACAACAATCTGACTGGAAGATGTAATCCAAGTCATTTAAACATTCAACTAAAAAAGTCCAACATTAAAACTTAAAGGAAAAAGATCCTGACAATAACCATTCCAAAATGTAAATACTGGAAACTAAACAAATAACAATCTCTGATAAAAACACTGGATAATGGAAAAGGGGGACACATGCACAACTGGATAAAATAGTGCTAGAAGTGGAATCAATAATGAGGTCGTCTAAGCAAGAGGCCCGCAACTCCCACCTAAGCTGCAACGCGTTCCTTCCAAAGGATCCTATGCAAGACACCCCTATGGTTGGGTGCCTGTAATATATACATATATATACAAGAGAGAAGAGAAAATAGGAAACGGGTCAAAGCCCGATTGTAAAATAGTTTAAAATTAGATTATCAAGTATTTAAAATGCTTACCGGCTAATGCAACCAACATATTCGCGCGGCGCTCCATTGAGAAAATCTCACCTCTCTTCTAATGTGCACACCTATCGCACTAATACTCCCAACAATTTAACATATCTTATCTTAAGTTAATCATAAGATTTCATGCCGACAATTTCAATTGTTAAGGAAGTTAATTTTATTGAACAGTAAAGTTCTCACATAAGCCTCATTTTATTATAAAGTTTCTCAGTAACACATCATACTTTTCAAACACTTATTCCCAAGTTGAAATAATTATTCAATTCTTACTCACCATAGTCACAGTAGGTAGTTCCCAAAATCCAGGTTTAAATATATATATTAAATACTCATATAATATATATATTCTAACGCCACCCCACATAAAATTTATGGTGCGAGCATACTCTGCTATCCAGTCCCCGTATCACTCGTACTAAGGGAAATACATGTTTGGAATCACTCTCGAACTCTATTAACACAAAACACATACAAAATTGAGGCGAAGCATAGCTCCAAGTCACTAAGAGGTCAGTACATACCCTCACGTCTCTTAGGACCGTCTGACTATCGATCCGATAGCCTGTACCAAGGATTCCTATGTTCTAGGGTACAAGTCAATATCCCCCATAAAGGTCCCATCGAGATAAGACTGTCCCAGCGCGGTAACCTCAGGGATAGCAAGTAGCGCGGGCATGATTTTCACACGTATATAATATATGCATAAACACAATCATATATGTATACTACTATTCCCATATCAAATTTAGGTATACTCTCACAACCCATAATTATGATATTTATCCTTTTTGCGCATTACTAGGTTATCACGTAAAACGGTTTGTCTCTTATTCTTTTTTATGGGATTATTCCAACTTACTACGTAATACTCGTAAATTCCTATCTCCCCAAGTGTAATTTCAGTAGGTACTTATTTATTTTACAACGTGACTTCCTTATGAGTCTCACCCTTTAACTTAGATTCCCATTGTTCCTTAAGTATAAAACACCCCCATGAAATGTAAATCTCGTCTCACATTAAAGGTTCCATAATTTAATTAAAGTCCTACTGCCTCCTTCACATCCCAAAATGTTTTAATAGAAATGTCCAAAGATTACTACTCACTTAAATTGAAATTAATTATTTAAAAAGGAAAATATAAGTCTGTTCGGAGGGGTCGATCGATCCATGGCAGGGGTTCGATCGTCGATGCATCGATCGATCGATGTTCTTGGATCGACCGATCGATCAAGCAGGTATGGAAAATCTGCAGAATTTCCAGTTACGAGTTTCTTCTTCCAAAATCATCCAAACCAATATTTTTGATTCCCAAACTCCCAGCAATTCACTACAAGTTTTATATCCTCAAATAAGTGATATTCTACATCAGGTATGCGGATTTTCATCATGAATAACGAATTAAATGGAGCATAATCCATCAAAACATCAAGAACCCTAATATTTTCTTTGTTTAGTTTCTTTTACCAGATTTCATACTCTTAATTTACTGTAATTTCGTGGTTCAAACTCTACATATGAATTGGGTTTCCAGAATACATCTATTACTCATACACCATGCGAATTCAAATCTCCAAAACAGGTTTTTCTCTCCCAAAAAATAGTCCTAATCGATCCTAGGGTAATATTATTGGAGCATTAACTGAAATAGATCAAGATAGATACTTTCCTCGGAATTTTAGGTTCAGATTTTGTGGAGAGATTGGTGTGGTTGTGATCCTTGTTGCGCGATCTAAAGTTTGGTGGCGACGACGGTGCGAACAGTGGAGTTCTTGGCCTAGAACTCCTTGGAAATCTCCTCATATTCCTCTCCAATGGCCGTCTTTGGTTTATGTTTGTTCTAACCCTAGAAGATGACTCCTACCATCTGATATACTCTTAGAATTTTCGTGGGTTTTCATGCCGAAAAATGTAAAATATCCAAAACGCCCTCCCGGGATGTTAATTAGGCCTAAAAATACCCCGAGATCCAAACTAAACCCCCGGATACATTATTTTGACTATCTCGACCCTTCCGGACACATTGACGCACTCAAAATGACCATACGGGTGACTTATAATTTATTCACTTTTAATAGTTCGAATTTAATCTCGACACGACACAAGCGTATCCCGATAAATTTCCAAAATTATCATATTAGATTCCTGTGATAATTTTACTAATTATAATTACATCTCTTACTTTACTCATAAAGTAACATACAACAAAATTCCAATAATTACTAACTCTCGTCACGCTAGTAAGTATTTAAATGATTTCCGAATTAATATTAAATTAATATCTCTAATTAAATTTAATAAATCCCCCAAATTAAAAGTCATAAAAATACGGGGTATTACGTACTTCCCCCTAATAACGGAATTTTGTCCCGAAATTCAGGAAAAAAAAAGTTCTACCTAACAAGAATAGCTCTGGGTACTTCTCACGCATGTCTGCCTCACGCTCCCAAGTGGATTCCTCCACATTATGATGCTCCCACTGGACGCGGACAAGTGGGACTAACTTTGACCTCAATCTCCTTTCGCTATGGTCTAGGATAGCCACTGGTCTCTCCTCATAAGAGCTGTCGGGTTGTAAGTCAATCTCCTCAATCGCGATGTGGGTGTGAGCCATGTAATCCCGAAGATATTGTCTCAATGACGAGATGTGGAATACATCGTGAATGCGGTGTAAGTACTCTAGCAGTCCCAATCCGTATGCTACCGACCCAATCCTCTCGATAATGGGAAATGGTCCTACGTACCTCGGGGCTAATTTTCCTTTCTTCCCGAACCTCATCACTCCTTTCATAGGAGATACACGTAGCAATTCTTGGTCCCCCACATTAAATTCTCGGAAGAACCATTTTGCATCGGCATAGCTTTTCTCCCTGTCCTAGGCTACCCGAATTTGACTCCAGATAACTTCAATCCTAGCGGAGGTTTCCTGAATCATCTCTGGTCCGAGAAACTTGTTATCCCCCACATCTAGACAATAAATTGGCGAACGACAAGGCCTGCCGTACAATGCCTCAAATAGAGCCATGCCAATCGTGAACTGATAAGAGTTATTGTAAGCAAACTCTACTAGTGGAAGATGTGGCTCCCAACCTCCCCCAAAATCAAGGACACACATGCGTAGCATATCCTCCATCATCTGATTGGTACGCTCTGTTTGTCCATCTGTCTGTGGGTGATAAGCTGAACTCAACCTCAACTCGGTACCCATGGCCTCCTGAAAACTCTCCCAAAAACGCGACAAGAAAATTTTGTCTCTATCTAACACAATGTCTAGGGGAATCCCATGTAATCTAACAACCTCAGCAATGAACAACTGAGAATAGTGACCCATGATATAGTCTGTCTGCACTGGTAGAAAATGAGCCACCTTGGTCAAACGGTCCACAATCACCGAAATGGAGTAGTGGTCCCGCTGTGATGTAGGAAACCCAGTAATAAAATCCATGGAAATACTCTCCCACTTCCATGCGGGTATTTCCAACGATTGAAGCAACCCCAACAGTTTTTGGTGGTCCACCTTTACCAGCTGGTAGGTAGAACACTTGGACATGAACTTAGCAATGTCCTTTTTCATCCAACTCCATCAGTATTGTCGCCTCATATCCTGGTACATCTTATCTCCCCCAGGATGCACTGCAAATTGGGACCCGTGAGACTGGGTCATTACTGCATGACGTAAGTTTTCTCCTTCGGGAACTACCAATCTCCCATTAAACCTCAAACCCCCATCGGATCTAACAGAATAGGACTCAGCACCCTCAGTTAAAAGTCGTACAATCTGCTCCTACAAAAATGGGTCTGCTGTCTGTGCCTGTATTACCCTCGTAACAATCTCGGGTGTTACTGTCATGGAAGATATGAAGGAACGGGCTATCGCATCTTGGTGACCCATCTCTTTCCATTTTTCTTTCTAGACGTCCGCTACATCGTCTACCGGCTTACGGCTCAACACATCAGCAACTATGTTAGCCTTCCCCGGATGGTACTGTATGTCGAACTGATAGTCTTTCACAAACTCTAACCACCTACGCTGATGCATATTCAGCTCTTGCTGAGTGAACAGGTACTGTAGTGACTTATGGTCTGTGAGCAAGCGGAATTTCTCCCCCAACAAATAGTGTCTCCATATCCTCAATGCAAAAACGACCGCTGCTAACTCTAGGTCGTTTGTGGGGTAATTCCTCTCGTACGGCTTAAGCTTGTAGGAGGCAAAAGCTATAGCCTTCTCCTCCTGATGAAGTACTCCCCCGAGTCCCCGTAAAGAGGCATCGGTGTAAACCAGATACTCCACACCCGGCTTAGGTAAAGCAAGGATCGGTGCTGAAGTAAGCTTGTCTTTTAGATCGTCGAAGGCTAATTAAAAATCATCGTCCCAACCATATGGTACCCCCTTGCGAGTCAGGTTTGTCAATGGACCCGCTATCTTAGAGAACCCTCGAATGAATCTCCTACAGTACCCGGCTAACCCAAAGAAACTACGCACTTTCGTCGGTGTCGTGGGTTGTCCCCACTCCCTCACTGCTGACACTTTACATGGGTTAACCGATATCCCCTATTCAAAAACAACATGCCCCCAGAACTGTACTTCCCTTAACCAGAACCCGCACTTCTCGTACTTAGCATATAATTGATGCTCGCATAGAGTCTAAAGAACCTGCCTTAAGTGCTCAGCATGCTCTTCCTCAGTATATGAATATATCAGGATGTCATTTATGAAGATGATGACAAACTGATCCAAGAACTCTCTGAACACTCGGTTCATCAAGTCTATGAATACGGTTGGGGCATTTGTGAGTCCAAATGGCATCACTCTGAACTCATAGGACCCATATCTCGTCAAGGAAGCAGTCTTCGAAACATCATGCTCCCTAATACATAGCTGATGGTATCCTGACCTCAAATCTATCTTCGAAAAGAAAGTTGCTCCCCTCAGCTGGTCGAACAGATCATCGATTCTAGGCAACGTATATTTGTTCCGTATTGTGACCTTGTTCAGCTCTCGGTAGTCCACACATAGCCTCAGTGAACCATCTCTCTTCTTCACAAACAACACTTGAGCTCCCCAAGGTGAGGTACTCCTACGAATGAAGCCCTGACCTAACAACTGCTCTATCTGATCTTGTAACTCTCGTATCTCCACCGGAGCCATACGGTATGGAGCGCGTGCTATCGGTCGAGTATCCGGTAATAAATTTATGACAAAATCTATCTCTCGACTGGGGGGTAGGCCTGGTATCTCCTGAAATACATCAGAATACTCACGAACAACTGGGATCGAATCTAAGGGAATCACGACCTCCTTAGAGGTATCCTCCTCTATGTAATACAAATGAGCAGTAGAGCCTCCCTCTGGGCGAGGCATCGTCACTACAAACATATCTTGCCCTGGAATGGCATAAACAATACTCCCACCGAAATAATCTATCATGGCTCTATATGCTGCGAGCCAATCCATACCAATAATAACGTCGTGCTCATGCATATCTAAGACTAACATGTCTGCTGGTAAAATAAAGCTACCAATCTCTACTCCCACGCCTCGACATATAAGGAAAATTAGTGATCCGTTCCCCTATGGTGGGTCTACAGATGTCACAGTGCTCTCTGTCGTGGCTAATAACCCTAAGAAATTCGTAAAATGGGTAGTTATAAAATAGTGAGTCACCCCAGTATAAAAAAAACCCGACCCATAGTACCATGGATAGGAAACGTACCCTCAATTGTGGGTGGTGCCTGTGGAGCTGATTTGTAAGGGCATTTTTCTCATGTCCGAAATGTTTCATTTATTTATGTCGTACGCCGCTACGTTTGGAACGTCACCTCACGATCTCACATGACGGCCTCTATCCGAATTCCGGGAATCAAGCATGCATTATCTCCACTAATATGTCCCTCATCTGCATCAACGACTTCACGTTCCTTGATTGTAGGCTCGTAATGCAAGTGGAACGCAAGAGAAGTCAAATCAGTGAAACAAGGCATGATAGGGATGTTGAAGGGAAAATTGGTAATTTTACAGCCACCTTCCGGAGGACTGGTCAACTAGGAAAGTTGAAGAGCTTGCCACAACAAAGATACTGGAACAAACGACACCTCAATCCGAGCTACGGTGAACAAGTTATGGCCCGTTGAAAATGGAGATATGTTCATTGAAAATTCTAGGAATTTTTCTAAGTGTTTAAGCACCTTTCCCAGCACACTTTCCCGAACCCAGCCCGAAACCGGTTCGGGGGGGCGAACCGGTTCGCAGGGGTACCCGAACGGGTTCGGGGTACCTGTACGCTGGATAGAATTTCAGCATTTTAAGATCGTGGGTCTCTTCATGTATTTCCCTATAAATACCAACTTCGGGAGAGTTGTTTTGCAAGACTTTATGAGAGGAATTTGAGAGTCCAAATACATCTAGTCTTCATATTTTTGAGTCCCAAGACTCATGTTTTGATTCACACATCCTTGCCAAATATTTGTGAATCCTTTTGTGTAACCCAAGAACACAACTTTGGTTTGTTCAACCCTTGTGGAGAAGCCATTCTCTTCTTCATTACTGCCCTCCTGGAAAGGGAAAATTCCAGCCGACAAACTTGTGGAGAAGTCGTTTCTCTTCTCCATTGCAGCCCTACTGGAAAGGGATAGTTCCAGCCGCGACTACAGAATCCGATACCCGAGGGTAATTCTTAGTCATCTTGTATTTTCATTGTAATCCGATTGTAAGCCATTTTCTTACAAATTATAGTGAAAATAAATGGTTTTGCCCCTGTGGGGGATTTTTCCTTAATTGCATGTGTTTGAATGTTCTTGCGTAGATTATCAATTTATTCAATCACATACTGCTGCATGTTTAGGGTTTGTTTGTGTTAAAAGGGTTTTATATATAATTTGATCATTTGAACGCGAGCACACACGTTCTTCAAATTGGTATCAGAGCAGGTTATGCTAATTTATCGCGTATTCCTATTTTCCGCAAAATCGTGTGATATTGATTTTTTTTTGAAAATATCAGTTTTATGAAAAATCGCAATTTTTCAATGGAACGCCCATTTAATGAGGAGCCTATTTTTGAAAAAGTTCACGACCATGCTGAAAATTTAAAAAGTTTGAATTTGAAACTTTGCAAAAGAATTAAAGTTTTGGAAAAAGAAAATTGCCGTTTTAAATCCGCGATGGATCTTTTGCGAACGGTTCAAAATCAAAGAGATTTTTATCATGAAAAACTTGTTTCCTTGGACCATCACTTTGTTTCTTTAAAATTGTCCAAGAAGGAAAGTGATGAGAGAGTACTAGTTTTAGAGAAGGAATTAAAGGACTTACAAAATTCTAGGGTTTCCATTTGTGCCGTCGAGGATAAAAAATTAATCGATGATTTTACGGCACGTGAAAAGACTCTTAGAGATAAGTTTGTTTTTATTGAGGGGGAGCGTGATAAACTGTTAAGTTTAATTGATAATTTGAAAAACAAATCTCTCATATTGGAAGAGTCTAATTCTTTGCTTGAGTCAAAAATTTTGAAGTTAAAAAATAATTTGACAGATTCAAGTAGGTTTGATAGTGATGGTAATGGCTCATCGTGTTCTCATGCTTCTAATGCTAAAGCCAAAACCATTATTTGGTTTAGAGGGTCAACTAATTCCAAGGATGTTAGAAAAGATCACACTTTAGGTGTCATCCCACCCGTTTACACATGCTCATATTGTGGTAGGAATGGTCACCTTAGGAGATTTTGTTTTGATCTTGGAAGAGGTCCTAGGAATTCGAAGTCTAGTGTTTTGTTGGTTTCCAAAACCCCGTGTCGACGTGTTAGATCCACTTGGGTTAGGAAATCACTTTTGGATACGCTAGATTTTAGAATAGTTGATTCCCGTTTGCTTGCACATGATTCTTCTCTTGCCATATCATATAGATGATTGTGTTTTCATGTTTGTCATACGCTAGTTATGCTTTTTGATATATTTTTGCTAGCGTTGTGACATGTACTTTTTGTATATATTTTTTTGAAAAATTTTGAGAATATTCAAAAAGATTTTTGTTTTTGTTTGCACCGTTTATAGATGAAAACTTAAGATAACCGAGTCACAACATCATTCCATTATTTTCATGTGACTATTTGATAGTGTTTTGAGACAATAGGTCAATTCATCCTTGTGCTTTATAATATTTGGAGTCATTAAGATGTAATTAAGTGTTACTTTCTACATGTTTGACTCATGTTTCCTTTATTGCACACATGCACGGATTTGTTTGATTATTGTGCTTGTCTTATCACATGTTGGTTGGGTGTTTTCACTTCAATCCTGTCCTTAAAACGAACCAAGCGTGATAAATTTTGATAAGAAAATTGTGCATTTAAAAACCGTGTTGTGAGTTTGTGTGCTTTGTTTGAATAACGAGGAGGGGCTGCGAAAGGTAATTATCTATCCTTTGCGCAAAATCCACCATTAAAAAGGACCTAAAAAATTGAGGAATTTTATTATCCGAGGTCCAAAGACGTTAAAAGAGCCCGATAAAATTGAAAGGCAATAAAAAGATATTCATGCCAAAAAGGGGCCATTTAGGTTTTTGCACCAATTCTCCAATGTTTGAGAATTTAGATTACCTCTAAAAGAATATATATATGAGGGAGTTTGGTTGGAGAATTAAAACGGGTTTGCACGTCCTTGAATTGCTTGAAAATGCGCTACATAGTTTTGGACGTTATTGGTGTGGAAATCACTTTGACTTTGATTTGTTGATTTGCATAAGACGATGTCATCTAAATTCAACAAATTTTTTTTACACCTAAGGATACTTTTGATGTTCATTCGTTAGGAGTACACATATGCATCATGCACAGATGATTGATTGAGTTGATTTACCTATCGAATGTGTTCACACCCATTCATTCCGTTTCCATGACTTGGTTGTTTGAGTCTAAATCCATGGTGTGATTTTTGTATCATATTTGTTCATATTGGTATCCTACCTTTGCCGAAAAATTGAAAAATCAAAAATAGTTTGTGTATGTTTTGTATACTCTGACACCCCGATTTTGCTTATTTGATTCGTTCTTCTCATCTGTCTATTTGGGGACATCATAAAAAGGGGGAGAAAGAATTATCATATTATGGGGGAGTTTGAATGTTGGGGGAGTTTTTGAGATGTTACTTATGTTTTTATCATATATTGATATCCATGTTATCTCATTTCAAACTCGATATGTCACGTGGTATTTGCTTTATCTCATGTGTGTAGGTATGAAGCTTGAAGATCTATATGTTGCACACCCTGATGAGAAAAGATTTGAGATTCCTGAAGAATTGAAGAACAAACGATGAAGACTATTCATTTGTACCTTTTCCAGTTTTGGGTTCATGGGAGGGTAGATTTGTATAGGCAATTTCATATTTGATAATTCGGATTTTTTATATATGTACCTGCATAGACATAGGGGGAGATTTGTAAGGACATTTTTCTCATGTCCAAAATGTTTCATTTATTTATGTCGTACGCCGCTACATTTAGCATGTCACCTCACGATCTCACATGACGGCCTCTATCCGAATTTCGGGAATCAAGCATGCATTATCTCCACTAATATGTCCCTCATCTGCATGAACGACTTCACGTTCCTTGATTGTAGGCTCGTAATGCAAGTGGAACGCAAGAGAAGTCAAATCAGTGAAACAAGACATGATAGGGATGTTCAAGGGAAAATTGGTAATTTTACAGCCACCGTCTGAAGGACCGGTCAACTGGAAAGTTGAAGAGCTTGCCGCAACAAAGATACTGGAAGAAACGACACCTCAATCCGAGCTGCGGTGAACAAGTTATGGCCCGTTGAAAATGGAGATATGTTCATTGAAAATTCTGGGAATTTTTCTAAGAGTTTAAGCACCTTTCCCAGCACACTTTCCCGAACCCAGCCAGAAACCTGTTCGGGGGGGTGAACCGGTTCGCAGGGGTACCCGAAGTGGTTCGGGGTACCTGTACGGTGGATAGAATTTCAGCATTTTAAGATCGTGGGTCTCTTCATGTATTTCCCTATAAATACCAACTTCGGGAGAGTTGTTTTGCAAGACTTTAGGAGACGAATTTGAGAGTCCAAATACATCTAGTCTTCATATTTTTGAGTCCCAAGACTCATGTTTTGATTCACACATCCTTGCCAAATATTTGTGAATCCTTTTGTGTAACCCAAGAACACAACTTTGGTTTGTTCAACCCTTGTGGATAAGCCGTTCTCTTCTTCATTGCTTCCCTCCTGGAAAGGGAAAATTCCAGCCGACAAACTTGTGGAGAAGCCGTTTCTCTTCTCCATTGCAGCCCTACTGGAAAGGGATAGTTCCAGCCGCGACTACAGAATCCGATACCCGAGGGTAATTCTTAGTCATCTTGTATTTTCATTGTAATCCGATTGTAAGCCGTTTTCTTACAAATTATAGTGAAAATAAATGGTTTTGCCCCTATGGGGGATTTTTCCTTAATTGCATGTGTTTGAATGTTCTTGCGTAGATTATCAATTTATTCAATCACATACTGCTACATGTTTAGGGTTTTTTTTGTTAAAAGGGTTTTATATATAATTTGATCATTTGAACGCGAGCACACACGTTCTTCATGCTGCCTGGTGGACGTTATAAACACGTCCGTACTGTAACTGTCCCTGCTGCACTGGAGCGACTGGTAGGGCTGGTACTTGAGCTGGTGCTGGGAGGGAGGCTGTAAAAAGTGGCCTTTGTGGCTCATTACGGGCACCCTGTTGCTGTGGGCCCCTATCACCCTCTAGGAAATCCTGACGCTTGTGGCCATTCTTACCACACCCGAAGCATCGGCACCTGAAATTTCCTCCCCTCTGTCCCTGCTGATTACGGCCCTGCTGGCCATTACCACCCCGCCATTGGCCCTGCTAAAAACACTGTTGGCCCTGAAGGCCCTGCTGCTGACCCTACGGCTGACGAAGTTGGCCCTGCTGGCCTTGCTGATTAGGCTGGCCCTGCCTAAATCCCCCAAATCCCTGCCTGGAATCACCTGATCGGAACCGCTTGGCAGGGTCCCCCTGATGGGAACTCTGCTCATGCTGACAAGTCTGCCCCTGAGATATCGGTGCTCCACTAGCACCACTACCCCCTGTCCTGTCCTGCTGGCCGACTCTCCTTCTCGCTTGCTTCCCTGCAGATGGAAGCGGTGATCCTGACAGTGTAGTAAAGAAGCATTGAGTACGTCCGTGTAGGTACTCAGTGACAGATTACCTGTGAGATGTTGACGGATCCTCCAACCCAACCCGTCTATAAACAACAGTATCTTCTTCACCTCAGTGGGTGCCTCAACTGGAACTATAGTGAGAAGTCTTGTGAACTCCTCTTCATACTCATCAACAGTCAAATTCTCCTGCTTGAGACTCAGTAACTTCCTCCTCATCTCAGTCTGCACGGCGGGTGGGAAGTATTTACTATCAAACCGCACCCAAAATGACTGAATAGTAATAGTATCCCTCTCCTCCAAGGTGGTAGTGGATTCCCACCAATGCAAAGCGGCCCCTACCAGCTTAAAGGAAGCCAACAGCTATTTCTGCACGTTCGTGCACTTGTACATGCGCAGATGCCTATGGATATTTTTCTTCCATTGTCTTGATACAATGATATCAGAACTTCCCGCAAACTCTGAGGGATGCACCTTCTGGAAGGCATCCCTAACTCGCTCCCATACAGATGGAAGCTGTGCTGGTACTATATCCACTGCCTGAACTTGGGGTGGATCCTTTTGCACTACCGCTAGTGTGGCATTTACCGCCTGAGCAATGATAGCGGCTACCTCATTTGCGTTCATCGTTCCCTGATCCGGAGCTACTGGCTGCTCAGCTTGGGCACGCCTATCCTTACGTGCGCATCTTGGAGGCATCTGAAATGTAAATAAATTTATTAGTCTATAGTTATTATCAAATCTCAAATAGCAGAAGACGTAAGGGTAAAATCAAGAATACAACAATCCTAAAATAGGGCTCTATAGCAAGAACGCTAAGCTGAAAGAGAAATAAGCCGTACAGATCCTAAGGACACTAGAACCTGATGCTCTGATACCACCTGTGACACCCCGCTTAATTAAATACCGGGTGATCAGTCCTTTATTAAATTATAACCAAGGTGAACGGTTGGTTCATTCTTAGCATCATTGTCGCAAAAATAACTTTGCCAATTAAACACCATAAATAATTAAGCTAAGTGACAAAACCATTTTTAGACTTCAATTTACAAATTTATTTTAAAACCGATATTTAAGAGCTTACATAATCCATGGTTTAAAAATCACACAACAATCTGAGTGGAAGATATAATCCAAGCAATTTAAACATTCAACTAAATAAGTCAAACATTAAAACTTAAAGGAAAAACATCCTGACAATAGCCATTCCAAAATGTAAATATTGGAAACTAAACAAATAACAATCTCTGATAAAAACAACTGGATAATGGAAAAGGGGGACACATGCCCAACTAGATAAAAAAGTTCTAGAAGTGGAATCAATAATGAGGTCGTCTAAGCAAGAGGCCCGCAACTCCCACCAAAGCTGCAGCGCGTTCCTTCCAAAGGATCCTATGCAAGACGCCCCTGTGGCTGGGCACCTGTAATATATACATATATATACAAGAGAGAAGAGAAAATAGGAAACGGGTCAGAGCCTGATTGTAAAACAGTTTAAAATTAGTTTAGCAAGTATTGAAAATGCTTACCGGCTAATGCAACCAACATATTAGTGCGCCGCTCCCTTGAGAAACTCTCACCTCTCTTGTAATGTGCACACCTATCGCACTAATACTCCCAACAGTTTAACTTATCTTATCTTAAGTTACTCATCAGATTTCATGCCGACAATTTCAATTGTTAAGGAAGTTAATTTTATTGAACAGTAAAGTTCTCACATAAGCCTCATTTGATTATAAAGTTTCTCAGTAACGCATCATACTTTTCAAACACTTATTCCCATGTTGTAATAATTATTCAATTCTTACTCACCAAAGTCACAGTAGGTAGTTCCCAAATTCCAGGTTTAAATATATATATTAAATACTCATATAATATATATATATTCTAACGGCACCCCACATAAAATTTATGGTGCGGGCATACTCTGCTATCCAGTCCCCGTATCACTCGTACTAAGGGAAATACAAGTTCGGAATCACTCTCGAACTGTATTAACACAAAACACATACAAAATTGAGGCGAAGCATAGTTCCAAGTCACTAAGAGGTCAGCACATACCCTCACGTCTCTTAGGACCGTCTGACTATCGATCCGATAGCCTGTACCAAGGATTCCTATGTTCTAGGATACAAGTAAATATCCCCCATAAAGGTCCCATCAAGATAAGACTGTCCCAGCACGATAACCTCAGGGATAGCAAGTAGCGCGGGCATGATTTTCACACGTATATAGTATATGCATAAACACAGTCATATATGTTTACTACTATTCCCATATCAAATTTAGGTACACTCTCATAACCCATAATTATGATATTTATCCTTTTTGCGCATTACTAGGTTATCACGTAAAATGGTTTGTCTCTTATTCTTATTTATGGGATTATTCCAACTTACTACGTAATACTCATAAATTCCTATCTCCCCAAGTGTAATTTCAGTAGGTACTTATTTATTTTACAACGTAACTTCCTTACGAGTCTCACCCTTTAACATATATTCCCATTGTTCCTTAAGTATAAAACACCCCCATGAAATGTAAATCTCATCTCACATTAAGGGTTCCATAATTTAAATAAAGTCCTACTGCCTCCTTTACATCCCAAAATGTTTTAATAGAAATGTCCAAAGATTACTACTCACTTAAATTGAAATTAATTATTTAAAAAGTCAAATATAAGTCTACCAGGAGGGGTCGATCGATCGATGCTCTGGGGTCGATCAATTGATCAAGTAGGTATGGCAAATCTGTAGAATTTCCAGTAACGGGTTTATTCTTCCAAAATCATCCAAACCAATATTTTTGATTCCCAAACTCTCAGAAATTCATACTACAAGTTTTATATCCTCAAATAAGTGATATTCTACATCAGGCATGCGGATTTTCATCATGAATAACGAATTAAATAGGGCATAATCCATAAAAACATCAAGAACCCTAATATTTTCTTTGTTTAGTTTCTTCCCATTCTTTTACCAGATTTCATACTCTTAATTTACTGTAATTTCGTGGTTCAAACTGTACATATGAATTGGGTTTCCAGAATACATCTATTACTCTTACACCATGCGAATTCAAATCTCCAAAAACAGGTTTTTCTTTCACAAAAACTAGTCCTAATCGATCCTAGGCCAATATTATTGGAGCATTAACTGAAATAGATAAAGATAGATACTTGCCTGGTAATTTTAGGTTCAGATTTTGTGGAGAGATTGGTGTGGTGGTGTTCCTCATTGGGAGATCTAACGTTTGGTGGCAACGACGGTGCAAACGATGGAGTTCTTGGCCTAGAACTCCTTGGAAAGCTCCTCCTCTTCCTCTCCAATGGCCATCTTTGGTTTATATTTGTTTTAACCCTAGAAGATGGCTCATAACATCTGATATACTCTTAGAATTTTCGTGGGTTTTCATGCCCAAAAATGTAAAATATCTAAAACCCCCTCCCGGGATGTTAATTAGGCCTAAAAATGCCCCGACACCCAAACTAAACCCCCGGGTACATTATTTTGACTATCTCGACCCTTCCGGACACATTGACGCACTTAAAATGACCATATGGGTGACTTATAATTTATTCACTTTTAATAGTTCGAATTTAATCCCGACACGACACAAGCGCGTCCGATAAATTTCCAAAATTATCATATTAGATTCCCGTGATAATTTTACTAATTATAATTACATCTCTTACTTTACTCATAAAGTAACTTACAACAAAATTCCAATAATTACTAACTCTCGGCACGCTATTAAGTATTTAAATGATTTTCGGATTATCATTAAATTAATATCTCTAATTAAATTCAATAAATCCCCAAAATTAAAAGTCATAAAAATACGGGGTATTACATAAAGATAAGAAAGGCATGGTCATAGATCACGGGCCTTATTGAGACAAAATGTGAGGGAAACAAGGGCCCTATAAGAAATGGTGCCCAAGTTGGTGAGGAAGGCATTATGGTTTAGCAGGTGGAATGGGGTGGGGCTCATCGAAATCACATGACCATTCAATAAATGCACGATGATAATGGTCGAGCTGTGACATGCTAGGGGGCCCTCGATGGGAAAAATCAACACCACAAGAGAGTGGTGGGCATATAATAACAAGCTCGGTGTCACATAAGAATAGAGTAACACCACATATACTCTCATGGATGGTGGAGGGTGGTTTTAGGTTAGGATCCAAAGATATGGATGGGAATATGAAAGGTATAATATCAAGATCCAAACCAGGTGATGGGATAGAAGGGACAATGGGAGGGTCAGGGGGAATAAAGGGTGGATCGAGTGGGATAAAGGGTGGACGAAGATAATCCAACTCAAGAGTGGGAGACACACACTCTTTGTGAGGCTCAGAGTGATCCTCAAGGGAACTCGTAGGAGGAAAAAAGGAACACTCATAAGGGAGTGTTGTTTAGAAAGATGGAGTGGTCAACTTCTGTAGAAGAGTATCACCAACTAATTTGGTGGGTAAGTCAAACGGGGAACCATGTTTGGAGATAGATGAATCATTAAAAATATTAGGCTCAAAAGGAGCAATGCATAGTGGGGCATGATCCATATCTATAGAGGTAGAAATCATCTCAGATTCAATCTCGAGAAAATGGTGAGAACTCGTAGCTGGAGCTAACCTATGATAAAGTGGTTCCTCGGGAAAGCACACGGTGGGATCGATATGTGTATACTCGGGAATGTTGTTGGATTCGGCGGGAAAGGAATTTGGGTCCTTAAGGATGGGCTCATTTGGACATGGTGGGATATGATCAGGCTCACTATCGTCGGATAAATCAACACCAGTGTCAAATTGAGATTTGAACCATGGAATGGTTTCAAATTCTAGATTATCAGGGTTGTAGGGTTGGCCACACTCAATATCAGTGGCACAAGACAACTCATCATCACTCCACGTGGGGGAAATAATGGGTTAACTTGGGTGAAATTCGTCTCTCTTTCACACTCATAAAGCCATTGGAGGGATTAATTTTGAAATTGAGTAGCTTGATCTTGCTCGAGGATGAAATTTTTAGTGTTGGTAGGTGGTGGCGGTGGTTGAGATGGACACAACTCGCTACTAACACTAAGATGCGGAAAATACTCGTGTGAAGTTTGTGGAACGGGGTCAAGTGTGTCCTACACGGGAGAAGCATATCCATGAGAGACAAAAGTTTGATAATCATTGGTTGCATGGTGAGGAAACTGATCAGGATGGGGTGAACTTGATTGCCATGATGACTGTTGCAACGTGTGAGGATCCACAACATAAGGTTAGGATTCGTATTGCGTGGGAGGGTGATGAAGCCTCCACGAATATCTTGGGTATTCACACCACTCGGGATTGGATATATCATGACAATAGGCCTATGTGGGTTCCGAAACAGTGTCATATGGATACACATGTTCCATGGTGGTATCCGGTGGATATGAAAACTATGGACACTAATGGGACAAGTGATCAGCGTGAAAACAATATGTGAATGGCAAAGCATTTGACGCTTTGATACTCGTCATCAGAGGCGATGTAATGTGATATGCGTGCATAGGCGATGCATGAGTATCAATAGTGTGTGTTTGAGAGTTGAATCAACGAATTAAGGTATGGATGTTCGACTCAGGCTCAACTTCAAACATGCTTTGAGAAAATGAAAAATGGCCAAAGTATTCCCGTAAAGGACGTTCTTCGACCATGAGGAGAGAAATATATTTTTAGGATTTTTAAAATATTTTTCAAAAGGAAAGTAAATACTTTTGGATTTGTTTTTTTGAAAATGAAAGAAAGAAAATATTTTTGGATTTTTATAAAAATAAAGGAAGAGAATATTTTTGGATTTTTTTGGAAGAAACGATCGGGAAAAATATGGACTCTTTGAATTTTGACGAACTCACTAAAATCAATTGGCAAAAAATTGAATTGGACACACATAAGTCAAGGATAAATCCTAACTAGAACACACTCAATTTTTATCTTTAAATTTAGGTAAGAGGGTAGTCAAATTTTAATGAATTCCGTGGGTGATAAAAAATCACGTAATTATCTGAGTGATTGCCTTTGCAAAAATGTTATCCTAGTGGTCTAGCTACTTGATTGATTTTAAAATTAATGATAGATAGGGTAGCTCAAAAATGGTAAGCGTGTGAGTCGGGTGATGAAATCCCTTCTCATGAATGACCGGGTGTAGGCCTTAATTGATTAATTCATTACACACATTCAAAAATAAATGTGAGAATAAAAAACAAATAAGAGCACGTAGTCACACATAAAATTAACTCGTTGACTGGAGATTTGTGAGGGTTTAGAAATGTACCTACCATGGTTTTTACTCCGTGGGGCGATGAACGATTTGAGTCAATCGGAGGGAGATCTCTCCTATATCAGTCGGCCCCAAAATTTAAATGAAAAATAAATAATGGTTTCTCCAAGCACCACAATACAAGACAAGAATAAAAATCATAATACAAAACTTCCAAGAAAATGAAAAATGGTACAAAAAATAAAAGTGCAATACAAATGAATCACAAAAGGAAATCCTCTCCAATGCTTCAAGATCCAAAGATTGGCAACAATACCATTTGATTAGTTTGGGCTTTGTATATGTCGTTGTTGAAGCCAAGTTAATCCAAACCTTGAAATACCTACAAAATATAATAAACTAAAGTGTAGAGGTAAGTAAGGGTGTCAATACTAATCTAAGGATGTAACATATGATGGAGGAATGCAATTCATTTTTATTTGTTTTCTTTTTTGATTTTTCACTTTTTCTAATTTTTAAACTTTTTAAATATTAAAACAATTTTGTGGTGAGGTGAATATAAGCTAAGAACTAAATAAGAAAAGTGGTAATTGAACTAGAATGAAAGTGTGAAAAACTAAGAAAAAAAGTATGTGATGAAAAATGATGAATAAAATCTAACAAAAATAAGAGATAAAGTGAGGAAATAAATGTGACACAAATCAAGGAATGGGAATACTCCACATATTCTAGTTAATTTAATTAATTAATTATTTCGTTTGAAATCTCCTAAGTTAGTATTAAAATTACAAGTCAACTCTCGTCACAAATGCAATTTTAACACAAACCTTTTAGAATATGAGGTTCAAACCTCCACAACTCTTGAAATTAGATCTACACTCCTTTTAATAAACCACGCGCTATGATCGATTCATCAAAATTGATATAAATCATAGAAAATAAAATTTACAGTAGAAATTCAAGGGATAATACCACACAAGAAACCCATATTTCTAGTTCGATTATAAAATGGGTATTATATATCGAATTTTAATTTTCTCTCGAAAATCATTTACCCTCTCTAGAAGTGTAAATTAAAAGGTTAAGGATCAAAATTAACATTCAAAGGGAATTTTCAATAAACATACTAATTAATTGTGATAACATAAAATAAGGTTTCATCCCACCCCTTGAAGGGGGTTTCTAGCCTAACATAATATGAAACATGATAATCAAATGAACAAAGGCAATAAAATTAGAGTAGATAATAGAACTATCAAACCAAATTGATTTGCATCCAATTGAACTCAAATCTTGGAATGAGATGCATATAACCCTCCAATTGAGTGATTAACAAAAATATAAATGAAAAATTCACACTCAATTTAAATCTCACTGCAATTTATTTTCCCCATTTTAAATCTAAAAAAAATAAAATAAGTTACTAAACTATAAAATATTATTTCTAACTTTCTCTCTAAGCTAACTATAGAATTATCCTCTCTAAAATGGGTCTTCTTCTTCTTTTTATAGTGTGCAAGTGCTTAGGGGCATTTTGGGTATGGTAATGTTTAATGGTGCATGAGGAGTGTGAGAGGGGGTGGGAGGTATTGGGTGAGGGGTAATTTAGGTAAAATGGCATGAGAGCATGTGAATGGTGACGTGATGAGAGAGTAGGGATAAATTGGGGGTATTTTTGGAATAAAAGGTTAAGTGTGTTCTAAACACATGTGGCAGTTTTGACTTGTTTTAATTTGGTGTTTTTGCATGGTGCTGGCTTTGTTTTGACAGATGGTGGTAAAATCGGGTAAGCATGGGAATAAGTCTACGTGGCTTGCGGTTGGGGTTGAGTTGGAATTGAGTTCGAGTTCAAGAGGATAACTCAGTCTGGGGGTGTTAAGAAAATCGATTGGACCGGTGGATAGAACATACCAAATTGGACTGTCTTATTTTTTTCATTTTTTTTAATCGGTCCGGTCTAGATTTTTTTTTGCCAGGCCGGACTGACCGGTCCTGTCCAGTCCTCGGTCCACCTACTTAAATAACCCGTTTGGACCGACCCGGACCGGTTACATAATATATATATATATATATATATATATATATATATATATATATATATATAATACTCACACAACACTGTGACACCCCGCCTAATTAAATACCGGGTGATTAGTCCTTTATTAAATTAACTCAAAGTGTCATGTTGGTTCATTCTTAGCATCACTGTCGAAAAAAAAATTTCATTATTAATTAACTAATAAATAATTAACCTAAGTGTCAAAATATTTAATTTTATAAATTAAGTCAGATTGTTATTATTAACTATGAAACCATTTTTACGAATATAAATGATAGTATTAGAACCAAACCATCCAAACGAAAGAACATGCTAGATAAATCATTTCAAATAAAATATCCCAAATCGCAAGACAATGTAATAATCACAACTAATCCCAACTAGACTGAATACTGACATAAATAAAGAGTACAAATCTCTGGACTAGATAAAAAACTGGAAATGGGAGACATATGCCCTATCTAATGAGAACTAAATGAAAGACGAAAAAGACAAGGATGAAGTAAATGACAGGAAATGCGTCAGAGCCTGAGTGTAAAAATAGCTATAAAAAGTTTTTTAGCAAGTAATTAAATGCTCACTAATTAATAATACATTCATGTTAGCATATGACACTCTCTTGAGAATTCTCACCTCTCATCTAGTGTGCACACCTAACGTACTACCAACGGCCTCATAAGTCCATCTAACTCATCTCCCATGAATTTTATTTCGAGCAGTCACGACTATGATTTTTGTTTAGATATTAATCTCTTAAAGTTGTCTTACGTTACTTATGTATTTCTCAATACTGTTTTAAAGTTCCCGAACACTTACTATAAATATTTGGAGCATTTATTCAATATTTATCTACTTATACGCACAGTAGAAGAATTTCATATATACGTATATATTAATCACTCATATAATATATACACGATCAGAACCCCACATAAAATCTATGGTGCTGGCATACTCTTCTAACAAGTCCCCATATCTCTCTTACTAAGGGAAATACTAGTTCGGAATCACTCTCTAACTGTATTAACACAATACACACAAAATGGAGGAGAAGAATAGTTCCAAGACACTAAGAGGTCATCACATACCCCTTGCGTCTCTTAGGACCGTCTGACTATCATTCTTAGATATCCTGAACCAAGGAATCCTATGTTCTAAGGTACAAGTCAATATCCCCCATAAAGGTCCCATCGAGATAAGACTGGCCCGGCGCGTCAACCTCCGTGATAGCAAGTAGCGTGGGTATGATTATACACAAATATATAATATATATATATATATATATATATATACATACATACACATGCACTCGATCATATATATCGATATTCACATTTTTCAATTAGGTTCGCCCACGACCCATAATAATATTTTTAAACGTATGTAATACAATTTACCCAATCTTTACGCATAAAGAACACATCTCTTTTTATTCTGGATTATAATAATTTCGTAATTACTTCTCGTCCCTCGACGTATTCTCTCTTACTAAAGGTAAATTCAGTAGGTATAGCCTCTCTAACATACTGTTCCATATCATTCATGAATCTATTAATTCCTTAGTTAAGGTATGCACGATTTCCAATATGTGTCAAACCCCCGTTAACCCACGATTACATCCCATATAAAATTACATTCAACGGAATCTACTTAGACCCTACTGGTCCACTTCATGACCCATTATACTCTTTAAATGATATTCAAGGGTCCCAATGCATTTTATCTGAATTAAACAAAAAGAGGAAAAACATGCAGTTTCCAGGAGGGGTCGATCGATCGATGAAAGGGGGTCGATCGATCGACATTCTTGAGTAGATCGATCGATCCAACTGGTATTCCGAATTCTCCCATTTTTAACTACGGGTTTGCTTCATCAAACTCAACCAAAACTCCATAATTGAGTCCCGAACTCACAACCAATTAAACTAATAGTTATATTAACCTACCTACATGATTTCCTACACAAAGCATGTACGAATTTCATCAAAAGTATTGGATTAAAGGCCTAATTCATAATATTTATCAAGAACCCTAGTTTCATTATAATTTCCAATCTTCTAATTATTTTTCCATATTTTTCTCTTCTAAACCATTACAATTTCGTGGGTAATCCTCTCCATATGATAAGAGTTTCCAGATTATACTTATTTCTTCTCAATAATGTGATTTAAATTCCCTAAATCCTCAAATTCTTCGAATAGACATATAGTATTTAATCCAATTCTAACAAGGTTGAATTATCCACTAGAAATCAGTAAGAAAATTACTTGCCTTAAGATAGTAGGTCTGATTCCACGAGTTTGATAGGTATAGTCTTGATCCCCTTGCTCCGATCTACATTTTGGTGGCGGTGGTCGTGCAATTGGGTTGGTTCTTGGCCTTGGATTCTTGGAAGACTTTTCTCCTTTCTTCCTCTCACTGCCGTTCTAGACTTTTGTGAATGTTAACCCCATAGAGCTCTCCTAACATCTAATATTAAATCTTAATTTTCTTCATTAACTAAGGCTGAAAATGGGAAATGGTCAAATTGCCCTTTCGGGGTGTCGGTTAGGCCTAAAAACGCCCCGGGTACACTTTTTGAACTATCTCGACCCTTCCGGACACGTTGTCTCACTCGAAAAGACGATACGGGTGACCTATAATTTATTCACTTTTTATTATAATACTTTTGTCCTGCAACGACACAGGCGCGTCCCAACTTAATTTCCATTATTGTCATATTAATCCCTCCTGACAATTTTAATAAATTCAATTCTACATATTACTTTACTCATTAAGTAATATTCAACAAATCAATAAATTTCCAATAATTATTAACCCTCGTCATGCTAGTAAATATTTAAAACAAATTTCTGAATTAATATTAAATTAATTTATCTCAATTAAATTTAATAAATCCCCAATTTAAAAGCCATAAAAATATGGGGTATTACATACTTCCCCCCTAATAACGGAATTTTGTCCTGAAATTCGGAAAAGTAAGACATACCTGATAAAAACAGGTTTCCTCTAGTACTCAAAACCAACATCAAAGTAAGGCTCAATCACTATAGCCCTCGCTTCATAACAAGCTTGTTTAACACTTCAACACTTTGTTAATTATAAGGTCACAACTCAATAACGACACCTCAATTGTGCTCCTACCGAACAACATTCGAATAAGACTAGCCTACACATCATTGGCCCCATTATCTCAATATTATTGGGAGGACTCACCTCACCTCGTATCAACTCTTGTATTTATCTAAACATAAAATTCCTATCCTGGGAGAAACTATATGAACATCTGACTTCTCTTGTCAGTTCTTCAAATTTAAATTCCTGGGTACGTAACTCTTATGATAGTTAAGTGGTTATCTAGGATAGTATGTGGTTATTCAACTTTAGTCATCAAATTCTAACTCTCGGCCAATCCAAAATTCTGATTATCCGCCCCTCTCTTAACATCTAGAGTGAGAAAAGTTAAGGTTTTTCCACACCAAAACCAAAATAAGCACCTTGTTCATAATAAACAGGTACAAGTGCTTCAAAGGGACCCTACCATTAGGTAATATCCTCTCCCAACTACCGTAATGTACTCCACTTGCTAGCTATATCCGTTGTGGAAATGAAATGATCACAATGAATTCAAAGTTACTTTCACACGACTCCACTAATCGTTAATCATCGTTCTCCTACTCCTCGGGCTATGGGTGATACAACTTGATCAAAATGAAACGTTATCCCCGCTATTTCCTGAAATTTCATATTGAAGGTGGGATTCAAAAATCTCATCCTAATTCAGAACAATACCATGTGGAACCACGTACTGGCGCGATTCTTCTTTTCAAAGGAAGACTGGGGCACACTAGATAATATTGTAAATCACCCCAAAGGAATATCAATTACTTCCTTCTTGGGCAACTTGTTCCACACGTTTGTAGGAACTCTTGATCTTACCTTGAGGTTGGCAACCCATCAAAGAAATAACCGACTTGACTACCCTCTTCCACTATCGGAATCGTCGGCTTGATACAAAATTTTCTACTTGATCATCTTACTCCAATCGGTTTCTACCTATGAGTAGTTCACATGGTGACTAGTCACTATGTACCGCTCAACACCGACTTCCACTTTTAATGCCTCCCATTAAGTGGTACTTAACAAACCTCTTCTTCCCTCGGCGTATACCAAAGTTCCGACCCATGCACTTTTTGCCATGATGTGCACTTCTAGTCTCTTTATACCGTATTGAAATCATATTTTCATTTTCACACAAGTCACTCTCAACATTTGACTGGTTAGAATGCCTCTCTAAATTGACCACAATAGTTAAATTTTAGTCTTCTTAAAGGATACCCCTTTTTAAATGACTTCCCATAGACTTTCCACTTTCGGGTAACTACTCTGATCGCGCACGTATATATGGATTATCGTCCCTCTCACACAATGGTTAATCACCTCTACCACTTCCACTTCATTATATTAGTCCCATAAACATATATTTCACACATCTATCTCCACCTTCCTTCAACCCGGACGATTCTGACATCAATTAACCAGGGTGTCCACAAATCCTATAACCCGTTCATACTGGCGTAAGAATCACATAAGCTTTCCACATCACACCCAATTCTTTATTGCCACTATATTCATAATGTGTATATAACACTTGGGCATTCTCAACCGCCCCAAAATTTGAAATTTTTACATCCTGGTTAACATCGCTCCACCCTTCAACTCGTGATGATAAAACAAAATTTTCAATCCATCCTCATCGCACAACTGGCTCCATCGGCCTTATATCGAAATTTGAATTTTAACTTACAGTTATAGCAACATACTTCTATAATGACCAAGGTATCGAACTTATGGACGAATGGCCAAGCATCTCCCTACTTCCATCCTTATACTAAGTTTCATTCGTGGGATGTCTCGCAAAGAGAAATCCAAACAAGGAACCCCTTAATACACTACCACCTAGCATTGTCGGTCATCTAAATCCTTTAGGCCCTCAGTCCATAACATGTACCCCTATATTCCCGTCTCTTGACATAAAAGCTACTTCCCCTTATGTAATTACATTTAAATGAGAAACTTCCTTCCCAGAGACACTATCACTCAACATTGTTGGTAATCATATTCCCTAAACCTCATACACGTACAATCGAGACTCTCGAAATCCTGTCCCCAGACATATATCTTCAAGTCTTAAGTCCCATGCCTCTAAAAGAGTGATATAACAGTGCTCTCTCATATTACTAAGTCCTGAGTCTTAAACATTATAACGAGCTAAATTTTTCTGCTCAACACTTAACCCAACACACTCCAAATCATATCCATGAATTCCCTACAGACACCGGGATCGAATAACTAGAGACCACTATACCCTTCGAAGTCTATATAATATGTAATATAAGTGCAAGCCTGACTCTCGCAGGTGCCACTCCGAGAGCCTTACAATGAATGCCCACTATCATTCTAACCATTACTATAAAGACGTCATCAGTTTAATATCATACTCGTATATCACATAACTAAAATGAGTAATCTCAATAAAGTATATACCACTAACAATGCACCCATTTATACTTCGCGGATAACACTAAATATAACCTCGCTATACCAAGAAAAACATACACATAATAATAACGTTGTTGATATACGCCCTAAATTCGTCTCACATGCAAATCTCTCAATAATCAAAATGTAGTGACTCTCTCTTGTCACACAAAATACACCTCATCCTCGAAGGATAAAACTCATACTTCTACCTTTATAATCTCCCTAGCTGCTCAAATGGTCTCCCGAACATAACACGCCTGTCCGGACCAAATCGAAAAATGCATTAACCATTTCCCTTGCAAGCACCATACCCTTGTCCCTTTACTCGCTTAGGGAAAAAATTAACGTGTGTAGTTTTACTCTCCACAAAATGCCTCATCACATAATCCACTTATCTCCTATCATACTGACCATGTTAGGGTTATCCTTCTGTCAGACTTTGGTAGTCTCGATCCTGATGGCTACCCCCGTTGTTCCCTTAACTTTGTAGGACCTAAGGAACATGCTACTTGCTTCAATAGCCCTTACTGAATTCACCATCGCTTGGTAAGAATTTATATATACGAATCATTTAAATGGGTCCCCTGATGGGTCTCCCCCTTGTGGTGTTTTACTAACACCATTTTGCCCAGTCTTATTCTCTGACTAAATTCTTTGATTCTTTTAGCTTCCCACACAAAAAGCGTTAACATCTCCATTGACCAAAAGCGACATTGTCTTCATATGGATCGACCATCCAACATAATTACCTTTAAGTGTTATTAAATTTTCTTATGATTCGATCTCCCACTTGAAATCCTCTCCTCCGTTTGTATCTACATCCTCTGATACAAGATTCGCTAACAGTTTAGATTCATATTCACAAATGGACCTCTGTACAACCCTCCTTTGATGAGTTCAGAACAACGTTTACATCTTATCCTGAACATTTGATGAAGGAACTTGCAGTTAAACTGTACCTAAGATCCTTCTATAGACATGGCATTCCACTTCTAAAAGTGGTGGCTAACTCACACCATTATAACTTCGTTCCGACGAGCCAAGAAAAATTTTAACCTAAATTTTCACTTTCAGTTAGCCACACTCCGTCATATGCCCAAGCCTTTAGATATTTTACCTCCTTTGGCTAACACACACAATCCATGCGTTTCTAGAATTTCCCCTGACGGTTCTCCTAAATGATTCGTCTAACTCTTTCCCAATCATACCACATTGGGTGAGTCTAAATTTGCACCACTTTTGACTATAGCAGCACATGGAAATCATATGTTGCGCCCTATACATTTTTATAGTCCTATCTTTTCGTGCCATAATAGGGGTGACCTTAACTATGGTCATCATTCTTGATTATACCCACTAACCTTAGTAGCTCTGCCTCCTGTTGTCCACCCAATGGCCCTCGCCTGTCATATTTCATCGCTCGGCACACGAACACATCCGAACGCAAATAAGATTGACTAATATATATGTTATAGCAGGAGAACTAAATCTCACCAAAGAAATCAACAATCCTAAACATAGGGCTCTATATCAAAGAAAGCTATGCTGGAAGCATAATAAGCCACACATATCCTAAAGGACATTAGAACCTGATGCTCTGATACCACCTGTGACACCTCGCCAAATAAAATACCGGGTAATCAGTTCTTTATTAAATTAACTCAAAGTGTCAGGTTGGTTCATTCTTAGCATCACTGTCGAAAACCAATTTTCTTTATTAATCACCTAATAAATAATTAAGCTAAGTGTCAAAACATTTTTCTTTATTAATCACCTATTAAATAATTAAGCTAAGTTTCAAAACATTTAATTTTATAAACTAAGTCTGATTGTTATTATTAACTATGAAACCATTTTTACGAATACAAATGATAGTATTAAAACCAAACCATCCAAAGGAACGAACATGATAGATAAATCAATCCAAATAAAATATCCCAAATCGCAGGACAATGTAATAATCACAACTAATCCCAACTAGACTGAATACTGACATAAATAAAGAGTACAAATCTCTGGACTAGATAAAAAACTGGAAATGGGAGACATATGCCCTATCTAATGAGAACTAAATGAAAGACAGAGAAGACAAGGATGAAGTAAATGACAGGAAATGGGTCAGAGCCTGAGTGTAAAAATAGCTTTAAAAAGTGTTTTAGCAAGTAATTAAATGCTCACTAATTAATAAGACATCCATGTTAGCACATGACACTCTCTTGAGAATTATCACCTCTCATCTAGTGTGCACACCTAACGTACTACTAAAGGCCTCATAAGTCCGTCTAACTCATCTCCCATGAATTTTATTTTAACCAGTCACGACTATGATTTTTGTTTAGATATTAATCTCTTAAAGTTTTCTTACGTTACTTATGTATTTATCAATACTATTTTAAAGTTCTCGAACACTTACTATAAATATTTGGAGAATTTATTCAATATTTATCTAGTTATACACACAGTAGAAGAATTTCATATATACGTATATATTAATCACTCATATAATATATACACTATCGGCACCCCATATAAAATCTATGGTGATGGCATACTCTGCTATCAAGTCCCCGTATCACTCGTACTAAGGGAAATACTAGTTCGGAATCACTCTCGAACTGTATTAACACAATACACACAAATTGGAGGCGAAGCATAGTTCCAAGTCACTAAGAGGTCAAAACATACCCCTCACGTCTCTTAGGACCGTCTGACTATCATTCTCAAATAACCTGTACTAAGGAATCCTATGTTCTAAGGTACAAGTCAATATCACCCATAAAGGTCCCATCGATATAAGACTATACCAGCGCGACAACCTCTGTGATAGCAAGTAACGCGGGTATGATTATACACAAATATATAATATATATACATACACATGCACTCAGTCATATATATCGATATTGAGATTTTTCAATTAGGTTCGCCCACGACCCATAATAATACTTTTAACCGTACGTAATACAATTTACCTAATCTTCACGCATAAATAACTCATCTCTTTTAATTTTCGATTATAATCATTTCGTAATTACTTCTCGTCCCTCGAAGTATCGCTCTTCCTAAAGGTAAATTCAGTAGGTATACCCTCTCTAACATACTGGTCTAAGTCATTCACGAATCTAATTCCTTAGTTAACGTATTCACGATTTCCAACATGTGTCAAACCCCCATTGACGCACGGTTACATCCCATATAAAATTACATTCAACGGAATCTACTTAGACCTTACTGGTCCTCTTCAAGGGTCCTTATGCATTTTATCCGAATTAAACAAAAAGAGCAAAAACATGCAGTTTCCAGGAGGGGTCAATCGATCGATGAAAGGGGGTCGATCGATCGACATTCTTGAGTCGATCGATCGATCGAACAGTTATTCCGAATTCTTCCATTGTTAACTACGTGTTTTCTTATCAAACTCAACCAAAACTCCATAATTGAGTCCCAAACTCACAACCAATTAAACTAATGTGACACCCCAGCTAATTAAATTTAGGGTAGCTACTCTTTTATTCAATTTAATACAAAATGTCAAGTTGGTTTAGTTCATAGCATCACTGTCGAAAACAATCTTAAACAATTACTAGACACCTAATATTTAAAAAGTGAGTTGCCAAATTTTATTAATTTAAATTAACATGCAACCAATTAAATTATGAGTTAACTATACCATAATCACATCACAATCACAACAAAATAATAATGGAATAATAAAATGAGTATGGAGTAACACTCCCCTGAATAATTCAAATACTGAATAAAACCCAATACAAAGTCTGAATAATTAAATAACTCCAAAACTGAAATGAAACTGAAAGTATGAGAAAGCTGTCTCTAAATGGAAAGGGAATACATGCCCTAACAGATGATTGGCCCATAAATAGAATCAAATGCAGAATGTGGAGGCGTCTACTACCGAGATCCTGTAACTTCCACAACAGCTACAACACGTCAATGGAATGGAACTCCTATGCTTGGCGTCCTTGTGGCTGGGCACCTAAAAGGTTTTACAAGAAAATAGATTTTAAAAGAAAACGGGTCAGAGCCTGAGGTGAAAACAGTTTAAAATATAGCAAGTGTTTAATTGCATTAAATAGTGAATATTAAATCATGTTAGTTACGTACTCTCACATGAGTTTCTCACCCCTCAGCTAATGTGCACGCCTAATGTATATCCTTAACCCGTCCTAGTTATGCCGTTAACTAACTAGTCTGTACCACTTTCTGACCTCACATTATAATATAGGGGTTTAATTATAGCATTCTAATATATCCTACGTGTATCTCACCTTTTCACTTACCAGATTGATTTATAACAATTACGATAGGAAATTCTTATTTTAAATCCCACTCAAAATATCTCAATTACTTATATTCACACATTCACAAAGAGTCTGTTATAATTTCAAGTATATTAATGTAATCATAAATATACAATCAGGGCACCCCTAGGATAAGCTGCAGTGCACACATACTCTGCTATCGAATCCCGGTACATCATGTACATAAGGACCATGTGTTTCGAATCTCTCAGGAACCGTTTCAAGAAGCAAAATAACACGTATTGGAGGCGAACATAGTTCACATACCCATAGGTCACACACGTACCTATGCTCCCATGGTCAGCTGGCTTAGTAACTCACAAATAAGTCATTCACATCCCTATATCCTTAAGGTACCAATTTAAATCCCCCCGTAGGCACACAAAGATTAGATGACCCTATTCCCAAAGTCGACCTCCCGTGATAGAAAGTATTGTAGGTATGTCATACACATAGTAATCCATATACTAAGCATTCACACAACTTAGATAACTTGTTATAATATTAAGGTATATTCTCAGCCTTATACCATTAGTCTAATTCATACACTATGATTATTCCGGATGATATATATTATATTTTGCCGATACGTCTCACGTCATATAATTTCGAGTACTTAAACCTAACCGAAGAGGTTACTACGTCCCTAAATTTCCCAAACATTAATTCAGTACTCTAAAATACTTATATATGTCCCAAAATCCTAACTTATCACTCCTAAGAATTTAAATCATGTTCTCGCATCATAAGATAGGAATTTACCCGTCAGACACTTGTAAATTCAACGTTACATTCGACCCCAATTCTAATATGTTTCGGGTTTCAAGTATATCCCTACTGGTCTCCCTCAAGTCCTAATATAATCACATAATCCCCAACTACAACGTTCGAATGCCGAAAACACTTAAAATTAAAAAGGGGTAAACGTCACCATTTCTAGGAGGATCGATCGATCGATCCTGATCGTCGATCGATCGATGGTCGATCAATCGACCTATAAATGTCGATCGATCGATCAAGAAGGTGAGGCTACGGGTTCCTTCGTTTTTCAGTCCCAGATTTGTCCCAAAAATTCATTACACGATGTGAAACTCTAATACAAGTATATAGGGTCATTATACAACTTAATTATATGATTCTTAACATTCCAAAACTTTTAAATCATCAACAATTGGCCTTTCTTGGATCAAATTTCCATATTAACCTAAAAACCTTATTTTTTTTCTATTTTCTTCAAGAACCATAATATTTATCTTCTAAAATCCATTTTTAATCCATCTAAGGTTATGATTTGGTTACTGAATTACTTTCAGAACTAATTTACATGTAAATCCTATACAAGATTTAGGTTTCTTCTCCAAATTTCACGAGTTTTCATCATTATTCAAGGTTATCATCAAATACGACACTAGCATGGATGAATTATTCGCGAAAACTTAATGAAATCAAATCATTTGCCTTAGAATCGATGTTCTGATCCGTTGGTGATGTTAATGGCTGCTTCTCTCTCTCTTTTCGGTGACAAATCTAGTGAATATTGGTGGTGTGTGGTGGTTATGGCTTGGAAACCCTCTCTGTAACTTCTCCTCTTTCTCACGTTGCCAACTCTTGATTTTTGGTTGATAATAGGCCTAACGACTCTAATATTGGCTGATGAATAAGGTCTAAAATTCGTGGGTCAAAATCCCTTCAAAATTACAATGACTAAAATACCTTCCCGGGTTGCCAATTTGGCCTAAAAATGCCCCGGGACCCAAACTAAACTCCCAGCAAGTGTTTTCTGACTATTTCGACCGCTCCGAACACGTTGGCGCACTCAAAATGACCATACGGGTGATAAAATTATAATTTATATTTAAATCTAATTAAATTGATTCCTAACGCGACTGACACGCGCATCCCAACTTAATTTCCCGAATTGTTGTATTTATGACTCGCGACAATTTTAATAAATTCAATAATAATAAATTATCATATATACCCAGTAATATTCAACATTATCATCATAATAAAAAGCCAACGCACGTCTCGCTAGTATTTAAGTCCGGATTAATTTCCAAATTAATTCCCATTTAATTTAAATAATCCCATTAAATAAAATTACTAAAATTATGGAGTATTACAACGAATAGTTATATTAACCTACCTATATGATTTTCTACGTAAAGCATGTACGAATTTCATCAAAAGTATAGGATTAAAGGCCTAATTCATAATATTTATCAAGAGCCCTAGTTTCATTATAATTTCCAATCTTTTAATTCTTTTTCCAGATTTCTCTCTTCCAAACCATAAGAATTTCATGGGTAATCCTCTACATATGATAAGATTTCCCGAATATACTTATTTCTTCTAAAGCATGTGATTTAAATTCCCTAAATCATCAAATTCTTCGAATACACATATACTATTTAATCCTATTCTAACATGGTTGAATTATCCACTAGAAATTCGCAAGAAAATTACTTGCCTTAAGATAGTAGGTCTGATTCCAAGAGTTTGACAGGTATAGGCTTGATCCCCTCGCTTCGATCTATGTTTTGGTGGTGGTGGTGGTGCAATTGGGTTGGTTCTTGGCCTTGGATTTTCGGAAGACTTTTCTCCTTTCTTCCTCTCACTGGCGTTCTAGACTTTTGGGAATGTTAACCCTAGAGAGATCTCCTAAAATCTGATATTAAATCTTAATTTTCATCATTAACTAAGGCCGAAAATGGGAAATGGCCAAATTGTCCTTCAGGGATGCCGGTTAGGCCTAAAAATGCCCCGGGACCCAAACCAAACCCCCAGGTAAACTTTTCTGACTATCTAGACCCTTCCAGATACCTTGGCGCACTCGAAATGACTATACGGGTAACTTATAATTTATTCACTTTTTATTATAATAATTTAGTCTAGACACTACACAGGCACATCCCAACTTAATTTCCATTATTTTCGTATTAATCACTCGTGACAATTTTAATAAATTCAATTCTACATATTATTTTACTCATTAAGTAATATTCAACGAATCAAAAAAATTCCAATAATTAATAACTCTCGTCATGCTAGTAAATATTTATAACAAATTTTTGGATTAATATTAAATTAATTTATCTCAATTAAATTTAATAAATCACCAATTTAAAAGCGATAAAAATACTGGGTATTACAAACACAAGGCTAAGCTCATGATAATATCAAAAAAAGGAAGAAAACAAAAACCGTAGGCTACTAACACACGCATGTACGCTCGTCACAATATCTTAGGGCTTTCGTTGCTCTCCTCTCAAGTTTTCAATCTCTCTCACTGTCATAGGCCATCCAAACCGGTTAGTTTTCATCTCGTTTCTCATTTCAATTTAGTTCTCCCATAAAAGAATCATCAAGAGTTGTAAATGGGTACGGGCCATTTCTCATTTTGTGTCGTTTGTTTTGCTTTTGGTTGTTTAGGTGTTTTGGTATTTTAAGTAGTCAAATTATGGTTTTGATTCATGGATTTTGTTTCTTTGGTATCACATCTTTACTGAACGTTGGTTGTGTCCATTTTATGATTCTTGTTGTGGTATTTGTGCTCTCTCTCTCTCTCTCTCTCTCTCTCTCTCTCTCTCTACATGGGATATGACTCCCACAAACAGAAATAGTACCCCACAACTGCACCCCACCGCACACAGGCATAACAACGGGCCTAAAATCTGAACAAGTTTGAATATTTTGAAAGATAATTTTTATTTTTAAAATGTTTAATTTAATAAGATTAGGACCGACAAGTTACACCGGACCGACCCTATAAAAAAATAGACCGACTAGGGCGGGGTGACCGATACAATCGGTCCAGTCTTGGTCCATTTACTTTTAGGACCGGTTTAATCGGTCCGGTCTGTAAAAATCCTAAAACCCGACCCAGACCGGACAATGAACACCACAAGATGGCTCGGTTTTAACAGGGCAGGCGGTTTTCAGGTTGACCGGAGTTGGGTTTGGAGGGTAGGCAGGGATGAGATGGATTTATGGGTTTGGACAGATAAGGGTGCTGACCGGAAGTCGAGATTGGGCTACCAAGGTCGCGGGTAAGGGTATGGGTGGCCGGGGCTAGGCTAAGAAGATTGGCGCAGATGAGATTTTGAACCGAATCGTGAGTTGATGGTCAGAGTCGAGGGTCAGGAGGACTTCTTGTGTTCCGTTTCTAGGTTCGGAGAAGGTTGTGATAGGAGTATGTGGGTTAGGATTCGAGGGGTTTATTGTGGTCAGGGGGATGCCATGGCGGTTTTGGTTATGGGGGAAGAGATAGAGTGTTGGTTGTTGTAGGGAAGAAGATGGGTTGGGTGTGTAAGGGAGTGTTGGGTGGTGGCTATGGTGGTTTATGAGAGAGAGTGTGGTAGAGTTGGAGGCTGAATATGAGGGTGTGTTGCTATGGTGTGTGTGACTTGTAGGATAGTGTGTGTGGGTGTGTGAGTTATGTTTGAGTGTGTTTTAGGTGTATGGAATGGTGTGTGTGTTTGCACCTTAAAAAATAAGTAAAAATTAAAATTATCTAAAGTAAAAAATAAAAGTAAAATATTAAAAATAAAATCCTAACTAAAAAAATCAAACTAAAAAGAAAATAAAAATAAAAATATTAAAACCTATTAAACTAAAAGACTCTAAATAAAAAGAAACTAAAAATAAAAATTAACAATCTATAAAAACAAAAAACTAAATCAAATGAAACTAAAAAATAAATTCCTAAAAAAAACTTATCCTCATAAAAATAAAATAAAAACTAAAAATAAAAATAAAACAACACTAAATAAAAAGAAATATAAAAAATTGCAAATAAATCCTAAAAATCCTAAATAAATCTAAAAAAATCCTAAAAATAAAAACGACACAAAAAAATATATAAAAATTATAAAAAAGTACAAACACAACACACAGGGTTCGGTGTGGGATTAGGATTGGTTTGGGGTATGCTAGGGTTACGGGATTGGTTATTTCGCCACTTTTTGCTGCAAATTGCCTCGAAATAACGCTTTTGAAATCACAACTGCAATCAAGCCTGCACAATAAACAATTACATGCATAAGACCCAATTTTGTTGAGAATTAGCAATTAAAATACGCCTTTTTGGGGTATAAAATATACACTTTTGGGTGGTTATCAGGATGGCTACCACATCATAATGTGAGATGCATATGGCTTAATGCTTCAGGTGATATTTGTGATGGTGTTATTGCACATTGACATATTTAGATCATATGTGCAGTCGGTCTATGACTCATGATGAGACAGTTTAATGATCCGATCCATTAGATGAGGTTTGGTATGGGACTACCCATGGTGTGACTACGTAGAGATATGATGTTCTTATTCATGTGTGTATGTTTTCAAATCTTTTAGGTGGGTAAATTCTACGAATTTATCAGTAGAAGAACGAGAAGGTCCCAAAAGGTAGATGCCTTAATTTCATTATTACGAGACTCATATGCATGTATATTATATTAGTCTGATGACTGGTGTTTTGATTGAAAGCCATATGTCACCTTATGTGTATTTCTTATAAAATTGTCTACATCTTATTATGGGGGTGACATAAGTGGGGGTTTATTTGGTATCATATTATGTACATAGATTGTAGTTGAGTGATGGCCACGTTTAATTGAAAAATGTTAAGACTAGGGAAAATGTCACATTTTGAGATCGTGTGTATCTTAATTGTTTTGTAGGTATCCACTTTATATGAGTAGTTACTTGCATTCTATATTAGTGATTAATTTTATGATAATACTTTCTAGTCTAGTGATAGAGACTTTATACTATTGATTATGCCTCGGGTTAGGACACTCGTGTAACTTATCACTTATGATGATAGGTGAAGTATCTTTTGCATGTGAGTGTCGGCAGAATGGCATGTTTATCATAAATGAGTCACACTATTATTACTCTTTAGATACTGTATGTTATTTATTTCAACTTCTGCGTGTTGGACCAAAGTTATAAATCTTTCCCCCACATGTAATATTGTTACATACAAGACTTTCAGGGTTGAGTAGTCATAATGGGAGTTTATGGTAGATTCAGTTATCATCTTTAAAGTAGGACTTGCTTGTTAATTGTAGTAGTCATTTATATTTAGGAGTTTGAACAGAGGTGGTAATTATTGTATATTTTTCATTTGAGACATTTGTATCAAACATATTATTAATGGATTTAGATTTATTGGAATTTTAGTTCTATCTCCGTTCATTTGTTCTTATTGTCGTCCTTTATTGAGTTCTACTTTATGGATGGTTTTTATTTTACTGCCACTTTAAAGTTTACGTTGATGCCGATAATGATATAAATAGCAAAGTGCTCCCTATGTTCGGCATATAAACTGATCAACTAGGCATGGAATATAAGGAGTGATGCAGTTGGTATTAGAGCATCCAAGTTCTAGTGTCTTTAGGATATGTGTTGCGTATGTTTCATTTTCTAAAGATCTTTTTTATTATATCTAGAGCCCGTTATAGGTTTTTTAGTCTGATGTTGTGATGACGTGTTTATAGGAATCATTTGTAGTTGTTTGAGCAGTAGAAATAATTGAGGAACAATCCATCATGTAGGAGCATGAAAATGAAGACCGATGTGAGTCAGTGGTTGAGAAAAGGACTGATGGCTAGATAAAAGAGTTCGCCACAACTTCGAAGATAACCGTGGGAGTTATCATGTTTAAGATAAGGTCTGCAACATAGATATTTATGCAGGAAAAAGGAGTGTACGTGTTTCACGATGAGGTTATTTTAAGACATTAAAGAGTTTGATTTTTGAAGAACCTATTAGAATTTTTTTAACTATGACGTATAGATTGTGATGGCAGTTGAGGCTAGTAGAATTCCTCTATGGTATTTTATGCACCTAGGATAGCGGTAAATGGATTGATAGGTTTTAGAAAAATGCGAGAATTGTGATGATAAGTTTATATTTTATAAATTACAAAGAGATAATGGAAGTTTTGTTACACTCAAATACGTGCAAGGTTGTTTTGTATGGTTAAAACCACATGTGATTAAGGGTAATGATAATGTGAGAACCTTGACGTAGAAGTAAGGTCAGTGCATATTTGTGGAGAATAGGTCGAAGCTATCTATAATGATCTATTAGTAACTCTAAACATGTGGAAATTGGAGATGAGAGGATCGATGTTTCTATGGTTTTAGTTGAGACGACTTAATAAAATATTATTATAATAATGATTTTGCCTACGTGTTGTGGGTGTATTCCGTGGATGCATGGTTTATGAAGAATTTTATGAATTAGTAAGTTCCAAGAGTCTTAAGGGAAGAACATATTAAATTAACGCAATCAAGATTTTTAACACAGTTAAAGGAATGATTGAGAATTTGAATAAAAACTTAAAATAAACTCTTAATTGTTGGAATAGGATTTTACACAAGACATGCTAAGTAACAAAAAGTAAAGTAGACTTGTTATGTCAGATACTTGGTACCAAGGTTTTAAAAAGTTGAAACCCTAATTACCTTTAGTTAGTTGAAAATAGCATACCAGAATTAAGGACATCCATAGAAAGTTTACACATAATATTTGATTTGGTAAAGCCACAAAGGCCGAGGAAACATCCACAGTGACCTCTATGCCACAAAATAAAATCCACGCAAATAAAAATAAGGTTACAAATTACAAGAAGGTAAATAGGATAAAATAATCTGAAAGTAATTATATCTAAACATTACAGTTCAAACTCCTACGTATTCTTTTTGATCCAGCAACTTCTAAACGTCCCATCCTTAGTTCTTTTTACATCGACTCAAGAATTAGTCTCTTATAGAAAATAACGACTCCTTTAAAAAGAAGTGTGTGATAGAGTTATTGAAAATGATGTGTGAAGATCTATATGAACATGTAAGTTATAATATATGGGTTATTTAAATACAATTAGTACTTAATGAGGCATAAGCCCCTTCAGAATGATGATCAATGCACGAAGAATAATATAATAAATGAGAACAACAATACTAGCAATAAATAGCCTTTAAAGCCACATAATCTCTATTAAATGAGTCTTTACAACATAGATAACCTTCCAACGTAATAAATGAAATGAATCCTAATAATCAACGTGATTGGAGTGAGAAAGAACAACCACATTGGCACAGTAAAAGCAAGGCAATGGACCTCTATGCCCAATAAATGCCAATAATTGAGAATCAAGGCTAGTTAAACTTTGGTAATGAAGAAGATTATAACTAATAATGATAAACTCATAAGAATTTATCTTGTCTAGATAAAATGGATATTCAAATATATTTAGTAAGGGTGATAAATGAAAGTATTTATATGAGGAAAAAGTCATTCGAATGACCTTGCTCGTATAAAATGTTCTGGCCCGCTTTAATGCTAAGAATATTGTGTATTTAATACCAAGGGTAGCATATTAAATGCATGAGATATTATTTCTTAGCGGGAACACTGTTTGTTTTGTCAAAACACATCGTTTCATTGATTGAGATGTGACATGTTGGCGCAAAGGTTTATTTATGATGGTTGATGGGATGTGCGCTTCAATGGGCTAGTGGTCGAAGGAATAAAACTACTCGAGTCCCACTTTTCTCAGGCTCCTAAATTATCAAAGTGCATGATGTCATAAAGATAGTGAACAATAGTGTATGAGATAAGTTGTCTTCCAAATATGATCTTTCGAAGGATGGTTGTTCATATAACCTGAAGTTATGTTTGAGAGGCAAAGGACATTGGAACAAACTATTTTGGTGAGGTTCCTTGACTGAGGTCTCTCGGTTGTGTTGTTTCGAAATTTTATTTTTGATCTTCATGAATAGAGGTTTTGCTTAAGTTTGCCAAAGAGGTTGAGATTACTTTACCAACATCGCCTTGTTCCCAATCCTCCAAACTAAGTCCCAGCGAGATTCACTAGATGAGGTCATTCCATAGAGCATTTGAGTTCTCCCATGTCCTTCCATACACGGTCCTTCGTAGGTACCAAACAAGCTCAAAGTCATTACAAACCAGTTCCAAGTATTTGACAATAGAAAAGAGTAGCTATAAATAACTATTCCTATTACAAGTGCATTTCTAAGGATTTTTTTATCAAACTTATTTCATGTGGGAGGTTTCTCGAGTGGTCATCCTCCTCTTGGGGTATTTGAGCGTGTAATCTAGTTGTAGGACTTACTATGAACAATCTTCTATTCGAATGATGTTGATTCTTTCATTAGTCCTCCTCTTGTGCAATATTAGTCTTTCGATCTACAATTATCTTTGACCTCCCCCTATATTTGCCGCTTTGTAGGGATATTTTCTTATTTGTAAAGAAATATTTGTACGAAATACCACCACATTGCTTCGAACGACCTCTAGTCCATAAACAGAGGCTATCTTTTATTTGAGAAATTTAAAATGAGCAAGTAATTGTATGTTAACATCATTTCGTATAAAGGGATGTGTTTTTTGAATAACCACATGTATATTTTTAGAATGAGATTTTTCTCAAGTGACCTCTCAAGCATGGTCATTGTTCTATCTCAGATATATGTTTTATAAAAGTTTTATTTAAGTTCATTTGTATTGGAGAATAAAATGGTTTTTTGAAATTATCCCCAAAATCATTAAACTCCCCTAAAGAATATGAAAAGATTTACTCACTTCCCAAGTTAGGACGCCCTTACTGAACTCTCACATCACATTTAATATATCCGTCTCTCTTCACAGGCCTTTCAACGTGGTGTGTTGGTGTAAGCCTACGGCTGTCAGTCGATTTACCTCCCTTATTATTGTACTAGAGGGTAATGATTACTCCGTCTGCATACCCGCAACCACGCTTGTGTGGGATATAGGGTAATTATTACTTTTTCTACATACACGCATGTGGGGCCACTCCCACCATTTCAAATCCACTTTTTTCCCCTTATAAAAGGGTTTCATCTCCCTTAACAAACGTCTTTTTACATTCGAAACTATTATAAATTTCAGCATTTTAGAAAGAGAGCTTTTGCTCCTTTGTTCTCCATTTTTTGAGTTGTTGTGTTCGTTCTTCTTCCCAACCTACTTTCCTCTCCCATCTAAACTCTAAAATGGCTCCCATCACCAAGTGAACTCCCTCCTCTAAAAGTGCTTCCCCCGCCACTTTTTACTTTCATTCCCAGTGGTGTAAATACCATCATGCCCCCTTCTTTGGGGAGACTTATAAGTTTTGGCCGAGCATCTCCCAAATTATCTAACATCCAAAATAACTCCCCAGTTTCTTGTGGAGGAAAGTGAAGAGGTAGAACACTTGGCATATATACCACATGCTAGTGTCATTCGTTTCGAACTTGAGCATGGAGATTTTCCCTATTCAAGTGTGAAATTTTAGAATACTATAGGGGGCATGTAAGGGATCCATGGTAAGTATGCCAACTCCTTATCCCATATAGATTTTTCTTGCACCACGCTGTTCAGTAATTTAACATTGAGAAATAATAATAGTTCTCTAAAGTTGCTCGTCTCGCATTGGAACTACAAATCCCACACATTTGCGATTGCTTCGGGAGAATTCACCATAACCTTTGAGGATGTTTAGAAAATTTTTGGGTTAGATGTTGCTAGAAATGATACCTTCTTTAAGGAAGCTTGTTCGAAGAAGGAAGAGGCTACAAAAAAATATTCGAGTAGGTTTACATTAAGTGTATTGGTAGCTCAAACAAGTGCATTTTTGCTAATCTCATTTTTTACTTATATTATGTGCAGGAAAAGGTCACTGCTAAGGTAAGGGATTTGGCCAAGAACAATCCTAAGGGAAAGAAATTTGCTTCCCCTACTGGTGAAGGCTTTGGGAGTGACCTTAGTGGTCATTTTGAGATTTTTCTTACCTGGGAAGTCTCATGAATTCCTAAGGAGGGACTTAATCCATATGGCCATTCGAATGTCTTTAGGTATTAAGATACCTTTGGTTTCTATCACTCTTGGGTCTCATTAGACTTGGCTAGATTAAACATATGTTGACTCTATCAAGTCCCTCAAGCACTTTAACGTTTCCAATTACGCCAACCACATGTTCCTTACAACTTTCCTTTTTGCCAGGTTTTCACCATTTTCCCCTAGGGCTTTGTTGCATATTTCTTATCTTGTAAAGATCCCCTATGTATGTTCTTGTAATAACAAATAAAGTAGGAAGCCTTTCATGACCCTAATTGACAATGTGAAAGAGTTATGTGCCAGGACTTATACTACCATTAACTAATTTTACTCTATTAGCCGATTTATGAGACTAATAAGGCTTCTACCCTCAAGAGACCTTCCACAGGTATTCTCTTAGATCTTACTCCCTTTTATCTTCACTTGTTTATGAAATGGGAATCATTTTATTCCATTTACTCCCCATATCGTTTGGCCTCTCAGTTTGGCTATGACCAGGGGTGCCCATACTAAATCACATCCAATTGCAATAACCCGCTAACTTTTCCCTTGCTCATGGCAACTTTCTAAAAATCGTTGTTACAATCCTTTCGTGCCAATATAGGGAAAAATTTGTGATGCCTTAAAAAAGGAAAGGGGTCATAGATGAACCATATTTCTTACTATCTTCTGGATATACTAGCTTACTCAATTTTAAAAGGACGTCTTGTGCCAACCTTCCTACCTTGGAGTGGAGAGGCTTCCTTCGATAGAGCGTGGGCTAAAAGGTTGTTCAATTGACCATTCATCATACAACCTAAGTTGATTTTATGATAGCATGCCCAATGATCTACCTTATTTACCCCTCGTTGAGTAAGCCATTTTGAAGAAGAAGAAAGGAGCCTCAACCTTACAACCATTTAATGAGGTTGAGGATTCCCCGTGGCTTCTCATCCTGACCGTGGTGATGAGACACCCTTAGGTCCTTCGACTGGAGCTATATTGTAGCCCAAAAATAAGAAGTAACTGAGAAAGGAAACCTCTACCGTTTCCATTCAATGGTTGTATCTCTTACGTAAGAGGTTGATCCTTCAATCATGAATAAACTAACACAACTTTTGACAACTTTATGAGTAGTTATGATTAGGATGCTCTGGCAGCTTGGGCATTTATTATGGATCAAATGGCCTCCAAAGGTCTTTCTTTTATTCCTGTAGTTGGATAGAGCAACCAAAAGAGACATAGATTGGAAGTAGAGCCCTCTTGAGTTACAACAAGTGATGTCAATGAAGAGGAGGTTGAGGAGAGGCCCTTAATGCATCAATCTAACATATTGCGATGGATGGTTTATACTTAGAAGCCTTCCTCTCCTCCTTTAGATTATACAATTTTGGATAATTTTATTGATCAAGAGGTACTACTTGCACTAACTTGTGTTTATTTTTTCATAATTGTTCACATTTCTTTGCCTCCCCCCCCCCCTTTTCTTTTAATTCTTGAAGAGGCCTTGTTAATGGTACTCAGATTCATGCCTATGTGGACACACTTTGGGCCAAACAAGAGCAATAGGAAAGTCATCAGGAAAAAAAATCACAACAACATACTCCTCATCATAAAACCTAGCAAACCTCTCTATCACCACATCAACAATCAAAATGGCTGACCCTATCCTTTTAACAAGTTCAGCCAATAAAACACCAATCCCCTAAGGGACTAGTGGCTGTTGTGAAAGACTTAGAGGTAATGGTTGATTCCTCATCTTGTCAGTAGCTATTTTTTTTTATCTAAGTGGGTTCATTAGTACATGATATACCCTTGACTCTTCCTTTTTTTCCATCAGGCTATTATTGCTCGTGCTGAGCCACAACTAGGGGAGGATGAGGTGAGGCAACCCTTAGTATATGAACTGGCTAATTTTTTTAGACATGTGGATGGGTTTGAGGTATATTTATTTTATTTTGAAAATATTCACAACATATTTCTATTTTCACTTAACCCCCCCTTTTCCCTTAATTTTAGGCTACTCCCCCTTCTGTGCTTGAGGAGGCTATATTTGGTCAAGATGTTCCTCAGCCAAACCCTGCCATTTAAATCAACACCTACAAAGATTTGATAGTTTGGCCTACGATAAATGAGCATATTCTTGTGAATCTCTTTGGGCCTTCTATCTTGGAAGGTGGGACTGCTAGTGGCATTGAGGATGTTGAGGTTGATGGAGGTCTTCCCGCTAGATATTCTATTGAGCATTCAACCCTTATAGCACCTCTTCAAGAAGAGGTACATTTATTTAAGTTTAACTTTTTTATATCCTTTGTGAGGGAAAAAGGAGTTTCAAAATTTTGGCCAAGTGTGAATGTCTGAACGAACATTGGTGTTTATCATAGTAATTTTTGAAACTTTGTTCTTTTAATGGTACCTTTGGACTTTTGCCACCATTAAGTCAAGAAACTTACCGAGTGTACTGGCCCGAGAAACCATTGGTGCTTATCCAAGTACACTAGGACTTTTGTGACTATTTGGTTAAGAAACTTGCCAAGTGTACTGATTCGATCAACCATTAATGATTATCCAAGTACCTTAAGAAACTTGATAAGTGTACTGGTCTAAGAAACCATTGGTGGTTATCCAAGTACATTGGGAATTTTTTTACCATTTGGTTAAGAAACTTGCTGAGAGTACTGGTCTGAGAAACCATTGGTGCTTATCCAAATGCATTGGTACTTTTGCGACCATTTGGTCAATAAGCTTGATTGATCCGCTCCCTCTGACTTTTATTTTGTTATCTTCTAGCTTATGCCTGATTACTGTCTTGAGGACTCTTCTAAATGACCCAAGACTTATATGTATTCATATTAGGAGTCTTTTAACCTGGCTTTCTAAATTTCAAATTAATTTAATTAATTACCGAATAAAATTACGGGTTGTTACATACTTTCCCACTAGCACAAGAATTTCGTCTTCGAAATTCAATGAAGCCTAATGGTCAAGATAAAATACGGTGCACAAATGCCTACCCATAAAAACCATGATTAGGAAGCCATACACCCAATCCTACCTGCATGTTTCTCCACGCGCTCTCTGACGAATCACTACTCGATTCTATCTCCAAAAATTTATCACAACACTTAAGTCTTCAAATCAAATCTAAACAACCTCACATCAAGATTATTAATCCAAATCTCGATTCTTATCAAGTCCTTAACAAAAACTCACTATCCCCAACGAAACACATCTAATCCGAATGCTATACCCAAACCCAAAGATCCGCGGGTGGTCGTATACCTAAGCTTTGATACCATCTGTAACACCCCGTGCAAAAACATGAGGCGCTACTATGATTAAAACTAAACTAAATCCTCAACAATTAGAATATAGAATCAATATTCCACAAAATAAATATAATGAATCCAAAATTTACACTTCCAAAATAATTACAATTAAATTTCACTTGAAAATAATACTAAGCTCTCAATATAAATTGCACTGCCATTCTATATAAAAATAAAATCCACCAAATGTCATGCTCTAAAATCCTCCAAAAAATCCATAGCGTCCTAATCAACGCTAACCTTCCACTAAAAGAAAAATACGGGAAAGTACACAATATGACAAGAATAGATGCCCAAAATAATAACGGTGAATAAAATGCAAAAATACAAAACTGAATGCAAGTCCAATTCGACATCCGAGCATTATCACAATTTAATTTTTCAATAACACATCGATAGGTCACTAGGCTCCTCACCTCACATAAGCTTCGTAAATACTCATCCTGTATATTAGACTTTTGGACTATTGTCGGCTGACCATTCTCCCTGCGATATAAAAATTTTCATGACACCATGCCCATTAACAAAAATAATATCTCAAATCGAAGAAATAATTTAGATTCCAATAAATGTCATGATATCAACAATATGAGTACAAATAAATGAGGAACAAAATGACTATTGTCGAGATATTTAAGGATCATATTGCGTAAACCCCGTACCTTAAAATCATCAAAAGAAACTCATAAGATGTTGCCTCAGAATTCTAATCATACCAATGCATTCCTCGTGCGAAAACAATAAAAACCCGTTCTAGAGCAAACTTGAGAAAATACCAAATAAGCCTTCAAATAATGGGCTGAAAGTTGATAACTTTGGAGCTAGGGTTTGTAGGAGGAAGAAGATTAAAATTATACTCTCAGAGGTTGTGAAAATATGTTTGAAAAGTCCTAACCCTGTATTAATATAAGTGGAGAAATATTAGAGAATTTAAGTGGCATTAGAATCGTATTAAAACAAAAAAAGTTTGCCTGTTACTCACGCTTCAGAACCATGATAAACAATTAGTCATGGTTTAAGGTCGTGACAAATATCTGCAGCGGGATTTTTATTTTGGCCCAATTTTTTTGCCTAAAGAGTTTATGCTTTGAGGACTCTTCTAAATGACCCAAGAGTTATATGTACTCATATTAGGAGACTTTTAAGCTAGCTTTTTGAATTTTGAATTAATTTAATTAATTACCAGATAAAATTACGGGTTATTACATACTTCCCCACTTGCACAGGAATTTTGCCCTCAAAATTCAACGAATCCTAACACTCAAGATAAAATACGGTGCACAACTGCCTATCCATTAAAAACCTAATTAGGTGCCCATACACCCAATCCTACCTGCATGTTTCTCAACGCGCTCTCTCACGAATCACTATTCATTCTATCTCTAAAAAATTATCACAACACTAAAGTCCTCAAATCAAATCTAAACATCCTCATATCAAGATTATTAATCATAACCTCGATGCCTATCACGTCCTAAACAAAAACTCCCTATCTCCAACGAAACACATCTAACCTGCATGCTAGAACCAAACCCGCAGATCCGAGGTTTGCCGTATACCTAATCTTCGATACCATCTGTAACATCCCGCGTAAAAACACAAGGCGCTACTGTGATTAAAACTAAACTAAATCCTTAAAAATTACTATAGAGCATCTATATTCCATAAAATAAATATAATGAATCTAAAATTTACACTTCCTAAATAATAACAATTAAATTTAACTTGAAAATATTACTAAAATCTCCAAATAAATTACACTACCAAGCTATATAAAAATCAAATCCTCCAATCGTCATGCTCTAAAATCCTCCAAACAATCCATAGTGTCCAAATCCATGCTACCCTGCCACTAAAAAAAATACTTAGAAGTATACAATATGACAAGAATAGATGCTCAAAATAATAGCGGTGAATAAAATGCAACAATATGAAACTGAATTCAAGTCTAATGAAACATTCGAGCATTATACTAATTTAATTTTTCAATAACACATCAATAGGTCCTCAGACCTCATCTCACCTCACCCAATCTTCATAAAGCCTCGTCCCGGCTATTGGACATTTGAACTATTAGTGGGTGACCATTCTCCTTGCCATACAAAAATCTTCATGACAGCATGCCCATCAACAAAAATAATATCTCAAATCGAAGAAATGTTTTAGATTCCAATAGACTTCATGATATAAAAAATTTAAGTACAAATAGACGAGTAACAAAATGTAATACCCCGTATTTTTATGACTTTTAATTTTGGGAATTTATTAAATTTAATTACAGATATTAATTTAATATTAATCTGAAAAATCATTTAAATACATACTAGCGTGATGAGAGTTAGTAACTATTAGAATTGTATTGTAAATTACTTTATGGGTAAAGTAAGAGGTGTAATTGTATTTAGTAAAACTATCACGAGAATCAAATTTGATAATTTTGGAAATTTATCGGGACGCGCTTGTGTCGTGTCGGGATTAAATTCAACAATTAATAGTGAATAAGTTATAAGTCACCCGTATGGTCATTTTGAGAGCGCCAATGTGTCCGAAAGGGTCGAGATAGTCAAAATAATGTACCCGGGGTTTAGTTTGGGTCTCGGGGCGTTTCTAGGCCTAATTGACACCCTAGGAGGGCGTTTTGGACATTTTACTTTTTTGCGCATGAAAACCCACGAAATTCCTAAAAGTATATCAGATAATAGGAGTTGTCTTCTAGGGTTAGAACAACCAAAAACCTAAGACGGCCATTGGAAGGGAAGAGGAGAAGCTCTCCAAGGAGTTCAAGGGCAAGAACTCCATCGTTTGCATCGCCATCGTCGCCAAACTTTAGATCGCGCAACGAGGATCACAACCACACCAATCTATCCAAAAATTTGAACCAAGAATTCTCAGGCAAGTATTTATCTTGCTCTAATTCAGTTAATGCTTCAATGATGTTAGTCTAGGGTTATTTAGGACTAGTTTTCATGAAAGAAAGCATGTTTAGGAGACTTTGATTTGCATGTTGTAGAGATAAAAGATGTATGCTGGTAATATAAATCACATGTAGAGGTTGAACCATGAAATTCATTAAGTTAGGAGTAGAAAATCTGGAAAAAGAATGAGAAGAACTAAGTTAAAGGAATTATTAGGGTTCTTGAAATTTTCTGGATTTTAACCCGTTTGATATGTTATAATTGAGGGAAACTCGCATGCCTTATGTAGGATAATCATTATTTCGAAGTATAACACTTGTGGTGTAATTGGTTGGAAGTTTGGAAATCAAAAATGTTAATTTGAATGATTTTTGTATAACAAACTCGTACTGGAAATTCTATAGTTCGTCATACCGGCTTGATCGATCGATCAACCCAGGAGCATCTATCGATCGACACATCGATCGATCGAGCACCTTCCATCGATCGATCGACCCTTCCTGGAAAACTCAAATTACCATTTTTAAATAGTTGGTTCCAAATTAAATGAATAGAAATTCTTGGACATTATTGTTAGAATATTTTGGGAGATAAAGAAGACCAGTAGGGCTTTTTAAAAATGGAACCCTTAACGTAAGACGAGATTAATAATTAACAAAGGTGTTTTACACTTAAGAATATGGGAACATATGTTTAAAGGGTGAGACTCGTAAGAAAGTTACGTTGTAAAATAAATGAGGACCTACTGAAATTACACTTGGGGAAATAAGAATTCACGAGTGTTACGTAGTAATTTGAAATAATCCCATAAACAAGTAAAAGAGACAAACCTTTATACGGGATAAAATAGTAATGTGCAATGAGAATAAATATCATAAGTATGGGTCGTGGGCGTACCTAAATATAAAATGGGAATAGTAGCATACATATATGAAAGTGCTTGTGTATATACTGTATACGTGTAAAAATCATGCCCGCGCTACTTGCTATCACTGAGGTTACCGCGTTGGGACAGTCTTATCTCAATGGGACCTTTATGGGGGATATTGACTTGTAACCTAGAACATAGAAATACTTGGTACAGGCTATCGAATCGATAGTCAGACGGTCCTAAGAAACGTGAGGTAATGTGCTGACCTCTTACTGACTTGGAACTATGCTTCGCCATAATTTGTATGTGTTTTGTGTTAATACAGTTCAAGAGTGATTCCGAACTAGTATTTCCCTTAGTACGAGTGATACGGGGACTTGATAGCAGAGTATGCCATCACCATATATTCATGTGGGGTGCCGATTATATATATATATATATATATATATATATATATATATATATAATATGGGACAATGGTCTAATGAATAGTGCCATCTTATCTTATCTTATCAAAAAAATCAAAGGGTCTACATTTTGCCACGTGTACAATCCAAAGGGTTGAGATCATTTCCTCGGGTATACACATTTGGCTAAACCCTACCCGTGCTTCTCAATCTACCTTTCTCGCGATCCTCATCAGCACCCCAAATAAAAGATGCTCACAAAACCTTCTCCCGTTCTTTCGCCCCTGCCTCTCCCCTCGCCTCTCATCGCCGACGCTACTCTCTCCACGTCGCCTCTTCTATTGGGTAAGTTTTGAATGCGGTCGATGTTAGGGTTCCATGGTTTCAATTTTAGGTTTACGATTTTCATCGATTTCAACCAGATCTGCTTTTTGTTTTTAGGCTTGAAGTTTCAAATGTTGAAAATAAGACATCAAATGGTTTGGGTTGAGTTAAGGAAATTTGTCATACATTCTTGCTGAAATTTCTGTAGCTGAAATGATGAAATTTGTTTTTTTTGTATGTTATTTCTATTTCTCTTTCCTTATCTCTCATATTCATCTTTTTTGCAAGGGAATAAATGTTAAAATTAAAAGGGGCTGGATTATGCCCTCTCTTTGTTTTGTAGATCTCTTAGTCTTGGTATTGTTCCATTACTTTAGTGTTAATGTATTACTGATCCAATGTTGTTCTTATGTTTTGCAGATTTTCAAATCCCAATTTCATCAATATAGTTGCCCTAAGCAGGTGAGGTCATAATAGGTTCTTTTGTTGGATTGTTTGGTTTTCATAAACGTTTTATTGTTTCGGTCGATGTTTTCTTTCACAAAAACTTGGGTGACATGTTTTATTTATTTTTATTGTACATCACATTGTCTAGATGAGAGTTGTACAATAAACAAGTTTTAAAAACACACTGCAAAAAATATACATACATTTCAAGATTATGTTTATGGTGGTTTTAACGTTAGATTCTCCTCTCATTGCAGTCAAGTAAGGTAGCCTTTATGTCTCTGTCTACTGTGTGGTCAAGTGTCCCCATGTGTGCATATATTGTCTTATGGTTTATTGTCTGATTAAATAAAGGTGTGTACTTTGAAATCATTGTGTGTTTAACAAGATTTTGATTAAATCAAGTGTCGGTTTTGGTATTCTCTGTTTTTTTTGCTGTTTCAAGGACTCAATTTCAGAAGAAAAAAAATTCGTCAGGTTCTTATAGAATCAACCAATTTAAACAACCTTTAATTTTCACTGTTTTTCCAGATCTGTAGGTTTCATATTCTAATTATTTTGATGTTTTAAAGTAGATAGGTGTTTGATAACCCTAATTTGAATTTCAGATTTGAGGTGCTTTGTATTTCAGAATCCATATTTATGCAAATGATATTTCAAATGATATTTATGCAGATTTGAGGTGCTTTGTATTTCAAATGGTATTTCAAATGATGTTTGATAACCTTATTTCAAATGATATTTATGGCACCCTAAGTCGGTAAGAACTTACTCAGAATTTTGTTTGGTTCTTCTTTAGATAATCTGCCCATGTTTTTTATAGTAATCTCACTTTGTGTGTTTAAAAATTTAATTTATATTAAAAATCTTATGTTCGTAAGTAAATGCAATTAGGTAAATTAGGTAAAAATCTATTTCAAATTTAGGTTTTTGTTTCAAATTTAGAAATTTGGGTTTCAAATTTGAGATTATATGTGTTTGTGTTTCAAATTTGGGTTTTCTTTTGAAATAATGGTTGTTTTGTGTTTTTCTTGTAGGTCCAATCTAGCTGAGAATATTTGATATCACAATCCACCCCAAAATATTTGATTTCACAGGTATTTTTTCAGATCTGAACACTTTCTATAAATTGTTATGTGAAAATATTAGTACAGTAACAATTACAAAGCTTGAACACTTTTTATACAGAATGAGGAGCTACTACTGGCTTGGTAAGACCACAATCAATTTGAGAAGAATACGACATAAAAGTCAGGGCCCAATTGGTAAGGATTCAACTATACTTTATTATTTTCTTAGTTTGATATTAGATTTTTCGTATTCAAATATTTATTGTATGTGTACGGATCAACACGTGATGTTTTTTTTATCATTTAACTATTGTTTGAGTTGGAAAAGTGTCAAGTTATTATCATAGCATATGGAAGGTAATCCCTATCTCTTCTCATTGAACTGACTATTTAAGTTTTGGTGTTCCAGATTAGTTAGAGTGTTTTTTCATATTCGGAGCTTTCTTATAATAATTATTTTAAAGTTTAAAGTAGATAGGTGCTTGAGAACCATGGTTTCAATTTCAAATTTGAGGTTCTATGTATTTTAGATTTAAGGTTCTAAAAGAGATGTAACTTACTATACTGTAAGATCAAGGGTGATTGAAATTATACGAGGTATTGATCTCATTTAGCAGTATTTTTTCTTTATTTGATATCAGTAATCTTTTAGTTGTTTTGTTTGGCTCACATAACTACGAGCTATATTTTTCGGTTTCTATTTCGCGATGACGAATAACCTATAAATTGTCGTTTGAAAGTTTTCTCTCGGTTATTCATTTTTCAATCTATTCATTGAACATAGGTGAGAAATATTCATTTGGAGTGCACTTTATACTTTACTTTAAACCATGTTAAGTACAATCATATTCTTCCTCGAAATAGTTTGGTAGCTTTAAGACATGAATGAGTTTCAATCCAATTCAATTGAATAATATGGGTGAAAATCCCCTCTTCATTTCCTTATATTAAAAGCATGATGAATATTGAAATTGTATGTGTAGTATGCCAAATAAAATGTTTTCACGACAATTCTATGTTGTGCAATGTGTAAATGTAATATAAGTTTATTGGGGACACTTCTGAAATTTTGAATTGTCTTTTGTCCAATTTCTGTTCAATATATAAAAAGCATGTCGTTTATTTAATAGCTATCAGTAGTCTTAGTTTATACACACATTAATATATACATTATAGAAATCATGTTGCATTTGACATATAACGAAAATGGATATAAATTCTGAGCCACAGTCTCATTTTTCTTACAGATTTTGTAATTAACAAACTTACATTGGGGTAGTGAAGAAATATATTGAAGTTCATATTGGTAGGTTCTTAGGAAGGTTCTTGATTTTATTTGAGACCCAACCCCCTTTCAAACCCTCTTCCGTTTTTCACTTTCCCCAAATTGAACACTTATTTTTCTTGAGCACCTATTTTTAAATAGAGAAGACCCAACAATTACATGGGTTGATTTAACTTGAACACCTATTTTTCTTGAACACATATTTCACTTTAACACAATACATAGATTCATTTGACTTGAAATCCTAAGAACATGGTATGCTTGAAATCCTAAGAACATTGTATGCCTGTTGAGGTTTTAATTTTCACTTGAGCATCTATTTTTTGTGGATTATTTTCTATCAGGAGCTTAAATTGACTTGCTTTGTGCTATTTACTTCAAATTTATGGTTTTAAGAATGCGGGTTTGAACTGAGCTTCTCAAGGTAATGGTGTTACGCAATTCATATTTGAACTTTTCGCACGAGTCCACGAAATGATCTCAAACCCCCCCTTTCTCCATCGAAACCAGATACGATGATAATGATTGGTCTCTCTTCGAAAAATGAAACGTTGACATGTTGGGAGAGACATTTGGCTGCCAAATTGAATGATGGGCCAATGAGAATATTTATGGGGTCGACTTACTCATAAGCTGAAGAAAAGCTAAAACTGTCACTGTTTGAAGGAGTCCACATAAGGTCATTAATAATCAAAACTTTGTTTTCAATTTTTAACAGAGTGGGGAGCATGTGATCAGCCTCCCCATAAATGATATCAGTTATGTGAGTATGTAATTTACGGAGTATATCATTTACAATTGAAAACAAAGTGAGTATATCATTTATGTAAACCATATATAAATGATATAATCATTTTGTTTTCAATTGTAAACACGACTCAATTCATATATAAATGATATACTCACATTTACAGAGTATATCACTTTATTGGAAATGATCTAATGGAATGCCCAATATCATTTTGGGCATTTTTAAATAGAGCAAGACTCAACTTATTTTGGGGCATGTTGATGGCTTTTATTTAAGTCTTTTTTTTTACACGAACTTAGGAGCAGAGGAACTATAACTTGGTTAATGTAGGAGCAGAGGAGCCGAGCAATTGTGGTGATGGCTTTGAGTACTATTCTAGCTGCTGGATTTACCCATGAAGGTATTTATAATTTCTTTTTTTTCATGCAATCTTATGAAGGTATTTTTGATTTTAGGATTTGATGTTTTTGGTTTGTAAACGGTTCATTTGAACAGGGTTCAGTGTTCCAGAATTATGAAGCGTTCCAGACTTACAATGGTGGACTGCGGTTAATTGCAAACTTTGCATGCGGTTAGTATTTTGTTTAATAGGATGCAGTGGATGCTAATGTGTTTTATATTTAATGTTCAATAGGTAATTTTTTCTATTATGTTCTTTGATATCTGATTTGTGCTTATTCTCATGTTAGTTTCAAATTGTTTAAACATTGCATTGTCTAAATTTGTCCTTCATCCTCAATCGTGTGAATTTTTTAAATATTTTTTGAAGATATTTTTTTATTTCATCTGCTGTACTAGAACAGTTACATTTCTTGCCCCAATCCGAGTTTTTATGTGTGTGTTTGTTTTTCTTGCAGATTTGAACTCATTAACTTAGGGAGCCTAATATAAGGTTTTGAACAACTTTACCATTTGTCTTTCGCATTTCCTTTTAACAATAAGTTATTTCTTCCAGTTATCGTATGGTGTTGATTATGACATATGGTGCTTATAATTATATTTTAATTGTTTTAGGGATTTTTCATTTTTAAAGCTACATTCAAATCATTCTTTTGTGTTCCAATGCTAAATGAATGCAGTGGTTCATGTTTTATCATTCACTCCAAAACAAGTCGTTTAGATATGAGGTAGGGTTCATGTTTTACCAAAATGAATGTAGCGCCTTCAAGCCAACAATGGCTAATAAATGTAGTGGTTCTTTTTTTAACAATGAAGGCAGCGGCTATGAGGGAGGGTTGAGGCACACAGTTGCGTATGTCTAAGTTATAAAAGTATTGCAAGGTGAGTTGTAATTGTAAACAATTTTGGAGAGTGGTGACCATTGAGATAATGGGGGATAGTATTGGGAAATAAAATATTGACAGTCTTCAAGATGGGGATCACCAACGCAAGTGCTCCCTTTATATAATAGTAGTTGCCACGGCTTTGAACCTTGAATTAGATAATGATGTTGATATATGGGTAATTCATTGTAGGAACATTGTCGTAGACCTAGACCGTGGGGCGAGTAATTTGCAATACGCACAATTAGTTCCATAGGTACGGGTCATAGGAAATGCACAATTAACCTGGAAATTTGTCTATAGGAAATGCAGATGTCTTTTTTTTCGTTAACAGTTTTTCTATTGTGGTTATATGATCAGATTTTGGTATTCAGAATTTTTATATCTTTTGCACAGGTAACATATTCTGATTTATTTTTATTCTTACAGCTCATTGATTGTGTCTACTGGGATCTGTCTTATCTTCGGGCATGAAGAAGATACACAAGTAGTGATTATCAAAGAAAGGTGAGTCGACTGGGTTCTGGAAATGAAACACTATTTAGAGGGTCATTTTTTTTTCTTCACTGATTTGAAGTTCCAATCTTTTTGTCATTTTTCATGTTTTTCCTTCGATTTTCTAGACTTTTACAGTTTTGAAATATCTCACTAATTCTTTCTAGGCATTTTTTGACTCAAGTGCCCTAAACTCATCAGTTACAGATGAAAGGGACAAAACCAAAGAAAAGGAAAAATAAGACACTGACAGTGAAGAGAAGTAATCCAAGGAAGAGGAGAAAAATGAAAGTAAATGAGCAGAGAAACGCCGAAGAAATGGAGAAGGGAAATGACAGAGAATGATAACAAGTATTCTAATACTTCAACAAAAAATATTGATAACACAATGGTGAAGAGAGCTTTAACAAGCAAGCAAATGAGTTAGATGACAAAGTTACCAATAACACCCTGACAATTCATGTAGACTAGCATGAGTCGGGATCAAATGAGAGAGAAAAGGAGACAATTACTAAGAATGTTTCTTCAAACCTGATGGCCAATGAGGGTAATGATATAAATCTCAATGCAAATTATGATAGTTGTTCTTGATTAATTCTCCAATTTATATTTAATTTCGCTTATTTTTATGATTATGATTCTATTTGGGTGTGCAATGAGTCAAACCGTGCAGTTGTTAGCACGAGTCATATGATTTTGACTACATATTCATATGTATATCTCAACTGCCAAACAAAATTCTTGGAAGCATTCTCTGTTGAGGCAAATTAGACTTTTCTATTACATTGATAAATATTTATTGCTCTTTACCGTCTTATACGTCAATGGGTCCCCCATATAACATATTTTAATTGTCATTGTGGGTTATCTCATTTAATTGTTCATTGTTAATTTCTCTTTTACTCTTTTTCATTTGGATACCACATTTTCAAATATGTTTTGATATCTAAAAGGCTTCTTTTTCATGCTCCAATTATATGCATTAAAGACGCTCAAGACTCTTATAGATGATTTATGTAAGTCAGTTGTTTCATTAATCTATGCTTAAAGTGTAAAAAGATTTTCAGGTGCACTGAGCTGTCACAAAAGATGGTTTAGAGGTTGCAATGAAAATTCAATATCCTAAAGTTGTGGATAGTATTGACAGTGGCAGTGACAGTGACAGTCGATTAACTCTTCGGTGCGTTGATTTATACACAAGTTTAAAACCATGGTGGTTGGTTTGTTGGAATCTCTACTTGATTTATACCGTGGTGGGTCGGCGGTAAAAGTGGGTTGATTGAAGTGAAGCTAAAAGTGACACTACTTATACACATGTATTCAGTCAGTTCCGCATCTCATATTTTTCTTTTGGGGAATATGGTGGGCCGAAGTAATAGTGGTAACTTCTTGCCGGTTCGGCACAAGATCTGCCAGATTATTGGATTCCGGAGACAACTTTGGACAAAGTTCTGTCGGCACAAGTATCTAAGTTACGACACTGGCTACCGCCACTCTCTTATTGTTGTGAGTGTGCATTTAATATATTTAAATGTTGAGAGGGTGCATTTAATATACTTAAATGTTTTTTTGCAGTTTAAAGATATTTTTTTTTATCTATTTGTGGCATATAGACCTGACTTAAATATTGTTTAAATACCTACATGTTGTTGACATATGCATTTGTCAAAGGCGCAGTTCATGTCAGTGGTGGTTAGTTTTAACAAGTATGTTGCTTCAATTCTCCCTTGGGATGTTATTTACTAATAGTTATGCTCTTTAAGAGACATTTTATTAGTTCTGTTCTTATTTTGATTAGGTTCACATATGCTTTTACATCGTTATCATATGGAAGCGGGATATAAACCAAGATAATCCCACTTTAACTTTAATAATTTGATATTTGAATGTATTATCCACAGTTTATTATCATATCGCATTTGGTGATTAGTGTTCAACTATTTTGTTATCGGTATATTTATGGACATTGGAAAAGCATTTGATCCTGAGTTTTAACACTTTGTATTGTTCATTTTGTATTGAAGTTTTGAAGCATCTACTATGCAGTTATATACACGAACATAATAACACTACAAACTGTTACTAAATTACATTTGATGATCACGGTCATGGATGCTTATTACCTAATGTATATTTTGTTTTCCTGATGTTTATATTAGTTTTGGTTTCTTACTATATTTGTTTGTACAATTTTGACAGAGCTTATCACGGTCGTGTGCATTATGGAATGCTTATTACGTAAGGTTCAACTCCATTCGTCCCGGTGCCCCATGTGGTATTCTTTCTTTCTACGTTTTAGAACTCCACTTTCTTTCTTGGGGCATTCCAATGTGAATTTCAGTTATTAAGATACCAAATGGCATCAATTAACTTTTTTTTCCCTTTTCTTTCAATTATCATTATATACGTCGGTGAGTTGTTGGCATTGGATCATCAGATTGAGGAGCAACAGAAGTCAGAGCATCGGGGCCGAGAAAGTCAACTTGAGCAAAAATTTTAAAGCGAAGAAAAAGAAAATACTCGAGCCCTGTTGCGGGTCGATGCCTACTGCTGCCCCTATATCAGCAAAGATGTTCTTATACTCTCAAGCCCTGCCAATTTAGCCTTTCCGATGTCGATGTCGATGTCGATGCAACCCCGCCTATGTTTAAGAGAATTACCAGGTATGGTTTCAAGCTAAACTCTTCCACTTTACTTCCTAAATCCAAATGCTAAGCTTCATATAATGGAATATCATAGGTGTTTCTAATAAACCCTCTATCAGAATATGCTAGCATAGATAGATTCAAGTACACCATCGTTTATATTACTAAATAATAACTGTATTTTCATCTTAAACCTAAGCAGCAGCAGCCCCTAAAAAGTTTGTGAGGCAGTTGGGGCCATAAGCAGTTAAGTTTATTATGAAAGTATGGTTGTTCGAATAATATTTAATTTATTAGAAAAGCTGGAGTGAAGATTTATTTGGCAGCTCAACTGTGATTTGATTGTAAAGAGAAACTGGTGTTAATTCTGTTATACCCAAGTGTATTTGGGTGTTTGATGTGCATATATGTATGAGAACAAGTTGTGTAAGAGGATGTAATTCTTTTCCACATCATTACAGTTAGTTGATCTTATTAATGTCTTTTTCATTTTTATTGATATATTGCAATGCTTTCCTTGCAATCTTAGTTTGCTTCTTTCGAGTTTTAAGTAAATTGTCATGTATCTTATTTTTAATTGTTCAATTATTTATATTCATGATCTTTACCTAAATTACTCAGGATTTCGTGTGATAACTTTTATTCATGTGTGGTTTATGTGGTATTTTGAAGTAAATAGTTTACTATTACAAGTTTACATGGTTTGTTTCTCTCTTTTTGATCGTCCAGATGTGTGTAGATAATGGGATGGAACTTGCATAAAATCTTATGTTAAAGAAATGGGATTTATTGTGTGTGATTATTGGTTGTCAGATAAAACATAATTTTCTGAATAAATAGTCAGGTATTTTATAACACTTTTAGCTGTTGCGGGTCCTCAACGTTAGCGTATATGATTATATTTTAATGATAAGTATTTAGTTTTATTGATTAAGTTAGATGTTGCAGGTCCTCAACATTAGCCACTGAATAAGTATTCAGTTTGATTTACTACTTTCATATTGTGCCCATGGTCACAGTGGCAGTCCGAAGTGCAACCGAATGCTGGATACTTTCATATTGTGCCCATGGTCACACTGGCAGTTTGATTTATTACTTTCATATTTTTTTTTGTCACACTAATAGTGATGGGCCAGATTCTGCACCCTCTTTTCTGCAGGTGCCGATATTAAGAGGTCAACGAGAATGGTTTAAAGATCTGATGGAGTAGGTAGGGGATTTTGGCCACGGTTTAAAGATCTGCTGCATGTGTCATTCTAGGCCCGCTTAAAGTAGCAGCACAAGGCCCTTACACCGGCAACAACAGCCGTTCTAGGCCCTTAAAGCATCAGCAACAGCCGTTCTACCCCAAGAGAAGAAGATTCATGCCCACAACTGAACGCCTGGAAGACTACCCAATGCTTTCACATAACTTGGACAACGAAACATGAGGTGTTGTTTACATGTATCTCATTCGTTTTGTATGTACCATTTTGGAATGGCTTTTTATACAAAGTCCTTGATAAATATTCTGTTCTTTTTGAATAGTTTTATGAAATAAATACAATCGATTATATTCTTTTTAATTGTTTATAGTATAGTTGTTTATGTTTGTCTCCCATTAAATAGGACATATTGTTCTATAAATAATAGTATAATTATTATCGGTGTTGTGCCGCACACAACTTTGCAAATTATGACCATTGTTTTAAAAAATTACACGTTGTTTTGTTGGGGGATGAATTTTTATCCGTTTGACAATTACATATTCTGGAATTTTTTGCCGTTTTGCGATTACGTACTTAGGGAATTTTAGTTGTGCCTTCAGGCACGGGCATGTACTAGTATATATATATGATATGATATGATATGCCCCAAGTGTCACCTCGGCCCAGAAACTAAAGCCTCGGCCAAGACATTACTGAGGTGGAAAACGCTTCGAGACCGTGACAACAGCTCTCGTCCATAGCAAGGTCGGCCCAGGACGACACCACCACCAACCCCATCATGGGGGGCACTGCATGTATCATAAGGGTCAGCGACAATTCAGTTCACCTGGGGATGACAACCTCGTCTTGGAGTTGGCCGAGGTCGCAGGAAGTCATACTTTTACCAAGGTCAGCCTCATCAAGAAATCAGTCGATGTTCCAAGCACATACCAGCTCAACCTCGGCCCTGGCCGACCCCAATCCCTTGTCTCGGCTTAACTTAAGCCGAGAACTTCATGGTACATCTCGGATTGAACGAGCAACTAGACTTTATTAACCTCATCTTCTCTCAGGCCAAGGTCCTGACCAAGCACGATGGCCGAGCACCTATTGACAATTGGGTAAGGACATGTGGGCACAAGTCAGTTATAAAAAATAATTCCCCACACGTGGGGAGAATATTTCATCATCATTCTCTACATGTGACAGTGACAGATGTTTTCTTCATATTGGTTAGATCAACACACACATACTCATTGCATGCATGGGGGTACATTACACCCCCCAGGTACTATATATAGAGGTCATCCTCTACCTTACAAAGGATCCGAAATTAGAAACCCTAGCTGAAACTTTGTTCAAATACACAATAAAGAGAGAAAGCTTGAGAGTTTGTATCTATGGCCATTAGAGCCCTCACACAGTGATACATATCATACACTTGCATAGTGGATGTAGGCCTAACTGGCTGAACCACTTATATTCCTGTGTGAATCCTCCTAACCTCACCTCCTTCTACTATATGCCTTTATGCTGCCATTGTTAACCTTGAATTGAGCTTACAAACACCTTGAAGGGTGGTGCTATTTCTAGCATCATCATTTTGGCACCGTCTGTGGGAACGAGAAGCTGTCTCTTCCTATTTTTCTGCATAGCCTCAGCGGAGACTCTGGTGGTGAACCAAGCCTCACCCCTTGCATGGAGTTGTTTCACCATTGAAAGAGGTCCTTTAAGGTATTAAGCTCACCTACTACTCAAGCTCTTTATTGTTAACACATGGCACCGGAGTTTCCACCGCCTCTTCCGCCGCCTGGTGGGGGAGGGCCCAGTTCCATCTAGGCACCGCCTTAGTCCGAAATGGTGGAGGTTGCTGCAGCCTTGAGGTCTTTGGCTGCAATGCAACAAGCTATGTAGGAGAAGTTTGCACAGCTCAGCCAAACTATGATGAAGCCACCTGGAGTCTCACCGGATATGATCACTCCGGTGGCTGTCCAGCCACATCCTGACACCAGGGGACCACCCCAGGCACCAATGAAGGACCAGCCTGCACCCCAGCGAAGGAGGGATGTTGCTGACCCTAGGCGCTTATGCCTGGGGAGGCAAGGAAACCCTTGCCCAGAGGACAGGTATGACGATCTAGAGGCGGAAGAGGTCCCAGAAGATTGTTGGGAGCCGTATGAGGTTTCGAATATTACGATTCGTCCTCTTCAACAGAGTCGAGTATGTGTTGGCCGAAAAGCTGAAGAGGCCCAACAACGAGGATCAACTTTTAATCGATTGAGTAGAGGGTCAGCCTTTGAGAGGTTGGGCCCAGTAAATAACCTAAGACAGAGGTTACCAGGTCAACAAGTGCTTCTAGTAAAGAGGGGATAGACCAGGTCGGCCTGACCAAGTCCGACCCCGTAAAAGAAGGGGAAGAGACCAGGAAGAGGTCAACAGCCGACGTTGTGCTGCGGTAAGGGAATCCTCAGTCCATCCCTTAGAGGTGGCTGGGGACAACCTCAGCCAGACCGATGGTAGGAGACCATAGAATGACTCTATCCAACGCCTTGAGGAGAAGATAGGAGACCTCATCAAAAGTAGGGACCCATTACAAAGGGGTTACTCAGAGGGCTCTCCATTTGTGGCTAGGATAGTGAGCTTCCCGACTCCTTCTAAGTTCAAACCTCCCGTGGTGTCTCCCAAGTATGATGGAAACACCAACCCTACACATCACATCGAGATGTATCAGTCGGTAGCAGACATCTACTCAATACCTGATGATATGAAGTGTAGGGCCTTCTCTGGGACCTTGACAGGAGCAACACACAACTGGTTTACTTCTCTTCCGAAGAACTCAATTGAGAACTTCAAAGGCTTGGATGAACGATTCATTCATAACTTCTGCTTTGGGGTGACACCTGAAAAGAAGACCACTCACCTGCTGTATGTCAAGCAGGGCAAGGACGAGAGCCTAAGAGACTACATCGCCAGGTTCAACAAAGAGAAACAGGAGGTTAAAGATTACGAAGATAATATAGCCATGATCGCCCTCATAGGAGGTCTTCAGAAAGGGAAGCTGTTGTGGAAACTCATGGAAGGACCTCCTAGGTCTTTGGCAGAGCTATTGGCAGCTACGGGAAAAGTAATGAATGCCTAAGAGGCAATGGCCACCAAGTATGAGGATGAGAATCGCGGTAGCGGGAAGTCCCAAAGAAAGAAATATGGAAATAAGAGGTCAGTAGATGACAAGTTCGCTCACTATACTCCTCTATCTGTGAGCTATGAGCATATCCTCAATGAGATCAAGAATGACAGGACTCTGAGGTGACCAGAAAAATTGAAGGCTCCGCCACATAAGAGGAACAAAAACTTATGGTGTGAGTTCCACCAGGACCATGGCCATGTCACAAACAGATGCTTCGCCTTGAAGGATGAGATTGAAAAAAATGTTAAAATTCGGAAAATTGAGGAAGTATGTTGATGGTAAGACACCTAAAGGGGGAAGATATCACCTTAGAAAGAGGCAAAACGGTAGATACCGTGACGATGTCCCAGCTAGAAGAGACAATGATTCAGAAGGTGACGATGAAGACGATCCAGACATTCAGTCGAAAGATGATAACCCCCCGGTGAAGAGGGTTGGCATGATCTCTTTTGGTATTGACACCATATTCGAAGGACTTGCACGAGGTGGCCCTGAAGTGGCTGACACGAAAGCTCATGTGGCAGAGGCCAAGTCAGCCACCAAAAATGAGGTCATCAATCTAACGTCTTCCAATGCAATGCAGAAGAGAAAGAAGGTGGACATGGACACCCTTATAGTTGGGTTCTCCCGACTCGACTTTAAAGGTATCTTAGCCCCCCATGATGACCCTTTGGTAATAACAATAAGGGTGCATGGGTGCGAGGTGCAGAGGATCCTCGTGGACGGGGGGAGCTTAGTAGACGTGATGTTTTAGCCTTGTTTCAAGAGCCTAGGTCTTATCATAGCTAGGCTGGTACCCTATCATCATCCTTTGATGGGCTTCAGCGGTGAAAAGGTCAACCCATTGGGCATGTATGAGATGGACGTTCGGATGGGTGACGAGTGGCCCAAGAGGTTGACCCGGAAGATAAATTTTTTCGTGATGGATGAGAACGTCTTCTCGGCCTATAACCTCATCATAGGAAGAGTGGCCCTTAAGGAGTTTGAAGTTGTGCCTTCGACGGTCCACCAGATGCTAAAATTCCCGACCCCCTATGGGGTAGGGGAAGTGCAAGGTGACCAGACCATAGTGCGAGAATGTTACTTCAACTCGACCAAAGAGAGAGAGGACTATAAGAGGGAAGCCACCACCTACAGCATTGATATATTGGACCCGAGAGATGAAACAAAATTGGAGAAGGGAGAGGTCGCGGAAGACGTAGAATCCATCGCCCTCAATGAGGATGAGCTAAAAAAAGCCATCCAGGTCGGTAAAACCCTAAAGACAGAAATCAAGGAAGAGCTGATAAACTTCCTCAAGAGGAGGCAGAGTGTCTTCGCTTGGAGTCACACGAACATGCCCAGCATCAACCCTGAGGTTATGAGTCACAAGCTCAATGTGACCAAAGATGCCAGGCCGATCAAACAAAGACGAAGAGTTTACTCCAGGGAGAAGTATGAAGTCATCCGGGAAGAGGTCAAAAAATTGGAAGAGGATGAGTTTATAAGAGAAGTCATATATCCAGAGTGGTTATCGAATGCAGTCGTGCCCAAAGCCAATGGGAAGTGGAGGATGTGTGTTGATTTCACGGATCTGAACAGGGATTATCCAAAAGACAGCTATCCCTTACCTCGGATAGATCAGATGGTGGACGCTACTGCAGGACATGAGCACATAAGCTTCATGGACGCGTATTCAGGCTATAACCAGATCTTCATGGATGCGGAAGACGCAGAGAAGACAACCTTCATTACCGACAAAGGGACGTACTGTTACAAAGTGATGCCCTTCGGTCTGAAAAATGCAGGGGCAACATACCAACATCTTGTGAATAATATGTTCAAAGATCAAATAGGCAATACTATGGAGGTGTATGTAGACGATATGCTAACGAAGAGCTTAAAAGCTTACACTCATATGACAGACCTCGAAAAGACCTTCGATACTATGGACTTATACATGATGAATCTCAACCCAGTGAAGTGTGTCTTCAGGGTAGGAGCTGGGATGTTCCTGGGATTCATTGTCAATCAAAGAGGAATTGAAGCAAACCCTGAGAAAATCAAGGCTTTTCTTGATATGAAGACACCTAGGAGTATCAAAGACGTCCAAAGACTCACAGGGAGAGGGGCTTCACTTAACAGATTTATTTCCTGGGCAACGGACAAGTGTCTTCCGTTCTTTAAAGTGCTTAGAAAGGCCTTCCATTGGGATAAAGAGTGCGAAGAAGAATTCAACCAACTCAAGTCTTACCTTGGGTCTCCCTTGTTACTGTCTCGGCCCATAATAGGAGAGAAATTGTATGTGTATCTAGCAGTCTCCAAATCGGCCATCAGCGCAGCCATAGTATGGGAAGACGCTGGGATCCAAAGGCCTTTTTATTTCAACAGTAAGGCCCTTCAAGGGTCTGAACAAAATTACCCTCGAATGGAAAAGTTAGCTTACGCCCTGATACATGCTTCAAGGAAGATGAATCCCTACTTCCAAGACCACTCCATGGTTGTCCTTACTGACTCACTACTAAGAAAGGTCATGCATAAACCTGAGAAATTTGGAAGGTTGATGACTTGGGCCATTGAGTTGGGGGAGTATGACCTTACCTACCAACCTAGGATAGCCATCAAGGGGCAGGTCCTCATGGACTTTGTTGCTGAATTCACTTGGGAAGAGGATGAGGCCAAGAATGACCTAAAGGGTGCTAAAGGGTCAAATAGCAGTGTCTTCCTGGACTAGAAAGTGACGACTCCCAACATCTCCCGAGATCAGGAAGAGGTCGCGTCCAAAAAGATCAGGAACAGAGTAGTGGAGAACGAGGAGGACCGGTACCTCTTCAGGTAGGGAGTCATGTCAGAGGGGGCTTTCTCATTAGATACTGACATTCGGAACCTCTTCATTGATGGTTCCTCATGTGATAGCGGAAGCGGTGCAGGGTTGATACTTTCAGCCCCAGATGGTACCAATATTGAATACGCATTGAGGTTCAACTTCAAGGCATCTAACAATGAGTGGGAATATGAAGCTATGATAGCAGGTCTCTCATTGGCAAAGACTATGGGTGTAAAACGACTCCTACTTCATAGCGACTCAAGGTTGGTTGTCAATCAAGTATTGGGAGTCTATGAGGCCAAAGATGAAAGGATGGCCATGTATCTGAAGAAGGTGAGAACGATGTTAAAATATTTCGAAGAGACAAAACTGAAGTGAGTACCTCGACAAAGTAACAGCCACGCAGACGCGTTGGCAAGGTTGTCCTCGGCGATGAAGACAGGCGTCAGAAGGACAGTTCCGGTCGAGGTCTTAGGAAAAGTGATCATTGAGGAAGAAGAGGTATGTAACCCTTGTCTCAACTTGAACGTAGGAGACTCATGGATGGACCCCCTCGTCAGGTATATCAGAGAGGGAGAGCTGCCCAAATCGAAGTTAAAAAGGAGGAAATTGAGATATAGGGCTGCCAAGTTCTCGATAGTAGGAGACGTCCTGTACAAGAAGGGATTTTTGTTGCCTCTCCTCAGATGTGTTCATCCCACCAAAGTTCCCCAGGTCTTACAGGAATTTCATGGGGGTTCTTGCTCCAGTTACATAGGAGGAAGACCCTTGGCCAAGAGAATCATTACACAGGGATACTGGTGGCCAACCTGGGCCAAAGATATTGCAGCTGACGTAAAGAGGTGTGATAAATGTCAGAGATTTGACGCTATTCCACATCAACCTCATCAACCTATGACGTCAATCACCTCTATATGTCCATTTGTAGTATGGGGAATTGACTTAGTAGGACCTCTACCAAGAGCTGCCAACAATTATTGATTCCTGATAGTTGCCATTGACTACTTCTCAAAGTGGGTGGAGGCAGAGCCAATGATAACGATCACAGAGCAGAAGACCTTCCAATTTATTTGGAGGAACATCATATGCAGACACGTCCTCCCAAACACTCTCATCTCGAACAATGGGACCTAGTTCAAGAACTCCTCTTTAGAGAAGTATTGCGTAAGATTGGGATAAAGTAGTTCTTCTCATCTCCTGGCCGACCTCAGGAAAACGGTCAGACTGCGGTCACTAACAGAACAATCCTCGATGGAATCAAGAAGAGGTTAGAAGAAGCGAAGGGAAGATGGACTGAAGAGGTCTACGCTGTGTTATGGGCCTATAGAACCACGACAAGGACACCTACAGGAGAAACCCCGTTCATGCTTGCACATGGCTCAGAGGCCATCATACCAACATAGGTGGGACTCCCTACTCACAGGGTTCAGATTTATGACCTTGGCAAAAATGGGTAAGAAAGGAGGCTAGACCTAGACCTGATTGAAGAGAGAAGAGAAGACGCAGAGATCAGACAAACAGCTTACCAGCAAAGAGCAGCGAAATTCTACAATCAGAGGGTGAAGTCAAGACCCATCACTGTGGGAGACCTAGTGCTGAAGAAGACCTTACAGAAAATAAACAAACTCCACCCAAACTGGCATGGTCCCTACAAAGGGACTGAAGAGGTTGTTCCTGGCACCTACAGGATAGAAAACCTAGAAGGGGAACCTTTCGCTAACCCATGGAATGATGATCACCTAAAAAGTATTACATATGATGTTGCAAAGAGTTATGTAAATGTACCATCTTATTATGAAGAGGTTATTAATGAAAGATCAGTTTCCATGACGGTTCTTGCTTCATTGAGCTCTAATGTCAGATATTATGAGGATAACATCTTAGGTGATGACCTCAGACCCTTATAATATCACTCATTGGTGACAAGGTCTGAGGTCAAACACCGTAATGAGATGACCTCAGACCCTTAACATCATTAATTTGGTGAGATTAATTATGAGGATAACATCTTAGGTGATGACCTCAGACCCTTATAACATCATTCAGTGGTGACAAGGTCTGAGGTCAGACACCATAATGAGATGACCTCAGACCCTTAACATCATTAATTTGGTGAGATTAATTATGAGGATAACATCTTAGGTGATGACCTCAGACCCTTATAACATCACTCAGTGGTGACAAGGTCTGAGGTCAGACACCATAATGCGATGAACTCAGACCCTTAACATCATTAATTTGGTGAGATTAATTGTTAGGATAACATCTTAGGTGATGACCTCACTCAGTGGTGACAAGGTCTGAGGTCATACACCATAATGAGATAACCTCAGACCCTTAACATCATTAATTTGGTGAGATTAATTATGAGGATAACATCTTAGGTGATGACCTCAGACCCTTATAACATCACTCAGTGGTGACAAGGTCTGAGGTCAGACACCATACTTGGATGAACTCAGACCCTTAACATCATTAATTTGGTGAGATTAATTATGACGATTTCATCTTAGGTGATGACCTCAGACCCTTATAACATCACTTAGTGGTGACAAGGTCTGAGGTCAGACACCATACTTGGATGACCTCAGACCATTAACATCATTAATTTGGTGAGATTAATTATGAGGATAGCATCTTAGGTGATGACCTCAGACCCTTATAACATCACTCAGTGGTGACAAGGTCTGAGGTCAGACACCATACTTGGATGACCTCAGACCATTAACATCATTAATTTGGTGAGATTAATTGGAGGATAACATCTTAGGTGATGACCTCAGACCCTTATAACATCACTCAGTGGTGACAAGGTCTGATGTCAGACACCATACTTGAATGACCTCAGACCCTTAACATCATTAATTTGGTGAGATTAATTATGAGTATAACATCTTAGGTGATGACCTCGGACCCTTATAACACCATTGTGGTGACAAGGTCTAAGGTCAGACTATTGATTGAGTTTAAACAATAAATCATTGCAACCAGACTTCAGAGTTAAAACATCATAAAGACATAAGCATTCAACAAATAAATGAAGTGAAAGATCCTCCTCAGAGGTCACCATACAGTGTTAAGATTCAAAAAATGAGAGTCAACCATGTTCTTCAAAAAGTACAAACATTCAGGGTTTACAAAATAAATCTTCACAATTGAACTTAAGGGTTGGAGGGGAGAATGCTTGTGTCTTCGGCCTGGTCCTAATGGACAACCTTGGTCACCTAGGTAGTATCTTCCCTGAGGTCAGTCCCTTCAATCTCCGTGCCGTCCAGTGTGGCAGTCTCAGTAGGCGCAGTAACCTCCTCCTCAACCTCTTGAAGGGCCTGGGTAAACTGAGGGTTGGTAAAGCCGAGGCCTACGAAATCAGAGGCCTTCAAACTTCCAGCTTCTTTATCCTTGACAGCCTCCCATTTGATAGTGGATTTGATACCTCTTTCAAAGTACTCAAAGTCGAAGCTCACAAATTCATCAAAGGTTTTATAGTCATCCAATATCCCCTCAGAGGCGTCTTCGAGGGCTGCCTTCACCGTCGAGTCAACTTTCTGCTGAAGGACATCGTTCTTTGCCTTCAGAGCGACAGTATGCTCCTTCTTGAGCTTGGATATCTCCTTATCCAACCCCTGCACCTTCTTCTCAGACTCTTTAGCCCCAGACTTCAAGCGGTCTATTTCGGTGTTCAGTGTGCTTTGTACCTTCTCGGCCTCTTGCCCCTTTTGGATGAGGGGCAACTTCCTCAGAGTCCAGTTGGAGAGATGGTGCATAGCGGCCAGGCCCTGCAGAATTGTGTGACCATGTATGAGTTGAAGATCAAATCAGAGGATACACTTGGAAATTACAAAGAAATATGAGGTCATACTTGAATGGACCTGTGGAGGCCGAACGCAACCAGTAGGGGCGTATCTAGTCACCGGAAGAAACGTTTATCGGCCTCGGTCATGGTAGAGCCGAAGGCATCCAGAGCCTACAGACTGTGGCCTACGATGCTGTTGTTAATATTAAATTCCTCTATACGAGTCGCCAATGCATCTACAGAAGAGATGGGGATAGCAGAATCCCCACCCTTTTTCTTCTGCCTCTGGTCCTTAGGGGCTTGTTCGGTAGAAGCCCTATTCTTGGTGGCTTGAGGCTTCGAGGTTGAGGGTGATGGAGGAGGAGCATTAAGACCTACCTTCTTCACGAGCTTTGTTAAACTCGGAGCTGCTATTTCCCAAAGCCCGTCTGAGATATCCTTCGGACGCTCTGCAAAATTGAAAGGTCTGAGTTAGAAGATCAGACATGCATAAACTCAGAGGTTTAACTTGGAATAAAAAATGCTTACCAAGCTCGGCAAGAGGACTTCCACCTAGACCAGTCTCAGAGAGGTAGTGGGGGGTCATCAAGTGTTCGAATTTAACAAGCAGACGATGCATCCCCTGATCTTGAAGGGCTCTTACCTTCTGAAGGTTATGCAGGCTCAAACCAAGGTCGGCCTTCGCAGACATTGTTACCTTACCCCATCTTAGGGGCATCCTCGGCTCTAGCAAGGAAGAGGGAACACATGGACCAGATTCCCATGGCCCTGAAGTGAAGAAATATCGAGGCTTCCAGTTGTGGTTGGAAGTCTGAGTTACCTGGAGCATCTTTTTCTCAGGCCTCCGAGCTACAAAATGATAGTAGCTCGGATGGTTTTTGGTAGAGGAGGGGGACATAACAACCAACAAAGACCTGAACTGGAAGGTCCAAGTGGTGAACTGCCCTCCATAGGACTATGGCCCCAATTATGACCCTCCAAGCATTAGGGGACAATTGGGAAGGGGACAAATTGATGTAGGCCAGGATGGACCTAATAATGGGATGGATGGGCAAACGAAACCCTAACTTAAACATCTGCTCATACAAGCAGATCTCACCATCTCGGCCGTGGTAGGCCCTCTCTTCCCTCAGAGGTCTCCTAAGTTTTATGGAGGGGCTGATGGAGTAGAGATATCTGAAGCAAAGAAGGTCTACCTCAGTAATGGTACTCTCGATCTCGGTCGCCTCAGAGACGTCGACATCACTTTCACCGTCGTCATCACCGTCATTGTCTAACTCAACGTCGACCTAAGTAGACGTTGATGGATTACTTGGGAATCTCTGAGCGAACTCAGCCCCGGTGACGTCTGATAGGGGAATGGCGTCAAGAATGGGTGGAATAGCCACACTCGGCTCAACAATCTCAACCTCTGAGGAAGAGGACGAGGTGCTTGAATTATTATGGGACGAGGCTCGGCTAGAGACCTTGGCTTGATCAGGGGCCTGATATTGCTGAGTTGTGAAGTCCATAGCCTCCCGGAAGGAATCTACAGACATAGGGTCTGAGGTGGAAGACTCAGATGTAATACCCCGCATTTTTATCGATATTTATTTATGGGATTAATTAAATTAAATGTGTATTAATTGAGAATTAATCCGGATAAAATACTAACGAGATGTGAGTTGGTATTTGATTATAATGCGTATATATGGCAATATATGAATATTGAAATTGTCGCGAAATTAAATACGGCAATTTGGGAAATTTTGTTAGGACGCGTGTGACAGTCGCGTCAGGAATATAATTATTTTAATTAAAAAGCGGATTTTATTTTTATCAACCGTATGGTCATTTTGAGTGCGCCAACGCGTCCGGAAGGGTCGAAATAGTCAGAAAACACTAGCCGAGGTTTAGTTTGGGTCCCGGGGCATTTTTAGGCCAAACCGGCAACCCAAAAGGGTAATTTGGTAATTTCAAAATTTTGGTAATTAAAACCCACGAAAATTAGAGTTTAATTATGATTTATCATTCAACCCACCAACCCATTATCAGCACTAAACTAAGTAGTGGGCTACGGGAGAAGTTTAGAAAAGAAGTTAAAAGTCCAAAAATAAACCTCCACCTCCATTTGTCATCTTTGGAGAAGAAATTGTAGAGAGAGAGAGGAGAATTCTGCAGAGAGAGAGAGTGAATATCAACCATCATCTTCTATCATCTTCATCTACAATAATCTGAAGAACGATTAAGGCAGGTGATTTAATTACAATTGATTCAATGTTATGTTCTTCCATGTTTAGGGTAATTATCGAATTTGTCTTGGAACCATGTTAGGATTTGCATGTAGACATATTCTCGACGAATTATGAATTCAAAATATAACCCTTGATGATCTAAAAACAGATTTAAGAAGAGAATTATTAGTGTTCTTGAAAGAAATAGAAAACTAGGGTTCTTGATGAAGTTTTGATCCAAATAAAGCCCTTGGTTGATGATTTATTGGTTTTAGAACGTTAACAATGTTGTAGGATGGTTGTATGATGATATTATAACGTTAGATTAGAGTTTCATGCATTATAATGGAGTTTTGGGACGATTTGAGGACTGCAAAACGAAGCAGTCCGTAGCCTATCTGGTGCAATCGATCGATCGACATTCATCAGTCGATCGATCGACCACCATCGATCGATCGATGTTCAAGGTCGATCGATCGACCTTCCCAGATTGAGTAAAATTTTCCCTAGTTAAATGTTAATGATATTAACCCTTAGAAAACTATTATTGGAGACTTTATGAATATTCTTAGATTTAAGGAAGACCAGTAGGTATGGTTATAAAATTTGGACCTTAATTAGAATTCAATTTGAGGAATTATTCTAAAATCTAATGAAATTCGATGAGTGAGATAATATTAGGGTTAAAAGAATAAATTTGAATGATGTGATGAAATGAGGTTTGGGGCTGAAGTAAGGACCTTAAGAATAATGATGTTATATGTGGAAATAATAGGAAACTTAATAATCCCTTTGAGATAGGTCTTAAGTATAAGAAACTATGACGTGAGATGTGTCGACAGTCTACATTATGTATTATCGAAATACTTAAAATGTATAAAATTGGAATAATGGTATAAGGATGTAGAATATACCTTTATTATTATTGGGACATCTAAGATGTGTGAATGCTTAGTATATAACTTATGTGTATGACATACCTACCATACTTGCTATCACGGGAGGTTTACATTCTCTTAGGGCCATCTAATCTTTGTGTGCCCGGATTTAGATTGGTACCTCGAGAACATAGGTCAAAGAAGGACTTATTGAGATGTTAATAAGTTTGCTGATCGTGGGAGCGTAGGTAAGTGTGTGACCCATGTAATGTGACTGTGTTCGCCTCCATTGTTTGTGATTTGCTATCATCTGAGAACGATTCCTAAGAGATTCGGAATGCGTGATCCTTATGTACGTGATGTACCGGGATGGATAGCAGAGTATGTGTGCACCGTTGCTTAGTCTCGGGGTGCTAGTATTGTATATTTATGATGTGAATAATATACGGTTGGATGAAAAGACTTATCACGTTTATATAGTGTAATATAATTATTGTGTTGCACGACTAAAGATAAAAAGAGATAACCTATAATGCTTTGTATTTCTAATAATTGAGAATCCGGGAATTTAATGTAAAACTCTCTATTCAATTGATGATGTTGAAATTAAATTGCGAATCGAGTAGAAAGGTTAATAATTGTTTTGGTCTAGATAGATATGGGAATCACTTGTATGGGTACGTTTCGTTAGGAGTGCACAAGTAGTCGAGAGGTGAGTATTTCATGTGAGAGCACGTCCTAACATGTACTTTGCATTCATTGTTTTAAATGTTGTTAAAACACTTGCTGTTTTTAAAATATTCTCCACATTCGGGCTCTGACCCGTTTTCTTTCAAATCTATCTTTTTGTAAAAACCATTTTAGGTGCCCAGCCACAAGGACACCATGCATAGGAATTCTATACAGGTGACGAGCTGTAGCTGTTGTGGAAGTTACAGGGCCTTGACAGTAGACGCCTCCTTTTCTTCTTGATTCCATAATCAGTTTCATCATTTGTAGGGCATGTCTCCCATTTCTTTTAGAGACACTTTACATTTTAGTTATTCAGACTTTGGTTTGTAATTAATTCAGGATACATGCTATGGTTCTTATTTCAGTTCCGTATTTGGATTGTTGTGAGGAGTATTTCCTCCATACTTACTATTATTCGATGATTACTATAGTTGGACTTTATTGTGAATGGTTATGTTATCCTTTATATTTCACCTATTGCATGTTAATCGGAGTTAACTTAAAATTTGGCAACTCACTTTTTAAATACTAGGTCGTTAGTAATTATTAAAATGTTTTCGAGAGTGATGCTATTAACTGAACCAACTTGGCATTTTGTATTAATTTAATAAAGGAGTAGCTACCCGGTATTTAATTAGTCGGGGTGTCACAAGTGGTATCAAACATCGGTACTGGTTCGGCAGGGACCTCTGCTTGGCTAAATGGTTCCAATGGATCAGGGTATATCACCTTCAGGGGTGGTAGAATGATGGGTCTAAGGACTGGTAAAGGGAATAACGTAATCTAAGGATCAAACTACCAAACTTAGCAAGAACAGTACGCCTGAAAGTATGGAGATCTCACCAGAAAACTCCAAAACTCGCCGGAAAATGTAAAAGTAAGGGAAAAAGCATGGAAAATGAAGGAAAAGGAATGGAGGAAGATACCTGAGGATGGAATGGTAAGGAAAAATAAAGAGGACGCGAGGATCTCCACCAAGGACTTCGAACCAGAGCTTTCTAGAGAGAGAAACTGCTGCAGAAACAAAATCGTGTCAGGAAAGAGAAATGAGGAAGAAGGAGGGAAAAATGGGGGTTTAAACCCTTAAATATGGAGGCACGTTTCCCAAGGCCCATCATTGCCTTGGGAGCCCTAAAGGGTGGCTGACAACACGTGCTTGCCAGGCAAGCCACGCTCCAGCGATGGACAAGTGCCAAATGAACATTGACACATAAGAGAAAGACCTCGGTGGTATAGAGACCCCACAGTCACCTGCTCTGTCATGTAACTAAGGGTTGGGGGGTGATTGATATGCCCCAAGTGTCACCTCGGCCAAGAAACTAAAGCCTCGACCAAGACATTGTCGAGGTAGGAAACGCTCTGAGACCGTGACAACAGCTCTCATCCATAGCAAGGTCGGCCCAAACCGACACCACCACCAACCTCATCATGGGGGACACTGCATGTATCATAAGGGTCAGCGACACTTCAGTTCACCTGGGGATGACAACCTCTACCCGGAGTTGTCCGAGGTCGCAGGAAGCCATACTTCTACCAAGGTCTGCCTCATCAAGAAATCAGTCAATGTTCCAAGCACATGCCAGCTCAACCTCGGCCCTGGACGACGCCAATCCCTTGTCTCGGCTTAAATCTAGCCGAGACCTTCATGGTCCATCTCGGATTGAATGAGCAACTAGACTTTATTAACCTCGGCTTCTCTCAGGCCGAGGTCATGACCAAGCACGATGGTCGAGCACCTATTCACAATTGGGTAAGGACACGTGGACACAAGTCAGTTATAACAAATCATTCCCCACACGTAGGGAGAATATTTCATCATCATTCTCTACATGTGACAGTGACAGATGTTTTCTTCATATTGGCTAGATCAACACACACATGCTCATTGCATGCATGGGGGGTACATTATACCTCCCAGGTACTATATATAGAGGTCATCCTCTACCTTACAAAGGATCCGAAATTAGCAACCCTAGCTGAAACTTTGTTCAAATACACAATAAAGAGAGAAAGCTTGAGAGTTTGTATCTATGGCCATTAGAGCCCTCATACAGTGACACATATCATACACTTGCACAGTGGATGTAGGCCTAACTGGCTGAACCACTTATATTCCGGTGTGAATCCTTTTAACCTCACCTCGTTCTACTATATGCCTTTATGCTGCCATTGATAACATTGAATTGAACTTACAAACACCTTGAAGGGTGGTGCTATTTCCAGCATCATTAACATCTACTGTGACTAAAGGTAAGTAAGAAATGAATAATTATTTCAACTTGGGTATAAGTGTTTGAAAACGTGTGAAGCAAAATTGAGAAAACTTTATAATTAAATGAGGTTTATGTGAGAACTTTGCTTTTAAATAAAATTAACTTTCTTAACATTAGAAATTATCGGCATGAAATCTTATGAGTAACTTAAGATAAGTTAAACTGTTGGGAGTATTAATGCGATAGGTGTGCACATTAGAAGAGAGGTGAGAATTTCTCAAGGGAGTGCCGCACTAATATGATTGTTGCATTAGCCGGTAAGCATTTTAAATACTTGCTAAACTGAATTTTAAACTATTTTACAATCGGTCTCTGACCCATTTTCCTATTTTCTCTTCTATCTTGTGTATATATGTATATATTACAGGTGCCCAACCATAGGGGTGTCTTGCATAGGATCCTTTGGAAGGAACGTGCTGCAGCTTAGGTGGGAGTTGCAGGCTTCTTGATTAGACGACCTCATTGTTGATTCCACATCTAGTTTTATTTATCTAGTTGGGAATGTGTCGCCCTTTTTCCATTATTCAGTTGGTTTTATTAGAGAGTGTGGTTTGATTATTTCCAGTATTTACACTTTGGGTTTATTACTGTCAAGATGTTTTTCCTTTGAAGTTTTAAGTTGGAATAAATTAGTTGGATGCTTAAATTGATTGGATTATATTATTCCAGTATAGTTGTTGTGTGATTCTTAAACTATGGATTATGAAAGGTTTTAAATGTTGGTTTTAAATTAAAATCTTAAATTTATGTCTTAAAGAAATGGTTTTGTCACTTAGCTTAATTATTTAGGGTGTTTAATTTGGAAAAAAAATATTTTTACGATAGTGATGCTAAGAATGAACCAACCGTTCACCTTGGTTATAATTTAATAAAGGGCTGATCACCAGAATTTAATTAGGCAGGTTGTCATAGGTGGTATCAAAGCATCAGGTTGTAGTGTCCTTTTGAATCTGTACGACTTATATCTCTTTCAGGTTAGCGTTCTTGCTATAGAGCCCTATTTTTAGGATTGTTGTATTCTTTCTTTTACGATTACGTCTTCAGCTATTTGAGATTTGACAATAACTGTAGACTAATAAATTTATCTACATTTTAGATGCCTCCGAGACGTGAACCCAAGGATAGGCATGCCCAAGCCGAGTAACAAGCAACTCCGACTCAGGGAACGATGAACGCAACCGAGGTGGCCGCCATCGTTACTCAGGCGATGAATGCCGTGCTAGCGGTAGTGCAGCAGGTTCCAGCCCCATGTTCAGGCAGTGGTACCAATATCGAAACAGCTTCCTTCTGGAGTTAGGGATGCCTTCCAGCGCATCCCCCAGAGTTTGCGGGTAGTTCAGATATCATTGTAGCCAGCCAATGGAAGAAAGATATCCAGAGGCATCTGCGTATGTACGAGTGCATGGACGTGCAAAAATAGCTGTTGGCTTCCTTCAAGCTAGTGGGGGCCACTTTTCATTGGTGGGAATCCACCACCACCTTGGAGGAGAGGGATACTATCACTATTCAGTCATTTTGGGCACGGTTTGATGGCAAATACTTCCCATCCACCGTGCAGACTAAGATGAGGCGAAAGTTTCTAAATTTAAAATAGGAGAATTCGACTGTTGCTGAGTTTGAAGAGGAGTTCACAAGACTTCTCACTATAGTGCTAGATGAGGCACCCACTAAGGGGAAGAAGATACTATTGTTTGTATATGGGTTGGCTTGGAGGATCCGTCAGCATCTCATAGGCAATCTGTCACTAAGTACCTACACGGACGTACGCAATGCTGCTCTATTACACTGCCTTGATCACCGCTTCCAACTACAGGGAAGCAAGTGAGCAGGAGAGTCCAGCCAGTAGAGCAGGACATGGGGCAGTGGTGCTAGTGGAACACCAACATCTCAGGGGCAGACTCGTCAGCATGAGCAGAGTTCCCATCAGGGGGACCCGGCCAAGCGGTTCCAATCAGGTGACTCCAGGCTGGGATTTAGGGGATTCCGACAGGGCCAGCCTAATCAGTAGGGCCAGTAAGGCCAACATCGTCAGCCGCAGGATCAGCAGAAAGGCCATCAGGGCCAACAACATTTTTAGCAGGGCCAATGGCGGGGTGGTAATGGCCAGCAGGGCCGTAATCATCAAGGACAGAGGGGAGGGAATTTCAGGGGCCGATGCTTCGGGTGTGGAAAAAATGGACACAGACGCCATGATTGTCCAGAGGGAGAGAGGGCGCCACAGCAGAAGGGTGCCCGTAATGAGCCATAGAGGCCACTTTTTCCAGCCGCCCTACCAGCCATTCCAGCAGCTCTAGTGCAGCAGAGGGAGTTAGAGTACGAAAGTGTCTATAATGTCCACCAGGCAGCAGCTCCTCAGGCGCCACCCGCAATTAAGGGTACGTTTCCTATCCATGGTACTATGGGCCGGGTTCTATTTGATACTGGGGCGACACACTCTTTTATAGCTACTCACTTTGTGAAGGCCTTAGGGTTATTAGACACAATAGAGAGCACTGTGACATGCGTAGACTCACCACTGGAAAATGGATCGTTAATTTTCTTTATATGCCGGGGTGTGGGAGTAGGGATTGGTAGCTTAATCTTACCAGCAGACATGTTAGTCTTAGATATGCATGAGCATGACGTTATTATTGGTATGGATTGGCTCGCAGCATACAAAACCATGATAGATTGTTTCGGTGGGAGTATTGTCTTTGCCATTTCGGGGCAGGAGATATTTGTAGTGGCGATGCCTCGCCTAGAGGGGGGCTCTACCGCTCATTTGTATTACATAGAGGAGGATACCTCTAAGGAGGTCGTCATTCCATTAAACTCGATCTCAGTTGTTCGTGATTATTCTGATGTATTTCAGGAGATACCAGGACTACCCCCAGTCGAGAAATAGATTTTGTCATAGATTTATTACCGGATACTCGACCAATAGCACGCGCTCCATACCGTATGGCTCCGGCGGAAATGCGACAATTACGAGATCAGATAGAGCAGCTGTTAGTTTAGGGATTCATTCGTAGGAGTACCTCACCTTGGGTCACTCCAGTGTTATTTGTGAAAAAGAGAGATGGTTCACTAAGACTATATGTGGACTACCGGGAGCTGAACAAGGTCACGATACAGAACAAATATCTGTTGCCTCGAATCGATGATCTGTTCGACCAGCTGAGGGGAGCAACTTTCTTTTGGAAGATAGATTTCTGGTCAGGATACCATCAGCTATGTATTAGGGAGCAGGATGTTTCGAAGACTGCTTTTATGATGAGATATGGGTCCTATGAGTTCAAAGTGATTCCATTTGGACTCACAAATGCTCCAGCCGTATTCATGGACTTGATGAACCGAGTGTTCAGAGAGGTCCTAGATCAGTTTGTTATCGTCTTCATAGATGACATTCTGATATATTCACACACTGAGGAAGAGCATGCTGAGCACTTGAGGCAGGTTCTTCAGACTCTATCAGAGTGATTTATTTGTCTAGATCGTCCGAGGCTTTTTTTTGTTGTTTTTCTTGTAAATCATTGTGTTGGGTTTTATTTATTTATTTTATATTCTTACCGCCTAGATGCATGTTATAGGTTAAAAAGATAAAATTGGGTCAATCAGTTTTTCAGAAAAAAATGATTTCTTTTGGTGAACAAGTTTTATTATGTTTAATATGTTTAAAGTTTTGATTGTTAAAATTTAAAAATATGAAAACATATATTTTTTTCAATCCTTGCCAAAGCACCATCGGGCGTTCTCAGATATATTTACCATCTTTGGTCAAAATTTTACATTTAGTTTTGGAAAAGGTAACTATGTAATCAGAATCATAAAATTGATATATACTGAGCATATTGGCATTTAAGCCTTTCACTAACAGAAAGTCATTATGGATAGTAAGATCCTTTGCTTGAAGTTTACCTTTAATAATGATCGGGGATGAGTCTTCGTCACGAAAAAATACATTACCTCTTAAGAAGTTAGTCATATTTGTCATTTTATTCTTTTTCCCAGTCATGTCTTTTGAACAACCAAAATCTGGATACTAATTAACTCAGGATATCTCTGCCTTAAACATATTTATGACATTGTTGCACCTTAGTTTGGATAGCATGTCATCTTTTTTAACCCAAATGGCCCTCGTTTTAAAAGGTTTTCTAGCCTTTGATTTATAAAAGGTTTGGGGGGTTCTCCTTATTAACTACCTTTGAGTGCGAGACCTATTCCTTTTCATTCTAAAGCTACAGTTCAGTTTTTTATTGGTGTACCTTAAGAGAACATAAGTATTTCATCTCTTCCTATAATAGTTAGTCAATGTAGACTGGCATATATAGATACTTTTGATAACATTCAATAAGAGAGTGACCATAAATATCGAAATAATTACAGTATAAATGCGAGGATGTCTTTACTCTATCTTCTAAACCTTTGAAAATAGGCTTAGACATATTTTGAAAATTAGGTTTAACTTCAACCAATTTAAAGTTATACCCAAATTCTTTGGGGGGGGGGGGGGGGGGGGGAACATACTTCACTTTGTTATCAGGCTTCTGCTTTTGACTACACTCAATCTCAGTATCTTGTGATACTGTTTATTTCAAAAAACAATTCTGATATTGTTCACAATCTTGGCTTGGTGTGTTTGGTAAAGGCCTTGAGGAAATTTGTTCAACAACCTTTGTTAATTGCAGGTCTTTTTTAAATCTAAAGCTACTTTTTTTATTGGAGTTTATTTTGCTTGAACTGATTATTTTATCATATGCTTTCACATTAGTCTGAAAGTGAAGATATTTCTTGAAAATATTTATTGTAGAAATGAAATTTTTAGTTTCAGTCTCATCAACTCCGCTTTCACTACTATAGTCCTTTGCATTCTGCCTAATGGTATTACTTGATCTCTCTATGCATTCAGTCAATTATTTTTATCATTTTTTCAAGTTTAGAACTCTTTTTCGGAGTCTTAAAATACAATTCTTGAATATCAGGTAAATCATCATCATCATCATCATCATCATCATCATCATCATCATCATCATATTCACTAAGTGAGTTGTGTTAGTGTCTCCCTAATGATTTAATTTTGGGTTTAGGACTCAGGCACCCATTTAATTTGTCAGAATGATTTCCACTTTTACTCATGCACATGCTAAACTCATCTGAAGTATTAACAATAGAAGCATTGAATGTATTATTCACTATAGACATACTAGCGGGTATGAAATTAATAATACCATGAATATGTAAGCATGATTTATCACCAGAATACATTATTTTAGCATAAACATGCATGCATTATTCTTATATTTTAGATGGCTCAGACTCATCATCATTCGAGTCACTAGAATTATCCCAGTTCCTACACAAATGAACCTTAGGTGTAATCCTAACTTTAGATTTGCATCAATTGGCATAGTTTCCCATATTACCGCACTTGTGTCATTGAATATTACTTAAGTCTTTTGTAACACCCCGTATTTCTGAGGATTTAGAATTTAATTAATTTGGTGATAAAGGATTTAAATTTATTTGGAGGATTTAATTAAAATAGGGAATTAAGATTTATTTAATTCGGATTATAATTTTAAATTACATGTCATAGTTTGAGGTTGAGATTGGATATTTAAGTTAAGTAACTCTAATGATAAGTCTAAGTGCACGGTTGATTCCGGATAGCTCGAGATAGTCGGGAAAGAGTACCCGGGGGTAGTAATTGGGTCTCGAGGCATTTTTAGGCATAACAGAGCCCACACAGGCGTGTTTGGGGCATTTTAATTTAGCCTACAAGATTAATTTTAGGATTTGTGATATAAAAACCAAGTTAGAGAGTTTGTCGCAGTCACAAATAAAATAAGAAAACCCTAGTTGTAGAGGAGAAAAGAGGGATTAAGTGGGAGAGTTTTGGGGAGCTAAACCAAGAAAAAATTGGTGTGTTCTTCGTCAAATATTTGTCTTCTACAAAGGGAATGAGGCTCTATAAATTTATCTAGGCAAGTAGTTAAACATACTTTCAATTTAATTGTAGTATTTCAATTCATATCATAGTGGGTGTAAACTAAGTTCATTTTTGGGCGGGTATTGCATGAAAAATGGGTATTTATGAATTGGACATTTTAGTAGATTAAAGGTATGATTATTGTTGTGTTATGAATCAAAAGAGAGGATATATGTTGTCTAGTGGTAGATCAATAATCCATGTCATTTAATTTGGAGTTTGAAATAAATTTTGGACAAATCTAGTGTAAAACAAAATTATGAAAACCCAACTTAGATTTTTACTGTTAATGTGATAAATCGATGGTGATTAAGGGTTTCAATCATGGATTTAACCTATTAGGAGAGAAATTGTTGTTGGGTATGTTTGGATTAATGTTATGGGTTAGAATTAAAGATTGGAAGAACTCGTTAATGGATGAAATTACGATTAACAGCAAAACCCAGAATCGTGAGGAAGAAGAAGACGATTTATGCATCTTCAAGCGAGATTACAGGTTAATTGAACGCGATGAGTATCTCATTCAAATGAGATTGATTCCTTGTTTAAACAACCCTAGGTCAGGACATGGATAAATAACTTTTCATTACGAACGTGTGTCCACCAGTTTCGTATTTTTCTAATTTTTTTGAATTAGTTATGAATTTATTAGAGAAGGGTGTCTGGAACCGAAATTCTTTGGGAGAAATCAAATCTGGATTATTTAGGGATGTCCCTAGATGAGTGTAGGACTCTGGAAAATATTAAGTAACATTACTTTGACCTTGGAATTAGATGAGAATGAATTCGTGGTATGAATTCAGAGTGTTTAGGAGTAACAACACTCGAAAATATATGAATGGATTCGAATTGAAATTTTGGGTGAAATTATGATACGGGCTTGATTGAGATGTGCGTAGTATCTTAAATAAAAATATGAATGTAATATAATAATTATGGAATTAAGTGTTGGAGTTGTGACTCGGATATTTTTAGGCGAAGTGTTACAGGAGTTGGACATGGAGTGGCCGGTTTAATTTAGTATTGGAGATATATAATAAATTATCGAATATTGAATTTAAGGAGAAGTGTTAAACTAACTACTAGGATTTTGTGTAACAAATAATAAGAGATAAAGTTACGAACCGGATGAGTGAGTCGGGGTATAATAGTTGGGTGACACAACTTAAATGACAAATTAATTAACGTATGATTCATTAAGTTACAAGGATATAGAGTTGGGTATTGTTGGGCTAGTGATACGGGTGTTAGGCACGGGTTAGACGGACCTTTATTAAATATATGTCTACGGTAGTGTGATAGTATATATATATATATATATATATATATATATATATATATGGAAGTTTTTGAATTATCTACACATTTTAACGGTCCAAATGTGTGCCACCTCCTTACATATTTTTACACATTTTAATGGCTTAGATCACATCCTATTCCTTATAATATAGAGAAACTTGGGCTGCAACATAAACATCAATGATATCCTACCAATGCAACTAAACATCGGATGTTCGGCAAAACACCGAGGTGAGCATTTTACTCATTTTTTGCATTTTCTTTTTCATTTTCATTTTCATTCTGCACTTGGCCCATTCTTGATAGTATTACTCTTTATTTGGATTTCTGTAGGAATAATGATTTAAGTATGCAACATTTTTTCTATTACATATAATCAACTTGAATAAATAGTCATATTATCAACATGGAAAAACGTTAGTGATAATAGTGAAATCATAAATGAAGGTGATGACGAAGAGGAAGATGAATTAGTGTGACCAAAACAGTCATTTTCTTCATCAAAAAATCATAAAATTTAGGTTGAGTTGCCTAAACTCTATTCCCTATTTCATCCTCAAATTCCTTGATAGTTTCATCTTCACCATTCATACTTCTATTCTTCAAAAATATGTGACAAAGAACCCAATTTCCCATTTCAATGATAGGCTTATGAGTAGAGGAAGATGAAGTAGTGTGACCAAAACAGTCATTTTCTTCATCAAAAAATCATAAAATTTTGGTTGAGTTGCCTAAACTCTATTCCCTGTGTCATCCTCAAATGCCTTGATAGTTTCATCTTCACCATTCATACTTCCATTCTTCAAAAATATGTGACAAAGAACCCAATTGCCCATTTCAATGATAGGCTTATGAGTAGAGTTTTTGATCTACTGGGAAGTGGAGGATGCATGAGTTAAAATAAGTGTTTGTAAATAATGCTCAAGAATTGGGAGAATAAAACTCCATCTCTTAGTATACTTTATGAGTTTATAGGTTTACAGTTTCTGATTTGGCTTTGAAGAGTAAGGTTAAATCATGTTTATACTTCAAATATAGTATATGCACAACTTGAGGTTTTATCTCTTAAGATGGTATGGTTATTGTCTATTATCTTATATTTTGTTTGAATGATGTTATTGTTCAGAATGTTCTCAATTTTATAGTTTAGGTACTTCAACGAGAGGGGTTTCTCAGTGCAAAGAAGCTCCAATGCAAATAAGCTCCAGAAATAGTATAGAAAGAGAGTCTAAATCATTATTCTTTCTACATTATTTACTTATTTTTCTACGAGAGAGAGACCACATTAGTCTTTCTAAGTTTTGAAGATAAATAGAAGGATTTTTATAAGAGTGAAAGACGAGTAAAACAGGAGTTGGATTCTTTGAACTCAGATGTGAAACTTGCAATGATTTGGAAATAATTATCGCAGAGAAAATTAGTTACAACAATCAGATGAAGTGAAAAATCTGTGATGACGACAAAAACATGAGAGGGGTTTTATACAAAAAATGTCTCCCTTTTCTAATGGATCTACCATGTATTTTGATTAGGGGGTTTATATACAGATCTAACGCATCTAACATGTCTGAGGAGTTGGAAGGAGTGCGGCGTGAATACCCTTATGGAAACTTGGCAGGACTGCGGCATAATGAGGTTAAAGAACATCTGGGTACTGCCATTTTTAAGGAAGCGGGTGTTGTAATTTGTATTTTGCAATCAGTATGTGTCAGCTGATGATGTGAGCAAGATTATAGTGGAGAATCATATAAGGGAATTATGTCAAGATGTATGCTGGTGAAAAGAACTAAAATTAAAGGAAAAGAATCATGGAAAGACCTCATATCAGTCAAACTAAGCCACATTTTGAGATCCTAATAACAGTAAGAAATTGCATTTTTATCACATGTTTTATTTTGTTCTTAAAAATTTCTACATGACTTGATACTTATTTTGTGTTAGTAGAAAAGGTTTTGGGAATATCTCTAATAATGAGTGTTATCTTTACAATCAGACAATTTTGGAGCAAATTTTGATGTTTCGACGTTATTATGTGTTTTTTTCTACTTAACTTCCATGTAGATGATTTTATTGGAGCAAATTTTGATGCTTTTATGGCATGTTTGAAATTTCAGCATCTTTGGAATATTGGCTCTATTTCATCTAAAGCAATGTCAGTTATCTCTATCAATTTTGGCTATGTTCTCATTATATAAACTGTCTTTCACTCATCCAGTGAAAGTTTTCCATTTGTCGTCTATTGAATGTTTGATATAACTTAGTGTTTATAACAACAATGTGTTGTGTGCATAGGCATCGTAAGCACGACTGAAAGTTAATGTTAGGTATATCAATGCACAATAGTTATTTGTGTTCATCATAGATTCATATTATTAACTTAACTCAATTTATTCTCTTTATTCGTTTTATTCCCAATCTTATTCACAGTAGAAGGCTCTGCTTTTTAACATATATGCACATTTGGGAGTAAAGTGAATATTCATTCTCATCTTAATCTTAATCATTTATTAAAATAGTCATTCTCATCTTAATAATTCATTGTTTGTGAACTATTGCTATTGTATTCATTGAATAATGTTTTGGAGAGTGTTGGGACATCTAATAATTTTTTTTGACTTTTTTTAGTTTCCATTCCTTTCTTTAACTAAAGCACAAATCATCTTTAAAATAAATAAATATTGTTGGTTGTAGCATTAATATTGGCAAGCTATTTTTTTTTCTTATTCAAATCATGCAAGCATTAGTATAAATAGTTGTTTAATTATGTTTATTAAATCATTCCATCACCCTTAATACATAATACAAAGTAATCTTTTAGATGTTTATACTAATGCATCACCCGTAATACATATTAAGTCCAAATATGACCAACTTCTGCTCTCTTTTTTTGGTTTCTAAAGTATGAAAAACAGGGGCAGGAAGCAATTTCAAATAAGTGTACACTTTGAGGATGAAAATGAAATGAGTCTCGACCAGTTAGAACGCACATGGAGGTTTTTCGGCCATTTAATGATGATGACACACTTTGTTTTAATTAGTTTAAGTAGGTATACATTTTGTTTTTATTTTAATAGTATGTTATTGGTTCAAATCAATTAATTTAAGCATTTAGACACTTTGTTTTAGAAATGTGAATCAATTGGTTGAAATTTGAATAAGCAGTTATACATTTTATGATGTTTTATTGTAGAATCTCTAATGTTTCAGGTTTGTGCCACTTCGACCATGCAGACGAACAAAGTAGAGGTGAAATGTGGTGAATGTTTAATGTAGCTTGGAGGTAAATGAATATGTTGAATGTTTAATTCGTGATAGAATGTTATTATGCTTGACCTTATAATTTTCATGATGTTAGGCTATCCCCGTGTTTATTGATTATAAAATGAGGGAAAGTATTTGTTTATTTTGGTGTGTAACAGCAGAAACAAGGTCGAGAATTCGTTATCATAAAACACAATCTTACTAAAACTGAAATTTTAGAAATTTTGTCCTTGGAATTGACATGACCCTTGGTAAATTTCGCATGGTTTTCATAAAACATAACAAAATGGAACACCAATATCTCTTCAGACTTAATATCCTTCAAAAAAATTTCTATACTTCGGTATATATAAGGAATTCTCCCAAGCTCTACTTTCTTGATATTGCACCGACAGTGACCTTACTTGCATTTACTATGCAGCACCTCCAAGTTCCAAGTTGATAAAGGTAATCCTTCAAAATCTTTAAAATTAATAAATAATTAAACTATATAACAACTCTCAATTTTTTCTCATTTATCGTTCTCCCAGTGTGCATCTATGCAAGTAAAGCATGGACACTTTATAAATCATGGACCCCGTATGTGCCTGAGTTTGCATGTTTAGGTACAATCTATAAAGCATGGACACTTCTAAGCAGCACCGTATTGTGTTGGACACTAAAACTACGTGTTCGACACTTCTTGAATGTTAAACATGAAGTGTCATCCACCTCTTGAATGCCAAACATGAGATGAATATCTTAATTGTATTATTATTCATTGCCTTCTATGGAGGGGTCATTTCAAATGCATTCGAGAAATTATTCTTCTAATATGTTCTATCGCAACTAGATCCACTTATAGATCACTATGAACAAACTACCAATAGGGGATATGGTTGTAACATCAGCTAATGATAGAATATGAGGAGAGGTTGAATCGATCTGAACAGGGGGCATTGTGCAACTAGACCTGCACATCTGAGCTGCCATTTTAGGCCTGCTTAACGAAACATCATAAGATATTTAATGGAGACTAGAAACAGGCATCCTATCTAAGCTGGCAGTGTTGGTAGAGTTGTTAAAGGTATGTAAGCCATCTATTTAGATATGGATATTCTCCTCAACAGACTTTCGAGTAGATGTATGTCTGGGAGGATCAACAATAGCTTTGCATGAGGTAGCTTGAGTAGGACATGTAGACGCAGCTAAACAATCTCATCAACTAAGAGACTAGAGGGAACTTCTGTGGTGTTTCACAAAACTTAGTTTATGGACTTGACTATTTTGAATTTTTCTTTTAGTAAAATCATGTATTTGCGTTTAAAATTTTATTGGTCATTGGATCGGTTTTGATCTTAAGATTCATGTTCAGTTGTCTTCTTCTCCATTTACGCAAATTATGTGAGCCTTTGTTCACATATATTTTTGGTTTAATATAATTTCTTCCTTTTATTTCAAGTTATTGAAGTTCAAAAAAGTAATGGGTGCTTATATATCATTGATTTTTTTCATTTTCTGTGTGCAGGTTTCGTTGTGTCTTCAAATAGTAACTTTGTTACCTCGAGTTGGTTTTGGTTGAATTTATTTCCATAGTACATTACAGAGTTACCGTCGATCATCAAATGTGACAATGGTTAGTGCTAAATGAGAATCACTATTTCTTTTTCTCTTATCCAATCATTTAATATTTTTTTATTATTGGCGTAGGGTTCGTTCTTCATTCAAATTGTTGATTAAATTATTTTCGAAATTACTACATTGGTTGGAAATTACTAAGTAAGAATTTTTAGAATTTTTATATTCATTATTATTTCTTCACTCTGCTACTAACATTAGTTGTTTAAGTGTTACATTACCTATGATTTGTATATTTTAAGAACCTTTTGATATTTACAAGGAATATCTCCAACTCTTTATCTTTATTTTGTTAGTATCAAATTTGTTGACATATTCCAGTTGCTATTATGTTGCAGGATTGGGGTAAATGCAGTAAATGTCACAAGAATGTGGCGTGGAGACATGAGAATAAGAGCGTGCCACATAGATGGTGTATTTCTTTATTGGGACAGTTTTATTTTTTTAATGTATGCTTTGGTGGTAAGACATGTCTTTTCCTAATGATGGTATGACAAGTAGATCGAACCATATAATCATTTTGGACTTTTGATGTGTAATTGTAACTATTAAATTGTGGCTTTTGGGGTTTTGTAATGGTTCAACGAAGTATTGTTGACTATTTTTTATTTCTTAAATAGGGTGGATAGTCCTAAAAACAAAGGAGGCTCTGCCCAAAAATTTTAAATTGTTTACAGTTATTTGCATTGTAAAAAAACGTTTTGACTTGAATTACTTACGATTTAATATTTTGTAAAAAAAAATGTTGTTGGAATATTTATTATTTGTTAAACATGGTGGATAGTTCATAAATAAATGATATTATGGACAATTTTTTTAAAATTGCACATTGTTTTTTTGGGGGACAAATTTTTTGTCGTTTTGTGATTACGTATTTTGGAAATTTTCACCGTGCCTTCAGGCACGGGCATTCCGCTAGTGTGTATATATATAATAAGAGAGGGAAGTTTTTGAATTATCTACACATTTTAACGGTCCAGATGTGTGCCACCTCCTTACATATTTTTACACATTTTAATGTCTTAGATCACATCCCATTCCTTTTTACAAATCTATCCCTCACTTTTTTGGTTTCTCCCTTTTTTTCTCACAAAAATTACACTTGAATTAAAAAATGAGGGTATTTTTGTAATCCTCTCTCCCTTACATACGACACCCTCGGCTCTCTCCCTCATTCTCTCACCCCAAACCCACCCCCGTCGACCTCACCTCTGTCCCTTATTCTCTCACTCCAAGCACTAGCCGTCGCCCTCCTCCGTTCCAGTCAGGTATTCTCTCTCTGTTTCTCTCTCTCTATCACACTTACACATAAACAAACATAAACACGCACGCACACACAAACACACACGCGCGCACACACATGCAGTCACACATGCACACACACATGCAATCACACACGCACACACAAACACACACGCACCCACAGTCATTTTCTGGGTTCATTGGGTGCCGATTATGGGTTCTATGTTTTTTTGGGGGGTGCCTATTTGGGTATGTGACAAACCGCGATCCGAGATAAGGGGTGGCCAGCCTGATACTCAAATGTAAAAGGAATCATGGATGGATATCATTCTCAGCATCACAAAAATAAACTGAGTATAAGGGAAAACCACCCAATAAATCAGAAAACGGGTTGCCAAAAAGTTTAGAAATTTAAAACCAGTTAAAAAATTTAAATTAAACAACCCAATTTGACAAGCAAGTGGAATTCCAAAAGAGTATATATATAATACAACTAAAACGAATGTACACAAGAGGACCGAATAGGTTGTCGGTCCACAGCTACATACAACACGGTACGACAGTTTAATATCTCATGTAATACATTCATCAATCATATACAAAAGTTTGGGCCACACGCCCGAGTGAATACCCGATCATATATAGAATACAAAGATGAGAGCGTCTAATTCAAGGTCTTGTAATAATCCGCAAAATTTTATAGCCCGTCAAAAGCAAAGGGATGGGAATATCAAAACGGGCGTCCTTGCGGTGGAGCACCTGAGCGGATACAATCATATTCACCACAAGAAAAATGAACCGATCAGGGCCGGGTTTTATATGATCACCAGAAGAAATAAAAAGCATGATAGGTATGAACAGTTTTTCATGAATGACAAGGATGATAATATGGCATGATAACTAGCATGTTAAACTTACATTACAATTTAAGATATTTAACTTAATTATGAAATAAAATGTGATTTACATAAGAGAAATAAAAGTAAATAACTTTAATTTAAAACATTTGCTCATTAATCCAATTACCATATCCTTCTTACATTCCTTATTAAGAATAAATCCATTTATTCGGTTTAATCAAGAAGATATAATTTCCCTACATTAATTAAAAGTTTCCATCATTAATCATCATTTCCATTTTTATCTTTCCATTCCTTATCAGGAATATAATTTCTATCAAGTGCTCTTTATGGCACATATCTCAATCACATGCTCTTTATGGCACGTATCCATGCTCTTTATGGCATATATATCCATCAAGTCCCACTTGATGCGGAAAAGTTATATTCTCAAACATATAATGATTCGAAGACTGCCCCTCCGAGTATCCCCACTGGGCACGCCCCTAAATGACCATCATCTTCCAGGGCCTATCTATACAAGACAACTTGGGAACCTATCGCGATACGCCGGGAAGAGGCCATATGCCCGCGGGAGAGTCAAGACCACACCCGGAATCTCCTCACTAGTGCAGAAAACATATAAAAACCCCGCATATGGCCTAGGACTATATTCTCCCTGCATTCATTAGCCAGGGGGCATCACCAAGCGTGCGAACTTCCCTTATGATGTCATTTAGAGAGGTGTGTTTAAGTAAATTAACATTTACCAAGTTCATCTCATTATCATTTTCAATATTCATTACCAATTTCCATTTCCATTATCCATGCGTTTGGTTCTTTTTATTCGAACCTATCATTATTAAATAGTGTGGTTCATCTTATTCGAACCAATCATTATTAAAAAAATTGGGTTCATTTTTATTTGAACCTATTCCCATCAAATATCATCATTAATATTCCTCAAATTACAAGTCTCGACTTAGTCTCCAAATGATCATTATGATTCTATAATTCCCAAAGTTCATATAACTTCGATAAGACCCTAAGTCTCCAAGCATGGGCATTTAACTTCCTAACTTTTAAAAGTTTGAATAAAAGAAGTAATGCCTTATCATTACTTTAAACCTCCCCGAAATAAACCTCAGATGACCCAATTCTAGTCTAGGGTGGAGACCAAACTCAATTACTACTCTAGGACTCTAAGTTTACTTCTTTCAAGAAGGTTCCTAGGTTCTAATCCTAAAGAAAAATGATTAAAATTAGAAGAGAAAGACAAAAAGGAAAATGCAGGATTTTTGAATCGATTCGGCCTAACCGAATCGATTTGGGTTCAGAGAAGCGAATCGATTCGGACTATCCGAATCGATTCGGTCAGGAAAAATGACTTTCTGCATAAATGCCGAATCGATTCGGATGACCCGAATCGATTCGATTGACACAGACCTGGAAACTGCCTCAAGGCGAATCGATTCGGCCAGGCCGATTCGATTCGGTTCTACAGATTTGCCAAGTTTTGGCTATGGAGTCTTAAACTCCAAATTTTCTTCCAACACAAAACCAACCAACCCATCCTCATTTACTTCAACTTATACATCATAAATATATATAACTACCATCATCAATAACATTTATCATCCAAATCAACTTCTAAGGGTTTAATACCCATAAATCTAACAAAACCCTAAAATGACAAACCATAACAAATTCATAACTATCAAAACTAATTATTCTCCTTAAATCATATAGTAGCAAGTAGATAACTTGCCTTGATCTTGCAAATTCATATTTGATTTTGTGGAGGCAACAATCCAAGCTCCAATCTCTCTTTTTTCTCCAAAGTTCTCTTCCTCTCTCTACTCTCCCTAGGGCTCATTTGTTTGTTAAGAGAAAATAAGGAAAAAAAATGAGGCTAGCAAGACTTAATCGGTCCTTAAGTCTAAAATTCCAAACTTAAATGATCAATATGCGATATAATTACTCGCAAATACACATTTAAGCTATAACCAGTCAAAAGTGGCCGAAATACCCAAATGCAATATGGCACTTGTTTTGACTGTCTCGCACCTACCGGGACTAAATAAACCCTCCAAATTATCATTTGGAAGTTTTATAACTCATTTTAAGTTCCGGTTTCATATCAAACCAAAAATGTCATTTTATATCTTATGACACCATAAATCACCACATGGACATTTTTACCTACTCATCAGGTAATCATACAACATTTCAGTAAATATTAACCTTTTTCATATTAAGTTAATATTTACTCCATAATTCATCATTTATATAATTACTACACATAGTAAATAAATATAAAATAGGCTCTCAAAAGTGAGGGTTGTTACATACTCCCCCCCTTATGAGGGAATTTTGCCCCCAAAATTCAAGCGTACCTTGCAAGAAGAGATGCAGATACTTTTCCCGCATGTCATCCTCGCGCTCCCATGTTGATTGCTCGACACTGTGATGATTACATTGCACCATAATGAAAAGTACTACCCGCGATCTGAATCGCCACTCTCCACGCTCTAAAATAGCAAATGGTTGTTATTTATAAGAAACGTCAAGTTGCAACTCAATATCTTCGAAAGGAATGTGCCTAAAGGCACCATCACATCTCTTGGACTCAATACAGGAGAGATATGGAGCACGTCATGCACTTGATGCAAGTGCTTCGGTAAAGCAAGTTAATAAGTTACCTGACCCACCTTAACATTTATAGGAAAGGTCCAACGTAACGTGGTGCAAGTTTTCCTTTTTTCCCTAAAATGCTTAATGCCTCTCATGGGCGACACTCGCACCAACACTTGGTCCCCGACCTCCATCTCCACATGCCTTCTCCCGGCATCGACATAACTCTTTTGTCGATATTGGTTATACGAATGCGATTCCTAAAGGGCTCGATCTTTTGAAAAAGTATCCCGGATCATTTCAGGTTCGAGGAACTCATTATCTCCCACCTCCAACAAACAAGCGGGAGATCCACAAAGCTTACCATACAAGGCTTCATAAGGCGCCATCCCATCAGGGAATTTATACGAATCATTATAAGCACATTCACTGATGGAAGAAACTATTGCCAACTACTCTTGAAGTCAGGCACGCACATAAGGAGTATATGCCCCAGCATATGTTTTACCCTTTTGGTCTGGCCATCTGTTTAAGGATGATAAGAAGTGCTTAACCTCAATTCGGTCCCCATGGGCTCTTGGAACTTTGCCAAGAGTGGGAAATGAAAATCTTGTCTCGATCGAAAATTGTAATCAAAAGCACCCCATGCAGTCCAACAACCTCTTCATGCCCGACCACCAATACTGGCGGCGAATATCTTGACACATTCTTTCGTTACCCGGATGTACTGCAAGTTTAGAACCATGAGATTCCGCTATTACTTCCCTTCTTAAGTCTTTCTCGTCCGGATAATAAATCTCTTGGGTAAACTCACCCCACCCTTAAAGTCAATAGAGAAGGATTATGTTCCCTCGATCAGCAACTTGTATTTGTGGTCTTAACAACCCTTGCCTCTCCTACCACATCATGCAACAACCTGTTGCTCGAATGAAAGACTAAATTTCTGTCCAGGAAGTAGTACCTCCATTCCTACACGGAGATCATCCCCACGATGAATTTTAATTCAAACATGGGATAATACTTCTCACAAGTCTTAGCTTATGAGGTGCATAAACATTAGGTCCATGCCCCAGTATTATTACTGCCCATCCTGGCTGAGGCTTGTCAATTAAATCCACCTTCGAGATTAAAAACATGGGCTCAGGAGTGAGAGTCAATTCACCCTTTCATTACCTCGGTAACACTCTAACTACGAGATGCCTCATCTCCTTCGTCCTTATCTACCAAACCTCTCAAAATCCCCCACTTCTCGTTACTAGGGAACCAATCTCTCTTAGAGTTAACACACAAGCTATGCGTGGTCCACTCCCGACAGCCTTCCTAAACTAACGTCACATGCCCTAAAGGTCCTATGTCCAAATAATCCTAAAGTCTACCTACCTATATCCTATCTAAATCGTGTACATCTGATACTAAGTATATCCCTAGTGCCTAAGACGTTTCTCAACGTCCGACATTTGCTCGGTTTCATGCGTGGGACATCTCACCGAAGCAAAATCCAAACAAGGAACCCTCCCGTTACACTACTACCTCGCGTTATCGGTCATTAAGATATAAAGGTCTAAGACATATGTTTGGGACCGAAAATATTCTAACTCTCAACCCTACTAATAAGATTCTACTTCTATAACTTACAATAATTTAGATCGTTGAAGATTTTAACAAATCAGATATTCACTTTCCGTAAAGTCTTACAATTATTTACCCCACAATATATATACATCTTTTTAAATAGCCTCCTTATCAAGGCATAACCCGAAGTCTTAATTCGACTTCATATCCTAGTCTCCCTCGCACCGTTCAGAGGAGAGAACTATATACAATGCTTCTATTTCGCACTTTAATAGCCCTTACTCACTCTTCTACGTGATTTTCGGCAAAACCTTTCAACCCACCTCTTAACCAACAAAATAAAATAAAATAAAATGAAATGAAATGAATTAAAAGAAGAAAGAATAACATCTACCCATTCCCAACGTCGTCGAGGTTCACGCGTGGAGCATCCCGCAAAAGCAGAATCCAAACAAGGAACCTCTCCTATACGCTACTACTCAACTTTGTTGGTCGTGGAGACAAGGCATACCAATCACATACCCAATATCACATCTTACTCGACACAAGCATATAAAATGTATATATCATGAATATATGATCTGAATAAAGTAACAAATGTATATGGGAGGACTCGAGTAGAGGGATTTCCCCAAGATGCATTGTTAGCCCATGAGGGCATCAAAGTCCACGTAGTTCGAAGACAATACGAGGTGGGGTTTAACCCATAAATTGAACCGAATATTTTATTATATGTGCGCATGTAAAAAAAGGTATTTTAGCATGAAAAAATGTGATGAGAAATCCCCGTTTGGAATTTACAAGTGAAACCTCCTTTTCTTTTTCTTTTTTGGGTTTTGCTATGAAAATAAAGATGTGCGGATACTAATAACAAAAATTTTGGAATTAAAATGTGTGATGTACTTAAGTAAGGAACTAAACCAAAAATGAAGTAACTCATGTAAACATAAGAGAATTTAAAGACAAAGGGGAATAAAAAGACCTACTTGTGAAGACTTGAAGTAGATCTAAATTGTAGATTTGCTGATCTCAAAATGAAGCAATGGTAGTTTGAGGAGGAGGGTGGGAATTTACTCAAATGAGTATGAAAATAATGGAAGGAATGTGGAAAATGGACTTTTAATAAAAGAACAACTCTGAATTCGAGGGAATTCCTCTAAATTGGTGAAGGATGTTCAGGGGTGGTTTTCAAAGTGAGGTCATGGCCTCTATTTAAAAGTCCAAGGGGGTGATGATCGGCATGGTCCTAGACCTACCTATCAGCATAGAATCCTAGACACACTGTTGATAGGTAGGGTCCTAGGGTTATCAATTAGAAGTATTAGATAGGTTTTTCCAACAAATTTTTGTAAAATCTGAACCGTAAGTCAGAATTGTGCATGGGGATGACCGTTCAAAAGGGTATTCAGATCCCTTTAAGAACCCATTAGGCCACTCCCAAGTTTGGGAGTTGATCGAAGTCAAATGGGTCCAAAAGCGCCCATTGGTCACTACACAAGAAATTTTTGGAGGAAGACGGATCGTTCATTTGAACCGTAAGGACGATCCATGGATGGGGTTTTTACAGAGAGTGCCTAGTGGTGAATGAGTGAGTGATAGGGACCAATGAGTGAGTGAGTGAACAACTCTGTAAACACTCTTTGTGTTTATAAAGAGTGTTTGGCCTATATGGATCGAAGTCTAACGGGGTCGGGGAGTGCTTGGTGGCCTCTATATATTTATTCTGGGTATGACTTACGGTTTGTGGTGAATGAGTGAGTGATAGGGACCTAAGGAGGTTCTTAGGGGATCCTAGGATGGGGTGTTTATAGAGAGTCCCTCGATGGGAGAGATTGGAACAAGTGAAGACCGTTGAATGATAGACACCACATCGACATTGGTGAAGTTATTTTTTGGTTGATTCCAAGGACATAGAAGATGAGGCCAACCGATTCGAAGGGACGAGGTCAATTATGAGGACCTAAGGAGATGAATATGACCAATTCAGCAGGTCAATATTAGTTTTAAAGCCTAAGGAGACAAGGATGACCAATTTAACAAGTCGAAGATGTGTTATGATTGGTTCGAAGGGGCTAGGGAGACCAATTCAATGTGACAAGGTTGATTCTAGCGATCGAAGGATATGAGGATAAGATTAACTCTTAATTTGTGCTGGGATGACCAATTCTAAGGGCCGAGGTGAATTATAAGGACCTTGCGTTATGATGATCGGTTATGTAGGTCGAGGTCTATTTTTTTCAACGATGACCAATTCTAAGGCATGAGGTAAATTCTAAGGACCTAAGTTGTAGCGCTCAATTCTGAGGGCCGAGTTTAATTTTGAGGACCTAAAGTTGTAGCGACCAATTTGAACGGTTGAGATAAATTTTAAGGACCTAAAGTGATGACGACAAATTATGTGGGTCAAGGTCAGTTCTGAGGACCCTAAGTTGTAGCGACCAATTCTATGAGCCAAGGTAAATTCTGAGGCATTAAAGTTGTGATAACTAATTCTGAGGGTTGAGGTTAATTATGAGGACCTTAAGTTGTGGCGACCAATTCAGAGGGCCAAGGTCAATTATAATGACCTTAAGTCGTAGCAACCAATTTTATGTGCCGAGGCCAACACTGAAGGTGGAGGTCAATTATGAGGACCTAAGTGATGGCAACTGATTCTTTGGGCCAAGGAACTAACGTTGTGATGACCAATTCTGAGGGCCGAGGTCAACTCTGAGGACTTTAAGTTGTGACGACCAATTCAGAGGGGCGAGGTAAATTATGAGGACCTGGAGATATGATGACCAGTTCTATGGGCCGAGGTCAATTCTGAGGACCTAAAGTTGTAGTGCGAGGAGTTTCTCTCCTAGGAATTTTAAATTTTCTTGGGGGAACGGATGCATGTGTGGTTTCGTTGGGGATTGTGTTATTTTAAGACTCTTCTGGGGAAGGACTTATCCTTTAGATATGTATCTGAGGATTATGTTATTTTAAGACTCTACTGTGCTATTTTTTGGTTGGGAAACTATAGTAGACTTGGATGCAGGCACATCGTTGGTTCTGTTCGTGGAATATGTTGAGGATAGGTGTGTAAGATTAATCCTATTGGGGATTATAATGGGCATAAGAGCGTAAGATTAATCCTATTAGGTATTTTGAGAGTTTTTCAAGGGGCTTAGTTCTCCAAATATTGATTTTCTTGAGGAAAATGAGGTTCCAAATTTTTCTGTGAATTTTGGGAAATTTCCAGGCATTTTTTGGATTTTTTTGGAATTTTTTGGCACTTTCTGTACGAAACTTGGAAGGGATACCGATAGGCAATCCCGGGGGTGACAATCGGTAAGGGTACAAACTCCTAGGCTTCCATGGTAAGGGGAAAAGATGACTGTCGATCGATATGGTTAGGGGACTGCTGATCGGTATGAGTTGGGGGCTCAGAACTTTACTTTTGGCTGGATTGCTGAATGTTTATTGGGGATGTAGGTGACCTTATACCCTTACAATTTTCTTTTAGGAGTTGTATGGTCTACAGGCATGCAGGTGTAGATAAAGAGGTTATAGGTTCATGAGGTTGTTTTTAGGTTGACGGGGTTTATGGTGCAGATCTGTTATTGTGACTAGAGGAGCTTGGCATTGCCCATGTTGTATGCTTGATTTATTGGCTTTCTTTGTACCTAAAAATAGAGACTCAAGAAGGAATAATTATGCATCTTGTTGTTGTGTCACGTGCATCTAAATACACTTATGGGGTTGATTTTACTTGAGTTTCCAGGACTCTTATCTCTTGCAAAGATTTTATGCATAAAAAGTGGTGTGCATGGTGGGTTTTCTCCACCAATATCCACATTTACTTTATTGATTCATATTCCTCATCTTCAAATGGCTCTTCCCATGCATGAAGGGTTTTCTTCATACCTTGATAGTCTGGATAACATGTTCTTATATAAGGTGGACTACAATGCTGTCACGACCCCGACCCAAAATAGTATTAGGGAACGAGTGCCTTGACATGCCACCTAGGCAACAAATATTCCGATTTAATTGTTTCCTTAAATAAATGCAACGGATGTATTATCACATGGTTATGAATCGTAAAATACTGAAAGTAAAGGAATTACGTCATCAGAACTTTCTAAAGGAAACTTCATATATATTAAAAGTAACAACGAGTTACAAGTTAAGAGAAAATTTAAACCTTATTACAAGAGAGCCAGACATGCTCTAAATAAACACTTTTCAAAAAGAGCACTAAAAGCTAAATCTTCAATATAGTCCATTTTTGTTCCGTCCGTGAGCCTAAACGTTTCCTGAAAAATGGTTATTTATGCAACATCAGCTAAAAGCCGAATGAGGTTCAATCTCTAGACATTCCAGGGTTTTCAGAAAATAGATACCTATTCAAGTCAAAAGAGAAGGAATACGCATATATGGAGAGGAACTTGCAGTAAATAGATATAATTTTGAAATGAAATTATATATATCACAATTGGATAGCTCAGAATAAGACGAATGTAACAAATCAAATGTGATATCTTTTTCTTTCAATCATATCATTTTGATGGTCAAGTACACTCTAATAATGTATTATACCCCGGTAGTTGAGGTTCAATCGAACTAGTTCATCACAATGCCTTATTTAGGGCACAACAGTGATAACCCAGCTGGGAAGGTCAGTCAGTAAAGAGGTCCCTTAGGCCAAATCAGATTTTCAATATTCAATATCCTTTTCAATAATCATTTTAATCGGTATGTTTATATGGACTAATATAAACATATCACAAATGAATCAATCATCGGTATCACATGAGTTTTGAGAATAAAAGCAGTTCACAAAATATAGATTGTTTGCATAATATCATATAATCAAAATACACAAGGAATGTCAGAGTACTCACCCAAAATGGAGGTCAAATTTACTGGTATTGAGTCTTCGATCACACGTTAATCTGATAAAGATTTAAGTATACATTCTAAGGTCCAGTTTATAGTATACTTTAATAATAACTTCCTCTTTTAAAGGATTACTGAATCCCCATTTTTCAAATTTTAAAACTCGTTGATCGTAATTGAAGAATTCAATTCATTGTCTTTCCTCATCGGTCGGTTCCCAGTAGAGATGGAGGGTCACAGGGGCACCACTTAAATACCATCTCATCTAGACAGAACATTTCCAGATTCATTCCCAGTAGAGATGGAGGGTCACATGGGTACCACTTAAATACCATCTCATCTAGACAGAACTTCACCGGGCCTGACTTTGGAATTACTTAAATCGGATTCCATAATAACGAGCAATTTCTTCAAAAAGAATCATTTTTAAAAGCGTATAATTTCAAACAAGTTTATAAAATCAACTTGGATTTGTTCTAAATTTTAAGTTTTGATTAGTGAATTCTTTATTGTATTTTACCAGCATAACTACTAAGTAAAGCTATAAAACAATAAATTAAAACTATAAAGATGCATTATAACATTAAGATTACCTTAAGATGAATATCCCTAAGAACTTCTTCTTAAATTTTCTCACACTTTCTCTCACTATTTCTTTCTATAATTCTCAAGGAATTGGTGTGAGTTTCAAATGATCCCCTAAAAGCCCTATTTATACTTTTTCAAAGATATCCCGGGGTTGACACATGTCCATGCTGACCAAGCTTTTACAATGGGAGTCAGCGTTGACGTGTCGCGTAACGGAGGTGTCTTGATGTCTTATTTCACCGGATTGCGACACATGTTTTAGCTTCTCCTCTAACAACGACACATGTTTTGGCTTCTCCTCTAACGACGACAAGTGTATGGTGGAGGTGTCAAAACCAAGCACGAGGTGTCGAGCACGAGGTGGATAGGTATCAAGGGTATAAGGGTCATTTCGGACCTGAAGGGCTTTTTGGTAATTTCACACCATATATTTTCAATATTTCTTATAGGTCCCTGAAAAAATATTTTATTTATGAAAAGGCCCCTTTTTATTTTTCATTTTGGTCCCTGAAACTTTCTTTATTAAAACCAAGTCCCTAAAGTTTCATAAAATTATATTTTCTACCCCAAAACTTATCACTTAGCTTAGGATGTGCCATAAAATCTCAATCTGACCCATTTTACTGTTGATTCTTCAAATTTTAAAAATGGGATCTGTCATATTAATAACTCGGAATATCATATATGTAATAATATATCATTATTAGATAGTAAGTATGACGAAATTGAAAGAAGAAAATTATATATTGGCATAAGAAAATGGGGTCATTACATCCTACCCTCCTTATAAAAAGTTTGGTCCCCAAACTTTACTTAAATTAATTTCCAAAAAGGTATGGATATCTCTCTTTTATTTCATCTTCCCGCTCCCATGTTGCTTCTTCAACATAATGATTCTTCCATAACACTTTGACTAGTGGAATAACCTCGGTTCGTAATATTTGATCTTTACGGTCCAAGACTTCCACTGGATGCTCAATGTATGTCAAATCTTCTCTAACTTGAAGAGGCTCGTGACTTAAGATATGTGTTGGATCAGGGATGTATTTCTTCATCATTGAAACATGAAACACATTATGCACACTCGAGAGTTTAGGGGGTAAGGCTATTATATACGCAACAATACCTACCCTTTCAAGGATTTCAAAAGGCCCTATGTATCTTGGACTTAAATTTCCTTTCTTCCTAAATCGGATTACTCCCTTTGTCAGTGATACTCGTAAGAAAATATAGTCTCCTCTTTGGAATTCTAACAGTCGGCGTCGATTGTCAACATAACTCTTTTGACGGCTTTGAGCGATTTGAAGTCGGTCTTGTATCAATTTCACTTTCTCTGTTGTGACCTGAATTAATTCTGGTCCCAACAATTTTCTTTCCCCAACTTCTTCCCAACATGCAGGAGAACGACACCTTCTACCATAGAGTGCCTCATACGGAGCCATTTGATTACTTGATTGAAGCTATTGTTATATGAAAATTCTACTAACGGTAAATGATCGTCCCAATTCCCCTTCAAATCAAGTACACATGCCCTAAGCATATCCTCTAAGGTTTGGATGGTTCTTTCAGATTTTCCGTCTGTTTGAGGATGAAAATTAGTGCTGAAATTTAGTTTTGTTCCCATGTCTACTTGTAGGCTTTTCTAAAAGTGAGACACGAATCTAGGGTCACGATCAGAAATAATTGAAATTGGGGTTCCATGAAGCTTAATAATTTCCCGTATATACAATTTAGCTAGCTTTTCTAAGGAATGGGTAATCTTAATGGCAAGAAAATGAGCAGATTTAGTTAACCTATCAATAATTACCCAAATGGAATCATTACCATTGGAACTCCTTGGTAGCCCTGCCACAAAATCCATGGTAATATGTGCCCATTTCCACTCAGGGATTGGTAAAGGTTGTAATAATCCTGATGGTTTATGATGTTCAGCTTTTACTTGTTGATAGATCAAGCACTGAGATACAAACTTTGCTATCTCCCTTTTCATGTTATTCCACCAAAACACTTCTCGAAGATCTCTGTACATCTTGGTATTTCCGGGATGAACTGTGAATCTCGAGTAATGACCTTCCTCCAAAATCTGCCTCTTTAGTTGGGCATCACCAGGTATACAGACTATATTTCCAAACCGTAATATATCATCTCGTATCGCAAATTCAATTCTCTTCCCTTCAATAACCTCTTCTTTAATCGTCCTCAGTTGTGGGTCATTTACTTGTGCAACTTTAATTCTTTCCATCAACATGGGTTGTATTTGTAAGTTTGCGATTATTCCTCCTTCGCCATAAATATGTACATTTATTTCCATACTTCTTAAATCTTTTAATAGAGCTTCCTGGCTGGTAATAAGACATGCTAAATTTGGTGTAGACTTTCTACTCAACGCGTCGATAACTACATTAGCTTTCCCCGGGTGATAGTGAATATTTACATCATAATCCTTCATTAATTCTAACCACCTCCTTTGTCTCATGTTCAATTCCTTCTGAGTAAAGATATATTTCAAACTCTTATGATCGGTATAAATCTCACAAGTCTCACCATACAAATAATGTCTCCAAATCTTAAGAGCAAAAATTACCGCTGCTAACTCTAAGTCATGGGTTGGATAATTTTGCTCATGGGGTTTTAACTGTCTCGAGGCATAAGATACTACTTTTCCATTTTGCATTAGCACACATCCCAAACCATTTTTAGAAGCATCACTATAAATCACAAATCCTCCTGTACCAGAAGGAATAGTCAAAATTGGGGCAGTTACTAATCGATTCTTAAGTTCTCGAAAACTATCCTCAACTTCCTCAGACCATTCATATTTCACCGTCTTTTGTGTTAACCTAGAGAGAGGTTTGAAAATACTAGAAAATCCTTCAACAAATCTTCGATAATAACCTGCTAACCCTAGGAAACTACAAATCTTCGTTACATTAGTTGGTATTGGCCAATCTAGTATAGCCTCGATCTTTTGAGGATCAACCGACACTCCTTCTTTGGATATGACATGTCCTAGAAAAGAAACACTTGGCAACCAAAATTCTCACTTCTTTAATTTCGCATATAATTTCTCTTTCCTAAGGATTTGTAATACTATCTCCAAATGCTTCTCGTATTCTTCAATACCTTTAGAATAAATAAGGATGTCATCAATGAAAACAACCACACACTGATCCAGATATTTCCTAAACACTCTATTCATCATATCCATAAAAGCGGCTGGTGCATTAGTTAATCCAAATGGCATCACAAGAAATTCATAGTGACCATATCTAGTACGAAAAGCTGATTTCGAAATATCCTCTTCCTTAATCTTCAATTGGTGATAGCCTGACCTAAGGTCAATCTTCGAAAATACTTGCGCACCTTGCAGTTGGTCAAACAAATCATCTATACGAGGTAAGGGGTATTTATTCTTAATGGTCACCTTATTTAGTTCACGATAATCTATACATAACCTCATCGTTCCATCCTTCTTTTTAACGAATAATACTGGAGCACCCCAAGGGGATATACTAGGTCTAATAAAACCCTTGTCTAACAGATCTTGTAATTGAACTTTTAATTCCCTTAATTCTAAAGGTGCCATACGATAAGGTGGTTTTGAGATTGGTGTGGTTCCAGGAATAAGGTCAATGGTAAATTCTACTTCTCTACTAGGAGGTAGGCTAGGAAAATCATCTGGTAAAACATCTGGAAAAAGCCTAGCTATAGGAATATCTTCTAAACTAGGCTCTTTTGTTTGCAAATCAATAACACTGGAAAGGAATCCTTGACATCCCTTCTTGAGAAAATTACAAGCTTGCATTGCAGAGATAATACACATGGGAGATAAGATGCTAGTTCCTTCAAAACTGAATTCTGGTTGGTTAGGAATTTGGAAAATAACTCTCTTCTCAAAACAATCCACCCTAGCATGATATGATGCTAACCAATCCATCCCCAAAATGACTTCAAAATATCTTATGTCTAAAACTATCAAATCAACGAATAGTTTATGACTACTGACATTTATAGAGCAAGACTTATATATTAATGTTCCCATCAATAACTCACCCGAAGGAGTAGAAACGTGTATGATATGATTCAAGGATTCAGGAATATTAGGAAAACGATTAACAAAACGCACAGACACAAATGAATGGGTAGAACCAGGATCAATTAAAACTTGAAAAGGTTGTGCACATATAGAAAGTGTACCTGACACTACTGCATTAGAAGCCTTTGCATCGGAAAGATTAAAGACTCTACCTTGTTTGCCCTGATCCTTATTGTCATTAGAAGTCTTTGTTGCCGCCTTCCCTTTGTTTGGACAATCTCACATTTTATGCCCCTTTCGGCCACACCCAAAGCAACTCCCCGTCTCCAGGTAACACGGTCGCCCTCTATGAATATTACCACAACGTTGACATTTATCAACATTAAAGGGTTTGTTTACTAAAGGTTGTCCTATATTAGGTATAGTCCTAAAGGGTTTGTTATTGGTATTCCTTCCTCTTTATTCTCAAAACTTCCTCTTCCCCTCTCTAACCTGATTATATTCTTCACTATCCTTCTCAGCTATTGTTGCCCTAGCCACCACGTCATTATATGATGTCAACTTTAGGATGGAAATTCAGCTACGAATATTCAACCTTAACCCACGTTCAAACTTCTTGGCTCTTAAAACATCGGTTATCACAACATGAGGTGCAAAACGGGATAACTCAGTAAACTTTGCCTCATATTGACTAACCGTCATATTTCCTTGAACTAGACCCATGAAGTCAACTGCTTTTTGGTCTTGCCCCGTTTTGGGAAAGTATTTCTCGTAGAAGATCACTAAGAAGTCATTCCAACCTATGGGATTATTCCTTTACCCATGCATTCTCTTAGTCATTCCCCACCAATGTTCGACTTCACCTTCTAACATGAATGTTCCAAATAAAACCCGTTGTTCATCTGTACACTTAAGAACATCGAACATCTTTTCCACTTGCATCACCCAGTTTTGTGCTTCAGTGGGGTTAGGAGTCCCTTTAAAAGACGGCGGATTCAACTTCTCGAACTGTTCAATAGTACAACTACTTAGTTCAAGATTCCTTGGTGCTCCATTATTCACTTGATGCTCCACAATTCTTGCTAGACTTTTAATTGCCTTGTATGCACATTCCAGTCCTTCCATACTCGAACCACTAGTTCCTGGAGTTGATATTTCCTTAGTCATTTTCTAGAGTCATGGCCAAATGTAAGATGTATTATACTAGCCCAAGATTGCAATTTAGAAGAATAATGATATATAAATAATTTATATATATTTAAATACATGTGGAGGGTTATCACAGAAGTCGGATATTTAATCATGTATCCTATGTATGGAAACTTAAAATCTATAACGTTCGAAACTTATGTTCAGTAGTCTACGGGTTTATAACCTATGCTCTGATACCACCTCTGTCACGACCCCGACCCAAAATAGTATTAGGGAACGAGTGTCTTGACATGCAAAATAGGCAACAAATATTCCGATTTAATTGTTTCCTTAAATAAATGCAACGGATGTATTATCACATGGTTATGAATCGTAAAATACTGAAAGTAAAGGAATTACGTCATCAGAGCTTTCTAAAGGAAACTTCATATATATTAAAAGTAACAACGAGTTACAACTTAAGAGAAAATTTAAACCTTATTACAAGAGAGCCAGACATGCTCTAAATAAACACTTTTCAAAAAGAGATCTAAAAGATAAATCTTCAATATAGTCCATTTTCGTTCCGTCCGTGAGACTAAACGTTTCCTAAATAATGGTTATTTATGCAACATCAGCTAAAAGCCGAATGAGGTTCAATCTCCAGACATTCCAGGGTTTTTAGAAAATAGATACCTATTCAAGTCAAAAGAGAAGGAATATGCATATATGGAGAGGAACTTGCAGTAAATAGATATAATTTTGAAATGAAATTATATATATCACAATTGGATAGCTCAGAATAAGACGAATGCAACAAATCAAATGTGATATCTTTTTCTTTCAATCATATCATTTTGATGGCCAAGTACACTCTAATACCGTATTATACCCCGGTAGTTGACGTTCAATCGAACTAGTTCGTCAAAACTCCTTATTTAGGGCACACCAGTGATAACCCAGCTGGGAAGGTCAGTCAGTAAAGAGGTCCCTTAGGCCGAATCAGATTTTCAATATTCAATATCCTTTTTAATAATCATTTTAATCGGTATGTTTATATGGACAAATATAAACATATCACAAATGAATCAATCATCGGTATCACATGAGTTTTGAGAATAAAAGTAGTTCACAAAATATATATTGTTTGCATAATATCATATAATCAAAATACACAAGGAATGTCAGAGTACTCACCCAAAATGGAGGTCAAATTTACTGGTATTGAGTCTTCGATCACACGTTAATCTGATAAAGATTTAAGTACACGTTCTAAGGTCCAGTTTACACTATACTTTAATAATAACTTCCTCTTTTAAAGGATTACTGAATCCCCATTTTTCAAATTTTAAAACTCATTGATCGTAATTGAAGAATTCAATTCATTGTCTTTCCTCATCAGTCGGTTCCCAGTAGAGATGGAGGGTCACAAGGGAACCACTTAAATACCATCTCATCTAGACCGAACATTTTCGGATTCATTCCCAGTAGAGATGGAGGGTCACAGCGGCACAACTTAAATACCATCTCATCTAGACAGAACTTCACTGGGCCTGACTTTGGAATTACTTAAATCGGATTCCATAATAACGAGCAATTTCTTTAAAAAGAATCATTTTTAAAAGCGTATAATTTCAAACAAGTTTATAAAATCAACTTGGATTTGTTCTAAATTTTAAGTTTTGATTAGTGAATTCTTTATTGTATTTTACCAGCATAACTACTAAGTAAAGCTATAAAACAATAAATTAAAACTATAAAGATGCATTATAACATTAAGATTACCTTAAGATGAATATCCCTAACAACTTCTTCTTAAACTTTCTCACACTTTCCCTCACTATTTCTTTCTATAATTCTCAAGGAATTGGTGTGAGTTTCAAATGATCCCCTAAAGGCCCTATTTATAGTTTTCCAAAGATATCCCGGGGTTGACACATGTCCATGCTTACCAAGCTTTTACAATGGGAGTCAGCGTTGACGTGTCGCGTAACGGAGGCGTCTTGCAGTCTTATTTCACCGGACTGCGACACGTGTTTTAGCTTCTCCTCTAACAACGACACGTGTTTTGGCTTCTCCTCTAACGACAACACGTGTACGGTGGAGGTGTCAAAACCGAGCACGAGGTGTCGAGCACGAGGTGGATAGGTATTAAGGGTATAAGGGTCATTTCGGACCTGAAGGGCAATTTGGTAATTTCACACCATATATTTTCAATATTTCCTATAGGTCCCTAAAAATATTTTATTTATAAAACGTCCCCTTTTTATTTTTCATTTTGGTCCCTGAAACTTTCTTTATTAAAACCAAGTCCCTAAAGTTTCATAAATTACATTTTCTACCCCAAAACTTATCACTTAGCTTAGGATGTGCCATAAAATCTCAATCTGACCCATTTTACTGTTGATTCTTCAAATTTAAAAACGGTATCTGTCATATTAAGAACTCGAAATATCATATATGTAATAATATATAATTATTAGATAGTAAGTATGACGAAATTGAAAGAAGACAATTATATATTGGCATAAGAAAATGGGGTCATTACAAATGCTTTTAACCTGCGCCTAGTTTTTTATGGCATAATCAAGCCATAGACTGGAACCTTTTGGCAGCAGCGGTACGGTTTGTTATCCTTAAGATCATGTCTTTCATTTGTTCCTAGATTAGGTATGGGCCACTTATGATGAGTTCTCGACCATGTTGGGGGTCATCCCTAGTGTGGTCTCGACTATTCCTGATTTCTCCTGTTCTCCCCTAGGTTTCTTTTCGGAGTTGCTTCATATTTCTCCCTTGGTGGATAGATTGTTGGTTATTGGAGGGGCCATTTTTCTTCAAGAAGTTATGTATTCAATGCACTTGAGGGGTTTTGAGTATGACATCTTTATTGGGATTGTCGCCGTAGGACTTATTATGAGGCTATTATTGGAGTGGGGGACTTGACTGTGAATTCCTAGGTTGCTGAGATAATGGATCAGATGTCTTACCTCCATAATCCTACGACAGTGGTGCTGGCTGAGACCCTGAATGGACTATATGCTTAGAAGGAGGGTTGTTCTGAATTTCTGAGGGCGAGCCCCATAATGCTTTTTATGTATCTTGCGGAGAGGTTTTTCCTGATAGCCCCTCCTGTGTATCCTTTGGCAGTTGTACCCAATTTCTCTGTTCAGCCTTTCTTCAACTTCAGACCATCCATAAAGAATTTTTTGAACTATCTTATAGAGTATGGAGACCAGTGTCTTTGCTGGTTAGTGCCGTGGTGGGGACTTACTACTTGTCTTTAGTTCTCGATATATACATAAGAGGTGGATACGTCCCCCTTCCTAGTGGAACTGGGAAGGGTGACTCGCCCATCGATGGTAGAAGTCACACTAAGCACCGCCGCAGTAAGGTAGAAGGTGCAGGCTTCAGCAAAAGTGGCCCTTGTGTGGTTTTGTTGAAACACAGGTCGAGGTCCCCCTGATCAAACCCAAATTGCCTAATACATCTATTAGGGTTGTAAGGTTCCGATATGTATCCCCATTCAGTATAGGAAGGAAGAAACCCAGGGGTAAACAAAAGCACCACGGCCTGCGAAGGATCTTCGACAACTGGGATGAATTTGACTGTTGAAGTTGTAGAAGGAAAAAAATCTCAAGTATGGGCAAAAGTAGATTCACTGTACGGACTTATTATAAAGGAGTTAAAACGATCAAAAACTCCCATTATCTCCTTTCGATTCTATTTTTTATGGAAACATAAGAGGCGTGGGGGTTTAATACCTTGGCTCATGGGGAGAGAGATATACTTAACAGCAATGGCAGGAAAATGGGTGTAAAGAAAGCCTGTCAAGATAATGGTGTTGGCAAAATTGGCCAAGTAATAACGACCCAGTGACCGTGCCATGTCGATATGAGTTCAATCTATCCAGGTGTAAAGGGACCCCAAGGTAATGGCGACCAGTGGAAGGTTGAAACCCCTAGACAAACAGATGGAAATATTTATGAGGTCCCTCCGGGCTGTTCGTTGGGTTTCCCAGATAGGAAGAAGCGTGAAAGAAACACAAGAATGTAGGATGGTAGTTCCAGAGATGTAATTATACCTTGGCCCGTTACAGCAGTGACATCCTTCGGGGTTGGAGCTTCGAAAATATAACTAATGAGGGTGGTAAATGTGGCTTTATTTGAAGAACCAGTGCAACTGCGACATATTCGATCCAGCTCAGCCCGATTATCTCCCTCATTGTGGTATGAAAACTCACCCATGGGCTCAAGCCCAAGTAGCTCATAGACGTCCTCCAATGTGATGGTGAACTCTCTCCATGTAGCAAAGAACGTGTGAGATGTAACGTTCCATCTAGAAACTAGTACTTGCAGCGCAGTGTTATGCCTAGAAAGTGTGAACTCCCTAAACCAGTAGGCTCGATGAAGACCAACCTTTGCAAGAGCAGCAGTGTGAGAGCTCTGCATATGTGTGTGCCAAGAAATGAAATGGGCTGGCGATCTCCCAGGTGACTCAAAATCTATCTGAGAATAGGGGAAGTCACCACGGTCAAATAAAAAATGCAGAGTCCCCTCTGGGGGAAGATAGCCCCACTTTAACGAATCCTTATCCTCATCACCCAAGAGTAAAGGGTCATACTTGGATGAGAAATAACAAGTCTTACATGCATAAAAGAATTCATCATCTTCGCCAAAGATGGGACATCAGAGGTAGAATCTTACTTGCTCTAGACGAGCCGCATTCAGGGCAGTGGCGCTAGGCATAGTAGCGGTGCGAGAGGTGGCATAAGGGGAGCTTGGCGGAGCAGCGATGGTGGCAACCTTTGAGGCACTTGAAGAAGCCATAGAGTGGCGATGGATGAAACAACTTGGTAAGAAGGTCTATGAACAAAGAGACAGGAGCACAACCATAGGCGGTGGCATAAAAGATGAGAGAAGGAAGAAACTGAGTAAAATGCTGGACAACAATGGAGTTTTCGCACAAATTTCTCCATCTAACGAAGACGGGAGCTTGAATAAGACGAAGGCAAGAGAAGGGTTTTGAAAAAAGAGACATTTGACACCTTTTAAACCTGTCTATTGAGTTTCCCACCACCACACGTCCAAGGCCGCCTATAATCATTTCAAATGAACATGTGGCACTTCGGGAAGCATTTTGACGGCTGAAAAGACAATGCCACATCATTTATGAAGTGACGCCTGGGGAATGAAAAAGGGTTGCCTTCTTAAGTAAGATTGAGTTTTGGCACCATAATTTTTATCAGGCATATCCAATAAACTCCCAATGAAGAAGATGTCCCAACGGTTCTAAAAGCTACGATGTTCCCTCGCCACAAGTCCAAACATTGTTTAAATTGTGACTCGGCTACATCAGGGAGAATTGCTGCTTTTTCAAACATAGCGAAGCACTAAAAGGGATAATTCCACAAGTCCCAATGATAGGGGCGGTCCTAAAGAAAAATCAATGCTCACAACTGTACTCCACAAACGGCATGAACAGGAGAATTTCACTTACTAAGAGTCAAAACGAGTATTTGAGAAGGTTAGCAGGCCTTTAGGGAGAATGTTAAAAAATAAAGTTAGAACAGTTGAAGCTTAGTATAAGGAAAAAGTGGCTAGGTCACTTCGTCAAAGCCCCAATAAGCCGTAGCGCTTTGGTTCAGATACATTTGGGAGAATTTTACCTTTTCCTAGAGATTCTAACGCGATGGTTCTAACGAAGGAAAAGATGACAGATTGGTTTATCGAATTGAGAAGTTTTCGTGCAGACATTTCTTGTGACAACAACAAGTCTCTCCACGAAGGGGCAAATGTAGAGGGGGCTTGAAGGTAATCCTGAGATTAGGGATAATCCCCCCCTTGACAACAATGTTTGGGATTAAGAAATCGAGACAACTCAGCGTGGCGGCTCAAGCGTAGAAACTTAGTGAGTTAGCTTAGCATGGAAACTCATACTTTAGCTTTTTGTGTTGTTTAGTCATATTGTATCTTTGTTTATACTGACTATGGGCTATAACGATTGTAATGATGTAACGAGAATAATGATTATGTGTGAGGTTGAACGATACTCACGAGAGACCAGGCTTGGCAGGGCCTGGGATAACTTTTATGCTCTATCGAACGACCTCGTCGTGGGAACTTTGGAGGGACTTGGTTTGGAGGATTGAGAAGTGAGGCACCATTGGGGTTTGTCCAGACCATCCTAGATACATCTGGTAATACACCGAAGGACCCTGACCATGGAACCTCGGGGGGGGGGGGGGGGGGGGAGCATCCTTGAGTTTCATCGGGCGTCGTGTTGTGAGCCAAACAACCCTCTACTTAATGTCACATCCACTTTATCTCATGTCACTAACCAGCTAGACAATGTCAGACCTGCACTTGAGTAAACCACCATGGTATTTGGGGCTATCAGACAGTTTGTGATCCACCTCTGTGACAATAGCCCCCTGACACACAGTGGTTAGGGAAAAGCCATGTCTTGGAATTTAATGTTTATGACGTGGAGATAAGTCGTGCATTAGAAATTTAATGTTTGTGACGTAAAGTATGACGGATGTCTTTCACAGGCATTAATGGCAGAGTTGCATCGGGGATGGTGTGGGAGGCTATTTAAGGACCCCAACCACCTCTGAGGAGAGGATGATCTTTTTGAGAGTTCATAAGTGATTACTAGAGAGTTATTACAAACTAGAGAGTTTACTCACCCACCATTTTCATTTATTACGAAGCTTTTAATACTTGACAGATATTCTTGAGGGTGGTTGGTGTGTTTGGCTGCCTGCTAAGGTGTATCTAGGGTTCTTACTTCTATCTCCCTCTAGATAAGTTACTTCTATGTTCATTACTACCTTCTGAGTTATACACTAGAGATCTGTGAGTTCAAACTGAGTCTATCTTCACTGAGTAGTGTTTGTATGTCATGTTATTAATCAATAGTGTCGCTATTTAATTTATAATTACTATACTCAAAAAGGGGCTACACCTCCATCTTATCTAAACTACCCTCTTACAAAGTGCATGTTTTTGAACATTTGAATCACATTGAAATTTCCGTGAGGGTTGTGTTCCAGATAAATTCTATAATTAAAACTATCTCCTTCAAGAAGGGAAAGTTGGTCAACTCTGAAGGCAAAGAGGAGCATGTCATTCTTCCCGTGTTAGATCTCTAATATCTGGTTACCAATACTGGCGGTATACGAACTCTCTTCATCCCCCAAGATGGCGATAACCTGGCCATTGGCGAAGAATTTAAACTTTTTAATAAAGAGAAGACGATACCCCTCGGATACCATAGAGCAATGGACATCCAAGGAGATGGGTGAAACATGAAAATTACCAATGACATGCAACTCAGTGACAACATTAATAGTGCCAGACCCTATTGTGAGTTTTATGGACCCCATTACCTCTTGATGGGTATTGTCGTAAGCATGCACGCTGGAGAAAGTGCGAGTAAAATCACTTACTTTCAAGCCCAAGAAATTGAAGTTATCGAGAGGAAAAATATTGAGGGCAGATCTACTATCAACAAGTGATAGTGGGACTGTCTTTTCCAATTATTGAACGAGCATATTGAGGGAATAATTGTGATCAAGGCATATCTTCAATATCTCTGCTTCGAACAAGAAGAGGACTCTAGAAGAGGTAAAGGACCCAACCATGTTTACGACTTCTTCGGGAGTGGCAGAAGAAGGTACTGTAGGAAAAATGAGGATTTTTATCAGAGTATTCTAGTTCAACTAGTAGGACATGAAAATCCTCCCAAAGGGTAATATTGGCTTGAGTTTTCTTAAGCTAGTCAACGACTTTACTTTCTTCGATTGTTTTTATAGCATGGGATGCTCTTCGATAACTCCCTTTCCCTAATCTATTTCGATCACATGATGAATCGAATCTCTATCTTATCTTTCTAACCTAGTTATATGATTTACTGAGGTGGGGAAGAACATAAACCCCGTGTCTTCATCTATTTCTGGTTGAATGTTCACCTTATTGATTTTCCCCAATAGATCTTTAAGGGATATCTTTTCGCACAAACTGGCAACTAGACTGGTGTCTTCTCGAATGGTCTCATGATATGAGATTTCAAAGTCGTCTACCTATTTGATGATGATTATGTCTTATTATTAATAAAAACCAATATATTCAATAACCTCGATGACTTAATCATACAAATCTTTCCACTCATCGGGGTGGTGCAGGAGTGAAGGGACCAACCATCCTTGAAGCTTCAAAGCGTGGAGTAGCTCATGAATGATGTAAATTTAAATTCTTAATCAAAATGGATTGGACATACTTTATACTATATCATCTATACTAACTTTATTAATGGGTACCACCCATTGATCTGATTCCCGAACTCATTTTTGGGCTTTCATAAATAAGTCACTGAATTTGCGACAATCGACAGTCATCTTGGCTGGAAATTTTAGCCTAATCTCTAAGAGTGAGTTCAATATAGTTGATAGATTCATATCCTTACCTTCAGATCGGGTACGGACAAAATTGCAGTCCCTTGTGAGGAGTGACAAATCTTGGTCGGTTAAGTAGGTAAGGTGTAAAAGAAAATACGGACAAACTTTGAGCAGTTTGGGTGAGATTACAAGTATGATGGGTGCTTTAATGGGCATAATTTGAACTGATGGATGAAATTTTGGGTCACTCAATTGAAAGATGACATTTGTACGGGTTGGAAGGGGGTTATGAGTGGTGTTGGGTTTAGGATTATCTAGTTGAACGATTATACCCCGCTTAATTAAGCCATTGATCATATTCCGCCGGTGGAAGCATTGGTCAGAGTAATATCCAGAAAACTCATGAAAATTCAATGGGCATCGATATTGAAGTTTTAAGGAGTATATTTGGTAATAGATGATGGTCCAACGGTTTAATGAGATTGTGGCTCAGCAGGTCTTGGTAGACTTTTCATAGGGGAGCATGGAGCTTAGTGTATTCTTTCTTGGTAGGGTTGGGTTGAATTTTCGGTGCCCGAGAGGTAGAAGGTTGCTAAAATGTCATTAATGGTTAATAATATAGCGCTGGCAGGCTTCTCATATTTCTCTGGAGTGAACTGTTAGGTCACTTTCTTTGACTCAGATTTGACTTTGGTAAGGCCTTCCTCAATATATACACATCCTCTCGAAGGGATTATAAGTGTGGGTAGTACTATCCTCCCATGGATGGTCAAATATGAGGAAATAAGTTCTTCTTCATAATACTAAATTGTTCCTCCTCAAAGGGTTTGTTGGTCATGGTAGCAACTTTCTCTCTCCACCTTCCTATGAAGCTATAAACTTTTTCCCTGGGGTTTTGCTTAAGAAGCTCTAGATCTCATTGCATAACCTTTAGTTCCTCATTATACTTGTACTATGACATCAATTATTTGGCTACATCCTCCAAACTACGGATTCTCGATTCTGCAAGGGACAAAAACCAAATAAGGGTTCTTTCTTTCAAGGTCTGTGGGAACATTTGGGCTATTATATCTTCAAAGGCACCAAGGAGGGGCATAGATCGGTGATAGCTTCGAAGGTGAATAATTGGGGGTCTTCTTCCCCTAAACTTCTCGATGTTTAGCATCTTGAACTTCTCTAACAGTCTAGTTTGGGATAAGGAGACATGTAGGTGTATTCCATGTAGTTCCCTGATATCTTAACTTGGTCAAACTTCTTTGACAGTAGCTTGAGGTCTTCTTTGACCTTATTTAATTCCTCCTCATTAGGATCTATGGGCAGTGGCAGGTTAGCCCTGGTTAGGCAAGGTTTGGTATAGGGAGCTAAGCTGGCAGTGAACTAATGGCATGTGGGGTGTGCAGAGAATGCTGATACTCTTCTGGGACACAAATAGGCTAGAGAGAGGGTGGACCCATGGCACGAGGAAAGAGGACCTAGGGTTCCTTTGGAATTTTGTCCCACTGATGATGTATCTCACGAACCTCGATTTAACGGTTCTCAATCTTCTCATTGAGTTGGGCCAAGACAATCTGCAAATCGGGATGCACATTCAGTTCTTGGTTGGCATTCTCCATGAAGAGCTCATGAAGGTAAATCCCAAACTCGAATGAGGTAGCAAAAGAACCGATAGATATTTAGGGTAGTTTGACAGAATAACGAATCCAATAAGGAGCCATTCCAAAATCAGGTATGCAATCGACCTAAGAGGGAAAACTCGAATTTATTTTTGAAAATGGGCCAAAGAAGATTTTGGGTATTTGGAAAAGGAGGGGAAAAGGTGAAGAATCTCAACCTAATATTTATTAATGTTATTATTAGGTTCTCACTTGTTTTAGTTTTTCCTAAATGCAGAAAAATGCCAAACAGGAACCGAGCCTGGGAAAATAAGGTTTGAAAATATGTAAATCATAGTTTAACTTATTTCCAGGCTCATGGAAAGGGTCCCACTTTAAAAAAAAGGAGAAATTATACAAAAATTTTGACTGTATGCCAACCCATAGAATTTCGACAGAGTTTTGCACACTAACCGACAAATTAAATATGAGTATCCTAGGTTTGACACCTATATGAGGTTTACATAATTTTTAGGTTAGTATAAAGGTTCCCCCCTTTGGCATGACTTCCACGATATACCTCTTGACTATAAGGGAAATCATTCATCACTAGGTGTGGACAAGACATTTAATATACATCTCTATATACCTCACGGGGATATTTTTATATATCTATTTGTTTTGGAGAGATGTGTTGTGCGAGTATTATGTTACATAAGGCTATCGTATTCACTATTCTAGAGTAGGATGTGTTGTTTTTGTAAGGTTTCACCTGAAAGAAGGTCGAGCCCGCATATATATATATATAGTAATGCTCTTGTGCAGACCAGTTCGCATTTTTAGAGTGCGGACCGAACATGTGTCACTCGATAATCCCAGAAAAGGGAGAGAGTGTGTGCCTATAATTTAGCCAATAATTTCTAGGCTCACCGTCAGGTGACACATGTTCGGTCTGCACTCTTAAAATGCAGACTGGTGATCACAAGAGCAATATTGCATGTGTGTGTGTGTGTGTGTGTGTGTGTGTGTGTGTGTGTGTGTACATATATGTTAAGGAGACTTCGGATGGTATAGTTGTCTCGTCATATTCGATCCCGGTGCGTAAGGACTTTTACTGATGTGATTCAGGTTAAATCGAGAATATTATTCAGTGGTAAGATTTATCTTGTTATTTATTTAGTGTTGGGGACTTGTTAGCAATGAGGGCGCGGTATTTTATGACTCCTCTAGTGATGTGGGAGTGGATAATTAGACTTATACGTCTCGGGATAGGATTTTGAGTGTACCGGCTGTATGCTCTGTGCCTACAAAACTCGATGACTGATAACGCTAGATAGTAATGTATCTGTGGGGTTCCTTATTTGGAGTTTGCTTTCAAGACATCCCACATATGAACCCTGGTGAATGTCGAATGTTGAGAGATATGGGCGACATGGCGAGGATTAGTACTTCAGTTATTACATGTCTAGGTGAACAACACTTTGAGTTGAGAGTTATTTTACGATTTAAGTCAAGTGGAGCTAGGTAGTGATGTGTAAGATGAATTGTGGAACATTTGAACCACTAGGGGATCAGTATGGCAATCTTGAAAATAATTAAGTTACGATTAATAGGGTAATTGAGTATACCTTTAGTGTATACCACGTCGAGCATGTGGGGGTCAAGTTGATATCAATATTTTTCGCTTGTTAAAATTGTGCAGATATGCACGACATATAGGGTGTATGGGTTCCTGGGTTAGTTTGATTTTTAGTATTGTTCGAGATAAGGGATCGTGGGAATTAATGGACGGATATGTATACCTCTAAGAAAGTTAGAAACAATGTGAAAAAGGAATATGTACTGAATGTCATTTAAAGAAAAAAATAGTCCTATTATATACAACAAGAAGAGATATCACACCCGAGATGAGTCAAATGACTAGGAAGATACATGTTAGGGATCTGGCTTACTAAGGGAGGATCTGAAAACTTTGGAAAAAGAGAGCAGAGTCGTACTCAGCTAAGTTCTATGGGTGGCCTTCACATAAATAGGATGTTGATTTCACCATATGAAAAGGACCTAGGAAGTGCGCAGTTTTGGACCACACGCATGGATCACAATTTTGATATACCCCAAGAAAGGGAGTAAGTTGTACTACTTGACGTGGGATTTTGAGTTTGTGTACGAGTGCAGAGTGAGGCATGGCAAAGTTTGTCTTCTAGTGCACTAATTGTTAGAGGGGTAACGGTTCATCTGAGGCGATCAATAAAAGATTTCATAATACTTGGTGTTTTAAGTGTCAGAATAAGTAGATAGACTGATGGATATCAATGTTGGGTCACCAACATCACAAAAAAGATCAAGATTTACTTTTGGTTGTGGAATTTATTAACCGAGATGGAACATATATGGAAAATTTGGGTGAGTTACACTATCGAAAAGCGTGCCCAACATTTCATGTAAGAAAGAGAATAAGCTAACACACGGTGCCGCCCAAGATTGTTATGGTGTAGGATGAGACCTTTGGGTCCCACCTCAGATAAGGATTATCAAGAGGCAATATGGATGAACTTGTGTCGTAGGCAAATCTTATCACCCATAGATCGATGGATAGATGGGATAGGTGACTAAAATGTTAAAGTACATACTAGGGATGCGAATCCTAGATTTTTAAGGCAATTGATAGGAGTAATTACATTTCTAGAGTTGGGTGTGATGACTCATAGCAGTTTATTATTGGAATGGCGCCTTCTAAGGCTTCAAACATATTCCTTGTCCTCCTTATGTGGTTTGTTAAAGGTGGGAGTTAACAAGTTCGATGGGCCGAATGTGATTCAGAGTCGGTTGGTAGGGATTGAGTTAAGCAAAGTAATTTTCATGTAATTTAGGAATGTTATAATAATTATATTGTCACCAACCGAAGAGTTAAAGACTAACGTGAGAGGTTTGAAATTGTTGCGGGTATTTTTCACCATTAAATGAAGTATGTGATTTTGAAAACAAGGGAAGTTGGCACTTAAGGAAGTGGGGCCTCTCCCAACATTGAGATGATAGAGTCAGTGGAGTATATACTCGTCTTTTTGAAGCATTGCTAGAGGATTCACAATTGTTTTGGGTATTATTATATATGTGAAACCGTAAGAATGAGGAAATATATCGGTATGAAAGGGTTCGAATAGACATGTTTATAATCTTTTGATGTGGCGAGTATGCCTTTAGTCATGATAGTACCACTAGAGGGTGTATAGTGGAGGCACCAAAATGTTATCACGAGTTGACTTTGAATACATTCTAATGAGTGAGTGTAAGCATCTGATGTTTTGAGTACCAGACATATCCAAATTTCAGGGATGAAAATCCATTGCAAGGGGGAAGTATTTAACCCCCCGTATTTTTGTGAATAATTAAAATTATCACGTGTGGTGGTAATTTAACTAATTTGAGAAATAAAAAGAACTTAATAAATATTAAGTAGGGAATGATAATATAATATTTATGTGTTATTATATTTATTTATGTCATGCGTAAGTCAAATTATCTTATTTTATAATGTCATATATGGTTAAAAGAAATGGGTTGACATTTGCTTGTTTGGAATACGCGTGTAGGGTCATGATGGGAATAAGATGGAAAATTGATGATAAGTGACTCAGATGGTGATTTCGAATTCACGGTTGAATCGGAATAGGTTGAAATAGTCAAAATCAAGCACTCGAGGGTAGTGATTGGATGCCAAGGGCCTTTTACACTAGTGAAGACCCGCCCGGGGGTATACGGGTCATTTGCCACTTACGAGTTAACCTAATTTCAGTATTAGGGTATTTAAATAAGAGATTAGAGGCTTATGGGAAGCCAGTTTACATTAGACATCTTCTGTGAAATGAATTGGGGAGAAAAGAGAACACAAGAAGAACGAAAAGAGGCCAAACTGGAGAGGATCATTAAAGAATTAAGCCTCATTTAATATACAAGGAGGATTCAGATTCGTCTTCATACTGAAGGCAAGTGAATGACTTGTTTAATGTTATTTGTGTATTTATTTATGTCATATCATAATTGGTAAAATTTTATTCAATTTTGGGGTGGGATTAATATGTTAAATGGGTATTAAGAAATAATGAAAATTGTAATGATTCCATATGATCTTATTGATTAAATCCCATATGAAAAGTTGTCTCTTGATAGAGAAACCTAAAAATGAGAAAGTTATATTGTGTTCTTGAAGTAAAAAATCTGAGATTAAACAATTCAAAGATGTGATCTTGAATTATGGATTTAGAAATTGTATGAGAATCAAGGGTGAAATAATTCTTTATAAGGGTGATTGAATCCCATTATTAAGTTTGTTTTTTGATAAATTGGAACAATCAAATGTGTTTCTTTATGTTGAAAATTGATAGAGTAATGATATTATGCACTGGGATGAAAATTGGAACATTTTTGGGATTGAGAATCTGGGTATATTTCGTAAAGAATATTGCAGGCCCGAGTTGAATTACATACAGAGGATAACCAGTTCACCTCCAAGATGGACCAGTTTAGTTCCCCTGCTTAGCCTATATATTCTTTACGAATGCATGGCCTCCAGTTTTGTATTTTTTGTATTTTTTTGAATTAGTTATGAATTTTCTACAAAAGGGTGCCCAAGACCAAAATATTTAGTTAGTAATTTTAGGATGGACTTTATTTTTAGCACAATTGTGTGTTTGATTGATTAAAACACCGTGTTGAAGTGTACCCTCGACTAATATGAATTTAGATCTGATGAAATTGAATTGTGGTTTCGCTCGAACAACCCTTTTATGTTTGGGTCAGGTTAGAACTGAGGAAACGTCTGGGTCATTTTTTTGAACTCAGGCGATTGTGTGGGAGGTTATCTAAGTTGAGTAGATATTTTATTACAAATTGACTTGTGGGACTATTTTAGCAATTTAGGCGTGGATTGGATGAATTTTGTGAGTATTAAGGATTAATTAAATATTTAAGAGTGAGGGGAAAACTCAACACCGTTAGGCTATTGGTTTGGGTGGTGGGCACGGATTAGGTGGATATATATATACACACTAGAGAAATTTAGGTGCCTGAAGGCACAACAAAAATTTCCAAAATATGCAATTGTAAAACAACAAAAATTTCGTTTCCCAACAAAACAAAGTGTAGTTTACAAAAAAACAACCATAATATCCTTTATGTATTGGACTATCCACTCTATTTAACAAATGATAAAAAAAGTCCAAGAACTTATATGCGGAGTTGAATCAACTATTATGGCATTCAATCAAAATAGGTATAAAAATTGACAAAAAAACCTTACACAAACCAAATTCGGCAATGCAAAAACTGAATTGTTGACTTTAAAGTCCATTTTGACCCCTTGATTAGGCACAAGCGATACGACTCTAATGGCGCTAGAGTCACCTCATGTCAGTTTACGTTTAAAAAGTTATGGCATTTCTCCCAAAACATATTCTTTTAACTTGAAGTGCCAATGGCATGTTTGTAAATCTCTTAAGTGCACTTCTCTCCAAAACACTATGATGATGTCTTGACTACATGCTCGGTGTGTCGAGTACAAAGTATCTCAAAATTTTGATATTTTAGATTACTTAGTTTTAGTATTTAATCAATTTAAAAAAAATCATTATTTATTGGAGTTAGAAACCAACTTCGCCATATTTAGTAGATACTGGGTGGATACTTTTCGTAACTTGTCTGTCTCATTAACCAATTGTTGAATCAATTTAGATGAAGAAAACAAATGAAATAATTTCATCTCAAGGTTAAACAATAGAAGTCAATAGAATGAAGAACCCAAACGATTTCTATAATCTAAAACCACGAAAGGAAGTTTAAGTTAACAGACTCACATACAGAAAAAAAGGGACATGATTAGTAGCAACAATTTGAATTGAGATCATCTAATATCATAAACTCAACATTAGTAACGACAATAGTAACAACAAGAATAAGATAATCGATTTCTATAATCTAACGGTTACAATAACAACAAGAATAACATCATTAATCTAATATCATCAATTCATCAATTTCTATAATATAAAACTAAGAATAAGAGAATCGAAGAAATCCGAAAGGCCGAGAATTTAGATCATCTAATATCATCCATTGAACATTAGTAACAACATCTCATTTAGTTTTGGAGCATTATTAACAACAACTCATTAGAAACATCAGCATCATTGACTAATTCTAATTCTAATGAAATAATACAAACAAAAATATAATAAGTGATTAAAAAACAACCTTGTTTTCTTCTTGTTTTGATATAAGAAAATACATAAATTTATCAAAAAAAAAAGAAAAATCGCAATTATAACTTCTATATATAAAGGATTGCAAGAATTTAACATTATTTTCAATGAGAGATTGTACAGAGCATTAACTTCTTCGAGCAGATAGAAACGATCAATAACTAAAAATATTTTTTACAGTATTAACTACACAATTCTTAAAATAAAAGTGTCCAAATCATAACAAAAAAGATAAAATAAAACATATTGGAGAATGTAAGAAAATTTACTTGCTTAAAGTTTAGAGAAAGATGGATGACAATGGGTTACCTCCAAACTTACAAACCATGTAGAAATTAAAACCTTTCAATCAGTACAATTATATCCCTAACATCCACAATCTAAAATTATAAACCCTAACATCCACGGTCAAAATATCATTAATTCATCCATTTATTATGCATAAAAGGAGCTCGAATTGCTGGATATTGGTCGGGGATAGGAAGGAGATGAAGGGCACTCGGGTTGATGGGTTTTCATCAGGGGTGGGAGGGATGCCCATAGCTATGTGTAAAATGAATCAAGTATGGGAATGACTAATTCTCAAAATCAAAGTTTAAAACCCTAAGATCATACCCCATAATTTCCCAAACCCTAGAGTTCGAAAACCAAAAACCCTTAATCTAAACTCCATAAATCTGCAAAAAATAGATATCACACCTTAAAAAGTAGGAAAACCATACCTTGAAGAAGACGAAAAATAATTAGAAGACGGAGAAGCCATAGCTGAGAGAGAGAGAGAGAGAGAGATGGAATGAAAATATTGTGTGCGTGAGGGTGAGCCTGATTGGAGATGGTCTGATCGTATGAGTTTGATTGATTGGAGGGTTTATTTATAACAATACCATAAAATTTGAATTAAAGTAAAATTTAGAATGAAAGGGGGGGGGGGGGGGGGGATGGGAACACCACAACCGTTGGATCCAAAATAGAGTAATTGCATCCTAGCCCTCAATTACCTTATAAAATTATGGAATAGTAAACTATTCTACTCATTATATATATATATATATATATATATATATATATATAATAAGGAGTAATGGTATTGACACTATTCAATTAAGAGATAACTTAATTAAGGGTCCAGATTTAGCCACCAACGCACCAATTGGAGGGTGAGATCAAACTTGAGAAAAGTAAAGGGGATGAGGTTGTGTGGCTGAAAATCGTTGGGTAGGGCCTTCCACCACATTTTTACTTTAATTTGAAAATTCAGAGACCTACCCTCTGCGACACCCATCAAATCTTCACATCCATCTCTCCAATCTCACCAAACCCATTATAACACTCCACCCCAAATATCTTAAATTCGGAGCAACTCAATTACCCTCTAAACTTTGTAAATCCTCTCTAACACATATTTTCACTCTCCTCATCATCTCCATGGCCGAAACAAATGGTGTCCATAGAAAAAGTGACAATGGTATTTTCTTCAGTTAATGACAAAGTTCAGAGAAAATTATGGTATCCTCAAATCATTCAAATACGGTGTTAAAGGATCAAGGTTCAAAATAATGGTCCATGAGTTTTCTTTATTTGTTTGTTAGTTTTGTCTCAGGTTTTTTATTCCTATTATATGTTTCCAGATCCAACTTTTGTTTAGGTATGTATCATATTTTTATGGATGTAAGAAATATAGGGTGAGATAAGTTAAAGATGAGATGATCTTTTACGATAGCAGTACTTACTAATCTTCTAAGCTCGAATTTTATCTGAGCATATCTTTCTATATCATGTCCCATTTTTACTAGCATCACTCTCACTCACTTTAGTTTTTAGATTTTGGTTTCAAAATAAGAGGTCACACCCTTCATTCATAATCTGGGATTTTGGAAAAGGATCTTCAAAATATGTTTGTGTTTTAAAAATAATGACTTTGCATCAGACTGAGTTCATGGATTTGGGTTCTTATATTCGATATTTTAAATTGTTTATTATTCTTTGGTGTTTTAGTTATTTTTTTCCTTACAGATCTAACAGGATTTTTTTAATTCGGTAAAACATTTGTATCTTGATATTGGGATACATATTGCCTCAGTATTATTTTAGTTGTGTTTTTCTCTTTCTATTTTTCCCCTTTTCCCTCATATATTGACATTTGTGGAATCAACTCTGAACAAAATGGCCTTTAAAGCTTAAGAGTCCATGTTTGGGAAACACAAATCGAGATTGTTTATTTCTTTGGTTTTTGTTGTTCTGGAAACAAAATGGTAAGTTTATTTCTTTGATTTTTGCTATTTTGGAAACACAAATCGAGGTTGTTCTTAAATTACAAATCTTAGGTTGCGTTTGTTTTTTTATCTGAATCTGAAGTCTGAATCTGAAATCTGAAGACTGAATCTGAAGTCTGAAATCTGAATCTGAAAAATATGTTTGTTTTTACGTCTGAATATACTTCTGAATGAATGTATTTAGACTGATTCAGACTTCAGATTCAGACTTCAGACCTAACTCTACCTCTTAATCATTAAGAGGCAAATATGACCGTTAACCTCTTAATCATTTAAAAAAACAAACACTTTTTGATACCTCTTAAGTCTGAATGGTTCAGATTCAGACTTAAGACGTAAAAACAAACGACCCCTTAGTTCAAAACCATGTATACCCATCTCTCTCTAATTTGTAATAAAGTTTCACAATGGGTTTTGGGTTCAAATTTTGGGTGTCTAAAGGAGTTTCCAAATAATCAAACCGGGCATACCCATTTCATTAGTAGTTTTAACTTTATGTGTATTCTGAAATTCTCATAATTTTTGTTAGGATGATTTTATTTGGTTAATTATTTCAATAAATATGACTAATTTTGTCTTATTTTCTCAGTGGGCTACTATTAAGCAGAACAATTACGGTTTCTTCATTTTCCCCCTTTCTTTAGTTTCTCTCTGGAAATTTTTTATGTGGATTATTATTTTTTTGGGGTTCTTGATTTAAAAAAAATCCATTTTGTTATTTACTCTCTTTGGGATCTTATTGCTACTCTGATTGTCTTCCATGACAAGATGAATGGCGTAAAGGTAATTGCAATGCTAATGGCTATTTGGGGGTTAGCCACTTATAATTATCAGAACTATCTTGATGAATTAAAGGTAAAGCAATTAGAGAATTTTGCTAATGATGCTCATAATCATTCTGAATGTTGACGACTGTGTCAAGAATGCACAGAAACTTATTGTTTAGCATTATCAATAATCTTTTTACCTTTTTTTTTTAAGGGAAATGCTTTGTGTCCCAAATAATTTTTTTAAATCCTCTCTTAAATAGCATTAAGTGTTATATTTTATGATATAGGTCCTGTCAAAACACAATCCATTAATGCTATTTGAGGGAGATTTGAGAGATTTGTTTGGTATTCATAACACCGCTCTTTTTTAAATTGATTTAAATATTCCCTATATAACCGTAGTGTACAGATTTTTGACAGTTGAATTAATTGCTTTTTGTAAAAAGAAATACTTTATTTGGGACCTACTAAATATTATCTTTTTTTTCCCCCTAATATTCTTAATTGTGTAATAGAAGAATATTTTTAAGGGATATTTAAGTAGAGTTTTAAAAATAATTTTGAAATGTTTCGATTATAAAACCTGATGTTCTGGGGAGCTTGATTTTCTTTTTTCTGAAATGTAGGATTTTGCAAAAAAAAAAGTGTCCGAGGCGTGCTGGAGGGAGTGTGATGTTTTAGTGTTTCTTTTGTATATTGATGATATATGTGTTGAATTCAGGTGATGATAAAGGTAGTGTTGGTATGAATATGATAATTATTCTTTTCATTAATCAGATTCAATGATGGGTTTAAATTTAGGGACATTCTAATATGGAGACACTCCAAATTTTAAGACAATGACAAAAATATCCTTTTGATGTGTATGTTATTGTTTTAACAATTTATTATTTAAAAATAAAAGATATTACAAAGATCCAATTCTTTTTTTCATATGTAATTAGAATATTTAATACTCATTAAGCAACAAAATATAAATTACTTCCTTACGACATATGGAAATAATTATGAATATTAAATTTGAATCCATTTTTTTTATCAAACACAAGCACGATCTAATTAAAGCGCGATATGACATAATATAAACACGAGCCGAATAAAAGTGATACGTCATAACATAAAATATTATTTTTTTAATAAATATGAACATGACCAAAGTAAAAAAGAAACATAATAATTTATGTTATTTTTTAATCAAACATGAACCTGATCGAAATAAAAATGACACGTCACGCTTCAAAGTTTTGTTTTTGCCTAGAATGAAACACGAGTTCTATAAAAGTAATATAACACAACATGAAAATATTTTATCAAATACAAACACAATCTACTTAAAACGCAACATGACAATTGGGTCGTGTTCGTGTTTGGTAAACACGTTGCTACAGTTATTTTTTTCTGTAATCATGAATCATATAAAACGTGACATGACAATAAATCGTATTTTTTTTCTAACATGAGTACATACCAATTAAAGCGCAACTAATAGAAAAAGATTTTTTGTTAACTTAACAAGAATACGTGCAAATATATTGCGACATGACTTGAATCAAGAACGCTACACGATGCGAAATCTTTTTTTTTATATAACATGAATACGTTTTAATTAAATTGCAATTTTGCATTTTTTTCTTTTAAAATTCAAGAATCATATATTTATTTTTTAAAACAAAAAAATGCCTTGGTGAAGTGTTTTTTTTTAAATCTTTTTTATCTAAGCACAATCCAGTTAAAATGCGACATGATATAAAATTACACGAAATTTTATTTTTTTATCTATCAAAAACACAATTCAAGTAAAAGAGACACGAGATGACACAAAATATTATTTTAATTTTTTAAAAAAATACAAACACGATCAAATTAAAATGCGACACAATACTGATTTTTTTTACGAAATAAAAAATATGACCAAGTAAAAGCGACGCAACATGATTTTTTTTCAAACACAAACAATAATTTTTTTTACCAAATACGAACACAATTTTTTTTATCGAGCACAAACACAAACACGATCGAAGTAAAACATAAACACCACACCCTCATTAGATCGTGTTTTTGTTTGGTAAAAAATAAAAAAAATGATGTTGTGTTGCTTTTACTTTGCCATATTGATAAAAAAAGATTCCGTATTCTGTCGCATTTTAATTGTGTTTGTATTTGGTAAAAAAATTACCAAAATATTATTATTTGTGTTTGAAAAAAAAATCCAGTTGTATCGCTTTTACTTGGCCATATTTGTGTTTTGTGAAAAAAAAATATTTCGTATTGTATCGCATTTTTATTCGTCCGTGTTTCTATTTTTGTAAATAAATTAAAATAATATTTCGTGTCTCTTTTACTTGGATTGTGTTCATGTTAGGTTAAAAAAAATATTTTGTGTTCGTTTAAGATAAAAAAAATTGTATTTTGTCACTTTTATTTGAGTTGTGTTTTTGTTGGAAAGAAAATAAAATTTAATGTTGTGTCGCATTTTAACTGAATCGTGTCATATTTAGTAAAAAAAATAAGTAAGTACTAAAGTAGAAATCAATTAATGATTAAGTTGTTAATAATTGTTATTTAAAGTTAAAAAAATTATTTGCTTAAATTGTATTTAATTATTAAATGGGATTGGATGTAAGGTAAAAGGATAAAGGGTAATATTGTCCATTGATAAAAAATTGAAGTGTATGAAGAATTTTTAGAGTGTTTTTAGCTGTGCCCAAAATTGATTGTCAATTCAAAACGGCATAAAGCATGGGCACATGGTTCGATGCTACTTTTCCGATCATATAATTTGGATGACCTAATGTAAAGTTTGTACTATTGCTTTGTAAATACATGCATATCGGACAGACATCATATCAAATCTATGACTACATCATCGCTCTAACTTATTACAATAAGTCCCATCAAACCCATTTCCATAACACCTACCCCTCACACACCACCAAAAGAACCCATTTTACATGCTCTTGAAAAACGTGGGCTACAACAAAAATACAAGGGGGATGCATTAAGTAAAAACCTCCAAATAATTAAGCTGTTATATATATACTCTTTATATGATTTTCTTTCCACTCCTGATTAGTCATATCTATTAATGCAACATGAGCACGATCCAAATAAAAGTGGCACGATACCATAGGACATGAAATAATATTTTTTTACCTATCTCGAATCACCCATGTAAAAGCGACAAAACAAAAAAAAAATTACAAAAAATGAACGCGATCAAAATAAAAATGACATTACATGAAATATGTATTTTTACCTATTTCGAACACGATCCAAGTAAAATCGCACATCACAAAATATTTTTTTAAATAAAAAACGATTCCGATGATAGAACACGACATGACTTGAAATAGTTTTTTGCCGAACACTAAAATACCTAAGTAAAAGGGGAAGAACACTATATGTTTTTTCCAAAACCGAAAGTGAACCTGATGAAAGTAACAATGATAGGAAACGATATGGAATTTTATTTTTTTTACCGATCACGAAAACTACTTGAGTAAAAACGACATATAGTATAATTCTTTTAAACCAAAAATGAATATAACCAAAATAAAAATGACACGACGTGACATCAAATATTTGTTTTTTTACTAACCACTAATACTACCCAAGTGAAAGTGGCAACCTACAATGTTTTCATAATGGAAAATGATCCCGACCAAAGTAAAAATGGCGCGATACGACATGAAATATTTTTTTATCTATAACGAATGCTATCCAAGTAAAAGTGACACAATGCAAAAAAAAATTTAGATGAATTTTGGCATTTGAATATTGTTGGATTGGTTATTGCCCCTTAAGCAGAGTGGATAGTCCAATAAACAAAGAAAATTATGTCTATTTTTTTTTCAAATTGACACTTTGTTTATTTGAGGTACAATGTGAATTCGATTGATGAATATTGTATATTGCATGTTATATGTGAATTTATTTGATGAATTTAAACTATTTGAATGTTGTTGAACTATTTATTATTTGTTAAGCAGGGTGGATAGTTCTATAAATTAAGGATATTAAGGCGAATTTTTTGCAATTACGCTTTGTTTTGTTGGGGAACGAAATGTTTGCTGTTGTGGAGTTACATATTTAGGAAACTTTTGTCATTTCGCGATCACGTATTTTGGAAATTTCCATCGTGCCTTCAGGCACGGGCATTCCGCTAGTATATATATATATATATATCCATATAATAAGATGGCATGGATTTTGAATTCTAAAAATATCAAAGCACAATAACGGTTGGGATTTGCTTGAAAAAAATAAAGGGTTGTGATGAATTCTGAAATTTTCGTTATCCCGCCCAAATGTTTTCTCATGGGAATGTTTATTATCCCTCTCAAACGTTCCTTCACTTTAAATCCATCACACTTTCCAAAAGCTATCCACACTCTACCCAATAAACCCATCAATACACGAATCTACCTCACTCCTCTTATCTTTCGATCACCCTAACTTTTCTCTCTCTTGCTTCTTCTCTTTATTGATATGAATTGACCAGAACAATACCTCCCACACACTTCTATTCTAAATCTGTCACACGCGATGGAGAATTCTAAATCAATACACGATTAAGGCGGAGGCGGAGGGAGAAGGGGATGGTTTGGTGGTGGGGGAAGAGGGGGTAGAGGTGGAAGGGAAGGAGGAGGCGAGGTAGGAGAGGACAGTGGCGATGGTGAAGAAGAGGAGAGTGGCGGCAGAGGTCAGGACGGAACTGGGGGTGGAGTGAGTGTCGAAGAGGAGGGAGGTAGTGGGGTCTAGGTTGTTTTAGAGATGGAGCAGATTTGACAGCATCAATAAAAACGGCTCATCCATTGCTTCTCTCTCAACTTCTCACATAGATCCAATTGTTTGATCTACCTTTACTTTTCTAGCACAGTTCGCTCTATCTAAACCATCCTCACCTCAAGAGGAGCACAGTTCTGAGAAACCTCAAAAATGGAAAAGGACGGTGTTGTTTTTCTTTCTTTTGGTTATTTAAGTTTTGGCCACATTTATTTTTAATATTGGCTTTCTTACTCATCATTTTCAGTTCTTATGGTTTGAATCCCCCACCCCACCCACACACAAAAAATGACTTTGAGCAATTACAATTTTTTGCACACTTTTGGACTCGCTAAAAGTCACTATGGTTGTCAAACCCCAATAAACGAAAATCACGGTGGGTTAAACTCAATTACATAAATAAAGGACATTTTTTTATTTAATGCCCAGTTTTTATTTCATAATTTGACATTACCCCCAGCTCTCTATTGTCTTAGACATAACCTGAATTTTTTTAACACCATTACAACTCTATTAAAAAATATATTTTCTAATTAGTCTTCCATTTACTATAAATTTTTGACGAAAATACCCTCTGTGAAACCAAAATGTATTCTAAACCAAAAACATTTTTTTGTTTTGTTTTGGATATTTTTATTTTTAGATCACTCAAAGTGAAATGAGGGTTAGACCTATCACACTTGGATATTAGATTTGATTCTGTATACTAGTCTCAAATTCGGTTTCAGGTACCGTCCCTCTTTCTCTATTTTTTATTTTGTTTTTAAATTTAATGTTTTAATCGTAATTTTGATATATATGTGAAGTGGAATATTAAAATGTAAATTTCATCTTCTTGGACTTTCTTCTGGAATTTGTCAAAGGAGTATTGAACTGTTTGTCTTCTTTGATTTTGGTATGTGACAAATTTGTGTATCTTGGTTACCTGTGTATTTATGCGTGTTCTATCAAATTTGGAACTAATTGAGTTTTGCATTTGAGTTTCTCTTCTTTATGATGGTGTTTTAGGGTGGTTTACTTTGTGGTGTCTCTTCTCTGTGACATCTGACACAAACGTTCGACCAATATATTGGGGTGGATTACTTTGGATTTCTATTTATTATTTAGCTTCCATAAGAGTAGAACTTCAAACCTTTAAAACTGAAATTTATCACTGAATAAATATATATAGTGTCCTTGGAATTTGTTGATAAGTTCAAAATATTTGGGACTAAACTATATAATGTTCCAATAATGAGGACTAAACAATATACAGTGTCCTTTGATTTTGGTAAGTGACAATATTTGGGACTGAATCAATAATGTGTTTGATCTAAGAAACTGTTTTGATTTATCATGTTACATTTTTATCAAACTATATTTAATTGGGACAAAAATATATATTTATTTGGTGATTAATGTTCAACTCATTTGTCGTAGGTAAATTTTTTACATTTGAGAAGAGTTGGACCTAATCTGTATTTTAAAGGGATTGATTACTTGATACTGCACAAATGGATGTTCAGGAAGGTTTGCAGTGACACTACACAAAAAGGATGTTGTATTACCATTGCCATTTAGACTAGAGGGATATCACATCCAGGGTTGTGGTTACACACATATTGATATAATGCTCCATGTATTATCATGCATTTTAAAGGGATTTGATGTGACTCCATGGTAATTGGCTTATTAAAACAGAGGTGGTTACCTCTTATAGCTTTAATTAGATTTGAACCCTTTTATGATAAATGTGTACTATGTTTCGGAATACAACACCTTTAGTGAAAAAAAAATGTATTTTTTATGAATGCCACATTTAGTGGGGATTATCAGTTTTGTCATTGAATGTCACTGTTCACTTCAATTAGTGAGGTAATAAAGTCAAAATCACCATTCTTTCACATGTTAGTGTTTTTTTTAAATCCAAGAAAGGATTCTTTATTTAAGATGTGAGTAATATTTTTGTCGAACTAAAGATACGTAACATCACCGTGTATCATTAAAATAAAAATTTCCATGTCCTATTTTTTGCCATTTTTGCAGCCTAAACCTTAATCACAATCTGGAAAACCAAACTGGACTTTTGGCCTTCTAATAATAAGGAGATTATGTCCACTGAAGTGTTTTGCAATACAAAGGCAAGTGGCTTCCATATGCAAATAACAAAATTTTAGGAGTAATAGATATGTAGGCATTGATTATCTATGTATTGCATATGACTTAAAATATGACATGAATAAGAGCAGTGATACTCTTATTGGGTGTTAATCCCGGGTTAGTACATGAGGCTTTTTTCCCATTGGTTTCTCAAGTGAAAATTATTTTAAATTTTTTTTTAGAAAAGGATATTTTCTATAAATTTAAAAAAATGTTAAAAAATAATATTTTAATATAATATATTTTTTTTGAAAAACAAATGTTTTAAAAAATAAAAGTTAGTTTAATATAAATAAAAAACTTTTTTTTTACATTTTTGAATAGTTTTAAGAAATACAAAATTGTTTTAAATGTTATATTCTTTGTTATGCACTTATAAATTTATTACAGAGTCAACACTTAAAATCGTTCTCTTCTTGGTTATTCTTTAATTTTATAACCATATCATTGTTTTCTTGATTGTACTCGGAATGATAAATGTTGGGTCATGGAATTCCATATAATGATAGACATTATTTCAACTCACCCTCTTTTGAAAAATAAGAATGGCTAATGACCTAAATTTGAAAAATAAGAATGACTAATGAACTAAATAATGACCCAAATCTTTGTGTCTTGAAGTGAGTAGAATTTTGAAATTTAGCGCACCAACACATGCTGTGAATTGCTAAATTAAATTAGAACTTCAAAGTGAAGGATGGGAAGACACTGTTCTATCATAAAATACGAGGAAGTCATTTTTACTGAACATGTTAGTAAATTCATATTTTTTAACTCTTCGAGAATTATATAGTGATATTTGCATGATATTATTTGCATTAGTTTCATGACATTTGCATGATATTATATACAAATTTATATTATATGCTTGATATTAGTCGTAAGAATGATATATTTTTTGCAAAGTTTGAATCGTGTCTTTAGGCATGAGGAACACCTACACATAAATATTGATGAGTTGGGAAATTCATTTATTGACAACTTCATCACACAAAATGTCAATCATTATTTAGTTTTCCCTATATATGCAGTAACAATTGTATTAAAATAATGTTTGCTATGTGATGTAATCATGTAATAGTTAGTAATATATGACAATAGTTATATTAAGTGCCACAAAATCAGATGTATGATATAAAAGAGTTAAGTTACATGTAATAGTTATACACTTATATAATTTGGGGAACGATATATAGATGTTTTCTTGGGGAATGATATTTTTTTTGTTTTGGGATTACGTACTTTCGAAATCTTCGCCATTTTGTGATTACGTACTTTGAAAATTTTCGTTGTGCCTTCAGGCACGGGTATCCGCTAGTATATATATATAGGGAGAGTATATGTATTAACAATAATATTTGTGATGATATAATTATATGAACATACCACTCTAGTGCTATCAACAGATGTTGCGCGATGTGAATGATGTTCCCTGGCCAAAAATAATAGGCTTAGTATCGACCCCAGGTTATAGCACCATGCATGTGCCATTGTGAGGTTGAAGTTCGAAGTGACTAAGGTTCGACTGAAGACTAAGGTTTGACTGAAGACCCAATAAGGTCGAAGGAGGAAGAGGGCCTTTCTTTTACTAGGGGATGTCTCAGTGACCTTAGGGAGGTGAAAACACATAAGGGGTCTAACTTGTGGTACGAGTACCAGGTTAACTGTCCAAGACATAATCACAATCCCTTCTGGAGAAATGATATGGGGATACCAATAGATGCTATCCATGTCTAGCATTTGGATCATTACTTGGATGATACTGAAGAGGATGTTTTCCCATACCTAGATGATGGTCGAAGAGCGCGTGTTATAGAATATCTTGCTCGCCATCATGTTCCATCTTAAGTCTTTTGTATATTTTGGTTTTGATGTAAATTTAACTTCTCATTCTGGTTAATTAAAAAGTGTTATTTATCAAATTTTAATATTTTGAGCCTGTGCTTACTAAACACGTGTTAACAACTGTTTCTTTGTTGTTACTTGAGATCTTTGTTGACCAATCGGTGGTGAATCACCATTCTAGACTTTTTGGTAACTAAGTGAACTAGTACTTGTTTTTTTATCACTTTGGATCTCTTTAGCCAACTAAATGATGTTGAAGACAAGTGTTAGCCCTTTGTTATTACATGTGTGAACATTCTTCCAATCCACTATGCCCTGTAAATATAATTCCATTTACTTTACCTTCAACTTCATGTCGCCACACTTCCTTAGGCCTATGTAATATGATGGAGAGAATGCACCTAGTCACTAGGTGATCTATCCGAGCATGTTTTTTTGTTACCAACATTATTGGCAACCAACTTGAGTTGGATTTTTTACCTAAGGATTCCCTGTAGGGATTTTGTTGTTTTCGGGGTAACTCATAGTGGGGAGAATTGCTTCCAGTGGGATGATAACTTCCATATCATAAGCGAGCAAAAATGGTGTTTCCCGAGTTGGTTGCCTAGGGGTGGTATGGTAATCCCATAGAAAATGTGGGAGCTTGCCCACCCAGGCACCCTTGGCTATTTACAACCTATTTTTTAGTCCATCAATCATGATTTTTTTGTAAGCCTCTACTTGTACATTTATTTGGGGATACACCAGAGAACTGAAGTGGTGCTTGATACCATGTTCATCGTAGAAACCTTGAAAAAACTTCTTTTAAATTACATACAATTATCGATGATGATAGTCCTTGGTACCCCAAAGCACGCTATAATGTTTCTCCAGATGAAATGGTCATATCTCAGTCACGAATGTTTATTAGTGGTTCTACCTCTACCGAGTTGGTGAAGTAATATGTGACAACGAGCAGATACTTTTAATTTCTAGATGTGGTATGTAGTGGTACCACTATATCTACTCCCTATTGCACAAATGGCCAGTGGCTTGTTAGTGATTTGAAGTCGTTCGTGGGCTTGTGGATCATAGGAGAATGCTTCTGACATTTTCTTACTTGCAAACGTAAGTGATTGCGTTCCTTTACATATGAGGCCACTAGTAACCCTCCTTAATTTCTTGAAAGGCCAACGATCTCCCTCCTACGTGACTCCCACAAATACCCTCATGAAGTTTGCTAGTACTTTCTCATTGTCATGTTGGTGAACGCACTGGAGATACGGGACAGTGAATGAATTCTTGTAAAGTTTCCCTTCCAAGGAGAGCTAAAAATAGGCATCCATAACCCTTACCAGATGGGTCGACCTCCTGTCGCCGGGTAGTATGTTACTTTATAGATAAGCGATGATGGGATCCATCCAACTAGGAGCCTTCTCTGCGAGGAGGGATTTCTTGGCTAAGACTTCTAGTCAATTCTTGGCTATGCGAGGAACTCTATCTGAATAGTTCTCCTTAAGTCATAGTCAATTATCGAGCTCAGGGCTACTAAAGCGTCGACGTGACTGTTCTTCCCCCCGGTGAACTATTGAATGCCCCTTTGTCAAATTTTTCCATAAGTCCTCTAACCACAATGATATAAGATTTCATTCTATCTGACCGGGCGGAAAAAGTGTGTTCGTGTGAGGACACAATCGTTGTGTGTTTCGCCGCCGTGATACAAAAAGAACCTAAGCTACTACTAAACTTGACAAGCAAGCACAGCGGTAAGTCGGATATCATAGGAAATCCACAGGGAGTGATTGAATTTTAGATGTTAATTGTTTAATTACTTCAGGAATAAAAGTGGTGTAAAAGAAATAAGAAAAGGTGATGGGTGGTTATGGTGACAAAAGAAAAGAATAAGTTACGCTACGCAAAAGTAAAGCGAGGATCGGGATCGCATACACACATTCACGGGCTAAACAACTACTAATTAGAATTTTGATTCGAAAACATTTAATCGATCATTTTCAATTAAGCATAAACATCACGCAATAAGGAATTTAAGCCAAAGTTGCGAGATTAAACATTTAATAAAAAACGGTAGCACGTGGATTAAATTCGGATAATCGCTATAAACACTAAAGTTGCGTGACAAAGAAAGTTAAACGCATAATAATCTGACTTTAATACGCGAGGTTTTAATTAAATGCAATTTTACACGAAACCCTAACTTTCGAGGTCCAAACCCGTAAATGGCGTAACGAAATCCCGACCCTATTTATCTAAGGGCAATACATGAATTAGACTAATTAACAAAGCAATAAACTAATTAAGCAAGAAATAAATCAAGTAAACTAATTAACAAAGCATGTAAATTATCTAGAAAGCAAGAATTAATGAAAAACAAGCTATATTAATGGGGAGGGTAATGAAAAGTTAACTTACAAACCAATTAGATTGCCAATCCAAAGAGAAATGAAGAAGAACCATCCAAAACCCTCAAAACCCTAACTATTCTAACCTAAAATTGTGTATGTACTGATATATTGTGTTATTACAACAAAATTGGCTTATATAGTAAGTTGGAATAAAAATAAAGAAGAAAGAAAAGAAGGCAAAATATCTGCAGAAAATAGAGCATCGATCGATCGACCCCTTTGGTCGATCGATCGACCTAGGCCAAAATTCGGAAAATTAGAATGGTCGATCGATCGACCAAATGGGTCGATCGATCGATCAAGCAGGTCAGATTGCAGCAGCCTACTGCATTCCTCTTCTCCTTCTCTTCTCCTCTTTTGCTTTCCTTGTTTTTCCTCCGCTTAAATCTTCGTAACTTCTTCGTTATGAATCGGAATCGCGCACCGTTCGCGGCCACGCGAAGCTAGCGAGGAGGGATGCAACTTCCGTGAGATGTCAGGCCAGGTAACCAAGCTGTGAAAGACTAAAATTCCCTTGAACGTGCGATTGCGTACGAAACTTCGCCGGAATGCGTCCAAACTTCATACTAATCATCCAAACACCTACAAAATCTCAATCAAACCCTTGCAAAACATGTTAACATAGAAATCCGAGGTTGTCTGGTTAACGAGCATAAATATAGGGATTAAGATACCCGAGGGGGCTAATAACGCATAGGTTAACGGGTGAAATACACAATATTTACGCCGTATCACACCCCCTAACTTACACATTGCTAGTCCCTAGCAATGAAATAGGAAACAACAAGAACTACAAGAAAACCAAAAGCAGGAGATAGTACAAAAGTATGGTATAAAAGCATAAGGCCACTTTCGCGGGCGATTCGATAGCATTTAGCGTATGCAATAAGCCGTTAAACCCCTACGTCACCCTAGTAGACGAGTGTCGTCTCGTGAGGGTTTTCAGGGATGAAACCCATAAACATCATATGGTTTCCTCAAAATATGCCCAACCCAACATGCGACAAACTCAACAACAACGAAAAAGATTTCAAACATGTTATTAGCATATTGAACGAATTCAAGCTAAAGTCCGTTGTTATTAACAAGTTGAATGCACCTCATAGAATTGAAACTTTAAAAGTGGGAGGGGGGAGAGAAAATGCAAAATATGATTTGGTAAAAAACTTATATAAATCGGATACTAATCAAAGAAAGCATACATTCAATCCTCACGGGCATTACGCTCAACAAATGAATTCACTATGAAAAGGGAGGTAATACACGGGACATGTGGGCATAAAGAGTAAATGTAAATGGAAACTAGGACGCGCACATGTCATAAATGAGGAACGCTATATATGAAATGAAAAACTTGCAATCTCAATGAAAGGATACCGCACACTAAAAGAGGCGAAATGCATTTTCACAGATTATCAAAGCTATTATGACTTTTAAATTAAATTCACCCTAAGATCACATAGGACTTTATAGGGTTGTAATGTAAGTTTGGGGTTAAGGTACGAAATGAAAGGTATATGTATGGATTCAAAGAGTTCGGAGATGAAAACTTGGAATAATGGGAAGGATGCGGGCAATATCAAAAATGGAAAGTAACTTCCAAACAAGCATTAGATATAACAACTGGAGAGTAATCAAATCTTATTGAACTCTACACAACATATACAACTTTCTCTTTTCTTTCTTTTCTTCTTTTTATCTTTTTGTTTTTGTTTTCTTTTGCTTTTGCTTTTGCTTTTTGCTTTCTCTTTTTCTTCTCTTTTTCACTTCTTTCTTTCCTTTTTCTTTTCAAACTCCCATATGCCTAAATTGCAACCGACATCATAACAACAACATTCAATCCCAAGTAACATTCCAAACAAAGGTATGGAAAGTGTATGTATGGGCTAAAACTCCAATTTGGAGTTGGTTATGGGAATTTGGGTTATGAAAAGAAAGGGCTATATTTAGGCTCAAAGGGGTTAACGAGGGTAAACATATAAGGGTGAGGTCAAGGCTAATATGGGTGATATAACAAAGATGGCCTATGATCATTTCACAAAGTTTACGCAATTCTCAAGTCAAAACAATATATGAAAATCATGCTCAAGTAACACATTTCAACTATAAACTCAATTAATGAACGGTCAAATGAAAGAATAGTTAGATTACCAACAAATTCAACGTTTTCAAAGAGGAAAGAATAGTGTATAACACTCACAAACGACGAAAGGTACGAAGCTTACTCGGTGTAAGTATATACAATGCAACAAAAGATTACCGAGTTATAAAAATCTTAAACCAAATTAATATAACAAGGAAAGTGCATATGCTCATGGGATAAAGTTTAATTCATGAACTTATTCACAATATCAATGATTTAAGGACTAAAGTCCAATAACTTCTAAAATCGAGAACATGCATAATTGAGTTGTCTATTGGATCGGGCAATTATTGAAATTTATCACTGGAAACAAGGCAAAATGCCCAACAAAGGAGAAAAAAGAAAGAAAATATTTTTGAAATTTTTGAAAATTTTCACAAAAAGGCATACTTAGTAACTAAAAGTAAGAAAATCAATGGACTACACATGAAATGGATAGAATATCCTACACCCCCTAACTTAAATGTTGCATTGTCCTCAATGCGCATTAAGAACACAATACAAAGAGAGGAAAGAATGATATTACCCAAAATTGGAGCGATCTCCATAAGCGCGAGTCCAAAGGAATCTACAAAACAAGTTAGTACCGAGCATAGCAAAAACAAATAGCAAAAAGTTAACTAATTACACTAGACTAAATTAAAAAGGAAAGAAAAAAAAAAGAAAAGAAAGAAAATTAAAAAGCTAACTATTTACGACCTACTATTTAGACTTCATACTAACTATACACTAGAAGTCTAAATAGTTGAGGGTCCACCCAAACAATATTTTGACTTTGAAAGATCAATGGTGGACCCTCCAAAGCGAACATGCCTCCCGGAAAATAAGAATTCCGTTTGAACAACGGAAGGCATGTGGGTGGTGAAAAAAGTGAACCATCGCCAATTTGAAATTTTGGGCGGACGATGGGGGATTTGGATAATAAGGGGGAAAGGTACACTTGAGGTCCAAGAAAAATTGACTCATATCCCAAAGATTTTTCAAATGGAATGGGAGATGGTTCACACATCGGGATAACATCCATCGAAAACAAGTACGGTAAGGAGTCCTCATCGGCAAAAAGTGTAGAAGTTTTAAAAGTTTCTACCGACTCATAGGAATCAACCGGTAATTCTAATGGTTCAATGATGGAAAACGTATATGGCAATGAAATAAATTCAATCTCCGTCAACATATCGTCGGAAGGAGATTGAATTTCGGGGGAGAGAGATTCACATTCGATGAGAAATTCTTCGAAAAATTGAGGTGAAACACAAGTTTCCACCTCCTCGTTGTTTTGTGCATAAGAATTCATCTCATCGCAAAGTGCTCCAAGTCTCATTCCAGCATCATTTAGGCTTTCCAAACCTTGGGAGTAAAGAAGAAAAGTTTCTTCCAAAGTAGGCTTCCTCGGCTCAAGAGCCTCGGGCTCCTCATTTGGTTGAAACTCGTCTTCGAAGGTAATGAAATAAGAATCGTCATTGGATTCGAATAATGAATCCAACTCAAGCTCCCAATAACGATTTTCATTCCGATAAATGTTTTCAAGTCTTTCATTTTCAAGAAAATATTGAAAATGGAAAACTTGAAAGCTATCCCCAAAGTATGAATCATTAGAATAACCGTAATAACTATAATAGTAGGACATGATTACCTCGTTGTTTGCAGATGTAGAATCCGAGCAAGAAAGTGAGCAACCGCGAATCAAAGTTTCTTAGCGCTCAAATATGCTATCCTGCAAAAAAGTTTAAAACAAAGAATAAAAATACAAAAGGAAAAATACTACGAAATAATAAACAATTACTATCTAAAACACATTCCCCGGCAACAGCGCCATTTTGTGACCGGGCGGAAAAAGTGTGTTCGTGTGAGGACACAATCGTTGTGTGTTTCGCCGCCGCGATACAAAAAGAACCTAAGCTACTACTACACTTGACAAGCAAGCACAGAGGTAAGTAGGGTATCGTAAGAAATCCATAGGGAGTGATTGAATTTTAGATGTTAATTGTTTAATTACTTCAGGAATAAAAGTGGTGTAAAATAAATAAGAAAAGGTGATGGGTGGTTATGGTGACAAAAGAAAAGAATAAGTTACGCTACGCAAAAGTAAAGTGACGATCGGGATCGCATACACACATTCACGGGCTAAACAACTACTAATTAGAATTTTGATTCGAAAACATTTAATCGATCATTTTCAATTAAGCATAAACATTACGCAATAAGGAATTTAAGCCAAAGTTGCGAGATTAAACATTTAATAAAAAATGGTCACACGCGGATTAAATTCGGATAATCGCTATAAACACTAACATTGCGTGACAAAGAAAGTTAAACGCATAATAATCCGACTTTAATATGCGAGGTTTCAATTAAATGCAATTTTACACGAAAGCCTAACTTTCGAGGTCCAAACCCGTAAATGGCGTAACGAAATCCCGACCCTATTTATCTAAGGGCAATACATGAATTAAACTAATTAACAAAGCAATAAACTAATTAAGTAAGAAATAAATCAAGTAAACTAATTAACAAAGCATGTAAATTATCTAGAAAGCAAGAATTAATGGAAAATAAGCTATATTAATGGAGAGGGTAATGAAAAGTCAACTTACAAACCAATTAGATTGTCAATCCAAAGAGAAATGAAGAAGAACCATCCAAAACCCTCAAAACCCTCAAAACCCTAACTATTCTAACCTAAAATCGTGTATGTACTGATATATTGTGTTATTACAACAAAAATGGCTCATATCGTAAGTTCGAATAAAAATAAAGAAGAAAGAAAAGAAGGCAAAATATCTGCAGAAAACAGAGCATCGATCGATCGACCCCTTTGGTCGATCGATCGACCTAGGCCAAAATTTGGCAAATTAGAATGGTCGATCGATCGACCAAATGGGTCGATCGATCGATCAAGCAGGTCAGATTGCAGCATCCTACTGCATTCCTCTTCTCCTCTTTTGCTTTCCTTATTTTTCCTCCGCTGAAATCGCCGTAACTTCTTCGTTATGAATCGGAATCGCGCACCGTTCGCGGCCACGCGAAGCTAGCAAGGAGGGATACAACTTCTGTGAGATTTCAAGCCAGGTACACAAGATGTGAAAAGACTAAAATTCCCTTGAACGTGAGGTTGCGTACGGAACTTCGCCGGAATGCGTCCAAACTTCATACTAAGCATCCAAACACCTACAAAAGCTCAATTAACCCCTGCAAAACATGTTAACATAGAAATCTGAGGTTGTATGGTTAAAGATCATAAATATAGGGATTAAGATACCCGAGGGGGCTAATAACGCGTAGGTTAACGGGTGAAATATGCAATATTTACGCCGTATCACTATCATCTCTCTCATTGAAGCCCCCACTTACGTGCTTACATACCATTTTGGAGTCTCTGAACATGTGAAGGAAATTTTCCCCTAGGAGTTGGGTTTTGCACAAACCAGCGATCAGTGCTTCATATTTTCCTTCTTTATTGGATGTCTCAAATCCCAATATAATTCCTTATTCAATGACAACATCTTTCGGAGTGATAAGGACAATCTCTACTACTTCCCCTGGTAATTGGAGGGTCAATAAATTTATAGGGTCCAATCCTTAGACTACGCTTCCTCATTTGTTAACTACTCCACTTCCAGTTGGTCGATTGGATGGTCTCTTGTAAATTCAGCAATGAAGTCCGCGGGGACTTGTCTCTTAAATATTGTTCTTGGTTGAAAGTGGATATCGAATCTCCGAAGTTCTACTTACAACTTTGAAAGTCATCCGGAGAGGTTGGATTTACAAAGAACAAATTTAAAGGGGTAGGAAGTTATTATGGTTATTGAATGGCCTTCGAAGTATTTCTCCAGCTTCCTCGAGGTGACCACCAGTGCATATGCGAGTTTCTCCAAATGCAAGTACTACTACTTTGCATCCAGAAGTGTCTAGCTAGCATAATAAACTGGGTGATGTCCTCCATCCTTCTGACACACCAGAGCGGAGCTTATAGTGTGGTATGATACTACAAGGTAATGATATGGTGGGTGTTCATCATTTGTAATTACCAGCATGGATGATTTGCACAGGTAGATTTGATCTCTTCTAAAGATTTCTAACAATCATCCTTCCATATGAGGACTTAGTCTTTGTTGAAGAGCTGAAATAATAGTCACTAGTGTTCTAAAGATAAAGAGATGAAGTTATTGAGCACTACGAGTATACCAGTGAGCTTTTGAATATCTCGCAACGTCTGAGGAAGTTGGATTTTTGTGATAGCATCGATATCATCTGGATTGGACTCAATTCCTCTTTTACTGACTAGATATACCAAGAATGTACCTGATTGGACAACGAATGAACACTTACTCATGTTAAGATTCATTCGGTACTTCCTGAGGATATCAAAAGTTCAGGTTAAGTTTGTGACATGGTTTCCCTTGTTCTTTCTTTTTACTATCATATCATCAATGTAGACCTCCATCGTGTTTCCTATCTGTCTCTTGAACATCTTGGTGACAATCTTTGATAAGTCTCCCCTGTGTTCTTTAAACCGAATGACATAGCCTTGTAGTAATATAACCCAATTGGGGTTATAAAGGATGTTTTATCCTGACCGGGTCTGAACAAAGGAATCTGATGATAGTTGGAGTAGGCGTCCAAGAATTATTCTTTCATGCATCACCATGGCGTCAACCAACTGATCAATTTTAGGAAGTAGGATGTTGTCTTTGGGATATGATCTGTTGAGATCTGTGAAATTAATACATACCCTCCAAATTTTGTCGCTCCTCCGCACCACCACTGGGTTGGACAACCATTTTGGGAAATGAACTTCCCTAATGGATTTTGTATCCAGCAGCTTCCCGTTTTCAGTTGTCACTACTTTAACCTTCTCGGGGGCTGTTCAACAAGCCTTTTGAGTGATTGACTTGAAGGTCGATTTCATGTGTAGGAGATGGAAGGCTGCATTGGGATCAATCCATATAAAATCATATGGTTCCCAAGAGAAACATGTACATTACTTCGAGAAACACAATTAATTCTTTCTTCTTTTGATTAGCGAGTGTGGATTCGATAAATTTTTTTCTCGCTGGCAAGTTGTCATCGGCCCCAACTTCTTCTAAGATTTTGAGGACCCTATCGGCGGGGTGTACCCTAGTCTCCTCTACCCCTATTCGATCGTATTATAATTACTATTTGGAGGATACAACCCCCTCCTGAACTTCCTGTTGAGCATCATTTACCATATTCTTCCTTTCCTTCTTAGGGTGAATGGTTGCAATGAAACATTTCTTGGCTTTGGCCTGATTGCCATGGATTTTCACCACGCCCCTATCACTGACACACTACCACTTTTAGTGGTTGGTGGATGGTATAGCCTTCATGGCATGTAGCCAGCCTATGTCTAAGATGGCTTGATATGGGGAGGGAATATCAACCTTTGAGAACCTAACTAGCTTTGAAATGTTGCCTACCTTAACTAGTAGGACTATCATTCCCAGCGGCATCGTGTTCCTCCCTTAAATATGACCAACAAAACTTGGGCTTCTGTAAGGTTGGTGATGTTCAGCTTCAGGTTGTGGAAAAACTCCAGGTTCATCAATTTTGACAAACTCCCTTGGTCCACAAGTATCTTGTCAACATCCAAAATGGAAATTTTGAGGGTAGTCACTAATGCATCATGATGTGGGATTATGACCTCAACAAAATCTTCCTCGGTGAAAATGATATTCTTACTATAGTCGACATCCATTTACCAGCCTAGGTTTTAGCAGGGTCGATCTGATATACCTCCATGATTATAGTAACCTTTTCTATCTCGATTCGAGCAACATTTCCTTAGATTTTCTTAAGATTTGATGCCCCATGGATTATCGCAAACTTATGTATTGTGTCACCGTTAAAGACATTACCCGTCTTTTAGTCTCCATTGGTTGTGACCGTCTCTATTTTCTTTTTTATGTACTTAATGAGGTGCCCATCTTGGGCCAGCTCCTCTATCTCATCGTATTACTTCTTTTCATTGGGTTACCATCCAGCTTTTTGGGACACTTGATGAATGGTTTGTCTTTCATCTTTCTCAAGATCTTATAAATGGGTTCTTTGAAGACTGTGTTAACATCCAGGAATGCCTTGGAGGGATCATCCTTGTTCAAAATTTTGAAACCATTCTTTCCCCTACTTTTATTCCCCTTCTTTGGAGTTTCATTCTTATCTACTCCTTTATTTACCTTTGTAAGAACACAAATTTCCAATTGAGTCCATATATAGTTTTGGCTCAATTCCGGAAAAAAACATTTATTCATAGGATAGTATTTATTTGTAATATTCTCAAGCCTATGAAGTATGTATTGAAGACGTAGCGGCAAAGAATTTAAAGCTTCATCAAAATGCCGGTTTGCGTGCCTCGTTTCTACGTCATCAACTAAGGTTCCATGCTCCTAAGGTATGAATGTAATTATATTTATATAGGAGCTTGGAACAATATTTATTGGGTGTTAGGTTTAATAAAAACCATGTTTTACTTTCAGAAAAATTTAATTGGAACTTTAATTTAACGTATATAAAGTTTCTGGGCCAAAATAGAATTTTAGAAAAATTTCTGGAAGTCATTCGAATGAGTTTTTCGTTCTAACGAGGTTTCGTTCGAATGAGACTGCCAACGAACCTAATCTGATAAGTCGTTCGATATGTCATTCGAACGAGTTTTTCGTTCTAACGAGGTTTCGTTCAAACGAGTTTGCCAACGAACCTAAACTGGTCAGTCGTTCGATATGTCGTTCGAATGAGTTTTTCGTTCTAACGAGGTATCTAACGAGTTTCTAACGAGCCCAGACTGGTCACTCGTTAGAAGTCTGGTTCGAACGAGAGTCAAGTTCGTTCGAACGAGATGCCAGCGCGGGAACAGTTTTGAGCAGTTTTTGGCAGTTTTTACCCACTTTCCCCACTTGGTTTTTAACCAACTTTTTCAGACTTAATAATGTGCGGGAATGACTTTTTCCAAAGTATCTTTTTCATACCATACAAACTCCTAGAGAGTGTTTTGAGAGAAAATTTGTTTAAGTAAAAAGATCATGTTTTGAGTGTTATTCTTTAATGAAAAATCCTACACACTCTAGTGTTTACACCCAATAGTTGTTTATCCAAGTTCTATATACATATCTTTACTTGGAGTTTTGGCACCGGTTTATCTCTACCGAATTCAAGAAGAGACGTTTTGGTTTGCTTCGACATCCATCAAAGAAGAAGACTTTTTGTTGAAGATTCTACCCACTTGGAGAAAGGCTCCATGCTTGGGTGACGGTGACCATATAAAGTCCCATCGGTGGATTCCAAGACTGCGGTGGTGTTCCGAGGTTGTCCGCTAGGAAGAGGTTTCTACGAGAAGAAGCGTCGAGGCTTGAGAGGGATCGAGTCAGTCATTGTAAGTCTATCTGTCTTGTAATTGTAATTCCATATCTAGTGGACTTGTGGCTAGGGACGTCCGAGGTTGTTTCCCGTCTTGGGTTTTTCCTCGTACATCTCGGTGTAATGTGATATTGTTTATTTTATCTTGCATCATAATTTAGAACGCATGCTTAGAATAAATTTAAGATAAAATTTGGTTTAATTATCACACTCATTTAATTTGGGATTAAATTAAATATTGGGTAAATTTGGTTTATTCAAGTCATTCGCTAAAATTGGTTTCGCCTAACTTTGGATAATTGAAAATTATGACTTAGGCAAATTCTAGGACTTGGATTAACTTATTTTAATTTTTTTTTTGAAGAAATTAAAATTCGGCTTTGTTTTGTTAAATTGTTGTTGAACCATCATCATCTTTCAACGCTTCCGCATCATTCATTGATATTTATATACAAAGGAAATTACTTTGCTATTACAAATTGGTATCAGAGCCAAAAACGATAAATTATTTCGTTAAGATCTTTTTATTTTTTGGCCAAAATGGATTTTTCCCCATTTTCAAAATTTCCAATTTTCGATGGTTCAAACTACGCGTATTGGAAAGCGCGAATGAGATCGGCACTAAAATCTATCGACGAGAGAGTTTGGATGTCTGTTGTTACCGGATACTCCCCACCAACTTACTTAGTTGAAAATGAATGTGTTATCAAACCCGCCGATAGATGGACTGAAAATGAGTTTAAACTTGCTAACTTTAATTCCCGAGGTTTAAATGCCTTATTTAGCGCTGTCGCACCGGATGAATTCTGACGTATTATGACGTGTGAAACCGCTAAAGAAGCTTGGGATATTTTTCAATTAACTCATGAAGGAACTAGTGTCATTAAATCTTCAAAACTCCAAAACCTCACCACTCAATTTGAAACTATCAAAATGGATGAAAAAGAAACTTTTGATAAATTTTATGCTAGACTTTCTGATATTGTTAATTCATCCTTTAGCTTGGGAGAGAAAATACCTGACGACCGTGTTGTAAAGAAAATTTTGAGGTCCCTACCCGATAGATTTATTCCTAATGTGACCGTTTTAAATTCTTTACCCACTTTAGCCTCTACGAAATTAGAAGAGCTTGTAGGTGATTTACAAACCTATGAACTAGATATGTTTCCCTCTAAAACTGAAAAGAAAATTGAAAAGGGTGTTGCTTTAAAATCCCTAAAAGAGGTCAAACAAGTAGTAGAGAGCGATAGTGAAAGTGACTCGGAAGATATGGCTTTGTTTGCTCGCAAATTTAGAAAATTTCTTAAATTTAACAAAGATAAATTTAAAAATGATTTCAAGAAATTTGATACTTCTAAAAATGATAAAAGCGAGGAGATTTCTAAAGCCGAGAGGATCCCTAAACCTAGTAATGATAATTTAGATAGGGACGAGTCTAACAAGTGTTTTGGTTGTGAAGGTTATGGCCATCGAGCTTATGAGTGCCCCACTAAACTAAGGAAAGAGGGTAAACGACCCACTGCATATAATGCAACCCTTAGTGATAGTGATAAGGAAGAAAAGCCCGATTCCCCCACTAAGAAAAAATTTGTGGCTTTTATGGCTAGTCATGTGAGTGATTGTGACAACTCATTGATTGATGAAACGATAGCACATGCCACTTCCAAGGTCATTGTTCATGATTCCCTTATTTTTAATGATAGTGAGAGTGGAGAAGAGAGTGAAAATGAAGAAGAGGTTGATGTGAGTGAACTTCAAAATGCTTTTCATGAATTATATAAAGAATCTATTAATTTGAAAAGAACTAATTTGAAGTTAGAAGCTTGTTTAAGAAAGAGTGTCAAGGTCGTTGATGATAGTGCCTTAATAGAAGACCTTAGGACACATGTGAGGACTCTCCAAGAGAAGCGTGATTATGTAGAAGGCGAAAGAGATAGCCTTAGGGGTTTAATGGAATCCTTGAAAAAGGAGCTTCTTGCTTTTGAAGAGCGTAATTTTTTACTAGAATCTAACATTTTAGAATTGGAAAATAAATTAAAAGATTCTAGTAATGTCAAATTTGATTTGGAATGTCGTTCGGAAAAACTTGATAAAATGTTAGGAACGATCCAAATTAAAAATGACACTTGTGGTTTAGCCTTCAGTACTTGTAATGAATTTACTCATAATGCCCAAACCAATATTTTAGGAGAATCTACTAGGAATGCATTTAATGATCACTCCTTAGGCAAATCTTTTCGACATGTTCTTACTTGTACTCTTTGTGGTCGAAAAGGTCATCTTAGGAAATATTGTTTTGATCTTAAACGAATTCCTAGAAAATCCCATAGTAAAGTAACCACGGTAGTTAAATCTCCTACACCCCAAGATAGTCATTCTTCATTAATTTGGGTTAGGAAATCCGACTTGGTTGCCTTACAAAATAGGGATTTTGATTCTCATTTACTTTCACATCCTTCCTCCCTTTCTAAATCTAAAGGATGAATGTGTTAGTGTTTGCATACTTTAGCGCTTGTACTTGATGCTATATTCATATGCTAAATGTATGCTTGTTTAGTCATTTTCTAGTCATAACCTTATATCATATCACATGCTAGAAATCATGACTTGTTTATCTTTTTGTATTATATTTTGTGTTTGAATTAATTGAAAAATATAAAAAGATTTTTGTTTATCATTTGTGTTTTATTTATTTCATTTAAGCTTAATGAAAAATACAAATGATTTTTGTTTGTCCTTTTGAGTAAATATTTATTTTTGATTAAAAATGTTAAAAACTCAAAAAGATTTTATTTTGTGTGTATTTTAGTTTGACACACTTTATGTGGCATATATTTGTGCTTGAATCCTATCGTTTACGCTCCCATGTGGCTAGAACTTTTGGTTTAGATTTTTAATCCTTAAAATGTTCTTTACCATGTTTTATATGGAGTAGTTGGATTTTGTATTGTTTAAATGGATTATATTTCTATATGCCTCTATTCACACATGCACGAGCTCTTTTGAAATCTTAATGTCACATGTTATATTTGAGCTTTTTGAGGTGTTCTCCTATCAATCTAGTCATCTACATATCTATGACCTAGGAGGACTAGTGCATGTCAAAATCCGTTGCATGTGAGATTTGTGTGAAAAATGAAAACATGGTAAATTAATGGAACCTTACTAAATCTAACCATGCATTGTGATGGCATTACCCTTGGCCTACACACATTATCGAAGGTCGAGGCTAGGCTTTGAGAATCTCCGATTCTCGAACTCTAGGATACGTAGTGTGTCAGCGGTACTAGGGTCAGCTGATGTAAGGTCTACCGACATATCTGGGGTGAAGACGAGCCGAGGATTCTGATTAGACGAGGGCTGGGGCTAAGTTAGCGCCCAATATGACTGCTTGATAACTATGGGGTCGGCTAGGCTGACCATTCTCTTTTATATAACCCTTCTGGACTGGACGCATCGTCCTAGACACGGGTATAATTTTGTATATCAATCACCCCCTAGTCCTTCGCCATCGATGTTGTTGAGGTGGCTGAAGGGTATTACTATCTCTTTAGCATTCCAGATGATGAGACCCCAAGCTGATGATTGACACTTGTCCATCATTGTGTTGTAATCTCTAAGAATGTCGGCTACTGATTACATTTATGACCCTGTAACCTAATGATTATTTGCCTCATGGGCTTTGCACCGCCTTCGTTCTTGTGCCTAACGATGACAAGATATTTAAATATTTCAAAACACTTCATTCTCTTTCTTCTCCGCGCGTTCTCTCTCTCTAACTCTAGCCATTCTTGCCATTTCTTCCCCTTACAATGTTTTAGAGCTTTCATTGGAACTTTTTGCTTCTACCCTTCCTCCAGCTATCATTCTTTCCCTTTTTCCTCATTTTCATCCATTATTGTACTGAATTTATGTATTTCCACCATAGCTAGCAACTTTATTTTTTCCAGCAAGTTTTGCTATCACTCATTTGGGGGTTGACACCATTATTTGGTGGTTTTAGGGTTAGATTATTGATTGATAGGTGACTTTTACGCCATAGTTAGTTGCTTTGTGGTTGTTCTAGGGTAAACTTACCCCTTTATGGATTCTTCGGTGACACTTTGGTCATCCTCTCCGGTGGATTGTTTCTTAAATGTTCTTGGTGTTATTAGCTATTATCCATAAAATGTTTTATTCCTTTGAGTTTAATCTTGTAGTCAACCACTTAAACTTTTTTGTGAGTTTTCTTTTTTATTCCCTAAATCTAGGGTCATCTTCTGAATGCTTCAAAGGCTTTATAAACTAGTCGAGGAGTTTCCCACTTTGAGAGAGAGGTACTTTGTAGAGATTCAAAGGGTAGAAGAGGAGGACAAGGCCAAACGTAGGGCCGATCCTGTCTGGGTACAACCCATTTTTCCCATTCCATTAGCCAAAATCCTGCCCACACCATCTGAGACTTTTGGGTCGTCCTATCTTAAAGTTGAGAATCATAGAAAAGAAGAAACCATGAATGAACCAACTAGAGTGTCGTTTTCTTTTGGTGCTGGGATGTCTAAGAGAGATAACCCATCAAACATCAACCCCCGTGAACAGGCCGAGGTAACAGTTAACCTATAAGATGTCCCTATTACTGCCATGCCCCCCATTGAGTTCCAAACTAATTTTCCAGATGGTCCCCCAACCTTTAATAATGATGAGGCAGATGAAGCCGAGGACAATGGTGAGGAGGACGAGGGTGAGGATGAGAGCTCATAGGTTGAGGATGAGGTTGACACCTCATGTGCCTCGTCTTTCATCTCGTTGGTCAAAGAACGTGATCTCCTGATATGGAGACACTCATTCGGTGTTAAATCCAATATTATAATGAGGATCCTAACGAAGGTGAAAAGGTTTTCCAAGGATGATAGGGAGAGATTTCCATATACGAATAGATGTTTAGGGTCTACGTTAGACTGCCTCTTCATCTTGCCATCGTCACCATATTATCTTCTTTTGGGGTTGCTCCTACTAGGTTGCCCCTAACTCATGGAGGATCATCCTTGCGTACATCTCCCTTTAGAAAAATCATTCACTGACGAACCATCGGCCAATCTTCTTTTAGCTTGTTATAATATCAACTCATCTTCCAAACATCCAAGATACTTTCCTCTAGGTTCTAAGAGGGAAGACAAGAAACTTCTCCACATTTCCTAAACCTCGAATCATGAATAGAAAAAGATATTTTTCTTCATCTCTGGGGCTTGGGAATTCCAAACCGAGGAAGACCCTTTTGAAGATAGTCTGAGGGTCCCTCGATCATGATCCAATCCTTTGATGGAAGCATGGTCTGACCTTGGCCTCATCATAGATGAGAGACATATAGCCGACTATCTAAGGGAGAAGGTGAAGGGGGTTCTCTTCCCAAATTTGAAGACTTAATTACCCCAAAGCTCCTTAGAGAGTCTGGCTTGGGGGTTGGCCCTCTGCAAGAATTATGTGAGTTATCTATTTACTTCATTTTCATACAAGTGTTCCCTCGCCTTATTATTTTCTTCTAATGTGTCGTCTAACTTTTGCAGGTCGACCTTCTAATGTATGTGACAAGATATAGGAGATCACTGCTGCAAGTTCGTTAGCCGGCCTTGGCAAGAAGAAGGGGAGACAACCATAACAGACCCAAAGAAAAACTGTTGTAGGGGGACAATTGACGAGGCCTCACAAAAAAGAAATGAGCCGAAAGTCGTTATTCACATTTGGACTGACGCTCCTACGAGGGTGAGGGCGAGGGTGGAGGTCCCTAAAACAAAAACCTCTGATGTGAGCTCTTCCTCATCCTTGGGTGCTTTCTGGTCGGCCAACCTGACCCAACTTAAGGACGATCCCACCTCGCTAATCACTAACATTAAGGCTGTAAAGGTGGATATGTTTTCAGCTCCATCGGCTGAAGACTACGACTTCCTGGCCAAGATGGCCACGACCAAAGTTTATAATTTTAGGATTCACAACTTGGATAAGGTATCCCCCTCGTCTTCTGACCTTTATCATATATGTTCTATTATATCATGTTGCTAACTTTTCCTTTGTATATTGCAGTCAATTTATGCCTTTACCTCAACCATGAAATGGATGGCAGAGAATTATTCAAAGCTTTAAGAGGTTGAGAGGGAAATCCAGGTTAAAGACGACCTCAGTAATCAACTGAAGGGTTTTAAGGATGAGCACACAAGGACCATGGATGAGCATAAACTCCAGCATATTCATCAGTTGAATCTCAAGGATGATATAATCATGGTCATGGATGAGGTTCTGGAAAATCATGCCACCCAACTCAAGTCAGACCTTGATGCAACTTTTAGTAGGTCTAAGGTCGATGCTGCGGAGGCCTACAAACTCTCTGATGAATTTCAGGGCTTTGGATTTGAATACTTGGAGAGGATAATTAAGACGGCCTATCGATGGGTTGTTTTGAAATTCGCTGATGCAGTGTCATCCCTACGATCCTAGCTGGAGGCTGTTGAGTTGGACGACCCCTTGATGGTTGAGGATCTTTCTCACGTGGAGTCTCAGATGAACGCTGAAGGTATTGGGACATCTGAGTTTTGGCCTTTTACTGATGTTATCAATGATGCCTTGCCTCATGTTTATGCTGGGGTTTTACCCTCTCCTAATCCAGCCCTTTAGGGTGGCCATCTGTGGCCTATACCCACTCTTTTGTATTCTTCTTTATTTTCTTTTGGGAACATATGGGCATCCTCTTCTTGATGTATTGCAACATTCTTACTTTTTAATGAAAATATCTATCATCTCCACTTGTGTTTTTATTTGCCATGATTATGAGGAGTTATACCAACCAACTTACATACTAATCATAGGTGCTCCATCGTCTCTTCTGCATACTATCGTCTTAGACGAGGGGGTAATTTCACAAAAAAATTATGTTTTAGGAATAAGTCCTCACTCGTCTCTCTTGAGGGTGAATGGAGGGTCGTCCCAACCATTCACCCTCGTCCTAGACGAGGGGGAGAGTACACCAAATTAATGGTGTTTTTTCAATAACCACCCCTAAGTGATCTTAATAACTTGCACTTCACCAAAAAATGATGTTTTGGGCGTAAGTCCTCCCTCGTCTTTCTTGATAGTGAATGGAAGGTCGTCCCAACGATTCACCCTCATCCTAGTCGGGGTGGGGGGTGGGCGGGGGAGTTCACCAAATTAATGGTGTTTTTTCAATAACCACCATTAAGTGATCTTAATAACTTGCATTTCACCAAAAAGTACATTTTTAGGCTTACGTTATCCATCGTCTTTCTTGAGAGTGAACAAAGGGTCTTCCCAACCATTCACCCTCATCCTAGCTTGGGGGGGGTGGGGGGGGGGGGGGGGGGAGTCCACCAAATTAATGGGTTTTTTCAATAAACGTCCCTCGATGTTATTGACAATCTATCGGCGAGATTGTCCCCATCCAGACTGTCATATCATCGAAGATCATTTAAGCCTACTTCGCCACGAATGATATTATGTAGCTTAATGTGAATTAACACAACAAATATCTGAATTAACAAATAAAAAGATAATGGGTCAATAGAATATTCGGATTAACATTCGAATCATTTTCTTTGAATCAAATACATTTATTACAATAGGAAACAAGAAGGATAGCAACTAAAATCTTATTGATAATACTTTTTCGAATGGTCTGCATTCTAGGGGTTTGATAAGGGTTCTCCTTTAAGATTTTCTAGCCTATAGGTGCTTGATACAACTTCATCGGTGACTCTGTATGGGTCATGCCAATTTAGATGAAGCTTGTTAGGTATTTTCCATGTTGTTTTGAGGACTAGGTCCCCCACATCTATTGGCATTTCCTTTACCCTCTGATTGTAAAATTTGGAAGTCCTCTGCTGGTAGGATGCTTTCCTTATCTCGGCATCTTCTCTTATCTCCTCAATTAGATAAAGATCAAGTTTTCTTTCCTCCATATTTCTCCGAGGGTCATATATTTGAATTCTATGAGTAGGAAGTCTAATTTCATTAGGGATGAAAGTTTTTGAACCATACGCCAACATAAAAGGAGTTTCCCTCGTAGGTGTTTTCGTTGCTGTCTTGTTATCCCATAGTATAACATATACTTCTTCAACCCATATTCCCTTTGCCTCCTCCAGCTTCTTCTTGATTCCATCAAGGATTTATCGGTTTGTGACCTCACTTTTCCCATTAGCCTGAGTTCGTCCAGGGGTGGAGAAGAATTGCTTGATCCCAACCCTTTCATAGTATTTTTCTAAGAAAACATTATTGAATTAAGTACCATTTTCTGAGCTTAGGGTTTTGGGGAGGCCACATCTGTATATGATGTTCTTCCAGATGAATTGGAAGGTATTTTGTTATGTGATTGTGATCATAGGATCAACTTCCACCCATTTGGAAAAATCATGTATCGCTACAATTAAGTATCAATAATTATTCACAGCTCTAGGCAAGGTCCCTACTAGGTTAATCCCCCTTACTGCAAATGTCCAAGGAGATGTGATAGAGGTTAGAGGTTGATGAAGCTAATGAGGGATGGTAGAAAACCTTTGGTACTTATCACATTTCTTCACATATGTTGCAACATCTTTGACCAGCGTCGACCACTAGTACCCTTGAGTAATGATTCTTTTGGCCAATGACCTCCCTCAAATATGGCTAGAGCAATCCCCCTCGTGCACAACTTGAAGGATATATGGTACCTCAGATAGATGAACACACCTGAGTAAAAGGAGAAAAAAAATCCCTTTTCCTACAAATTATCCCCTGTGACAGTGAATTTTGCAGCTTTGTACCTCAACTTTTTCCTCTCAGATTTTGATTCTGGTAACTGCCCCTCTTTAATGGATCTGAATAGGGGATCCATCCATAAAGTTTCCACGTTTATATTTCGACAAGACCCAAGTGTTCGAATCTCTTCAATAGTTGGCCTAAGTAAGATCTCTACTGGCACTATTCTTTGGATATCCATTCTTGTTGCTAAGTCTAACCTCGCAAGAGCATTGGCTCGGCCATTGTCCAACCGAGGTATCCTCTTTATCTTCACTTCCTTAAAGTTTTTCATCATCAACTTTACTCTCTGTAAATATTTGGCCATTCTCTCGTCCTTAGTCTCATATGACCCCAACATTTGATTCACAACCAATCTAGAATCACTATGGACTAAGAGATGGACGACATCAAGTACCTGATAAAAAGAGATACCGATTATAAGTGCTTCATATTCAGACTCATTGTTGAAAACATTAAAGCTAAATCTCACAACATACTCGATGTTTGTGCCGTCTGGTGCCAAAACTATTAATCCGGGACCGCCCCCATTTCCACATGATGACCCATCAATGAGGAGACTCCATACAACGTCATCCTCTGAGAAGTTTCCCTCTGATAGGGTTCTCTGCTTGAAGAGATATCTTCCCTCCACATTCTCGATTGCCTTTTCCCTGACTGTTCTTATCTCGGCCTCATTCATAGATGGGCCGACACTTCTCTCTAGCATGTTGTCTGTGATCTCAATTTTATCTTTTTCCACCTTGGCCTCGTCCCTTGTGAACTCGACCATGAAGTCTTCCAGTGCCTGCCCTTTAATGTCCGCTCGAGGTTAATAGGTGATATCAAACTCTCCTAGCTCAATTGCCCAAGCCATTAATCTCCCTGACTTCTTAGGAGTGTGGATGACCTATAAGTGTGGAGAGTCCGTTAGGACGACCATTGAGTGGTCCTGGAAGTACTTCTTCATCTTCCTTGAGGCATGAATCACATCATAGGATAATTTTTCCATCCTGGGGTACCTCTGTTCGACCCCTTATATTGCCTGACTATTAAAGTACACCGACTTTTGTACTTCATCCTCGTCTCTTATGATGGTAGCACTAATGGTTGACTCTGAGACTACTAGGCATACATATAGTTTTTCTCCTTGGATCGATCATGACAATAGTAAGGGAGAGCCCATGTAAGACTTCAACTCTTGGAAGGCCTTGTCACATTCCTCATTCCACGTGAAAGATTTTCTAAGAACTTTAAAAAATGGGAGACACTTGTCGGTGGCTCGAGTCACAAACCTGTTAAGTGAAGCTACTCTTCCTGTCAGCCTCTGCACATCCTTGATTTAAACATGGGTCTTCATTTATATTAAGGCCTTGATTTTATCAGGGTTGGCCTCTATTCTCCTCTGATTTACGATGAAGCCCAAGAACTTACCAGCCCCTACATCGAATTACCCCACCCACGACCTAGAACTACCAGCGGTCGTTTTTGCATTGAGGATTTGGAGGCATTACCTGTTGGGGGAGAAGTTTTACTTGTTCACAGACCACAAGTCATTGCAGTACCTATTCACTCAGCGAGAGCTGAATATGCATCAGCGTAGGTGGTTGCAGTTTGTGAAAGACTACCAATTCGAGATACAGAACCATTCGGGAAAGGCTAACGTGGTTGCTAATGCGTTAAGCCGTAGATTGGAGGGCGATGTAGTGAACATCTGGCAAGCTAAATGGAAAGAGTTGGGTCACCAAGATGCGATAGCCCGTTCCTTTGTATCTTTCATGATAGTCACACTAGATAATGTTACGAGGGTGATATAGGCACAACCAGCGGATACATTTTGTCAGGAATAGATTGCACGGCTTGCAGCTAAGGGTGCTGAGTCCTACGCAGTAAGTTATGATTAAGGTTTGAGGTTTAATGGGAGATTGGTGGTCCCAGAGGGGGAATACTTACGTCATACAGTGATGACACAGTCTCACGGGTCCAGATTTGGGGTACATCCTAGAGGAGATAAGATGTACCAGGATATGAAGAGGCAGTACTGGTGGAGTGGGATGAAGAAGGACATTGCTGAGTTCGTGTCCAAGTGTTCTACTTTCTAGATGGTAAAGGTATACCACCAGAGACCATCGCGGTTACTTCAATCGTTAGAAATACCTATATGAAAGTGGGAGAGTATTTCCATGGACTTCATTACTGGACGACCTACATCGCAGTGGGGTCACGACTCCATATGGGTTATAGTGGATCAATTGACCAAGGTGGCCCATTTTCTGCCAGTACGGAGAGACTATACCACAGGCCAGTATGCACAGTTGTTCATTATCGAGGTTGTTAGGCTACATGGGGTGCCCCTGGATATCGTGTCTGATAGAGACAAGATTTTTCGTGTCACGTCTCTGGGAGAGCTTTTAGGAGGCCATGGGTACAGAGTTGAGATTGATTTTAGCTTATCACCCATAGATATATGTACAAATAGAGCGTACCAATTAGTTCACGATCAGCATGTGTGTCCTTGATTTTGGAGGAGGATGGCAGCCGTATCTTCCACTGGTGGAGTTTTCTTATAATAATTCCTATTAGTTCACGATTGGCATGGATCCATTTGAGGCATTATATGGCAAGCCTTATCGTTCTACCTATTGTTTTCTAGAGGTGGGGGACAATAAATTGCTCAGACCTGAGGTGGTTCAGGAAACCTCATCTAGGATTGAGCTCATCGGGAGTCGCTGGTTCAGGAAACCTCATCTAGGATTGAGCTCATCGGGAGTCGCATTCGGGTAACACAGGACAGATAGAAGAGTTATGCTGATGCGAAGCGGTTCTTTCGAGAGTTTAGCGCCAGGGACCAAGTATTACTGTGGGTATCTCCTATGAGAGGAGTAATGAGGTTTGGAAAGAAAGGGAAGTTGGCTCCGAGGTACGTGGGACCATTTCCCATTATCGAGAGGATTGAGCCGGTGGCATACAGGTTGGGGTTGCCAGAGCATTTGCACTGCATTCACGATGTGTTCCACATCTCATCGCTGAGACGATACCTTCGGGATGACATGTCACATACTCACATCGCGATAGAGGAGATTTATTTACATCCCGAAAACTCCTACGAGGAGAGAACAGTGGCTATCCTAGACCATAGCGAGAGGAAATTGAGGTCGAAGGTAGTTCCACTTGTACGGGTCCAGTGGGAGCATCATAATGTGGAGGAATCCACTTGGGAGCGTGAGGCAGATATGCGCAATGAATACCCAAACTTATTCTTGCCAGGTAAGCCCTATTTTTTGAATTTCGGGACAAAAATCCGTTATTAGGGGGGGAGTATGCAACACCCCGTATTTTTATGACTTTTAAATTGGGGATTTATTAAATTTAATTGAGATATTAATTTAATATTAATTCGGAAATTATTTTAAATATTTACTAGCGTGATGAGAGTTAGTAATTATTTGGAATTTATTGAACATTACTGAGTGGATAAACTAATATGTATAATCAAATTTACTAAATTATCATGAGTGTATAATTTGATAATTATGGAAGTTAAATCGGGATGCGCCTGTGTCGTGTCGGGATTAATTTATTAGTATTAAAAGTGAATGAATTATAAGTCGCCCTTATTGTCATTTTGAGTGCGCCGATGTGTCTGGAAGGGTCAAGATAGTCAAAATAATGTGCCCGGGGGTTTAGTCTAGGTCTCAGGGCGTTTTTAAGCCTAATTGGCATCCCGGGAGGGTATTATGGACATTTCGTATTTTTTGGCAATTAAACCCACGAAATTCCCAAGGTTATATCACCCTTTAGGAGTTGTCCTCTAGGGTTAACAAGAGAAAAATCAAAGAACGGACATTAGAGAAGAAGTGGGAAAGCTTCGCAAGCAATTTAAGGCCGAAAACTCAATCGTTTCACCGCCACCACCACCGAGTCGTAGATTGAGCGACGGGGAACGCAACCGTACCACTTTCTTCCACAAATCAGAAACTCAATTTCCAGGCAAGTATCTATCTTGCTTTAGTTTTAGTTGATGTCTCAATCATGTTAGTCTAGTGTTTCTTAGAACTTGTTTCATGAAAGAAAGTATCATTTTGAGACTTAAAATCACATGTTGAAGAAGAAGTAATCATATTCTGGACATCTAAATCGCATGTAGAGGATAAACCACAAATTTTTTTGGATTTAGAAGTAGGAAATATGGAAAAGAATTTGAAGAATTGAAAGAAACGAAAAATTAGGGTTCTTGAAGTTCAGATAAATTTTACCAATTAAGTTGTTGTAATTGATGAATTGGGACATATTTTACGTGGAAAATTATGTTGTCTAGTATATAGTACTGGTAGTGATGTTTGTTGGGGATTTGGGAATGATATATGGATATTTGGCTGAGATTGGAGAGGCAAACCCGTAACTGAGTTAATGCAGTTTTCGTCATAACTGCTTGATCGATCGATCGACCCAAGAACATCGATTGATCGACCCCTCCTGGAATACTGCATTTTTTTCTTCTGTTGGTTTAAGCCGGTTAAAATGCATATTAACCCTTGATTATTATTGTGGGAGAATAATGGGATATAAATAGGACTAGTTGGGTCTAGTTAAACTCCGTTGAGTGAGAATTTAATGTAAGATGAAATTTAGGGTTAACGAGGAGTTATTCACACATATGAAATCATGCGTGCATTTAATAATAGGTCGAGAGTTGTGAGGAAGTAAGACTAGAAGGTAAGTGAGAGTGCCTAATAAAATTATACTTAGGGAGTTAGAATATTTCGAGAGATGAGAAGTAGGTGTGGAGTAACTTATATATATGAGAATAAAAGTGGCAAATGCGAGATAATCAAGTAAAAATGTGCTAAGAGTGGATAAATATAATTATGGGTCGTGAACGCACCTAATTTAGAAATGTGGATATTTATGTATATATGAATGTTTGATTGTGCATATATTATATATCTGTAAAAATCATACTCGGGCTACTTGCTATCACGGGGGTTTCCGCACCGAGATGGTCTTATCTCGATCGGCCTTTATGGGGGATATTGACTCGTACCCTAGAACATAGGATTCCTTGGTACATGATATCTGATTGATAGTCAGACGGTCCTAAGAGACGTGAGGGTATGTGCTGACCTCTTAGTGAGTTGGAACTATGCTTCGCCTCCATTTGTATGTGTTTTATGTTAATACAGTTCGAGAGTGATTCCGAACTAGTATTTCCCTTAATATGTGTAATATAGGGACATTATAGCAGAGTATGCCAGCACCATAGATTTCATGCGGGGTGCTAATAGTATATATATATATATATATATAATAATAATAATAATAATAATAATAATAATAATAATAATAATAATAATAATAATAATAATAATAACGTAGGAAGGCTTTTTTGGTCTCCCCTAACTGACGATTCAGATTAAATCTTATGGATTTGGTCTTTATCAACTGGTGGCTCAGATTAAATCTGATGGATTTGGATCCAAAGGCTTAGAATCAGCCATGGAGGATTGATCCATGTGACCTTAAAATCTTTGGGACTTACAATCTCTAGCCCGGCTGCAGTACAACCTAACATATGTACTTTATACATATTTGCACACAATCTCAATCTGTAAGAGGACAAGAGAGCTGTAGAGTTTGCCAAGAGTTGCAGATGAAGAGTTACAGGTGAAGATTTTGGAGAGGCCAATCTCAATCTTCACGGTGAGTTAGTCATTCATGTGTATCAACCGTATGAACTGCATAATATGAATGCTTTTGCGAGTCCTATATAAACTGTATGATATCAACTGTATGAAGTGTATGAGTATGATATAAACTTTATGATATAAACTTAATGAACTGTATGATATAAACTCTATGAACTGTTTGAGTTTGTCCATCAACTGAGTTTATATCATACAATATGAAGTTTATATCATAAGTTATGAAGTGTATGAGTATGATATAAACTATATGAAGTTTATATCATAAGTTATGAACTGTATGACGTGTATGAGTATGATATATACTGTATTTGGATGACTGACTCACCTTCATCAACCATTTGAGTTTGTCCATCAACTGAGTTTTTGCGTTCATAATTTACAAAGACATCTGCTTGAGTTCGTTTTGTATTGTGTATAACACGAATGACTCACCTGTATCAACCGTATGAGTTTGTCCATCAACTGAGTTTTTGCGTTCATAACTTACAAAGACATATGCTTGAGTTCGGTTTTAACATAAAAAAACATTAAAAAAACAACTCCAGAGTTTTTTACGTTCATAACTTACAAAGACATATGCTTGAGTTCACGGTGAGTTCCAGAGTTTCTTCTCCTCACGGTGAGTTCCTGTTTTTCATTGTTACCAAGTGAGGTATGTTATCTTCCTATTTTTTGCGTTCATAACGAACTGGGTTTTTGGTTGAACTGGGTTACTCTTCATCTGAACGCATTTCAAAAAAACGAGTAGAGAAATATCATTGTTAGAGTTAATAAGGTGCTTACACGTACATGTATATACCAACTGAGATAAACTCTTCCTGTTTTTTGCGTTCATAACGAACTGGGTTTTTGGTTGAACTGGGTTACTCTTCATCTGAACGCATTTAAAAAAAGAGAGTAGGGAAATATCATTGTTAGAGTTAATAAGGGGCTTACATGTAAATATGATAAACCCAGTTCGGATGAATGGTGATGAACAGTGATGTTTTACAACATTGTGATGGACAGTGATGTTTTACAACACTATTTTAAATGGGACGATATCCCAGGAAGAAGTTGCAATATAAACACTATTTTACAATATAACATGAATCGAAGATATCCCAGGAAGAAGTTGCACTTATTATGAACTTTGTTAGCTCCGAACAGTTCATTTATTCTGATATACGTTAACGTGTTTGTATGGAACATGTATATACGTGTATATACATGTATATAACTGTATAGAAACCAAACTCAAATCTTATACGTGTATATACATGTGTATAAGTTTATATATTTATAACTGCTATAAATCCAAGCAACTGTTATACACTTATGTATGTATATTATAGGGGTCCAAAAATATTTTATGTATATTAAAAATGTCAATTTTTAAAATAAGTTTAATTTTTTAGGGGCCCATTTTTTTAACTATTCAAAAACAATCTGCACAAACGATGATTCAACTACCCAAAAATCTCACCCAACTAAAATGGACCCTTAAAAAATAAGTTAAATTTTTTAGAGGCCCATTTTAAGTATTTAATATCTTTATACAATATTTTTTTAGAAGGGCCCTAAATTGATTTTCGCACAGGGCACTCCCAATTTTAGGACCAGCCCTGTACGTGTATAAGATACAACGCAGTTACAATGTCTAGCGTACATGTGTATAGATTATAGATTTATACGTGTATATAATTATATAGCTTAGTCGTGTCATTTTCGGGTCGCGTTGATTTTTATTTGAGTACAAGTTTTGGATAGTCTTAAATCTATACAGGCTAATCGTTTCAATTTAAGTCATTTCGGGTTATTACCATAAACGGGTTATCGTGTCAAAAATTTCCAGCCCTACTGTAAAAAATTGTCAACACTTTTACTTTTTTTTAAAAAAAAGTAAAAACAAAAAAAGTATTTACAATTTCTATTGGCACTTAATATTAAAATACTGTATATAGTGTGTATAGATTTACATGTGTATAGATTTATATATTTATACGTGTATATACGTGTATATAACTATATAGATTTATAGTGTTAATGAACTGTGTACGTGTATAAGATACAACTCAGTTACAATGTATAGCTTACCCGTGTATAGCTTATGGATTTATACGTGTATATAATTATATAGCTTAGTCGTGTCATTTTCGGGTCGCGTTGATTTTTATTTGAGTACAAGTTTTGGATAGTCTTAAATCTATACAAACTAATTGTGTCAATTTAAGTCATTTTGGGTTATTACCATAAATGGGTTATCGTGTCAAAAATTGCCAGCCCTACTGTAAAAAATTGTCAACACTTTTGCTTTTTCTTAAAAAAAAAGTAAAAACAAAAGAAGTAATTACAATTTCTATTGGCAGTTGATATTAAAATACTGTATACTGTGTATAGATTTACATGTGTATAGATTTATATATTTATATGTGTATATACGTGTATATAACTGTATAGATTTATAGTGTTAACGAACTGTATAAAATTGTATACAAGAGTTTGCAATTTTTTTTAACTAATGTATAATTTTTTTTAACTACCCGTATACGTTTTTCCCAAAATAAAAACGTGTTGAGTTCGTTTTCAGTACACATGCGTGTATGTACAGTGTTAGTTTTATCCATATATTTAAGTTTTGGTTAGTATTTATTCTATGTGTTTTGGTTAGTATTCAGAGCATGTGTTTTGGTTAGTATTCATTCTATGTGTTTTGGTTACTATTCAACTTTTGTTTTGGTTAGTTTCGTTTTAATAGTTGGTATTAAACTTTCAGTTCAGAAAATTCTCTAGATACTTTTACATAAATTTACTTTTACAGAAAATTCTTATTGTGCGATATGGCAATAAGACCAACTCCCCCAACCTCTAAAATGACAATCTATGGAGAGGTATGTATTTTCTTATTCCTTAAAATTTTAAAGAATTATTGTTAACTAATTTCTAATATATAATACATATGCAGATGGACGAAGAATTGGGTCAAGCAGTAAGTCTCTCATAATTTTTAATACAATTTCATATGGTTTGGTTATAATGTTTATACAATATTTTTTCCCGATCGGTATTTGTGATTTATATAAAAAAAATTCATATAGGTTTGGTTACTACAAACACATGGTGTCATCGTCACCATACAATCTCAAAATGTGCAATTACACTCTTCTATTGTACTTTTTAAATTTTTTTAAAATATTTTTTTACTTATACTTTAGACGTATTCATCTTTGTATTACAAACAACAAACAAAGGAAAATGAAAAGGTTATCCCTCAAGCTCCAAATGCCCCTGTTCCTGTTACTGGTAAACGCAAAACTCAATGTTCCGAGGTATGTAACCAAAACATAGCACGTCTCATGCAATTTACCATAGATTTTATTTAATCTATGTTCTGATTTTATTTTATTATATCATATAGCAAAGAAATTAAAAAGAAAACATCAACCCTCAAACTCCAAATACCTCCAATATTGATAAAGGAAAATCACAATACTCTAAGGTAACCATTATAAATTCTTACGATTAATACCATATATTTTAATGTCTAATATTATGATGATGAATGACAAACTCATACGTAGGCGCTTATATCGAAACGCTCATTGGCTCAACGCATGCGACGAGAAAAAGATAAAGGCATATTATTTTCATCTACACAACGATTGTTGAAAACACAAGTTAACTTCCCTCGTTGAGTGTGATAAAGCTACTCATGAACCTATCAATAGCACTCACAATCAAGTAGCCTCAATGCCTATTATTCCTCGCAACCTCGGCGAGGAACTCGCAACCTTTGATATAATGAAGGTTTCATCACCCCAATTGGAAGTAGATAAATCTTTAGCCTTTGCAAATCGTTCCATGGCGCAACGCTTGAGAAGAGCAAAGGAGAAATCTAAAGTAGTGGATAATGATTTACCACATTTTTTTCCATCTTTACCACCCACTCGAAGATCCATTTGACAAACGCGAAGATCAGTGCTAATAAATAGTTCCCCATCACACCCTTTGAAACTATTGGCAATATCCTCTTCATCTACAGTAACACCTGCATCTGCATCTGCAATCCAGAATAACATGTAAGTTTACTAGGAGAATATAAATTTTGAAAATTTGAAAATTTGAAATTTTGAATTATATATAGGCCATGTGTACGTGACCCGTATATGATGAACACTGAACATGATGAAATGGAAGTCGAAATGATGGTCCCTCATCAATCACCACTCGAACCACTTCTGTCAGATTTAACGTCTTTGGTGAGCACATTTGCAACAAAAGATAAAGCTACTCCTAAATCTATCAATAACACTCACAATCAAGTAGCCTCATTGCCTATTATTCCTCGCAACCTCAATGAAGAACTCGCAACCATTGATATAAGGAAGTTTTCATCACCACAACTGAAACCAGATAAATCTTTAGCCTTCGCAAATCGTTCCATGGCCAAACGCTTGAGAAGACCAAGGGAGAAATCTAAAGTCGTGGATCATGATTTACCACAATTTTTTCCATCTTTACCACCCAATCGAAGGTCCGTTGGACAAACACGAAGATCAGTGCTAATAAATGGTCCCCCATCACCTCCTTTGAAACTATTGGCAATTTCTTCTTCATCTACATTACCATCTACATCTGCAATCCGAAATACCATGTAAGTTTACTTTAAACAGAAGTGGTTGAAATATTAACATGACAATCACAATTTTGACGTTTTGAATTATATATAGGCCATGTGTACAAGACCCGTCTACGAGGAACATTGAAGAAGTTGAAATGGAAGTCGAAGTGATGGTGCCTCATCAACCACCACTCGAACCACTTCTGTCAGATCTAACGTCTTTGGCGAGCACATCCGTAATAGAAGATAACATGTAAATTAAATACATGCTTACATTAATATTTATATTTATATATTATATCTATAATTAACATTATCTTTATAGAATCTTGAGATGAGAATCTAACTTTAAATAATCTGAATTATATGTAGGCCATGTGTACATGACCCATTCACGTTGAACACTGAAGATGATGAAATGGAACTCGAAACGATGGTGCCTCATCAACCACCACTTGAACCACTTCTGTCACACTTAACATCTTTGGCGAGCACATTTGCAATAGAAGATAACATGTATATTAATACATGTTAACATTTAAATTTATATATTATATTTATAATTATCTTATCTTATTAAAATATTATTTATTTACAGATCAAATGTATTAAACCAACACATTGAAGATGATGATGATGATGATGATGATGATAACGTTCACATCCCACCTGCAATACTTGGAGGTCATAATCCATTAAACATGCATGGAGAAAGACACTATCTAGGGATGATGGATATAGTTTGTCCTCATTGCTCAGCAATGCATTGGATGGATGAAAAATTGGTGGAATCATCAAAACGTAGTCCACGCTTTGGAACATGCTGTTTGCAAGGAAAGATAAAGCTACAAGAATTATCACGTCCGCCGCTTGCACTTTTGGATTTATATAACGGGAATGATAGTAGGTCTGCATCATTTCGCAAGTACATCCGAGAGTATAATGCAACACATGCATTTACAAGTCTTGGGTTTACAATGGATCGAAGAGTACAAAATGGAAATGTCCCAACATTATTCACCATTCATGGAGAATTACTATATCAAACCGGCTCCCTATTGCCACAGCAAGGAGAAGTTCCATCTTACACTCAATTATAAATTTACGATCCTGACTCCGCGTTCGACATCCATAGTCTTAGAAATCCACACTTGAGGGCTGATGTTCTTAAATATCAGCAAGCTTATGAGATACTATGTGATGTAAATGTTGAAGGGAAAAACTTACCTGCTTATCTTCATTATAGTTCAAACACAAATCGTAGACGTTATAATCTACCATCATCTGATGAGATTGCAGTAATACTCCCTAGCGATGGAAGTGAAGTTAGTGCGAGTTAGTGAATGTCATCCAGCATATTTACCTTTGCATTATGTTTTATTATTCCCTTATGGTGAGATAGGATGGGAACCTGGATTAAGACAATGGGATGTTGCAAATGGTTGCCCTCTTGACAAACGTCTAACTCAAATGGAATATTATAGTTATCGTTTATTCCAACATCAAAATGAGTATTCAACAAACCTCAGGGCGGGGAAACTTTTCCAAGAGTTCATTGTAGATGCTTGGGCTTCAACAGAGCAGAATTGGATCACATACAACAGGATTAATCAAGATCGATTGCGTGCTGAACTTCATTGTAGGAATATGTTTGAGATATTCCACGATTCAATGGTAATCACACGATACAATAGGCACCCAGATATTTTTCTCACAATGACGGCAAATTCGAATTGGCCTGAAATTGTTTATGCTCTTTCACCCAATCAAAAATCTACTGATTGGCCAGATTTAGTTGCACGTGTTTTTGAGTTGAAAAGGAGACATTTAATGAAGGTGATAAAAGAAAAGAAGGTGTTTGGTGAGAAATGTGCACATGTTTTTACAATTGAATTTCAGAAACGAGGATTACCACATATGCATGCACTTATATTTCTTAAGCATTCTGATAAGATCCGAACAACGGCTCAAGTTGATAAGCATGTATCTGCGGAATTTCCTGATCCAAACCAGGACCCCTAACTTTTTGAAACAGTAAAAAAATGCATGGTCCATGGTCCATGTGGTGATCGAAATCCACAAGCATCGTGTATGGAAAATGGTAAGTGCACAAAAAATTATCCTCGGGACTTTATAGATGCAACAACAATGGATAAAGATGGATATCCGCTTTACCGTCGTCGTAATGATGGTCGTGTTTATATTATAAGGAATAAACATGTTGATAATAGGGATGTTGTTCCTTATAATGCCTATCTTTCAAGAATGTTTAACTGTCATATAAATGTGGAGGTGTGAGCAGGGTTAAAATGTGTAAAATATATTCACAAATATATATTTAAAGGTCATGACCGAACAACAATGGTGATCGAAAACTTGGATGAGATTCAACAATATCTTGATGCAAGATATATTGGACCGCCAGAAGCTGCATGGAGGCTATTTGGTCATCTTTTACACGAAGAAAAGCCATCTGTTGTACGATTAGCTCTTCATTTACCTGGGATGCATCATGTTATTTTTGATCCAACTGAACCTATGGATAGAATCATCTCAAGATCAGAGAATCAAATAACAACTTTGACTGCATTTTTTGCATGTTGTGCTTCAGATGACTATGCCCGCTCATTTACTTACCAGGAGTTCCCACAATATTATGTTTGGAATTCAAGAAACGGGATATGGACTCGAAGAGTAGTACCACTAACAGCAATTGGCCGAATGTACTTTGCTAGCCCCAATTCAGGTGAGAGGTTTTATCTGTGTCTGCTACTAATCGTTGTTAAAGGACCAACGTCATTTGAATACTTGCGTACATTTAATAATGTTTTGTATGATACATTCAAATCAGCATGCATCGCACGTGGACTTTTGGAAGATGACGATGAGTGGATACAATGCCTTGAAGAGGTTGCAGTTATGAAAACCAGATATCAATTACGAAGATTATTTAGTATTATCCTAACACAGTGCTTTCCAATAAATCCCTATGCATTATGGAATCAATTCTCGATAAGCATATGTGATGATCTTTCACACCAAATTCGAATAAAGTTTGGCATTTCAAATCCGAGTGAAATCCAAGTTGAGGATTATGGTTTATACCTACTCAATCAATTGCTTGAGGAATCGGGTAAAAGTTTGAAGGATTTTTCACCGTTACCACTACCTACTGGAAATTGGAGTGTTGCAACTGTGTATAGATTGATATTAGAACACCAACAACTGAAGTTTGATGCAAAACAAAGCGATCCCGATATTAATATTCACCATTTTAAATAGGAGCAACGTTTCGCCTATACAACAATCACTGCTTCGGTGTTTGAGAATAAAGGAACTACTTTATTTTTGAATGGTGGTGCTGGAATTGGAAAGACATTTTTATAAAACATGGTGGCAACAAAATGTCGTAGCCTTGGTCATACTGTCCTTACTGTAGCTTCTTCCGGTATTGCTTCACAATTGCTAATTGGAGGTCGAACAACACATTCAAGTTTTAAAATTCCATTGGATATATTAGAGAACACTGTGTGTGGGTTTAGTAAACAATCCTTGGAAGCTGAGTTATTTAGGCAAGAAAAACTAATTATTTGGGATGAATTACCCATGCAACATAGATTTTGTGTTGAAGCCGTTGACCGCACACTCCAAGACATTTGTGTTAATAAAAAATCATTTGGTGGTATCACTGTTGTTCTTGGGGGAGACTTTCGTCAAATTTTACAAATTATACCAAAGGGGGTGCGTGAACAAATAGTTGGTGCATCGTTAAGACACTCTCCACTATGGAGGAACATATATGTTTTGACTTTGTCATAAAACATGCGGTTAAATAGCTCTGAACTTGGTAATGAAGAATTTGTAAGCTTTTTGATTGAGGTATTAATTTTTATAAAAGTTTCTCTAAATTTATATACATAGCTATTCATTCATTTATACTCATTGTTATTTTTTGTTATTAGGTCGGATCCAGTTCCCAAGAAACTATACAACTTCCACCATTAGTAGGCAAGTGTGGTAACATAAATGAATTAGTCTCTAGAGTCTATTCACAATTGAGTACACATGAAACAACCAACTCCAACTTCCTGACAGAACGAACAATTCTTTCAGCGCGTAATGATGATGCCAGTACTTTAAATTCTATAGCACTGAGTGTGTTCCCAGGAGAAACCGTTGTTTCTTTAGCTGCAGACAAACTATCAACAGATGATGAAAATGACCCATCCATTAACAATCGATATCCGAATGAGTACTTGAACTCACTTGATCCTTCTGGGTTACCACCGTTTAAGTTGGAACTAAAAGTTGGTTGTTCTATAATGTTGTTACGGAACCTTTCTCCAAGGGATGGACTATGTAATGGAACTAGATTGATGGTTGTTCGATGTGGAAGAAGAATAATTGAAGCTCAAATTTTATCTGGAGATAAGGTGGGAAATTTAGTCCATTCTCAGAATATCTTTGACACCGTCTTCTTCAGAACTTCCTTTCCAAATGTCAAGGCGTCAATTCCCTGTGCGTCTTTCATTCGCAATGACAATTAATAAATCTCAGGGTCAGTCGGTAAAGTATGTTGGGATTGATTTGCGTAAACTAGTGTTTAGTCATGGGCAATTATATGTTGCACTTTTGAGATGCACTTCTTCAAATAGACTAAGTGTTCTTCTACCACAAGACGAACCTAACTCTACAACTAACGTTGCTTATCCAGAAGTTCTATTATAATGCATGTCCATAGTTCATTGATACCATGCCTTATTCGATAAGGTAAATTAAAATTAAAATATTTTATTTTATTTTATTTTATCCAATAAGAAATTTATAACATGAACCAAAAATTACGTTATTGATGTACTTTTATAGAATTGGGACTGCCACGTTGAAGAATGGAAAAAGAGGAACGAAGAAAAAGGCCGGGTCTGGGGTGACAGAGTATGCAATGAGGTAACATTTATTCTTTATAATTTAACATGTATGGTCTATATTTAGAATATGATACTAATTCAATGTTTTTAATATTTAGATTGCGGTGGTTGTTCATCCACACTCGATGCGCATACGCATTTTGTCATCGAATTTTAACCAGGTTATGTTGAACAAGTATGGACATACATATGGAGACAAATGATATCATTCATTTAGTCGTTGTACATCATTCACGACAAAATGCTTCATCTTTTTTTGTAATTCAATATTAAACATGGATGTTTGGATTTTGAATTATGTCTTATTTTGGGGGGAGGGGGAATGGAAGAAAATCATCATTTTTGTAATTCAATATTAAACATGGTTGTTTGGATTCAATATTAACTTATGTTAAATTTATTTTGACATTTCTAATCATATATATATTTGAATGAATTGTAAATGTATTATTACACCTACGGGTGTTAGTGTGCCATAACAAAACCAGTGTTTAGTCATGTTATGTTACAAAACGTGTAGCTAAATAATGTTATAAAAGGTGTGTAACATAATTATTTATCACACCTATGAGTGTTAGTGTGCCATAATAAAAAACAATCAGGAGAAAATTTATCGTCGTGCCATCGGCACGGGTACACCCTAGTATATATATATATATATATATATATATACAGTCCTTCTCTTGTGTGGACTAGTCCGCATTTTAATAATGCGGACCGGACATGTGTCACCTGGCGGTGAGCCCAGAAGAGAGAGAAAGTGTGGCTATAATTTAGGCGATAATTTCTAGGCGCACCGCCAGGTGACAGATGTCCGGTCCGCATTCTTAAAATACGGACTAGTCCGCATAAGAGCAGGACTGTATATATATATATATATATATATATATATATATATATATATATATATATATATATATATACACTTAAGTATGAGAACTTCGTAGTGTGCATAAAAGTAGTAAGTAATGAATAATTACTCCAACTTTATTATAAGTATCTGGAAATTTTGTGACATCACTGAGTTATTTCAAATAACTTAAGATATATGAGAAAACTTAGTTTTCAGAAATTAATCATATTAGCCTTAATATATGAAGGGATGAAACCTTACGGGGGAAGTCAAGTTAAAATAAACTTATAGGATTAATAGTGCGGTAGGCATTCACACTAGATGAGAGGTGAGAAATTCTCATAAGAGTGTAGCATACTAACATAGTTGTTACATTAGCCGGTAAGTATTTTAAATACTTGTTAAACTAATTTTAAACTATTTTACACTCGAATTCTGACAGGTCTCCTGTTGTTTATCCTCTCTTGTATATATATGTATATAATACAGTTGCCCAGCCACAGGGGCATCATGCTTTGGTTCTTTGGATCGGACGCGCTGCAGCTTATGTGGAAGTTGCAGGCCATTGCTTAGACGACCTCGTTGTTGATTCTACTCCTCTTTTTAGTTATTATTAGTTAGGGCGTGTGTCGCTTGTTTCTATATTTAGTTTGGATTATTGTAAGTGATTTACGGTCCTTTATATTTCCATTAGTAGGTACTCTTTGGGATTTAATTACTGTCAGGATGGTTTTATTTATAGTTTAAATTGGTTTTGTTTTTATGGATGAATCTAATTCCTGTGTTTTATTATCCATCTTTAATATATCAGAGTTCTTAAATTGTTGGTTATTTAAAAAGGTTTTCATATTCGGATTTAATAAAATGGAAATAAGGTTTTAAAATTGTTTTGATACTTAGCTTAATTATTTAGGGTGTTTAAATTGGAAATTTTATTTTGCGACAGTGAAGCTAAGAATGAACCAACCGTTCATCTTGATTTTTAATTTAATAAAGGACTTACCACCCGTTATTTATTTAGGTGGGGTGTCACAAGTAATAGGTTACAAAGTGTTTAACAATCAAGCCTAAACTAATTTCAAAAATTATACCAACTCCTCTGGCATTTTCTGACTTCTCCCACGGCTCTGATGTTGTTTGATTTTCTCTCAGCTTTGCAACTCCACTCCTTTTAGCTTTACGTCGACTCAAATGTTTAGAATCTCTCTACTAACACCTTTTATGCTGTAATGTGAAAGTGTAAGTGGTTATGTGCTCTAAATCACATGCATGAAACCCCCACACACTTATTACAGACTAAATGATTATCAAATTACTAACATATTTTAAAACGCAAAGAATATTTCTAAAATCAGTTTGATCCAAACTCAAACTTTGGACATTTCAATTTATCCACAGATCAATAGTGAATCTTGCTATGTAAAAGAACCAAATATCTCAGAAAATGTGAAATAACTGAAAGTGTAAATCACCAATCAAGATTTTAACCATATCCAAGTCCAAGTACTCTCAAAAACTGAATCCAGAAATGATTTTGTTTGTTTTGGTTTTGAAATAAGCATAACAGTTAAAAACAACCAACAAAATTGAGATTTCTCAAAAGAAGAAATCAAAACCAATAAGATAAAACATCAAGTGTATCTCAGACTCACAAATCTCGGGTTTCTATGAAAGAAAATGAGAATTGGAAAATGTGACTAAGTTGGACAAAAGATTAAGATCAAGAGAGGATAGATCTACTCAAATCTAGAACTAACTTAATACTCATAACTATTTTCAGGTTAGATTTGTCCGGAGTTAGATTAGGGTTTTTATTTGCTCTCTCTCTCTTTTCTCTTTTTCTCTCAATGTTAAGGTGAACCAAAAGTTAGGAATGAAAGGATGAAGTATCCTTTTATACAAGGAGGAAAAGGATCTGGAATGTCTCAAGTAAATGGACAATCAAGATTTGATCAAAGTAGATCTAATAACTATTAAAGCACCGCATTTATAAACGTTCTTATTGGTTTAAATGTTAACACATGGATTAGGTAAGAACGCATGCAGGCCATAGATTAAAATGATCCAAGGGTTCTCTATTATACTCAGATATGTGAGTGTAAAGAAACCCAAATCCAGCTGTTGTAAGTCCAACACGTGTAAGGTTGAGATGACTTAAAAATGCGTGTTTTTGGACTTTTGGAAATAGAAATTGTACCCACTATATTATCTAGCACTTTCGATTTCTACCTAAGGCTAGTTTTAACAGCTTTTACTAATTACAAAACATCCCAAAACATTTGTAAAATCCAATTTTAAATTTCTAAAAATTATTTAAAAAATCCTAGAAATTATTTAAAATATCCAAAAATTATTTTAATGGGATTTAACTCACACACACCCATATTATGAAGAATGCAACACATGAATGCAATCCGAGGGAGGTGTTGGTGCTCTACCTTTAGGAATAATTGGAGGAATTCAAAATGAAGAGTCTGGGGGACTCAATTTTGTCACTATTTCCAAACTAGACGAACACCTATATAATATAGACTCAAGTGAGTCAATGATATAGGGTGCTTCAAAGGAGAATAGAATTTCAGTTCTAGCACTATTAAAAACATCAACACCTATATGGGAAGTTGATATTTTATCGAAAAGGTTGTGACGCAATCCTAGTAGTTTATCCAAAACTACGGAACATCTATGTTGGTACAAGAACTTGTGTAATAGTTAAACAGAGAATTTTGATTGGGACATATCAAGAATATATTGAAATGGCCACCCGTGAGATTTGAGACTAAGGTTTTTCTCAATTAAAATCAAGAAATAACATACCATTTTGCAAAGGGTCCACAGATTCTTATCCTAAGAATTTTCAGGATGTGAATGCTTATGTAATTGTAGCTTTGATTGCTATAAATGTGATTCATTTTTAGAATTAATCAAATTATCCTCGTATATTGGGTGAGAATTATGTGAGTAGGCCTGAGATCTTTATTCGGAGGAATCCACGTGTTGCCATCCAGATATCCTACCTCTCTCCTCCTCCTCTCGAGGTTGTGGGGAAAAAAGGGGGATAAAAAAACGCTTCGGCCATCGTTGGTGTGGGGTAAATGTAAAGAGATGCATTCGCCAACCTATTTTGCACAAAATAGGTTAAAGAACATGTCATTGCCTCAAAAGAGCGGAATAAAAGACAAACTGATGCTTATGAAACCAATAGTTCAAAGGTCCGAGGGCTAAGTTACGGAATGGGAAGGTGTTAGGCACCCATCCCGCACTTTCGGTCTCTCATGGGCTTATGTTATTGTTTTCCGTTATTTCTTCGTGAAGTGTGTGCGCGTGTATATATGTAAATGGAGTTCGAAATCGCCCAACTCATACCATGGAAGATATAGAGTTAGGTCATCCATAGGAATGTTCCCAAAAGAATATTAAAAAAAATTATTTATGCATTTATGAAGATATTGATTGTTATAATGAAACGATAATATATATTGGATGAAACGCTAATAATGATCACAACATGATACGCATTAAAATAAAGTGTACATGAAAAGGTTGAAAACGCAAAGATGGGAAAATTAGAAATTTGGAAAGTTAAGAAATTGGAATTTTTAAAAATTAGACTCGACTCTCGAGTTTTTGCCCAAGACGCCAATGTAGCCTCTAAATGCATAAATGTTCACGTAGTTCGCATGCGGCATAGGGGTGGAGTTTAGCCCATAGATCCGAACGGGATTTTATTATATGTGTGTGTGTAGAAAATGTGTTTTAGTTTTCAAAAAGTGTGATGGATAATCCCTTTGGAATTTATAAGTGTAACCGTCTTTTTGTTTGTTTTGGGTTTTTTGTAGATAAATAAAGTATATGTAATATAAATATTAAAAAGGTGAGATGTTAATTGTTCAGGCGTGAAAATTAGCGCGTGTAAAGATGTTAATCGTTGTTTTCGTTTCGCCTACTCAATACAAAAACCTAAATTACAACTACACTCAATTGGTGAGTATAGCGGTAAGTCGGGTATCGAAAGATCCACTAGGATGAGATGCTAGAATTCAATTGATTTAATACTCCAAAATAAAAGTGTAAAAGATGATTAAAAACTAAAAAGTAAAATATGCATAAAGGGAAATGTTTATCTAGGCAAGGGAAGTGAAACTAGATTAACAAAGCGATAAAACTGTAGGTTGAGTCTAATATCCCTCACCCAAGTTAATTTGTATAAAATAGTTACATGGGTCGACGAGTTATTACAAATGCGTCTCGTTTCTACATTTATTTAAATCAAGGGTTGTCATGCCCCTAAATCCGCATAAAATCCTAATAAGATTTTGGCGTCAACAAATATCCAAGAACTTATGCGCGAAAGGCCGTAAGCACGAGACATACATGATATGCCCTGTCAAATCTCCTAGGCGTAATAACTAGGAAAACGCACTCGAAATAGACCCGTAAACACTAACACCAAGAAAAGCAACGCGTTAACCCGAGTGAGTTCCATTGAAACACAACCTAATTTAAATTACCTAGAAAGCATGTTAAAATGCGATAAATAAAGCGGTAAAGAAACGCGATAAATCTGTACTAGAATGAAATAAATGAAAGCATGTAAACCTAATTTAGAAAGCATGGAAATTACACTACAATGCAAGAAATAATGAAATACAACTATATTAATCGATATGGAAGATGGTAGCACAATCTTACAATCCCAAATGTGTGTCAATCCAAGAAGAAAATAAGAAAAGGGCTCCCAAACTTCCAAAGCCCTAACCTATCTAACCTAAAATCGTTTATATCTATTTATTACAACAAAATGCTATTTATAGTAAGTGGGAATTAAAATAGAACATAAAAGAGAAAAGAAAATAAGTGCTAAAATATCAACTGGAAATAGGGGATCGATCGATCGACCCCTTTGGTCGATCAATTGATGGTGAACAAATATCCCACTGTCGATGAGAATCGATCGATCGACCCCTTTGGTCAATCGATCGATGAAGCAAGGAAGAACCAAGCAGCTTACTGTATTCTTTTCTTCCTCTTCTCCTCCTCTTTTGGTTTCAATGCTTTTCCCTTCTGCCAAAAGTGCCATAACTTATGCGTTAGGTATCCGAATCGTGCCATGCAAAGCTTACGAGGAGGGCTACAACTTCCGTGTAAATGTTGGGCCAGGTGCCCAATCTGTGAAATGACTAAATTTCCCTTGAACTTGCAATTGCGTACAGAACTTGAGCGAAATGCGTCCGAACTCCATACTTAGTACCTAACTACCTATAAAATCTGAATTATACCTCATATAGTATGTTAATAATATAAACCGAGGTTGTCTAGTTAACAGGCATAATTATAGGGAATAAGATACCCGAGGGGGCTAAAATGCGTAAGTTCGGAGGATGAAATACGAAATATTTACGTATCATCATTAGTGTGTATGAACTAAAGTAAAAACCTAGATTATGAGCTTGTGTAATTAATGTAAAAATAAGAAATTTAAAGAGAGAGGAAGATTTTGGACTTTCTTTTAAGGATTGGGGATTGATCTTGATTTTGATGAACTCTCTTGAATGCTGAGATGAATGTTTGATGTGAGAGAATGACATTTTACCAAATTGGGTATCAAAAGGATGGGAATTTAGGATGGAAATGAATTTCACACAAAGAAACTTCGTTGATTGCAAGAGAATGTTACTAAGATCACTGATGCTGCTGGATGGTGTGCCTTGGGAGTGAGGTCATGACCTCTATTTATAGGGTAAGGGGTGTTGATCGCAATGGCCATATACTTCCCAATCATCAGTACCCTAGGCACAATGCTGATAGGTAGGGAAATGGACCTGTCAATTGGTAGTCTCGTCCAAATTTTTCCCAACAAATGGTCATAAAATGCAATCTGTTGATCCAAATTGCTCACGGGGCATACCGTTAGGAAGATAATTCAGAGACCTTCAAGAGTCCTTTGGTCCACTCGCAAGTCTAAGAGTTAACTTTGGGTCAAACGTGGCTCGAAAGCGCTCGTATGTCCTTTGGACGGGAGATCATTAGATGGAAATGGATTATTTATCCGGTAAGTTAGAATCATGCACAAGGTGAACCATTGGAAACATTATGCATGTTATGATGACATTCCAAAAATCTTGGCTCGGTTCGAAAAGTTAACTTGTTCAAAGAGGGCTCAGAAGCGCGTGATGACCTTTCATTATAAAATGGGTCATTTATCTGTATCGTAAGGCTGATTTGCACATCAAGTGGACTATTGGAAAGGGTATTCAGTTACCTTATAAGATTCATCCAGTACCATTCAATTTGAAGAGTTGACCTTGGTCAAATGGAGTTCGGGAGCGCTCGATGGCCTCTTAATTAATTTTTGAGGGAAAACGAATCGTTCGTCTGAATGATTATACACTTTTATGCATGGAGCAGACCGTTGGAAAGGGGTTTATGAGCCTTTAGAATATTCAAAGAGATTTTTATCTGACGATGAAGTTGGTTAGGGTCAAATCAGGGCTCGGGAGTGCTCGATGGCCTTCAAATCGATTTTCGATGGTAAAATGGTTCGTTTATATGAATTGTTATGCCAATTAGTGCACGGGATATACCATTGGGAAGTGGATAGAGAGCCCTTCGAGTATTCAAAGAGATTTTTCTCTAACAATAGATTTGACCAGAGTTAAATGGGGTTGGAGAGGACCCGATGGCCTCTAGATCGGTACTCGGAGTATGATCTAGGTGTTACAGTGAAATGGGGAGGTGTTACGGACCTAAGGAGAGACTTAGGGGGTCCTAGATTATGGTGTTTGTTGATCCCCTCAACAGGTGAGCTTGGAATAAGTGAAATCCATCAAATAGACACCACATCTTGTTTTAGGAAAGAGGTCAATTTTTCAGACCTAAGGAATGAGGATGACCTATTGAGAAGGTCGAGGTAGATTCTGAGGACCTAAGGTGTGAGGATGACTAATTTAGAGGGTCTAGGTCGATTATAAGGACTTAATTTAATGTTTGGGCTGGCCGATTCTACCGGCTAGGGTCGATTCTGAGGACCTAGGGTAGGGAGCAACCAAGTTTGAGGGTCAAATCCAATTCTGAGGGCTTAAGATGGGATCGAACAATTATGAAGGTCAAATCCAATTATGAGGGCTTAAGATAGAGTGACTAATTCTAAGGGTCGAAGCCAATTTTAAGGGTTGAGGTCAATTCTGACGACCTTGGGTACAAAACGACAATTCCGAGGGTCAAAAACAATTGTGAGGGCTTAAGAGGGAAGTGACCAGTTCTAAAGGTTGATGCAAATTTTTAGGGATTAATTATGAGCAACCAATTCTAAGGGTCGAAGAAAATTCTAAGGGCTTAAGTAGGAGCGATTAATTTTGAGGGTCAAATCCAGTTCTAAGGGCTTAAGTATAGGTGACCAATTCTGCGGGTCGAATCCAATTCTGGGGGATTAAGTTAGGTGACCAATTATGCGGGTCAAAGATAATTCTTAGCGCTTAAGTATAAGCGACCAATTCTGTAGGTCAAAGCCAATTTGGGGGGATTAGGTAGAAATGACTAATTTTGCGGGTCGAAGAAAATTCTCAGGGCTTAAGTAGAAGCAACCAATTCTGCGGGTCGAGGTCAATTCTGAGGACCTTAAGTTGTAGTTTTCTTAGGAATTTTGGACATACCATCGGGGAAATTATCTTTTGTTTATTCAGGGTATTTTAGGGAAGCATTTGATTTTGAGTTTTGGATTCCACCGGGGAAAAGAATGAATTCGAGGATTGGATGTTTCCTTGTTGGGGAATTTTCTTCAATTTCTGTGGTGTCCATTGGAGACATTGTTGGGGAGATATCCAATTGATTTTGGTAATTTCGTTAAGTAAGTAAGTGTTCCTTTAGGGAAGTAAAAAATGTTGTTCTTGTGAAAAAAATTATAAAATTCATGTGGTAATTTTAGGAATTTTGGGGGATTTTTTGGGATTTCTCGGCATTTTTAGGGGAATTTTTGTATAAAATTTCTAGGAGGGCGTCGACCGGCGTGGTGTAGGAGGTGCCAAACTGCGGTGGCACGGCGGTGCATCAGATATTGAATGGCCTAATGAGCGATCATGTAAATTCTTCTCTCCTTTGAGACTATTTTTCCTTGATAATGTTTTCAGATATTAATTTTCTGCTGGGAATTTTGTAGGTGACCTTTAATCCCCGGGGGACGTCCATCCAACACACGGGGTGAATGGGGGGGGGGGGAATGAGCCACTACGACATCTATTGGCGCATGAGTTCGTCTACTCTTGGTATCTAGGGAGAGAGTAGTCCGGCAGGTGGTGGAGGACGACGTGATGGTGCCACCTGCGAGTCCCCAGATGTATATGAGGCGAGAGCGGGAGATGTCAGAGGATATGAGGGTGGCAGCGATGATCTGCGAGCCCTATTCATCATATACCGACACGATGGTGACTTATGATTACTTGGATTTTGTATCGAGCTGGAAGATGTCACCTAACATATATGATGTTATGGCTCTTCCCCTACGGGCTCGAGTCGGCTAGTAGGGCCTTCCCATTGTGTAGGTGGTGCGTCGGCATAGGCAGTGACAATGATCTCAGAGGTTTCCTTTGTGCGGTTTGATCCTCCTAATTATAACATCCGACGATCAGATTGAGGGTCGGTGCGTATGCTACATCATCCCAATGTGATGGACCTGAAGGAGTTGGGGTTGACAGAAGACGTTCTTCAGCCAGCGGTATAATTTCAATCTCTTTGTGTTTTGATTTTCTAATTTCTTTTTTGCTCACAATGACTGATTTTCTCTTTTCTATTTTTCTTACAGCACATTCGGGTGTCGACCAATTGGCTGAGGGATATTCAGGATTGGGTAGCTTCTATGACGGCTCAAATTCGAGAGTCGATCCCGATTCCATCTTGTTTGGTGTCGTCTGCCTCTTCTGAGTAGGGGTCTTGTTTGGGGAGTGGAGGTACATGATTTCTTCGCCAGGGAAAGTGCATGCACCATAGGGATGAAGGTTCTGAGAGAGAGGGAGAGAGAGAGGGGGAGGTAGGCTCAGGCATAGTTCCATTATTTTTGTTGCTTTCCTGCAAAAAGAATGCGACAAAGCAATATATATGCAAGGAAATGAAGTTTTTGTTAATTTTTGCTTTAGTGACTTAATGCATGTGCTCTTTGTACTTGACTGCTAAGACCGTAAAAATTATTTAAAATGATTTGAGAGAAAATTTATTTGAAAACAGAAAAAGTAAAAATATAGGGAGAAGGAAATTCTTAATTACTTAGAATGAAAATTATTTTTATTGACTTTTTTATTTTGACGAAAAAGGAAAAAGGGAATTTTCCAAAAATAGGGGGTTGCCGATCGACACGCCCCTTATCGTACCAATCGGCAGGTCAGTCTAGTCTAATCAACGTAAGGCTTTGATTACACTTTCTTCAATTACTTAGTACTTGGTGGGGCAGGTTTTCCACCTAAATTTGTAGAATCTTTGTCTTTGTCTAGGTTTTTGAAGTATAAATAGGGGTAAGGGTGTAGCATTTTCTTCACCCATCCACTTTTCTTCTCTTTTGCATTCTTCTTGCTTCTTTTCTCATCATTTTGTAATATGGCTCTCCCCAAAAGTGTTGAATTCTTTACTTACCTCAAAAACTTAGAGGCGATGTGCTCATACAATGTCGACAACGATGCTTTCAACATGAGTCGGGTTTTATTATGGTTCAACTGGACTATAGAGTGGAACATGTTAATGGTGGCGGTAGAATTCTAGTACCCTAAAGACCATTTCTTTAACTTTTTCTTGTACGAAGTCTTTCCGACTTATGAAGAGTTCTTTTCCATGTTGGGAGATAAATACCAGTGTTGTGACGACCATGCATAAATTTCTCAGGTTTCCTCGGGACCTATTAGCAGGACTTCTCCATATCGGTCCCTCAATATCTTGATCATTGGTTGCGGGAGGAATGATATCTCTCCTTATTGTGCTGCATTATATGCATTTGCAGGATGTTGGTGATGCAGGCTATGCTGGATCCATTATTCTTGGCTTGATCTCAAAATTATTGTTGGTAATTGGGGAAGTGTTAGTGAACCCATCGCTTGCATCCATTGGTTCTTGGGTGTCGTACCATCGCAATGTTGAGATGGTGATATTGGTGGAGTCTCCGAATATTCTGGATCCCTGGTGGGAGGGTTGCTCTGACTTTCTAAGGGATAGCCTCGTTATGCTATTCATGTGGTTATTGGAGAGATTACTTACGATGGTTCCTCTTGAATATCCCTTGGTAGTTGTGCCAAATTTATTTTCTCGCTACTTTATCAGCATGGGTTTGGAGATCAAGAGTTTGGATAACTGGTTTATGGAGCACAGAGCTTGAGGTTTGTGTTGATAAGTACCTTGGTAAGGAGTATTATTACCCATTCTAGAATTGTGGGAATACCAGTGTGTTCGGTTGGTTGGCCTCGGGTATACTTTCGTCTATTTTCCCTAGCGTCTCTTGTGATAATTTGGCTGGGAGCAATTTGTGCCAATTTGGACACCTGACTTTTCCCCATAAAGGATCTGACAAAGCGTTTATGCATGTGTTGGGATCTCTGTGGGAGAATCATCAACCGTCGACTCGTCCTTCCCAATTTATTTACAGAGTCTGGCATATTTTCGGGGACTACATGAAGTCATGGCTGAGGAGGGTTGTTTCCAAGATGCGGTCTATGGATACCGATAAAAGTTGGTTCTCCATATCTGACACCATGGAAAGAGGTGTTGTTGTTTTTCCTCGGTTGGTCCGCGCTTACCGTTCCATAGAGCGCGTGCGACATTCTATATAGGCAGGGGAGGTTTAGGTGCCCCAGGATGTAGATGATGATAGGGTCAGGTCCTCTGGTTGTTGCGGATAGGATCCCTAGGGAATTTATTTGTGAAGATTTTGTAATTGTGTTTGGTTATGAAGGTTGTTTTAGGAGTAGAATGGCTTATTTTTAGGAAGATATTGGTTAAGATGGCAAGGGAAGTTTTTTGACTCCCTATGCCGATGTAATTGTAATGGAATTTTTCATCAATGGAATAAAGAAAATTTTAACTATATTGTTGTGCCTCTTGATGGGTTTTTTGCATTTGAATTATCAATACCAATTGCTAAGGCATACATAATCCTTTTTCTCATGAAAATGATAAAATGAACTGTCGTTCTCAGAGATAAGAAAGGAATAGCATTTTGTGAAAAAGAAGGGGGTCATGTTCATGTAAAGTGTATGAACTACCTACGTACCTCTAGGGTTCTAAAAATTTTCTGAGTTTCATTTTTGAAAGTAAAAAGGGTTTTAGAGGATCAAGCCCCACGTAGTTCTGAGTAGAAGGAAATGAAGAATGTTTTTTTACAATAAAAGGGAGATGAGAAGAGTCGTAGAGCACCGAGATTTCGGATTAAGGGTAGAATATATTGAGATGTTTTAGGTTGATTGGAGGGACTATCTCTTCCCCATCAAGGTCGGTGAGCATAGTGGTTCCGTCAGATAGGATCTTCTTCATAATGTAGAGACTCCAATTGGGCTTAAATTTCCCGCTGGGGTCCCATATGGGGTCTAAAATTTATTTAAGGGCTAAATCCCCTTCTCGAACACCACAGTACTTGACTCTCATATTAAATGATACAATTATTCGGCGATGGTATCCTTGTATCTGATATAGACGACTATGTTGTCAGTCTTCCTCACTGACTTTTCTTTCAAACATGATGCGTAATGAAGTAATTTCTAGCTCCATGGGTAGGATTACTTCCATTCCGTATACTAGAGAGTAAGGGGTAGCCTTAGTAGATGTTCTAACTGAAATGCGATAACCCCATAGGGTGTAAGGGATTTGGTTGGCCCAATCTCGATAGCTCTCAAACATGATAGCTTTGAGTTTTTTATTAGTGGCTTTAACTGCTCCGTTGGTTTTAGGTTGGTAGGGAGAAGATTTGTGTCTTTTAATCCCATACTCGTCGACCACCTTTGTGACTTCTACTTCGAAATGTAACCTATTATCTGACACTAACTCGTGCGGGACCCCATATCGATAGATGATATTTTTCAGATGAACTTGGCCACCTTTTTGTCATTCAGTACTGCGTATGATTAGGCTTCAACCCATTTTATAAAGTAATCAATGGAAACTAAGATGAATTCATGCCCCTTGGTGCAGTGCCACGTATGATTCGGCTTCAATCCATTTTATGATTCGGCTTTAACCCATTTTTGTCATTCAGTGCATGCCTCGTATTCAGTCATGTTGGTGAAGGGGAAATTTAGTTTGATGGCAATGGGAGTTTGAAAATCATTAGGGGAAATTAGGAGTATCCCAATACCATATCCTCTCTTGTTAGCAGCACCGTCAATGAACATTTTACACTTAAGGTTTTTTTAATATGTTCAAAGGATGTTTTCATTCGGGAACCCAGAGATCTAAACATCGGTTTCTTCCATATGGTGGTCAGCAAGGTAGTCACAGATGGATCTTACTTTCATGGATTTTTGTGTGACATGCACAATATCAAATTCGGCTAAAAGCATCAATCATCTGGCCATTCGTCTAGACATGGTAGGTTTCTCCAGAAGGTATTTGATGGGATCTAATCGGGATACGAGTTTGATGGGAAATGTGAACATGTAGTGCCATAATTTTTGGGTGAACCAGAGAAGGGAGACACATGCTTTCTCCAAGGCTGAGTAGTTAATTTTATACCTGGGTAACTTGCAACTGATGTAGTAAATGGCTCTCTCTTTATGGGACCCTTCAAGGTATTGGCTTAGCAAATCCCCACCTATGGTGTCTGTTACGGTCAGGTATATAAGTAAGGGAAAACCAACCTACGATGGTATGAGTACCGGAGGTCGGGTCAGGTATTTCTTGATTCAATCAAAGGCTTCTTTGTAAGCTTTGTTCCAAACCTTAGACTGTGCTTCCTCATTTGTTAACTACCCCACTTCCAGTTGGTCGATTGGCCGGTCTCTATAAATTCAGCAATGAAGTTTGCTGGGACTTGTCTCTTAATTATTGTTCATGTTTTAAAGTGGATATCGAATATCTAAAGTTCTACTGACCACTTTGAAAGTCATTCGGAGAGGTTGGATTTACGAAGAACAAATTTAAAGTGGTAGGAAGTGATTATGGTTATTGAATGGACTTCGAAGTATTTCTCCTGCTACCTCGAGGTGACCACCAGTGCATAGGCGAGTTTTTCCAGACGCAGTTACCTCTACTTTGAATCCAAAAGTGTCTGGCTAGCATAATAAACCGGGTGATGTCCTCCATCCTTCTCATACACCAGAGCGGAGCTTACAGTGTGGTATGATACTACAAGGTAATGATATGGTGGGTCTTCATCATTCGGAATTACCATCAGGGGTGGTTTACTCAAGTAGGTATGATCTCTTACAAAGATTTTGAATAATCATCCTTCCATATGAGGACTTAGTCCTTATTCAGGAGCTAAAAGAATTATTGGCAGAGTTCCGAAGACATGGAGATTAAGCGATTGAGCACTACGAGCATACCCGTGAGATTATGAACATATCGTAACGTCTCAGGAGGTTGGATTTTTATGATAGCGTCGATCTCATCTGGATTGGCCTCAATTCCTCTTTTACTGAGTAGATATACCAAGAACTTTCCTGATTGGAACCAAATTAACACTTACTTGCATTAATATTCATCCGATACTTTCGGAGGATCTCAAAATTTCAGGTTAAGTTCGTGACATGGTTGCTCTTGTTCTTCATTTTTACTAGCATATCATCAATGTAGACCTCCATTATGTCTCCTATCTGTCTCTTGAATAGCTTGGTGACCAATCTTTGATAAGTCACCCCTGTGTTCTTTAAATCAAATGACATAGCATTGTAGTAATATAACCCAATTGGGGTTATAAAGGATGTTTTATCCTGACCGAGTCTGAACAAAGGAATCTGATGGTAGTCAGAGTAGGCGTATAAGAAACTCATTCTTTCGTGCATCACCACGACGTCAACCACCTGATCAATTTTAGGAAGCATGATGTTGTCTTTTGGACATTCTCTGTTGAGATCTATGAAATTAATACATACCCTCCAAATTTTGTTGCTCTTTCGCACCACCACTAGGTTGGACAACCATTTGGGGAAAGGAACTTCCCTAATGGATCTTGTATCCAGCAGCTTCCTGACTTCATTATCCACTGCTTTAGCCTTCTTGGGGGTTGTTCAATTAGCCTTTTGAGTGATTTACTTGAAGGTCGGATTGACGTGTAGAAGATGGTAGGCTATGTTGGGTTCAATACTTATAAAATCATATGGTTCCCAAGAGAAACATCTAGATTACTTCGATAAAGTAAATTAATTCTTTCTTCTTTTGATCAGCGAGTGTGGCTTCAATAATTTTTTTATCACTCGCAAGTTTTAATTGGCCCCAACTTCTTCCAAGCTTTCGACGACCCTATCGGCGAGGTTTACCATGGTCTCCTATACCTCTGGTCGATCATACCGTAATTGCTATTTGGAGGGTACAAGCCCCTCCTGGACTTCCTCTTGAGCATCCTTTACCTCATTCTTCTTTTCCTTCTTAGGGCGAATGGTTACGACGAAACATTTCTTGGCTTTGGCCTGATTTCCATTGATTTTAACCACGCCCCTTTTAGTGACAAGCCTCCACTTTTGGGTGTAGGTGGATGGTATAGCCTTCATGGCATGCATCCAATCTCTGTCTAAGACGGCTTAATTTGGGGAGTGAATATCAACCATTAAGAACTCAATTAGCTTTGAAATGTTGCCTACCCTAATTGGTAGAACTATCATTCCCAGAGGAATCGTGGTCCTCCATTAAAGTCGACCAACAAAATAGTGACTTCTTTGAGGTTGGTGATGTTCAACTTCAGGTTGTGGAAAAACTCCAGGTTCATCACTTCTGACCAACTCCTTTGGTCCAAAAGTATCTTGTAAACATCCCAAATGGCAATTTTGAGCGTAATCACTAATGCATCATGATGTGGGGTTCTGACCCCAACAAAATCTTCCTCGATGAAAATGATATGCTTAATGTATTCGACATCCGTTTACCAGCCTATGTTTTGGTAGGGTCGATCTGAACTGCATCCATGATTGTAGTAACCTTTTCTAGCTCCATTCGAAAAACATTTCGTTCGATTTTCTTAATATTTGATGCCCCATGGATTACCGCAAACTTATGTCCTCTGTCACCGTTAAGGACTTTACCCGGCTTCTAGTCTCCATTGGATGTGACCTTCTATGTTCTCTTTTTTATGTACTTAATGAGGTCCCCATCTTGGGCCATCTCCTCCATCTCATTATATTATTTTTTTTCGTTGGGTTGACACCCATCTTTTTGGGACACGATGAATGGTATTTTATCTTGCTCAAGATCTTATAAATGGGTTCTTTAAAGACTATTTTAACATCCCAGAATGCCTTAGAGGGATCAACCTTTTTCTAATTTTTGAAACCATTCTTTCCCCCACTCTTATTCCCCTTCTTTGGAGTATCATTCTTATCTACTCATTTATTTACCTTTGCTTGACCATTGCCTCTGCATTAGAGTGAACCACATCTTCTACCTTAGTGAATTTCTTAATACGGACCATGAGGTTGTCAATGGAGCTAGCTTATTTCTTAGTTAGGGACTGGTGCAGAAAATAGGTGGTCTTTAAACCAATTTTAAAGGATGCTATGGAAACTTACTCCGAGCAGTCCTCAACCTCATTACAGACTTTCCAATACCTTATAGAATAATTAAGAAGGCTCTATTGTGGCTTATTCTTCATTGTAAGTAGCGCATCCATCCGTTTTAGGTGGGAGATTTCGGTTATGAAGTGGGTAGTGAAGGCGTCTACTAGAGCTTTGAAGATTCTGATCGAATTTTGAAGCAGTATCTCAAATGACTTCTACGGTATGTCATGTAGGATATAAAGAAAAATCTAGCACATCAGTGCATAATTATGGCTCCAAAAGATCATTTCTTATCTATATTGCCCAACATGGTCTATGGGATATGATAATGCAATATATAGCACCACCAAATCAAGGTGTTGGAGAGCTCATACATGTATAACAATGGTATCAAGCAAGTAATATAGATATAGAAGGAGACGAGGAAAGGAGGATAAACGCACCAATATAAGTGGTTCAGCCTATCTAGGCCAACATCCACTATGCTGTGAGTGATCTTCATTATATAATAAGGGCTCTAATGACCTTGTGATACAATACACTCACCTTTTCTCTCTACTGTGTATTCTAACAGAGCTTTAGTTAGGGTTTATAATTTTGGATCCCTTTACAAGGTTTAAGAAAACAAGTATATAGTGCTTGGGGGGTGTAGTACACCCCCCAAGCATGCATTGAGTAGGCATGTGATGAACTATCCAATCTCCTGTCAACACCTAGTTGTGCCACATGCAGATAATTATGAGTAAATATTACCTCACGTGAAGGGATGATCTTGTCATAATGGTTTAGTCCACATGTTGTATGATTCCCACGCGCACTACTCCACATATCTTCCAAACCACGTGCTATGATGGCGTCCCCCTTGGCCTACACACATTGGTCGAGGTTGAGGCTAGGCTTTGAAAAGCTCCGATTCCTAAACTCTAAGACACGTAGGGTGTCATCAGTAGTAGGATCGATCGATGTAAAGTCTGCCAACACATCTAGGGTGAAGTCGAGCTTAGGATTCAGATTAATTGAGGGCTGGGGTTGAGTTAGCGCCTAATATGACTGCTTAATAACCATGGGGTCGGCCAAGACAACCCTTCTCTTTTATATGACCCTTTTGGATAGGGTAACACTGTTAAACTATTCCCTCATCTAGGACTAGACGCGTCGTCCTAGACGAGGGTGTATTTTTGTATATCAATCACCCCCTAATCCTTAGCCATCAATGTTGTTGAGGTGGATGAGGGGTATTACTGTCTCTTTAGCTTTCTATATCATGAGTCCCCAAGATGATGATTGACACTTGTCCATCATTGTATTGTAATTTCTAAAAATGGTGGCTACTGATTACATTTCGGACCTTATTCCCAAATGATGATTTGCCTTGTGGGATTTGCGCCGCTTTGATTCTTGTGCCTAATGATGACAATATATTTAAAGATTTCAAACCACGTCATTCTATTTTTTCTTCGCGTGTTCTCTCTCTCTAACTCTCTCCATTCTCACCATTTCTGCTCCTCACAAGGTTTTAGAGCTTTCATTGGAACTTTTTGCTTCTCCTCTTCCTCGAGCTATGATTCGTTGTCTTTTTTCCTCATTTTCATCCATTATTGTACGGGATTTATGCATTTCCACCATAGTTAGCAACTTTAGCTTTTTTCGGCTACTTTTTCTGTCACTCCTATGGGGTGGTTTGCCACCATCATTTGGTGGTTTTAGGGTTAGATTATTGATTGATAGATGACTTCTAGGCCATAGTTGGCTGGTTTGTGGTTGTTCTAGGGTAAACTTTCCCCTTTCTGGATTCGTCGGTGACACTCCGATCATCCTCTCCAGTGGACTGTTTCTTGAATGTTCTTGGTGTTCATTATTATTTATCCATAAAACATTTTATTCCTTTAAGTTTAATCTTGTAGTCAACTCAGTCAACCACTTAAACTTATTTGTGAGTTTTGTTTTTGAATCCCCAAGTTTAGGTTCATCCTCTGAATGCTCCAAAGGCTTTATAAACTGGCCGAGGAGTTTCCCACTTTGAGAGAGAGGTACTTTTTAGAGATTCAAAGGGTAGAGGTGGAGGATGAGGCCAGACGTAAGGCCGACCCTTATCTCAGTGCAACCCATTTTTCCCATTCAATTAGCCAAAATCCTACCCACAACATCTGAGACCTTTGGGTCATCCTATCCTAAAGCTGAGGATCAAAGCCAAGAAGAAACCATGAATGAAACAACCAGAGAGTCGTCTTCTTTTGGTGTCTGGACATCTAGGAGAGATGACCCATCAAACATCAACCCCCACGAACAATTCGAAGGAACACTTAACCCAGAAGTTGTCCTTGTGACTACCATGTCCCCCATTGAGTTCCAAACCACTTTTCCAGATGGTCCCCCAACCTTTAACAATGCTGAGGCAGATGAATCCGAGGACGAGGGTAAGGATGATGATGAGAGCTCAGAGGTTGATCAGGATGAGGTTGACACCTCATGTGCCTCATCTTTCATCTCGTCGGTCAAAGAACGTGATCTACTGATATGGAGACACTCATTCGGTGTCAAATCCAATATTACAAGGAGGATCCTGACGAAGATGAAAAGGTTATCCAAGGAAGAGAGGGAGATATTTCCATGTATGAATATATGTTTAGGGCCAGCATTAGACTGCCTCTTAATCCTGCCATAATCCCCATATTATTTTCTCTTAGGGTTGTTCCTACCCAGTTGCCCCCTAACTCATGGAGGATCATCCTTAGGTACATCTCCCATTGGAAAAAATCATTCACTGACGAACCATCGGCCAGTCTACTCTTAGCTTGTTATAATATCATATCCTCTTCCAAACAACTAGGATACTTCCATGTAGGTTCTAGGAGGGCTGATAAAAACTTCTCCACATCATCCAAACCTCAAATCATGACTAGAAAAAGAGAGTTTTCTTCGTCTATTGGGCTTGGGAATTACCAGCTGAGGTCGACCCTTTTGAAGATAGTCCGAGGGTACCTCGAGCATGGTCCAATCCTTCGATGGCGAAAAGGTCTGACCCTGGCCTCAGCATATACGAGAGAGAGATAGCCAACCATCTGAGGGAGCAGGGTAAAGGGGTGATCTTTCTAAATTTGAAGACTTAATGACCCTTAAGCTCCTTAGAGAGTCTGGCTTGGGGGTTGGCCCTCTGTAATAATTATGTGAGTTGTCTATTTGCTTCATTTTCTTTCAAGTGTTACCTTTCCTTATTATTTTCTTCGGATGCATCATCTAACTTTTGCAGTTCGTCCTTCTAAGGTATCAGACAAGCTTTGGGAGATGACTGCTCCAAGTTCGTTATCTAGCCTTAACAAGAAGAAGGGCAAAGAACCACAACAAACCTAGAGAAAAAATGTTATATGGGGGTCGATTGACGAGGCCTCACAAAAAATAAAGGAGTCAAATGTCGCTGTTCACACTCGGCGTGACCCTCCTACGAGGGCGAGCGTGGAGGTCCCTGAAATAAACACCTCTGACGTGAGCTCTTCCTCGTCCTTGGATGATTTTTGGTCGGCCAATCTGACCCAAGTTAAGGTCGACCCCACCTCTCTAATCACTAGCATGAGGCCGTAAAGGTGGTCATGTTTTAGCTCCATCGGCTGAAGACTACTATAACACCCCGCCCGCCCGGGGAGAGCGAACGGAGCGTTACTCCTCGATAAAACTAATAAAATCCACAATATTACTAGGTATAGAGCATCTAAATCCCACAACAATAAAAGAGAACTACAAATCTCAATCTCTTCAATTAAACACAACAAGTCTCTCAAATTAAAAATAAAACAACTAAATCGAAAATAAAATACAAATCTCCCATGCTCTATACATCAAAATAATACAATTTTCTCTCTTGTATTAAAAACTTCCCGAAACAATCCTCGCTAAAATCAATCTCCATAACGTCCCAAAATCCGCGCTAACCTTCCACTAAAAGAAAATATGGGAAAGTGCTTAATACGACAGGAAAGATGGTAATCAAATATTAGCGGTGAATAAAACGTAACAATACGAGTACGAATATCCAAATCAAATGTGAATCTCATAAGCAATTATATCAATATAATTTCTCAACAACACATTAACCAGGTCACCAGGCCTCACCACCGTACCGCGCCTATGCTTTTTTTAGCCTATACGAAAAAGGAATATTGGTGGGTGCCCAACCTCAGTGCCATATTAAAATCTCATGACAACATGCTCAACGCCAAATATAATACCACATGAATCGAAATTAGATTCCAACAAATATTTCCATATTTCTGAATGAATTTATCAATTCAAATATGAGTCAATAATCACAAGAAAATAATGAGAATAATACTCACGAGATTAAGGAGCATATTGTGTAAAACCCCATACCTTAAACCACCAACAAGAACCAATAACAATCTGCCCAGAACTCACAGAATAAGCCATCAAACATTAGCTCCAAGAATCATCAAAAACTCTTCCAAGATCAACCTCAAAACAGCCCCAAGAACACCTCAAAAACCTAAGGTTGAATGCATAAATTAAAGGGTATTGTTTGTTAAAATGGAGAGGAAAAGAAAATATGTTTTCTGAGTATTTTTATGTCCCAAGGCTGTTCCAAAACAATAGCCAACGATCCCTTTTTATAAGGTAAAAATATAAGAGTTTGAATCAAACCACAACTCCTCAAAAATACTTGTTGTTCACATTTTCTGGGACCATCGATCGATCTATGAATATCATAGATCAATCGATCATGCCTAAAATTTGATAGTTTCCCTTAAAAATGTCATAAGGAAAAATATTAAAAAATCCATATAAAACCAGTTTTAACTCCGATTTCAATTTCGCTTCAGGTTTTATTCTTCTAAAATCATAACCAACATATTTAATAAATAAAGATAATTTTATCTCAAAATTTATTTTTCCTCTTTATTTTGAAAATACCCTAAAAATTATGCGGGTTGTTACAACAACAACTTCCTAGCTAAGATGCCCTCGACCAAAGTCTATAATTTTGGGATTCACAACCTGGATAAGGTATCTCCCTCGTCTTCTAACATTTATCATATATGTTTTATTATATCTTGTTGCTATCTTTGCCTTGGTATATTGCAATCAGTTTGTGCCTTTACCTTATCCATGAAATGGATGGCTGAGAACCATCCGAAGCTTCAAGAATCTAAGAGGGAGATCCAGGCTAAAGCCGACCTCAGTAATCAGCTGAGGGATTTAAAGGTCGAGGACACAAGGGCCATGGATGCGCTTAAACGCCAGCATATTGATTAGTTAAAGCTCAAGGATGATATAATCATGGCCAAGGATGAGGTTCTGGCAAATCTAGCCGCCAAACACAAGTCAGACCTTGATGAAGCTATTAGTAGGGCTAAAGTCGACGTTGTGGAGGTCTACAAACTCTCTGATGAATTTCAGGACTTCGGCCTTGAATACTTGGAGAGGCGAATCAATACGACATGTCGATGGGTCATTTTGAAATTCGCTGATACATTGTCATCCCTACGACCCTCGCTGGAGGCTGCTGAGTTGGACGACCCCTTGATGGCGAAGGATCTTTCTCAGATGGAGTCTCAGATGACCGCTAAAGGTATTAGGATATTTGAGGGCCGGCCTTCTACTGCTCTTGCCGATGATGCCTTACCTCATGCTGGTGTTGGGGTTTTACCCTCTCCTAATCCATCCCTTTAGGGTGGTCGTCTGTGGCCTATACACTCTCTTTTGTTTTCTTCTTTATTTTCTTTTCGGAACATATGGGCATCGTCCTCTTGATGTATTGCAACATTCTTACTTTCTAATGAAAATATCTTTCATCTCCACTTGTGTTTTTATTTGCCATTATTATAATAACTTATACCAACCAACTTACATACTAATCATAGGTACTCCCTTATCTCTTCTGCACACTATCGTCTTAGATGAGGGGGTTGATTCACAAAAAAATTATGTTTTAGGCATAAGTCCTCCCTCGTCTTTCTTGAGGTTGAATGGAGTGTCGTCCCAACCATTCACCCTCATCCTAGCCGAGGGGGAGAGTCCACCAAATTAATGGTATTTTTTCAATAACCACCCCTAAGTGATCTTAATAACTTGCACTTCACCAAAAATGATGTTTTAGGCGTAAGTCCTCCCTCGACTTTCTTGAGAGTGAATGGAGGGTCATCCCAACCATTCACCCTCATCCTAGTCGGGGGGGGGGGGGGGGGGATAGTCAACCAAATTAATGGTGTTTTTTCAATAACAACCCTTAAGTGATATTAATAACTTGCACTTCACCAAAAAATGATGTTTTAGGCATAAGTCCTCCTTCGTCTTTCTTGAGATTGAATGGAGGGTCGTCCCAACCATTCTCCCTCATCCTAGCCGAGGGGGGAGTCCACCAAATTAATGGTGTTTTTTCAATAAACGTCCCTCGATGTTATTGATAATCTATGGGTGTGGTTGTCCCCGTTCAGACTATCGTATCACTTAAGATCATATAAGACTACTTTGCCACGAATGATGCTCTGTAGCTTAATGTTAATTAACACAGCACATATCTGAATTAACAAACAACAAGATGCGGGGTCAATAGGATATTATCATTAACATTCCAATCATTGTATTTGAAAAAAATTACATTCATTACAATAGGAAACAAGTAGGATAACAACTACAATCTTATTGATAATACTTTTTCAAATGATCTGCGTTCCAGGGGGTTGAGAAGGGTTCTTCTTCCAGATTATCTAGCCTATAGGTGCCTGAGATAACTTCATTGGTGACTCTATATGGTCCATGCCTGTTTGGATGAAGCTTGTTAGGTTTTTTCCATGTCTTTTTTAGGATTAGGTCCCCTACAACTATTGACCTTTCCTTTACCCTCTGATTGTAAAACCTGCCAGTCCTCTGCTGGTAGGCTGCTTGCCTTATCTTAGCATCTTCTCTTATTTCCCCAATTAGATCAATATCAAGTCTTCTTTATTCCACATTTATTTGAGGGTCATACATTTGAATTTTGTGAGTAGGAAGCCCAATTTCAGTAGTGATGACGGCTTCTGAACCATATGACAACATAAAAGGAGTTTCCCACAAAGGTGTTTTCACTGTCGTCTTGTTAGCCCATAGTACATCAAATACTTCTTCAACCCATCTTCCCTTTGCCTCCTACAGCTTCTTCTTAATCCCATCAAGGATTGTTCAGTTTGTCACCTCAGTTTTCCCATTAGCCTTAGGTCGGCTAGGGGTGGAGAAGAATTGCTTGACCCCAACCGTTTCGTAGTTTTTTCTAAGGAAACATTCTTGAACTGAGTGCCATTGTCTGAGATTAGGGTGGTGGGGAGGCTATATCTGCACATGATGTTCTTTAAGATGAACTGGAAGGTCTTCTTTTCTGTGATCGTGATCATCGACTCGGCTACCACCCACTTGGAAAAATAATCTATCGCTACAATCAAGTATCACTAATTATTCACAGTTCTAGGCAAGGGCCCTACTATGTCAATCCCCCATAATGAAAATGGCCAAGGAGATTTGATAGAGGTTAGAGGTTGATTAGGTATATGAGGGATGGTAGTGAACCTTTGATACTTATCAGATTTTTTCACATATGCTACAATATATTTTGCCAAGGTCGACCACCAGTACCCCTAAGTAATGATTCTTTTGGTCAATGACCTCCCTCCAATATGGATAGAGCAATACCCCTCGTGCACATCTTGAAGGATATATGGTACCTCACATGGATGAAAACACCTGGGTAAAAGGATCAAAAATCCCTTTTTGTACAAAGTATCCCCTATGACAGTGAATTTTGCATCTTTATACCTTAGTTTTATCCTCTCGAATTTTTACTCTGGTAGCTCCCCCTCTTTAATGTATCTGAATAGGGGATCCGTACATGAAGTTTCCATGTTTATATTTTGGCAAGACCCAAGTGTTTTGTCTTCCTCTTCAATAGTTGGCCTAAGCAAGATCTCTACCACCACTGTTCTTCAGATATTCGTTCTTGTTGCTGAGGCTAACCTCGCAAGCACATCGGCTTGGTCGTTGTCCAACTGAGGTATCCTCTTTAGCTTCACTTCTTTGAAGTTTTTCAGCATCAACTTTACTCTCTGCAGATATTTGGCCATTCTCTCGTCCTTGGCCTCATATTCCCCCAATATTCGATTCACAACCAATCTAGAATCACATTGGACTAAGAGATGGATGACACCAAGTACCCGAGAAAAAGAGAGACCGAACATAAGTGCTTCATATTCTGACTCATTATTGGAAATGTTGAAGCTAAATCTCATAACATACTCGATGTCTATGCCGTCTGGTGTCGACACTATTAATCCGACACCACTCCCATTTTCACATGATGATCCATCAATGAAGAGACTACATACAGCGTCGGCCTCTGAGAAGCTTCCCTCTGATAGGGTTCCCTTCTTGAAGAGATATCTTCCCTCTTTATTCTCGATTTCCTTTTACCTGACTGTGCTTATCTCGCCCTCATCCGTAGACGGTTTGATGCTTCTCTCTAGCGTACTGTTCGCGATCTCAATTTTATCTTTTTCCACCTCGGCCTCATCCTATGTGAACTCGGCCACGAAGTCTGCCAGTTCCTTCCCTATGATGGTCGCTCGAGGCTGATAGGTGATATCAAACTCTCCAATCTTTATTTCCCAAGCCATTAATCTCCCTGACTTCTGAGGATTGTGGATGACCTGTTGGAGTGGAGAGTCTGTTAGGATGACCATTGCGTGGGCTTGTAAGTACTTCTTCATCTTCCTTTAGGCATCAATTAGAGCATAGGCTAATTTTTCCATCCTTGGGTACCTCTGTTCGGACCTTTGGAGTGCCTTACTATTGAAGTACACTAACTTTTGAACTTTTTCCTCGTCTCTTACGATGGCAACGCAAATAGCCGACTTTGCGACAATTAGGTATACATACATTTTTTTCCCGTTGGACCGATCATGACAATAGTAAGGGAGAACCCAAGTAAGACTTAAACTCTTGGAAGGCCTTATCATGCTCCTCATTCCACTTGAAACATTTTTTAAGATCTTTAAAAAATGGGAGACACTTGTCGGTGGCGCTGGACATAAAACTATTAAATGTCGTTACTCTTCCTATCAGCCTCTGAACATCCTTCATTGAAATAGGGGTCTTCATTTCTATCAAGGCCTTGATTTTATCACGGTTGTCCTCCATCCCCCTGTGATTTATGATGAAGCCTAGGAACTTACTAGCCCCTACACTGAATACACACTTTATGAGATTGAGCTTTATAATGTACTTATCCATCGTATTAAAGGTTTTCTTGAGGTTGACTATACGAGGATCGACCCTAAGACTATTATTCAGAATATATTCAATGTAGACCTCCATCGTCTTCCCAATTTGATCCTCAAACATCTTGTTAACAAGTATCTGGTAGGTGGCTCCAATATTTTTCTAACCACAGGGCATGACTTTATAATAGTAAGTACCCTTATCGATTATGAAGGCAGTCTTCTCCTCATCAACCGGGTGCATAGATATCTGGTTATAGCCCGAGTAATCATCCATGAAGCTCATTCACTAATGTCCTATTGTGGCATCAACCATCTGGTCAATCCTAGGCAAAGAAAAATTGTCCTTAGGGAAAGCCTTATTTAGGTTGGTGAAGTCTACACACATTCTCCACTTCCCCTTAGCTTTGGGAACTATGATAGTGTTGGCCAACCACTCAGGATATATTACCTCTCTTATGAACTCGGTCTTTTCCAACTTTTTACCTCTTCTCTGATGACTTCATACTTCTCCCGATAGTAGATCTTCCTCTTCTATCGTATTGGCCTAGCATTGTCGTCTACATTCAATTCATTGCAAAAGAGTCCTAGATCAATGCCCGACATATCCTCATAACTCCATGCAAAGATACTTTGCCTCTCTCTCAAGAATTTTATCAGTCCCACCTTGATATCTCCTCTCTGGGATCTGTCGACCTGTACAGTTTTTCTGACTCATCCTCATTAAGGACGATGGATTCTACCTCTTCTGCGGCCTCTCCTTTCTTCAGTTTGGTCTCATCCTTAGAGTACAGGGTGTCAATACTATAGGTTATAGTCTCTTTCTTATGAGCTTCCCCCTGCTTAGCTGAGTTAAAATAGAATTTTCATTCTAACACTTGATCACCTTGGACTTCCCCTACCTCATATGGGGTCGGGAATTTTACCATCTGGTGCACAGTGCATGGCATGGTCTCAAATTCTTTGAGGGATACTCTACCCATGATAATTTTATAAGATGATTACACACTTTTGTCCATCACAAAGAAATTTACCTTCTTTGTTAACCTCTTGGCCAAGCATCTCCCATCCTAAACTCCATTTCGTACATTCCTAACAGGTGCACCTTCTCGCCACTAAAACCTATCAGAGGATGATGATGCGGGACCAACATCTTCCTATTGAGTCCCAAAACTTTGAAATATGGCCAGAACATAACATCGGTCGAACTCCCACCATTAATCATTATCCTCGGCACATTATACGCATGTAATCTAGTTGTGATTACTAAATGGTCATCCTGAGGACCTAAGATTCCCTTAAAGTCAAGCCTCAAAAATCCCACAATTAAGGTATCCATGTATATGTTCTTTCTCTTCTCTAGCTTTGTATTTGTTGCGGACAGGTGGACCTCTTCAACTTTAGGAAGGGCCTTGACTTTTTTAAGGTGTGCCTTTATATCGTCCACCTCTGCGCCTCCCATGCAAATCCCTAGCAGATCATCTTCACATCAAATGAGATCGTGTGGAGTCGACCCTTTGGATCATCGTCTTTTGACGGCAGATCTGGGTCATCATCATTATTGTCATCTGAGGCATCATTCTTCTTCCCTAGGCCGTCTTCCCTTCATTTGTCACTCTGTCTCCTTCTGGGGTTGTCTTATCCCCTCTTTGGGCCATCACTACTCACATGCTTTCTCAGTTTTCTAGCCTTGAGCATCTTCTCAATCTCATTTTTCAGGGGAAAAAAACTTCTCTGTTAAGCTCCCGTGGTCTTAGTGAAATTCACACCATAAGCTATTATTCCTTGTGTGAGGGGGAGCTTTCATCTTCTCAGTCCATCAGAAGGTCCGATCATTCTTGATCTCATTTAGAATGTGCTTGTAGTTGATAGTGAGGGGGTATAACCAGTAAACTTATCATCGTCCAACCACTTCTTTCCATATTTATTTTTCTTCTGCAACTTTCTCCCACTGCTATTTCCCTTCTCATCTTCATATTTAGCTGCCATTGCTTCCTTGGTATTCATGACCTTTTTGACCATTGCTAATAACTTGACCATAGAATTTGGCAGATATTCAGCAAGTTTCTAAAGTAATTTTCCCTTCTGTAAGCCTCCTATTAACGTGGTTATCGCAATACTTTCCTCATAGTCTCCCACTTTCAATTTTTCCTCATTAAACCTTACGATGTATTCCCTAAGACTCTCGTTCTTTCCCAGTTTAACGTACAGTAGGTGGATTGTCTTCTTTTGGGGTCTTACTCTGAAATAAAAGTTATGGATGAACCGCTCTATAAGTTGCTTGAAATTCTCAATGGACCTCTTTGGGAGTGAGGTGGACTAAATATGGGCAGCTCTAGTGAGAGTACTCGAGAATGCACATCATTTTATCTTATCTGAGGCATAGTAGGTATCTGCGTGACATTTTCGATTTGACTGGTACAGGTCCACAAGGTGCATTGGGTTTGTACTCCCATCATATTTTGGGGTAACCACTGGCATCTTGAATTCGTTAGGGGTCTAAATGTTTCCTATCTTAGACATAAATGATGAGCCCTCAAAATAACCCCTACAAAGAGGGTTTCGACTCTAGGGGATGTCTCATATGTTATTCTTTAGACTTTGAATTGAGTAATTACATGGTCTCCTGGCCGCTTCAATCGCATTAGCCTGGATAATGTTATTCCCTGCTACCTCAATTGGGCGAGCTGAGGGTTCCCCAACCGCTGATTTTCATTGACTACTCACCTCTTGCTGACCCTCGTCTCGACCGTGAGGGGGTCGACAATCTTCCCCCTCCCTTCTTAAGCCAGCATTGTTCTTTGATCTGGGCAACCTTTCTCTCAGATATCCAACTGGCAGAGCCTTTAGAAGGTTAACCCTCTACTTAATAGATCAAAAGTAGATCCCCTAGGCTGGGCCTCTTGATTTGGCCTCCTATAACAACCTCGGCTTCCTTAAAGGGGGCGTATCGTATTCCCAGATACTTCATATGTCTCCCAGCAATCAATTTGAGCATCTTTAGCTTTATAATCATCGTATTGGTCCTCCGGGCAAGGCTGGAATTTCCTCCCCAGGCGTAAATGCTGAGGGTCAACAACAATGTCTCTCCGTAGGGGGTGGTAAATCCTTATGAGGCGTCTGGGGTGGTCCCCTAGCCCCCTAGGGTGGCTCCTCAACTGCCTACGTAATCATCTCTGGTGAGACTCCCGTTGTCCTGACTGCTACGTTCTGGCTGAAGGCAACCAACTTCTCTTTTATCGCCTGTTGGCTTGCTACAAAGGATTTCAAGGTGGCTACCACTTCATTCATTTCTGACTGAGGAGGGACTTTTCTAGAACTAGGGCCACTAGCTGGTGGTGGGGTGGTGAAAATTATGATGTCATGTTAAAGCCTAGTAGATGAGCTCAGAATAGAAGAGTTAAAGCCTTGCAGCTCAGCAAGAACTCTTTCAATGGTGAAATAGCTTCACAGAAGGGGCGGAATGGTTCACCACCAGAGACTCCGATGAGGACAAGCTAAGAAAGGGTAGATATGATGCTTCATGTTCCCATCGACGATGCCAAATTGATGATGCAATATATAGCACCACCAGATCAAGGTGTTAGAGAGGTCATACAGGTATAGAAATGGTAGAAAGCAAGCAAAATAGATATATAAGGAGGTGAGGAAATTAGGAGAAGCACACCAATATAAGTGGTTCAGCCTATCTAGGCCGACCACTGTGTAGTGAGCGATCTTCACTATATAATAAGGGATCTAATGGCCTTGTGATACTATACACTCCCTTTATCTCTCTATTGTGTATTATAACAGAGCTTCAGCTAGATTTTACAATTACGGATCCATTTACAAGGTAGAAGAAAACAAGTATATATAGCGTTTGGGCGGTGTAGTTCACCCCCAATCATGCATTGAGCAGGTATGTGATGAACTAGCCAATCTCATGTGGACACCTGGTTGTGCCACATGTAGATAATGATGACTAAATATTCCCTCATGTGAGGGAATGATCTTATTATAATGGCTTAGTTCACGTGTTGCATGAGTCCCATGCGTACTACTTCACGCGTCTCCCAAACCACGCGCTATGATGGCATCACCCTCGGCCTACACACATTGGCCGAGGTCGAGGCTAGTCTTTGAGAAGATCAAATTCCCAAACTCCAGGAGACGTATGGTGTCGGTGGTAGTAGTAGGGTCGACCGATGTAAGGACGACCAATATATTTAGGGTGAAGCTGAGCAGAGGATTCAGATTAATTGAGGGTTAGGGGTGAGTTAGTGCCCAATATGACTGCTTGATAACCATGGGGTTGGCCAGACCGACCTTTCTCTTTCATATGACCATTATGTACAGGGTAGCACTGTTCAACTTTTCCCTCATCTAGGACTGGACATGTCGTCCTAGACTAAGGTATATTTTGGTATATCAGGATATATCTTTTTGTCAGAAATCTTGAACCTGGGAATGACAAAAAATTTAGGGGGATCCTCCTCTTCGATCGCCCTTGAGAAAGGGTATTTCATTTAGGTATTGAGAGCTCGCCTGACTATCTCTCTAGTGTCTTCTCCCCATGATGGGTTGGATGTTTTTCCATCTCTTTACGAACCTTAATCCTAATGTATGCGTTATATCGATCATTTCTCTTATGGGGTCTCCCGGGATAGCCACACTATGATCGACGATGCTCTTATCTTCCATGTTCAGATTTATCCTGGGCATTCCTAGAGCTCCTCTCTTAGATATGAGTATTACTCACCCGAGGATTGGGAGTCCTATCACGATATTTCCTGATGTCCTTATTGAGATCTCTTTCCATTCTTTCAAGTCTCCTTTGGAGGCAAGCATTCTCTTCCACCAGGAGGTGCGTAGCCTCCTCTTCTTCTCGAAGCCTCGCTTCGTAAGCATAGACCAACCTAGAGATCTCGTTAGATCTGGGTGGAACATGGATTTCTTCGAAAGGTTACCTTTCCTAGAAACAACTGTGTTTGTATGCTGGATAATCTTCTACCTGACCCTAGGTGGAACTGGGTCTTCTTTCACATTGCCAATCTGAGGGATATTATTTCTTTGATGAGACATCGGGTGCTTTTTTTTATAAATATTTTTGTAGGAATAAAAATCATGTTCCATAGATTGTGCCAATTATGACTACAAGAAATATCACAATAAAAAAATCCACGAAAGCAATCATAAAATATGGATTGCAAGATCACCCACAATAAAAAATATAGGTGGTTCTATAACTTGCCTACATCCACGGAGAGGTTACTCTTTTATTATAATGTCTTTGAATGTTCTTCGTTACATCCCTCTGCACCAGGTCAGGGTTTACAATTTAATGAGGTATGAAATAAGTGATTGAATTCCATAAGAAACTCAACTGACTTGATAGATAGCACATAAGTATCCCTTAATATCTCCTCGAGATTGTTAATAACTTACTCATGTTTATCTCAATGCATTTAAGCATATGTTAAGTGAATGTCCAAATAATAATCTAAATGTTTGGGCTGGGCAGTCCTTCTTACTCACTAGGTTGGTTGGGCAATGTAACACCCCGCCCGCCCGGGGAGAGAGAACGGAGCGCTAATGCGATAAAATAAATCCAAATCTACAAGTGACAAGGTATAGAGCATCTAAATAAACCCATAATAATATAAATCCACTAATCTCAATTCTTCAAATACAACAAGTCTCTCGAATAAATACAACTATCTAACTCAAAAATAAAATACAAATCTCCAAAGCTCTATACATCAAAATAATACAAATCTTTCCCAAACAATCCTCGCTAAAATCAATCTCCATAGCCCCCCAAAATTCGCGCTAACCTGCCACTAAAAGAAAATATGGGGAAGTACACAATACGATAAGAAATATGCTCAACAAATATAGATTAGCAACGAATAAAATGTAACAACACGAGTACGAATATTCAAATCAAAATGCGAATCTCAATAGCATTTCATCAATATAATTTCACAACAAAACTTTAACCGGGTAACCAGGCCTCAACACATCCGTATATGCTTTATGAAGCCATAGCCTGGGAAACAGGAATTTTGGCGGGTGCCCAACATCCGTGCCATATTAAAATATCATGACAACGTGCTCATCAAAAATATAATGATACCACATGAATCAAAATAATTCAACAATTATTTTCCAGATTTCAATGAATTTATCAATTCAAATATGAGTTCAATTAAACAAGAATTCAAAGAGAATGACACTCGCGAGATTTAAGGAGCATATTATGTAAAACCCCATACCTCAAACCATGATGAGAAACCAACGATCACATCCTCAAGATCAACACAAAATATCTACAAAATCTCCTCCAAGAACCTCCAACAAAATAGCCCCAAGAACACCTCTAATCTAAGCTTGGAACTCACAAATCTCAAGGGCCAATGTGTATATAAAAAGAAGAGAAATATAAAATATATTTGCTGTCAAAATTTGTGCCAAAATTAGGTTAAAAGGGTTGCCCATGACTTCCTTTTATAATGCAAAGAAATGAAAAGTTGGAATCCAAAAGACTCCTTTAACTAAGGCAAAGAAATGAAGAGTTAGAAGTCAAAACAACTCCAAGAGTTAAAAACATTTAAAAATAATTTTAAAATCCGTTTTAACTCCGATTTCGAAACCGTTTGAAATTCTCGCCTTTAAAAATAATAACCAACATGTTTGAGCAATAAAAATAATTTTATCAAAAATTTTATTTTCCTCAATTTTCCTAAATTAATTAAAATAGCCCAAAAATTACGCGGGTTGTTACACTTCCCCACTAACAATGGAATTTCGCCCTCGAAATTCGCCGATTGCCTAACTCTCAAAAATCAGGCTAACAATCTCCAAAATAAATTTCATCTCCAAAAATAATTCCTCACCTCTAATCTCGAAACTTATCACGAATATCACCTAAAATTTTCTATCTCCAAAAATTATTATCCACGCAATGAACCCAAAACTCAAGCCCCGAGGTTTGTCGTATACCTAAGCTCTGATACCATTTGTAACACTCCCCCGCCCGGGGAGAGCGAACGGAGTGCTAATGCGATAAAATAAATCCAAATCCACAAGTGACAAGGTATAGAGCATCTAAATAAACCCATAATAATATAAATCCACTAATCTCAATTATTCAAATACAACAAGTCTCTCGAATAAATACAACTATCTAACTCGAAAATAAAATACAAATCTCCAAAGCTCTATACATCAAAATAATACAAATCTTTCCTCGCTAAAATCAATCTCCATAGCCCCCCAAAATTCGCGCTAACCTGCCACTAAAAGAAAATATGGGGAAGTACACAATACGACAAGAAAGATGCTCAACAAATATAGATTAGCAACGAATAAAACGTAGCAACACGAGTACGAATATTCAAATCAAAATGTGAATCTCAATAGCATTTCATCATTATAATTTCTCAACAACACTTTAACCGGGTCACCAGGCCTCACAACATCCGTATATGCTTTATCAAGCCATAGCCCGGGAAACAGGAATTTTGGCGGGTGCCCAACATCCGTGCCATATTAAAATCTCATGACAACGTTCTCATCAACAATATAATGATACCACATGAATCAAAATAATTTCAAAAATAATTTTCCAGATTTCAATGAATTTATCAATTCAAATATGAGTTCAATTAAACAAGAATTCGAAGAGAATGACACTCGCGAGATTTAAGGAGCATATTGTGTAAAACCCCATACCTCAAACCATGATTAGAAACCAACGATCACATCCTCAAGATCAACACAAAATATCTACAAAATCTCCTCCAAGAACCTCCAACAAAATAGCCCCAAGAACACCTCTAATCTAAGCTTGGAACTCACAAATCTCAAGGGCCAATGTGTATATAAAAAGAAGAGAAATATAAAATATATTTGCTGTCAAAATTTGTGCCAAAAGTAGGTTAAAAGGGTTGCCCATGACTTCCTTTTATAATGAAAAGAAATGAAAAGTTGGAATCCAAAAGACTCCTTTAACTAAGGCAAAGAAATGAAGAGTTGGAAGTCAGAACAACTCCAAGAGTTAAAAACATTTAAAAATAATTTTAAAATCCGTTTTAACTCCGATTTCAAAACCGTTTGAAATTCTCACCTTTAAAAATAATAACCAACATGTTTGAGCAATAAAAATAATTTTATCAAAAATTTTATTTTCCTCAATTTTCCTAAATTAATTAAAATAGCCCAAAAATTACGCGGGTTGTTACACTTCCCCACTAACAATGGAATTTCGCCCTCGAAATTTGCCGATTGCCTAACTCTCAAAAATCAGGCTAACAATCTCCAAAATAAATTTCATCTCCAAAAATAATTCCTCACCTCTAATCTCGAAACTTATCACGAATATCACCTTAAATTTTCTATCTCCAAAAATTATTATCCACGCAATGAACCCAAAACTCAAGCCCCGAGGTTTGCCGTATACCTAAGCTCTGATACCATTTGTAACACCCCCCCCGCCCGGGGAGAGCGAACGGAGCTCTAATGCGATAAAATAAATCCAAATCCACAAGTGACAAGGTATAGAGCATCTAAATAAACCCATAATAATATAAATCCACTAATCTCAATTATTCAAATACAACAAGTCTCTCGAATAAATACAACTATCTAAGTTGAAAATAAAATACAAATCTCCAAAGCTCTATACATCAAAATAATACAAATCTTTCCCAAACAATCCTCGCTAAAATCCATCTCCATAGCCCCCCAAAATTCGCGCTAACCTGCCACTAAAAGAAAATATGGGGAAGTACACAATACGACAAGAAAGATGCTCAACAAATATACATTAGCAACGAATAAAACGTAGCAACACGAGAACGAATATTCAAATCAAAATGCGAATCTCAATAGCATTTCATCATTATAATTTCTCAACAACACTTTAACCGGGTCACTAGGCCTCACAACATCCGTATATGCTTTATCAAGCCATAGCCCGGGAAACAGGAATTTTGGCGGGTGCCCAACATCCGTGCCATATTAAAATCTCATGACAACGTGCTCATCAACAATATAATGATACCACATGAATCAAAATAATTTCAACAATTATTTTCCAGATTTCAATGAATTTATCAATTCAAATATGAGTTCAATTAACAAGAATTCAAAGAGAATGACACTCGCGAGATTTAAGGAGCATATTGTGTAAAACCCCATACCTCAAACCATGATTAGAAACCAACGATCACATCCTCAAGATCAACACAAAATATCTACAAAATCTCCTCCAAGAACCTCCAACAAAATAGCCCCAAGAACACCTCTAATCTAAGCTTGGAACTCACAAATCTCAAGGGCCAATGTGTATATAAAAAGAAGAGAAATATAAAATATATTTGCTGTCAAAATTTGTGCCAAAATTAGGTTAAAAGGGTTGCCCATGACTTCCTTTTATAATGAAAAGAAATGAAAAGTTGGAATCCAAAAGACTCCTTTAACTAAGGCAAAGAAATGAAGAGTTGGAAGTCAGAACAACTCCAAGAGTTAAAAACATTTAAAAATAATTTTAAAATCCGTTTTAACTCCGATTTCGAAACCGTTTGAAATTCTCACCTTTAAAAATAATAACCAACATGTTTGAGCAATAAAAATAATTTTATCAAAAATTTTATTTTCCTCAATTTTCCTAAATTAATTAAAATAGCCCAAAAATTACGCGGGTTGTTACAGGCAACTGATTGGGATTTTAACTATGTCCCCATAGCTGATCACCCCCTTTTGAAATAGGAGGGGTGTGACAATAAGTTCTTATTATCACTCTTGATTGATTTTCCATGTTGTCAAGGACCACAAACAAAGTAAGTTGATTTTCCAAGTGATGGTAAGAGATGGACTAGGTCTTTCTTAACTAACCTTCCGAGATCTTTAAAATTAAAGTGATGTAATCATTTATGATAAAGGTCTCTGGTGTATACATTAACACTTTTACATACTAAAAAGGACATGGGAATGATACTGTATCGGTTGTCGGTAGTCCTCACACCTTGAAGAAAAGTTTACCGGATTGATAAAAAGTGTACACTCTGAATGGTCAAACTTTATCGCAAAGTTAACATCACAAAGTTGGATTATGATTATTAAGTTAACCTTCAACCCTTTAACATACAACAGGGTTTCTATCTTAGGAAAGATGGAAATATCCACGCAACCTCATCCAAATATGCTAGACCTACTCATATCCCCAAAGGTGAGTATGCCTTCCTTCCGATCCATAAGGTTGGTAAAATGCATAACTCACTGTTCATGTTCCTAGAGAACCCAATATTGAAATGCCGTTGTCAAGTATTTTTCATATTAAAAGAGACATGAACAACAAGGGCTTTTCATCACATTTAGGTACCCAACTTGTGGTAACCTTTTTCTTGCCCTTATCATTGTTGTCATTTTTCATAGCATTCGAAGTGTTCTGAAAAGGGGAAAACATCATTTGTAATTATTCTATTAAATATTTAAAAGTTTGGACCAGAAACTCAACTTGCTCTTTAAGACTAGTGAGATCGATATCGCAATGTACGAGATCATGTGTGTGAGAGACTCTTCCTTGCTTGTAGCAAAATTTCCTAAAGTGACCACTTCTTTTGCAATGGCTATGAACATTGATTTATTTGGGTTGACCATGGTTAACACTCCTAGGATGAGTCCTCCTTGGTGGGATAGGTGGAGTTTCATAAGGATTTATCAAAAAATTGGGAACTAGTTCTCGTGGGATATTGGAAGTGGATGCACCTTCACAACCTATCGCTTGCCTTTCTATAAAACCTATAGAGGGACTTGGTAACATCTTTCTAACCTTCTTATACGTGTCCTCTAATTGAGTTTCACCTCCAGGGAACATTCGAGATCTTTATTGAATTCGAAAATATGGGTTTCAAGTTTCTCATGAATCTTCATTGATGCTTGAAAATATCTCGTAATACTAACCACTTTATTGGTCAAGTCTTTCTTCTCCTTATTGACTCAAACAAGTTGCTCACTCAAATAAATTATAAACGTGTCATGACTCTCTATCTAACCTTTTAACTCCTTCTTTAAAGACACCCTAACAGTCAAATTTTTATCTTTATTTTTTGGTTTTAATGACTCGGTGAAAATTTTGGAGTAAGCATATTGAATACCACACCCTTCAACTCTCCGAAATGAGTTTACTCATTATCGAGGTTATAACATTTGGAAACATCCTCATCAGTGTGAGACATACTTAAAGTGCTAACGTGACGAGGCATGGAAGTTGTGAAGTTACTTTCATGAAGTTATTCATCCCCAAAATCCATCGACTCAACATCACTATCGCTTAGAGTGGCATTTTAGGAGGCTTTGCCTTTTCCATGTCTCTTAATCCTAGTGTTACATTCATGGGATTTGTGACCATTCCTGTCGCACTCATAATATCTATTCAATTCATCTTTATTAGGATACTCGCCTTTTGCCTTCTGTTGATCATTCTCATAAAAATTCTTACTCGCTTTGAATTTTCTTTTCCAATTTTTTAGAATTTTTATTTTTGAATCTAAGAAACCATTAGAAATTTATAACAAACATGGAAAGATCATCTTGATCAAATTCATAATCGAAGTAAGAAGCCTCCTCATTTTTTTATTTAGCTTTTAAAGCATATCTTTTTTTCTTTTGGGCTTTGGGGAACATGTTTCATTCATAAGTTTGGAGATCATTGATGAGCTCTTTTAGAATATTTTTGTCTATAATTCACAAAGAGTTAAGAACGGTAGCTTTCACATTAAAACAAGATTGGAAAGACCATAATTTTTCTTAACAACTCTCGTTTTTGAATTTTCTCAGCAAAATTAAAACTAAAATTCACAATATCAGATAAAAGACCATAGAAATCATCAAAAGTATATGTTTTAATTATGGTTTATGGTCTTAAATTATGTGGTGAGGTTTTAATGCTCAGAAACTTTGACAACATATGTCCCCTCCTGAGTGAGTTGGAGGATATCCCATGCTTCTTTAAAGGTGATTCACATTATGATATGATGAAATTCGTCGGGTGTGACATCACCAAAAATAACATTCAAACTATGTGAGTTGAAGTTACTCAGTTTAAAATCACCTTTAGTCCAAATTTCAATTGTCTTGAGATTAACAGTATTTTCATTAGTCATAGTAGGAGGAGTCCACCCTCTTTCAACAACAATCAAAACATGTTCGTCGATTGATTTACAATAGGCATAATTTGCTCCATCAAACAATGGTGTCCTATTGTATGAACTTTCTATATAACTGCATGGATTCATCTACATGTAGAAAAAAGTTCTGATACCAATTTGAAATATGTTATAGAGTGGTCCGATTATATGGTTAAATGTACAAATCGTAGATTAGGTCATAAACAATACAAATTTATTTAACACAATTTAATGTTGATTAGTTAGGTGAACATAAACATGCAAGATCTTTGAATATGAATATAATCAAAGAAACTACTACAAGATATGAGGAAGTACTGTTACAACTAAAGTATTATAGAATGACTCATACAAACTTACAAAATTAGAATCCACTGAGTAACACAGTTATGTGTCATTCATTGTTGACAATAGAAAGCTATCATAACAAGCTCCACTTGCCTCAGTGTCCACCGATTAGCCTCAGGAAACTCCTTTCCTGACTTCATCAGAGAAGAATAAAATCTATAGGGATATGAATGTGTCATGTATAAAGGTGTGATAAAGTGATCAGAAAACATCCAAGGTGTTTGGATATGAAAAGTCAGTGTGTTTTATAATAAAATATGTTGAAAGTTCTTTTCTCCTTATTTATAAAGAATACTCTTCAAGACATACACTTGAAAATATTGCGTTTTACATTAAGTTAAATAATAAATTTTTATCATCTCATTCGAACGAACTCGACCTCGTTCGAATGACCTATGGAATCTCATTCGAACAGCAAAGTGCGGTAAATTGAAAAATGCCAAACTAGAACATAATGATTAATCATAAAACTTTCTCTTATACTTCGGAGGGGTGAGCCTTTATTGGAATAGTCACAATTAAGAATTACCTCATGATGTATATTTGTTTTTGGGGATAATGCATTATTGAATGATTGCTCTTGGGCCAATGAATGTCAATAACCGATTGATTTAGGCATTAGTGTATCGGGAGGGTGCCATATTCATATTTCTCTTGCGAGAATGAAATTTAGTAAGGGTTGGGAGTTGAGACATGATGCAGTAGTATGATATTTAATTAAAATACTTTGTGCATCAACTATGTGGAGAAACAGAGAATTAAATGGAGAGACATTATATGGTTTTTGTCCATAGGGTCCGAAGAGTGGAACGCTGAGAGAACCCGAACGTTCGCACCACTGGTAACTTAAGTGGAACAATCTATCGATTAGTATGATATTTAGACATTACTTTGCTTTATAATTATTCCCTATAAAATATATCATACACACACACACAAACAAACACACACACACAAACACACACACACACACACACACACACACACACACATATATATACACACGCATGTGATGCTTGTGGAGTATGTAAATGTGGTATTAGGTGTATGGGTACCCTAATCGTGGACTATTATGGTAAGGCGTATGTGAGTGTTATTACTTTTATCTCGTGATGATACGAGAATCGGCTAGGTCTATATAAGCCTATGATATTTATACGATTTAGATCATTTCAAGGACAAAATTCCTGTATTAGTGGGGAAGATTACTGTACCCCGTATTTTTAAGGCTTTTATTTGTTAATTATTTGTTGAAGAATAAATTAATAAATGGGATGGATTATTACGTTTGTGATTGGGTAGTAATAAAATGCATTATTTATATGATAGTTAAAATTTTAATGTGATGTGATTTCTTGTCGCATGTTATAAATAATTAATTTGTGATGTTAATTATATGATATTTGACTATGTTTTACGTGTATATTAATTATATGTGTATTTTAGTTACACCATGAGGTATTATCGTATGTTGTGAGATAATACCATTTGGGTTGGACTCTAGAATGTCAAAAAGGACTTGATTACTATTTTTAATGCTTTGTATTAGGCCTTTAGGTGTAGGTATACCTTTGGGATAAGTTTTAGTGTAGTTTGGGTAGTATTTAGTCTTATTTAGTGGGCAAAAATTAGACCTTTTGGTGATATGTGGATTAGATTTACTTTATGGGTGTGAACCCTCATTAGTTGAAGACATTAAACACAAAACACAAACCTTAGATTCCCTAAATAATTAGGAACTATTATGAGGAATAAGAACAAGGGATCTAAAGGAGGAAACACTCGTTCGTATCATTAAGGCAAGAAATCTCTTAGTTTATCACTGTGTAATCTATAACTTGTGCATGATTTCGTTGTCATGTTTTTTATTTAGGATTTAGAACCATTTTTAAATATTTGATCTGCAATTTTAATCATGTTTGCATTATTTGTAATCGTGTTATGGAATTAAATCATTTATGGGAATAGAATCTGATTTAACATTGGGAATTTTACTAGCAACCATGAATTGATTCGTTTTGAAATGTGACTCTTCGATTATGACTCATGTTTATGATTTAATTTCATTTATAAATTGAATCCATATGCTAATATTTTATATTTGGATTTGATTTGGGGATTTGTAGAATCAAACATTTGATTGGTGTTTTTTTAGTCTTAAATCGTTGGGAAATAATTTTAGGATATGGTACCAGTATTTAGATTTGACTTTGGTAGACTTTAACTTTCTACATTGAAAGATTAGAAGGCATCCATGGAGGTTGGATAGAGAAAGAACGACATTTTTGGAGAAGAAACCCACCTCTGGACCCATCAGATAGATTTGATTCAGGTCTAAATCATCCGGTCTTGGGAAATTTACTGGATTATGGTCAGGGGTTATTTTAGTTCATTATGGGGCAATGTTTAATTTTGGGATTATTCTCATGCACATAGAATTTAGTTTAAGGGGGAATTAAACTATCAAATGATTGAGAATAACTAACGTAGGTTTTGAGAATGAAAGTCCCTAATTTCAGTTGGTACAATAAGAAGATGAGGATTGAGACAATTTAGGTACGCTTGAGAGTATGAGGTATCCTACTTTGTGGTATATGTTTGAGATGTTATGAGGTTGGATGTAATTAAGGTTTTGAGATACGTTAAACATGTGATTAAATTGAAAATTCGTCATTTGGGGATATGAATGACTTGGGTATGCTTGAGAGAACACGTTATCATGTATTTATACACACACACACACACACACACACACACACACACACACACGCACACACACACACATATATATATATACTAGAGGATACCCATGCCTGAAGGCATGGTAAAAATTTCCAATATCCGTAATTGCGAAACAACGAAAATTTTCAAAGTACGTAATCGCAAAACAACAAAAATATCGTTCCCCAACAAAACATGTATATATAATTCCCTAATATATATAAGTGAATAACTCGGAAAAGTTTATATTTATGACGATCCACCTTGTTTAAGAAATAAAAAAAAATATCAATAACAATACTAATAGTCCTTCTTGGACGTCCCATAAACAACATCATATCTATAAAAAGACATATAGTCGGACTTATTAAAATTCATCATACCCACAAAAATATATATTCATAAGAAGACATGTGGATAAGGAAACATTTAGTCGGACTTATTAAAAGTCATAAATAACAACAATTGACGTAATAGTTCAAACTTAATTACAATTGATGTAATAGTTTGGAGGTTTATAAACAATACCTTTGAAAGAAATACATAATCCTGAATAGGCACCATAAAATTTTCTATTAAATATAGGCACTGACTGGTATAATTAGTTCAAAATAGTACCATTTTCTATTCAATATATGCTTCTGTGGGTACCCAAAATTAAGATCATGGGCCTGGATGAGTAGCCCAATTCTAGAGGCCCGAAGTCCAGGCCCCTCATCTCTTATTTGATTATCCGATCTCTTCCCACGTTCCCATTAAGGGAGGTTATAGGGAGATATGGAAGACGTGGGGGAATCCAACACCCCCACTCACTTAAACATACATGTATATATTGAACCCTAGGTCCGGGGCAAAAGGACAAGTTGTATTCTCTGTAATCACTCTCCAGAGTATATAGAAATAATACTGACTGCACCACCGTGGACGTAGGCACATCTTTGCTAAACCACGTACATCGTTTGTTGTGTGATTGTCATTTTACATTCCTTGTTCTTCCTTGGTAATTGCCTCTCTTGTATTTATTTGTGTTGCATAATAATTGTCACCACAATTGGCGCCGTCTGTGGGAAGCGTTCATCTTTCCCTGAGAAGAGCCCACACCAAGAAAGGAGTTTAAAATGTCTGGTCACAGCAGCAATGCCCCCCAGGCAGGGGATATTCAAGAACCACCTTCTCCTCACAGGATTAGTTCTGAAGTTCGACATTCAGATCAAAGGGCTCGCTTGGAAAGGCCAGCCTCAGAAGAAAGCCAAGGACTAGTGAGGTCCACACAAATATTTAGACTGATCGATGCATACGAGGCAAGGCTCCACGAGCAGAGGGAGTCTTCTCGCAGATATGAGGCTGAGAATGCTCGCTTGAAAAGAAGACTGGAAAGACTGGAGAGGGAGATTCATCTTGATAACAGGAGACGTCCATACCGCACTCCTAGCCCTCAGGAGAGAAAGTCTCGCAGCTGAGGAAGGAGCCCTAGGCGGGGGTCTCAAATGATTGAAGAAGGCGAATCAGATGATGACCTCCGCGAGCAGCTGCGGAGAGCTCACTGTTACCAGAGCCCTACTCGCAGCGACGAAAACATACAAAATCTGGTCCGTAGGGAGATAGACCAACATCCTGCCCACCACGGTACCAGATCGACCCGAGAACTCGCTAGACGAGCTCTCAAAACCCAGATGAAGTCACCTTTCATGAGGGAAATAAAAGAAGAAGAAGCCCTCAAGAAATTTTCCATTCCAAGGTTCAAGATCTATGACGAAAAGACTGATCCCATTGATCACGTCAGGCAGTACCGACAGGCCATGACCCTCTGGAACCACCGGGACGCACTAATGTGCCGAATTTTTCCCTCGAGCTTGCATGACATTGCGCAGAAATGGTTTGAAAGGCTCCCCCACCGATCCATCAGAAGTTTCAAATCCCTGGCCGAACTTTTTACGGCCCGCTTCATTACTAAAAGCTCCCATCCCAAAAGGATGGATGCTTTACTAACAATGAAGAAAATTCCTTAAGAAACACTCCGAGACTATGCAAAAAGATACTGGGAATTATTCAATGAGATCTAGGACTGCTCGGAGGGAGTGGCTGTGGCCTCTTTCAAAATTGGGCTACCCAGTTCTTCCCTTCTCTACCAGTCCCCGATGAAGAAGGAGGCTATTACTATTGACGACCTAATGGCTCGCATCGAGAAATACGCTAAGGTGGAAAATATCACCCGCCTCAGTACAGGAGAAAATGGTTGAGCTAAACTCACTGCCAAGGGTAGTGACAAAGCTGAGAACCAGAAGAAATGAGGAAAGAACGGGGGCAAAAATGGCTCCAAGAACAGAGGGAACAATGATGCGTCGAAAGCATTCCAGGCAGTCAACACCGTCTTCAAAGAACCAATTTACAAAATTCTCGCGAAGATCAAAGATGAGCCCTTCATCAAGTGGCCCAGGAAGATGGGAGGAGATCCCTCGAAGAGGAACAATGCGCTAAGATGTGCTTTTCACAAATAGGGAGGACATAAGACTGAGCATTGCAAAGCTCTTAAGTCTCACCTCAAGGAACTAGCCCAGTCTGGTCATTTGAACGAGTTTGTGGAGAAAAGGGCAGAGAAGGTGGTTGCCAATGGAGAAGCGAGACCTGACAACATGCTCGAAGATGATGCTGGACATGAGTTCACGGTAATTCACGGGGCATCAGATGCCAAGCAGATCCAAGGAAATTCAGCTCGAATGGAGATGAAGAAACTTACAGCGGTAATGCAGGCTTTTCAGATCGATCCAGCAAAGTCACAGTCAGGAAAGCGTCGACGAGCGGATGACATCGACTATAACAAACATATTGTTTTCACAGATGAAGATCTGGTTAGAGTGAGAACCCCACATCACGACGCTCTGATCATTACCCTCAGGATAGCTAACTTTGACGTCGAAAAGTTACTCGTCGACCAGGAAAGCTCGTCTGAGGTAATGTATCTCGACCTATTCAAAAAATTGAAGTTAAGCGTCGCCGACCTAAAGGAAGCTACTATCCCTTTAGTTGGCTTCACTGGAAAAATAACTATGCCCTTGGGAAAGATTGCATTACCAGTGCGCGCTGGAAACGTCTCCAAGATGATCGATTTTTTGGTAGTTGACATCGACTCGCCATACCAAGCCATCCTCGGCAGGGGATGGCTACATGCGATGAAGGAAGTCTCCTCGACCTACCATCAGAAACTCAAATATGTAACCGAACGAGGAGTAATGGAGATCCACAACGACCAAGAAATGGCAAGAAGGTGCTTCATAGCAGCCATCCGACCAAGGCCAGAAAGGAAGGCCTTTCAGCCCAGCGAGAAAACAGAAGAAGGTCTGACACCTTCTAAATAGAAATTAAAGTACGGAAGACTTGGAGTGGAGGAAACTAGGCTCCTCCCCTCCGAGCGGATCATCGAGGATCTGGTAGAAGTTGCGACTGGAGATGGCGATAGTAGTAGAGTCTTCTTGATTGGAGAGTCTCTCACCGATCAGGAACAAAAGGACTTGATAACTCTACTAAGACGCAACATAGATGTTTTCGCATGGGATCCATACGAGCTACCTAGAATCGATCCTAATTTGGTCTGCCATCAGCTGCACGTCGATCCTGCCTTCAAACCCATCACGTAGAAGGCACGGCGAACTGCACCCGAGAAGGCTAAAGCGGTGGAGAAGGAGGTAAAAAAACTATTGGATGCAGGATCCATACGGGAAGTACAATTCCTCAAGTGGCTATCCAACCCAGTAGTAGTTCCAAAAAGCAACGGGAAGTGGAGAGTCTGCATCGACTTCACTGACCTCAACAAAGCGTGCCCTAAAGATAGTTTCCCCCCCAAAAATAGACCAACTACTGGAAGCCACTACAGCTCACGAATGAATGAGTTTTCTAGATGCATACTCAGGGTATCATCAGATCCCCTTGTATGCCCCTAACCAGGACAAAATAGCGTTCATCATGACAGTTGGATTATACAGCTACAAGGTAATTCCTTTTGGGCTAAAAAATGCAGGGTCAACCTATCAGCGGCTAGTCACCAAGATATTCAAGGACCATATGGGAAGCACCATGGAGGTCTACATCGATGACATGCTCGTTAAAAGTAAGAGGAAAGAAAATCATCTCTCAGACCTGTCAAACACCTTTGAAATCCCCAGGAAGTACCGAATGAAACTTAATGCAAGCAAGTGTTTTTTCGGTGTCCAATTAGGAAAATTTCTTGGGTACTTGGTCAGTAAGAGAGGCATAGAGGCTAACCCAGGCCAAATCGATGCAATTAATAGGGTACAACCACCTCGAACAATCCGGGACGTACATAAGCTCACTGGTATGCTCGCTACCCTAAATCGCTTCATCTATAAATCCTTCGAGAAATGCAAGCCTTTCTTCTAGCTTCTGAAGTGGAATAAAACTGTAGAATGGAGACCAGATTGCTCGCAAGAACTGGCCGAGATCAAAGCATACTTAAGCTCTCCACCACTGCTCATCATACCATGGCAAACAGGTTCTTTGTACCTGTACCTCTCCGTTTCCAACCACACTGTCAGCTCTGCGCTAATATGCGAGGTTGCAGGAATCCAGCACCCTATTTATTACACGAGCAAGACCCTACTAGACGCCGAGCAAAGGTACCTACCGTTGGAGAAGCTCACCTATGCACTAGTAGTGGCCTCGAGGAAGCTGAAGAACTATTTCGAACCCCACACAATCATCGTCCTTATATCGCACCCCCTTAAGGCAGTCCTGAGGAAAGCGGATTTGTCGGGCAGGCTATCTAAATGGTCAGTCAAGCTCGGGCGATTTGACATATAATTTTAACTAAGGACCTCCATCAAGGGACAGATCCTTGTTGATTTCATAGCCGAATTCATGGGCGAGGTACCTTCCAACCAACCTCAACTACCAAGGCCAAAGGAGGACCTAGCGACAGTGGGAACCTGGAAACTATTTATTGATGGAGCCTCCAATTTAAAGGGGGAAGGAGTAAGCATTGTCCTCGTTACCCCAGAAAATACAATCCTTGAACAAGGAATCAGGCTTGGATTTGCAGCCTCCAACAACGAAGTAGAATACGAAGCCATAATAGTCGGCCTCCAGAAGGCACACACTTTGGGAGCAAAGCATTTACAGGTGTTCGGCAATTCCCAATTAGTCTCGAATCAGATAAATGTAGATTACAATACAAAAGATGAAAGAATGGCAGCTTACCTCGCTATAGTTAAAAAATTAATGGCGAGCTTCGAAGAGATCAATGTCCAGCAAGTTCCCAAAGGGCAAAATAGCCATGCTGATGCCCTAGCAGCCCTGAGTTCGGATGTCGACTCCGACCTAAAAAGAACCATCCCCATCGATCTCCTCACTCACCCGAGCATCCACGAGAGAAGGCAACCAGGCGGGAATCTGGTACTCCAGGTGGGATCAGCTCCCAGCTGGATGGACCCCTTAAGGGACTATTTGAAGGATGGCATGCTCCTGAATGACAAGAAGACTGCCCACCAGTTAAGAGTCAAAGTTGCTCTCTTTCACTTATCCCCAGAGGGAAACCTGTATAAGAGATCCTTCTCCGGTCCCTACCTCCAATGCGTTCACCCAGGGAATGTCGAGCAAGTGATACATAAGCTTCAAGAAGGAATTTGTGGAAGCCATATTGGAGGAAGGTCTCTAGCTTTTTGAGCAATGAAGGAGGGCTATTGGTGGCCATACATGCAAAGGGACTCTACGATGTATGTCTGCAAGTGCCTTAAATGCCAACTTCATGCTACTATGGTCCACCAACCTGCTAGCGATCTAAAATCAATGTCCAGCCCATGGCCATTCACCCAATGGGGAATGGACATCGTGGGACCACTGCCTACCACCACCGAAAATCGCAAATATCTGTTGGTCGCAACTGACTACAAACCAAGTGGATTGAGGCGGAACCCCTGGCGAACATTCGAGATGATGATATGATAAGGTTCATATAGAGGAATATAATCACTCACTTTGGCATCTCCAGAGCCATCATCACCGACAATGGAACACAGTTCGAAAGCGTCTCTTTTCAGAACTTCTTTAACAAACACGGTATCAGACACCACTTCAGTTCGGTGGCCTACCCTCAGAGCAATGGCTAAGCTGAGGCTTCTAATAAAACTGTGATCGATGAATTAAAGAAGCAATTGGAGCAAGCCAAAGGCACATGGTTAAATGAACTACCCCATATCCTATGGGCCTACCGAACCACTCCTCGGCGAGCAACATGAGAAACCCCATTTTTGCTGACGTATGGCATGGAAGCAGTCATCCCACTAGAAGCAGGTTTGCCAATAATGAGGTCCAACCTTGTCGACCAGGGCCATAATGATGTAGCATTACTCACTGAGCTCGACCTAGTCGACAAGCGTCGAGATCTAGCAGTAGTAAAACTAGCGAGCTATCAACAACAGCTCGCGAGGCTTTACAACAAAAGGGTTAACCCAAGGGCATTCCGGGTTGGGGACTACGTTCTAAGGAAAGTCCTGGGTAGTGCAGTAAAACCATCAGACGACAAGCTAGGCCCAAACTGGGAAGGGCCCTTTAAGATAACCAGAGACGATCTACAGGGCGCCTATCACTTGGAAACGATGGAAGGCAGAGAAATACCACGAGCATGGAACGCAGCCAATCTCAAGAGATTCTATTTTTAGATCTTTTCTATCGCTTATTCTTTTGTTATGTAACTAGAAGTTCATTTCCGTTGTCATTAATTAAAGTTATTTAAACAGTTGCATTCTAATAAGTAACGGCTATATGGGTTTTATCGCACATCTTTTCCAAATGAGAGGCACATTGATCACCACGCCTTAGCAGGGAAGTGTCCCTCCTCAGGTCATCGTTATGAAACATGAAGGACCTCTTAGCATTTCCCCTTGCAATATATGAAGCCCTAGAGGGGATCCTTAGGCAATATGGCCAAATTTTATACTGGTCATCAAACCTTTTTTGGTTGAATAAAATCCGGATCGGATAGAGAATCCAACACCAGGTGTGTCCTCGCCAATTGCCACACTTAGTCCTAAGGGAGTGTGATGACACGACCTAAAGGGTAAAGTGATGCACAAATGGTATCTCGATATTATACTGGACTGGGAGGACACTTGCATGACAACACAAACTTAGAAGATCATAAAGCAGCAAGAATATGAAGAATATGATGCACTTGTTTAGTCGACAAATTTTCCCAAAACATAAACTTTTCATTAATTCATCATACTTACAACAATGGTGATACATGTTTAGTCGGCGAACTCGCCCAAAGCATTTACACTATAAAAATTACAAAAAGCAACAACTGGCAAAATCTCAATGGGGGTGAGGCCTCTGAGCGAGATAGTCAGCCACTCTAGCTTTTCGTCCGTCATCGGGAGAAGGAGCTAATTCTTCCTCAACCTCATTTGCATCTGACTCTAATAATTGCCGAGGAATGGAATCGATGGGGATCCATCGATCATCCCTCCGGAAGGGGTTAGGCATCAGGGTAGAGGGAGAAATCTCATGGCGATACAAGAGCATCGAGTTCCTCGGGACTTGCATCTCCTTCAAGGCACTCAGCCACCCCCTGATAAAAGAAAGCTCTTCGAACTCTGACAATCTTGTTGGAGCATTTGACCATCCCTGGTCGTAGCCGTCAACCCACACTTGTCGAGGACCTTTCTTGAACAAGTGCCGCAACTGAGTGACATCCCTCTGGAGCCCAGCAGCGATCACATATGCTCGATGGACGTCACCATGAACCTCTTCCATCTCCCTCTCTCGAAGCTCTTCCATTTCCCTATCTCAGCTCATGATTCTCCTGCCAGCTCGCGCCGATGAAGAACCTCGCAGCACAAGATGAATACCGCTGGAGCCAGCCCTAGCTCGCATTGATGAAGAGCCTCGCAACACTGAAGGGGCAGTGCTCGGTGCATGTTCCCTAAGTTGAGAGATTTCCTGCCTTAAAGCTTCATTTTCTTGCTAAAGCATCTCACCAACCTGGTTGATCTCAGAAGCATCGAGAAGCTTTGCTCTCAACGCATTCACTTCTTCTTTCACTGAAAAACCAACCTCTTCCATCTCCTGGATCCTATCCTTCAACTTGGCCAAAAGTTCAGATTGCTCCTTATACTTCTGATTCCTAGACCTAAGGGATTTGCAAAGCTTAGCGAAGGTCTAGCGAACCTCAGGACTCGCATTAGGACCAAGGGTCCTGCCCAATTGAGATGTGGCAGGAATATATTCTTCTACATCAACCAACTACAAAGACATAAGGAAGAATAAAAAAGATAGACTGAATCAGTGCACTGGAAAAAGAAGCCTTTTAATTAATAAAGTTTGAAATTACATCAAACAGCAAAAAGAAAGCTTACAAACAGAAAAAGAAAAAATACAAAGATATCCTAGAAAATAGCTAGTTAACAACCTCAGGTTGCCCAGAGGTCAATGGTTGTTTCCCTTTGTCGACATCAGCAGGGGCACCGCCCTTGGCAGGAGTAATCTCTGTCACCACAACAAGGGAAGCATCAGCAGGGGTCATCTGGGGGATAGGGTCAGCACCTCCAACAGCTGGTGCAGGGACTTCATCCACGGTTTGCTTCGGACCTGGGTCATGCTCGTCAAATAGGGGAGAGTCGATATCGACGCCAGCAACCAAAAGTGCCTTGTTCTAGCCCTTCTTGAAGTTTAGAGGACTAATATAGCCTATCTAAACTTCAGCATATTCGTATACTGCATCCCAACCAAAATTGTATGAGTCCTCCTTGGCAGTGACAGCCTCAGACTCCTTCTTCTTCAGCTCTTGGGAGAGCACCATGTTCTCCTCCATAACGGTCAGCTTGCTCGAGCAAACCAAGTCATAGGCTTGTCGTAGCTCCTTCACATCTTTAGTTGTTGCGTCTTTCTCCCGGTTAGCTATAGCAAGATCCAGGTCGAATGATATCCGAGCAGCATCAAAGTCTTTAAAACTAGCCTCGAGCTCTGTACCCCTCAGATTCAAGGCAGCGTTCTCTCTCTCCAGCTCGCTATTTTTCTTCAGCAGCTCATCGTGTGAACGATACAACATGGCGAAGTCAGTCACAAACTGTAGAAAAAAGAAGACATTAGGAGAGGGAAATGATGAAATTCATAAAAACATGGGAGAGAAGGGAAAAATCTTACCAAAGCTAGCCTTTGACTAGCCTGAAGGGCCAATTTCTCGGACCCTACCACCCTTTGACGATCAGATGGGAGGACAGCTCTCTCGAGCAGAACGAGGGCCAACTGAGGGGAAATTGCAACAGAAGCCCCCTTAGGTAGCGCGGACACTGAGACTAAGGCCTACTCAGCCTTCGTCCTCGCTTTCCCCCTCCTCTTCTCCTCTTCTCTCTCATCTCTTTCTTCTTCCTCTCCTCTACCCTCCTCTTCTCCTCCATATTCTTCTTTTCTTCTTCCTTTTTTCTCTCTCTCTCCCTTACCTGCTATTCTTCCTTCCTCTTTCTCTCCTGCTCCTGAGCAGAGAATCAGGAACCAGTAGCCACAGCCCTAGAGCTACATTTTTACTTCTTCGACCTCTGTGCGAGAAGCATGTGGTCTTCATCATCATCATCCCGAATTAAGTTCTTCCTTGGAGGAGCCATTTCCTCGCTCGAACTGATAGATGTGCTCGACGACTCTCGAGCTTCAGAAACCTTCCCACGATCCGAAGAACTGCTACTACTGGAACTATCTCCCCCTAAATTGCTTACTGCACCTACAATGTCACTTTCAGAGCTGCTCTCCTTCTCGTCCAACTGAATAGGATACGCAGCAGTCTCCTTGGAGAAATCAAACTTTGGGATACTATCCACAGGCCTTGCTATTAATCTAGAGCCAACGTTTTTATACTCGAGCAGAAAAGCAGCAGACCTGGGATGCTCGCCACCACCCAAAGGCTCCCTGATATTCCAAGCCTTGACCAATTCCGAGAGACGAACCTCGCTGAGAGCAGGTTCCAAGTTCTTTGACCTCACTATAAAAGAAGAACAAAGAAGAATTAGAAAAATCACAAACCAGCAAAAATTGAATCAACAGAGAAAAGTCTACCTATGTATTCTTCCCCATAAAAGGGAACAGAGAACCTCTCGAACCTCAACCCTTCAAATTGGGGAAAGAACTGCCAGTTTCTAACAAGGAAACCCTCTTGCCAGTAGTCCTTATGGGAATCAGGTAGATTTACTACCAATACCCTGTCAGGGCTCCTAGCTTTGAGATAGAGGATACCATAGCTAGTTCGAGAAAAGGAATAACAAAAACAGACCTGGGCGAGACCTAACCTAGTACCATACAACTGATTTATCATATGTATGCCATTAACTATTTTCCACACATTGGGCGAGCATTGTGCAGGAACAATATTAAAATAGACAAAGAAATGCAAGAACAAATCGTCGGGAAGAAAGGTGAGTCCCCCCTGGGAAAGCAACAAAACATGAATCCAGTGGGCGTCATCTATCTCTCTAACGTTTCTAGGAGGGGAAGCGCGGCACTCAATATCTACCCAATCAGGGACGTTATAAAACTTCCTAAATTAAGAGTTGTCCTATTCCCAATCTTTTCCATTGGAAAACCCTTGAAAAGCTACAAACTCAAAGAGAAAGTACAAAGAAAAGGCACATAAAAATTACAAAATAGAAGATCGATTCGAACGATGAAGAAGAACGAGCCCAAACAACTAGGAAGCGATGAGAATGGAGATTGAGAGAAGAAGATACGAAGTGCTAGAGCTCACAGAGAATGGAAGAGTGCTAGAAAGATTGAAACGACGGTATAAAAGTGGCTATTCCAGAAAACCTTCAAATTTTGCTAATCATAGTGCACAAGATACGAAGCGGGTGCCGCCAAAATCAGCTTCACAACTTTCAAAGAATTGCACAATGTACAAAAAAAGCCATTATGACCAATCATTTAAATTTATTGAGCCCAAAACAGGACCAACAAACTTAGGGGCCATTGTGGGTACCCAAAATTAAGATCATGGGTCTGGACGAGTAGCTCAATTTGGGCGGCCCAAAGTCCAGGCCCCCATCTCTTATTTGATTATCCGATCTCTTCCCACGTTCCCATTAAGGGAGGTTATAGGGGGAGATGGAAGACGTGGGGGAATCCAACACCCCCACTCACCTAAACATATATCTATATATTGAACCCTAGGTCCGTGTCAAAAGGACAAGTCGTATTCTCTGTAACCACTCTCCGGAGTATATAGAAATAATACCGACTGCACCACCATGGACGTAGGCACATCTTTGCTGAACCACGTACATCCTTTGTTTTGTGATTGTCATTTTGCGTTTATTTGTGTTGCATAATAATTGTCACCACAACTTCATATGTAAATCCATTTGCTTCTATGTATGGATCCTCCGTCACTTCCTGCATATTAGAAAAAAAATGTATTAGAATTACATCAAAATATTACATTAAATCCAAACAGAAATTTCAAGTTAGAAGGAAAATATCAAAATATCAAAAAAAAAAAAAAATAAACATAATCCAAACAGAAATATAAAATATAAATTTAAAATATAATATTTAACAATATAAAAAAAAAACTCAACTATTCCACAGTGCCTATATATAACATCAAATTAGAAGAAAAAATGGACAATTAATATTACACTGCAATTGTAATAGAAGAAAAAAAGTATTTAAGATACAAAAAGAAATAATGAAAAATAATATTAGAGTTGCTTCAGTATTGGTACCAATAAAATACTACAGAGCCATAGAAGTGTGTTCTGTGACGTGTCTGAATGCATGATGAACTGAAACACCTCTCGAATGTATATAACTACCCCCTCATTCGGAGAAAAGAAAGCTACCGCGTCAGGATCATCAGAACCACCTGGATGTAATGATATCACAGCTCTGAAAACAGAAGAAAATAATAATTCGATTACATCAATATTATATGCAACAATCAGACCCGTTGATCCTTGTCTAAGTTTATTTGAACGGGGGGAATTATTTTATTTTACTGATTCTATGGAAGTCCCGTTAAATAAAGAAGAGGGCAGTGAAGAAGTTCTTTTTAACCAATCTAAAAGTTGGTATGTAAAATATTTCACGTTTAGCACTTATTTTTTCAGGTCTAAAAGAATATCTGACATTATTTCTTAAATCACAAAGCTCTTCTTGCTGACTCTCAGATGATGTATGAGCACCACATTGTTTCTTGGATACTAACAAATCTAATTCAGTACCATCATCAAGATGTGGAAAGAATCTTCGCTTCTGATTAGTAAATTCCTTCAGAGCCAACCTGGTCCAATCAGCGACTGATGCACCAGCAAGTTGGCATTACGAAGCATATGCAACAACAACACCATTTGGACAAACCAAAGGCATGTGTAGGCCCAAGAATTACTTCGCGATCAAAGAGATTCATTGAGAACCCCATAATCTTCCAATTGTCGATGGTTCAGAGGGCATCCAGGAGTTGACCGACTCCCAATCTAATGTCTGCAATTAGATGCCTCGCTTTACCCAGACGCTCCATTACCAGCGCCACCTGCTTCGGAGGTGCCTCTGCATTACCAAGAATCGATCGGCTCCCAATCTAATGTTGTTGCTATTGATTGTTGTTGCAACTATAATTTGTTTAAAGAGGAAAGTAAATATGACATGATAAAACAAAGCATGCTTACCATGCTTGCAAACATTACAAATCAGCTAATAAGAATACCAAATTACATTATCATCATTGCCAAATGACATTGTCAACATTACCAAATGATAGGGGACTCATATTATTGCATAAATTTAAAAGTGTACACGAAGGTATCTAGCATGGTACCCATAACTCCCTGATCTTCCAATTTAAAAGCCAATGCCCCCAGATGAAATCTTTAACTAAAGCATAACAGGTGTTGTTATATATAACAGAGTAAGATCTTATAAAATAGACAAATCATTAATTCCAAAGATGTTTTAATAATTGACCATTGTTCCATTTGCCCAAGAGTTATTGATACCCCTCCTTATGATCAGAGCCATGCTGTAGATCATTTGTATGCCCCTGATGGAGATGTGGAGGAAGATACAACATTTCCTTTCATAGAAGAATTGCAACTTTTTAAACACATATAACTGATCTTGCAAGCACAAAATGAAGTTTTTTGTGAGGAATAATGGTAACTATAGGGTAGGATGGAGGGGGATCAAGAAATGGTATGGTTAAACAGAGTCGCAAACTTGTTGATGGAAATTTACGCACCAATTCACTACCCAAGCTTTCCTTTCAAACATATATCCTTTTCATTGATTGTGGAGTTAAATAATTGACTTCTCAAATTTCGTGCGCACCCGACACTTATAGTATTTGAGTATAATTAGTCATGCCTATAACACTATCCAAAATTGTGTGAATATATACATTAAGCATATCCCCCATGTCTCTTGTCAACTATATAAACTGTATATCAATTAAAGCACGATATACTATGAACCAATTGTAAATTAAATAAATTGAACTACAAATAAATTACCTTTATGTACAAAAAAATACCCAACAGCAATGAAGATGTCCACACCCAATGCAGAAAAAAATAAACATAAAATAAAATTGAGCCACCAACTCAACCTATATGTATAAATGTTGAAAATTATAATAAATAATTAGGGTCACACATTTGGATTGATGACCGATTTATTTCAACTAAAATCTTCATCAAAGTTACTTTGAGTTCTCAAAAATTTGGATTGCTGCCATTTCCTTTTTCTTTGGTATATTTGGGATCAAAGATATAAAGTGAGATTTTAAAACTGAAAGCCAAGTGATGATGTTATTCCTATAGAAATTTTGGGACACATTAAGAAAGTGGACAACATTTGTGGGTTGTATGCCAAAAACTATGCAAGATTGGAGCATTATTGAACCTTTAATAACTAAGTGCATACCTCGAAAATCTCATAATATTTTTTCCTATCACATGGATTCCTGCAAAAAGTGCTGAACACAGAAAATTAGAGAAAAATTCACATTAACGAAGGTAAACTATCTATGCTGATCATGAATATGGACGCAATATCAGATCATCCTTCCTCTAAGTGGGGGTAAATGATAATTTACAACTTATGTAGATTAGTGAGTTAAACATTTCACATCTCATGTAATTGAAGATATACTCGCAGAGAAGACAAATTCATAAAATTCAAACGACTCTCTTGTATAATAATTTACCAACTTATGTAGACAGTGTAGACGGGGCTTGAAGGTAATCCTGAGATTATAAATAATCCCCCCATTAACAACAGTGTTTGGGATGAAGGCAACTCAACATGGAAGCTCAACGCAGAAACTCAGGGAGGCAGCTATAACACCCCGCCTAATTAAATAGCGGGTGATCAGTCCTTTATTAAATTATAACTAAGGTGAACGGTTGGTTCATTCTTAGCATCACTGTCGTAAAATAACTTTTAAAATTAAACACCCTAAATAATTAAGCTAAGTGTCAAAACCATTTAAAACATTATTTCCATATTTAATTTAAGCCCAAGAATAAAAACCTTTCATAATTCATAGTTCAAGAGTCACACAAATAACTAGACTGAAAAAGATCATCCAACCAATTTAAGCATTCAAATAACTAATTCCAACTTTAAAACATCAAATGAAAAACATCCTGACAGTAACAAATCCCAAAATAAAAATACTGATAATAAATGAATCACATTCTTTGACAAAACCAACTGAATAAGGAAAAAGGGCGACACATGCCCAACTGGATTAAAACAGAACTAGGAGTGGAATCAATAATTAGGTCGTCTAATCAAAAGGCATGTAACTCCCATCTAAGCTGTAGCATGTTCCTTCCAAAGAACCATAAGCATGACGTCCCTGTGGTTGGACACTTATAATATATATATATATATACACACACAAGAGAGAGAAGAGATAACAGGAAACGGGTCAGAGCCCGATTGTAAAACAGTTTAAAAATTCAGTTTAGCAAGTATTTAAAATGCTTACTGGCTAATGCAACAATCATATTCGTATGCGGCACTCTCTTGAGAAATTCTCGCCTCTCTTATAATGTCCACACCTACCGCACTATTAATCCCCACAAATTTAGCTTATCTTAAATTCCTCATAAGGTTTCATGCCGACAATTACTAGGGCTAAGATAATTAATTTTTGTAGCTAAGGTTTTTGCATAAATCTCATTTCATTATAAAGTTTTTCAGTATTTCCTCAAACTTTTCAAACACTTACAATAAAGTCGAAATATTTATTCATTACTTACTACTTTTAGTCACAATAGAAAGTTCCCAATTTCAAGTCTATATATATTTATATATATATTAATCCCTCATATAATATATATATACTATCGGCACCCCACATAAAATTTTATGTGCTGGCATACTCTGCTATCAAGTCCTCGTATCACTTGTACTAAGGAAAATACTAGTTCGGAATCACTCTCGAACTGTATTAACACAAAACACATACAAATTGAGGCGAAGCATAGTTCTAAGTCACTAAGAGGTCAGCACATACCCTCACGTCTCTTAGGACCGTTTGACTATCAATCAGATAGCCTGTACTAAGGATTCCTATGTTCTAGGGTACAAGTTAATATCCCCCATAAAGGTCCCATCGAGATAAGACAGTCCCGGTGCAGTAACCTCAGTGATAGTAAGTAGCGCAGACATGATTTTTACACGTATATAGTATATGCACAAACACAGTCATATATATGTATACTACCATTCCCGTTTCTAAATTAGGTACACTCACGACCCATACTTATAATATTCGTTCTTAGTACACATTACTAGATTATTCCGAACTATCTTTTATTCTTATTTATGGGATCATACTAAACTTACTTCACATCACTCGTAGTATCTTATCTCTCTAAGTATAATTTCAATAGGTACTATCTTATTTTACAACGTAAATTCCTTATGAGTCTCACTCCTTTAGACACACATTACCATTATTCCTTAAGTGTAAATCTCTCCCCGTTAACACTAATTTCGTCTTTACATTAAATGCTCCATTTTTACAAAGTCCTACTGGTCCTCTTTATGTCCCAAAATGTTCTAACAATAATGTTCAAAGGTTACTACTCATTGTTATCAAAATAAACTATTCAAAAGAGTAATAGGAATTTTCTATGAGGGGTCTATCGATCGATGGAAGTGGGTCGATCGATCAATCATCGATCGATCGATGCTCTTTGGTCGATCGATCAATCAAGCAGTTATGACGAAATTGCAGAAATACTAGTTACGGGAGTCCTATTCCAAACTCATCCAAATCATCATTTTTGACTCCCAAACTCCCAACAAATGATACTACAAGTGTTATATACCTAATTAAATAATATTCTATGTAAGACATGTGAGTTTCCATCAAGTATAACGAATTAAAAGGCCAAAATCTATATAAATCTCAAGAACCCTAATATTCTCTTTAACTTAGTTCTTCCCATTCTTTTTCCATATTTTGTACTCCTAACTCAATGTAAATTCGTGGTTTAACCTCTACATATAAAATAGATTTTCAGAATATGATTTTCACCTCTACAACATGTAAATTATAGTCTCCAATATGATTTTCTTTCATGAAAACTAGTTCTAATTGACCCTAGACTAATATAATTGAAGCATTAACTAAAATAAAACAAGATAAATACTTGCCTCGAAATATTTGTTTCTGATTTGTGGAAGAAATTGGTGTAGTTGTGATCCTCGTCGCGTGATCTACAATTTGGCGGTGACGGCGATGCAAACGGTGGAGTGCTTGGCCTAGAACTCCTTGGAAAGCTTTTCCTCTTCCTTTCCAATGGTCGTTCTTGGTTTTTGGTTATGCTAACCCTAGAAGAAAACCCCTAACACCTGATAAAAACTTAGAAAATTCGTGGGTTTCCATGCCCAAAAATACAAAATGTCTAAAACGCCCTCCCGGGATACTAATTAGGCCTAAGAACGCCCCAAGACCCAAACTAAACCCCCGGGTACATTATTTTGACTATCTCGACATTTCCGGACACATTGACGCTCTCAAAATGACCATATGGGTGACTTATAATTTATTCACTTTTAATAATTCGAATTTAATCCCTACACAACACGGGCGCATCCTGATAAAATTTCCAAAAATATCAAATTAGATTCTCGTGATAATTTTACTAAATTTAATTACACATCTTACTTTACCCATAAAGTAATTTACAAAAAAATTCTAATAATTACTAACTCTCATCACGCCAGTAAATATTTATATGATTTCTGAATTAATATTAAATTAATATCTCTAATTAAATTTAATAAATCCTCAAACTTTGAAAGTTATAAAAGTACGGGGTATTACAGCAGCTCAGTGTGGCAGCCCAGAGGGACCTTCCAGCGAAGAAACTAACCGAGAGAGCTCGTCCTTTAGTGTTATTGTATCTCTTGTTTTATATTGACTATGAGCTATAACAGTTGTAATGATGTAACGAGAATAATGATTTTGTGTGAGATCGAACTATATTCGTGAGGGATCAGGCTTGGCAAGGCCTAGGAGAGATTTCATGCTCTATCGAACGACCTCGTCGTGAGAACCTTAGAGGGACATGGTTTGGAGGATTGAGAAGTGAGGCACCGTTGGGGATTATCCTGCCCATCTTAGATACACCAAGTAAAACATCGAAGGACCCTAACCGTGGAACCTTGGGCGGAGTAGCTTTGAGTTCCATCGGGAGTTGAGTTGTGAACCAAAAAACCCTCTACTTGATGTCACATCTACTTTACATGATGTTACCGGCCAGCAAGGCCGCGTAAAATCTACAGTTGAGTAAACCACCGTGGTATTTGGGGATCTCAGACAGTTGGTGAGCCACCTTTATGGTGACATCCCCCTGACACACAGTGGTTAGGCAAAAGGCATGTCTTGGCATTTAATGTTTATGACGTGGAGATAACTAGTGGATCAGGTATTTAATGGTTATGAAATAAAGTGTGAGAAATGTCTTTCACAGGCATTAATGATTGAGTTGCCTCGGGGGTGGTGTAGGTGGGGCATATTTAAGGACCCCAACCACCTCTAGGGAGAGGAAGTTCTTTTTTAGAGTTAAGAAGTTATTACTAGAGAGATTTTTATTACAAACCAGAGAGTTTTACTCACTCACCATTGTCATTTATTACGAAGCCTTCAATACTTGATAGGTATCTCTGAGGGTTGTTGGTGTGTTTGGCTTCCTGCCAAGGTGTATCTATGGTTCTTACTTCTCTCTCCCTCTACACGAGTTACTTTTGAGTTTTTTATTATCCTTTTGAGTTATACACGAGATATTTGTGAGTTTAAACCGAGTTTATCCTCATTAAGCTATGTTTGCGTGTCCTGTAGTTAATCAGTATTTTTTGTTATTTAACCTATCATTACTATGCTCAAAGGGGTTACGCCTACATCTAATCTAAACTACCCTCTTAAATTTGGCGACTCTACTGGGGAGGCATTCTTCTAAAAAAGGAGTATGGCGAAGGATAACGTTAATCGAAGGCTTAACTTTGATGACATTCCATGGAACGAAGAATAAACGGTGAGAGAGCTCGAGGCTTCAAGGGACGGGGTTACTCGAATAGTGGTACCTCCAGTTCAAGCAGAAACAGGTGTCCCAGGGTGATATAAGCTTCTACGAGCGCTGGGTTGGGTCCAACCCAGGTGGCACTCCTCATGAATGAATTTTCTAAGTTTTTGCAAACTCCTGTAGATTCAACGGTGTTGGCAGGATTTGAATCCAAGTTCTTCATGACACCAGGGGCAGCACCAATGGACCCATCAAGTGAAGTTCTAATAGGAATGGTCCTAGAAAGTATACCCTTTGTTATAAATCCAACAGTGGGAATTCCAGGAGTATCAACGGCTCCAACTGTGATGATTTCTTCACCTGCAACGGGCGCACCATCTGTATCCCTCAACGACATCAGCAATGGAGGAGATGAGGAAATAGATGCATAAAGAGATGCTAAAATTCATACAAGCCTCCTCACAATCTGAGGGAGAGGTAGCTTCCGTCTATGATGACTTTCGGGTGTCTTACCCTCAGGAATACAACGATGAGCCCTACCCAAAAGATTATATTCCTCCTATTTTTGAAAAATACACAGTAAAGGGTGGATATCAGAAGGATCATATTAAGTGCTTCGTTGGACACTTGGGGGCGCATAGCAATAATAAGAAACTCAGGTTGAGGGAATTTTCTAAATCCTTAACCGATAAAGCATATACTTGGTATTCTTACTTAGCTCCCAAGAGTGTTTCCACATGGGAGGATATGCACGTTTTGTTCATCCAGAATTCTTTCTGAAAGAAGATGAGTTTACTCTGACCCAACTGGGGAGGGAGAAGCAACGACCAGGGGAAGATGTGGTGGCATATATTCAAAGGTTCAGGGAAAGGTCCCTAGATGTGAGGGAGGAGGCCAGAGAATCCAAACTGCTAAAAATCTATGCAAAGGGATTGCTCCCTAACTACATCTGCCATCTTATTAATGAGACGCGGGAGGGGACTTTTGTGGCATTCATAAAAGCAGCGACGAATATCTCATTGGTTGTATGACCAAATCCAATGATGGTGTCTATGATGTCCAGGCAACCGATACAACCCATGGGAGGAAGGTATCAGCCCCCATAGGTGGGATATACCGAAGGAGCAGATGTGGGCAAGGTAGCGAAGAGGGACAACAAGAGAAAGATCAAGAGAGATAAGGAAGACCCACCACCATTGCCTTGTACAGTAGAAGAGGCTATCAACTTTTATAACGCAATGGTCCAAGGAGGAATGGTGTACAAACCAAAGGGTGTCCCCATTGGGGAACCTGATGCTGCAACTAGGGCAGATCCTAAATATTTCTAGATCCATCGAAAGATCCAACATCCAAAGGACAGATGTTTTACGCTAAGAAGAATCATCGGCAAGTATGTGAATGAAGGAACATTGCAAATACCTTCGGAGAACGTTAACAACAACCCCCTCCCAGCACATAGGGCCAATCTGGTGCTGGCCTATGATGAGGAGACAGAGGAAGAGGTAAGGCAGCTAACGACGGAGAAAGAGGAGTTTGAAGAATCTTTAGAATATTACACTAGGGGAATGGCTAACGTAATGTTAGCTTATGATGAAGAAAGTTCTAAAGATGTAGAGGATGTATATAAAGTTGAAGGTGAGAAAGTAGACCAAGCTATAGAATACTGTGCAGTTTTAAGATTCACAAAGTTTTCTTGGTTCTTCGACCATGTAGGGATACGAAAGGAGATTAGATGGAGATAACCCAGGTGATCCTTGATATCACGAGGAAGAACGCAGTCCCTTGGCTAAAATGGAAGGGACCCGTAGCAAGGTTCGTAAACACATTTCTGTCAGAGATAGCTTTCAGCGATGCAGATAGGGCTGTGAGATTCCCTCATAATAGGCCATTGTACGTGACTGCTAGCATCAATGGGGTTAGCTTTGCAAGGGCTCTTATGGATGGGGGATCTTTTATCAATATCATGCCAATCAACTATTTCCACCCAGCTAACATTTCAGAGGAAATTCTAGTCCCCATGCCTTTTGTGATTTCAGGTTATGACAACCAGTCGTCCAAGTCCATTAGATACGTGAACATTGGGATTGTGATGGGAAATATGAGTTCCCATATCAAATTACACGTAATAGAAAGCGCAACCTCATACCACTTGTTTATAGGAAGAGTGTGGATGCACAACCAAGGCCTAGTTTAATCGACATATCACCAATGCTCGAAGGAAAATATCAAGGGAACGGAGGTGAAAATTAGAGCTATGAAGAGGCCTTTCACCGTCGAAGAAGCTCACCTGGTAGACGGAACATTTTACATATAATTGAAGGAGGACGTCAGAGTCCTAACGAGGAGAATGGAGGGAGCATGGGTTCCCTCGATCAGAGAAAGGATGGGGCCTTTAATGAGCCGAATAAAAAGGTTACAAGCAGCAAATGAGTGATGGCCGAAGAATCCCATCAGGTGGTCCCTCGGCCCTAAAAAATTTCAAAATAGCTCAAAGATAGGATGAGGCCTAGAGTGGACCCAATGTAGCATGCGGTCCAACGAAAAGCGTATTGAGCAGATTTTCCGGAGGAAGAGTTGCTGAAGCTTCTAGAGAGAAGAAGAGGAAGGCAGTTACAACTATCGGCAGGCAGTGCAAGAAAATTATTACCAAAGAGGGAAAGGTGGTGTACCATTTATAATGGTGTAAACGGGCGGTCGAAGAAGAAAATGATGAGGCTGACCCGATATATGAGTGTTACACAACCCCAACATACAAGAGTCTATGGAAGATGTTGCTGAAGAACCAGATTACATGATAGATCAACTAAAGCCCCACGCACAAGAGTTGGAGAAGTTGAACATGGCAAAAAAGGGGAGGATCCATGTCCTTTTTTTATCTTAAAGGACCTCAGTAAAGAGAAATGAGAGGCCTTGGTAGAGTTGATTTGGGAGTTCATCGACATTTTTGCGTGGAAGTACACTGAGATGGAAGTGATGGACGAGGAAGTCAGCTGCCACAAGTTGAACATGATGCTTTCAGCCATTTCGGTAAAGCAAGCAACGAGAACGTACAAAACTAAACTGTACTTAAAAATTAAGGAAGAGGTCCAATGCTTACTAATGGTTGGGTTCATCAAACCGATAAAACACCCACTCTAGTTGTCTAGCATTGTCCCGGTAGGAAAAAAGATAAAAATCAAATAAGGATTTGTGTGAATTTCAGATATTTGAATAGGGCTTGCCCCAAGGATGAGTTCCCTCTACCCTCCATCGACAGCTTGATAGATGCAACGGATGGGCATGAGATGTATAGATTCATGGATGGGTATGTAGGGTACACCCAGATCAAGTTGGACCCCACGGACACAGAGAAAATGGCATTTAGAACCCCGTTGGGCAACTTTATGTACAAAATAATGTCGTTTGGACTCAAGAATGTTGGGGATACATACCAAAAGAACAATGATGGCCATTTTCCATGACTTCTTTCACAAATTTGTGGAATTATATGTGGATGATTTAGTCATCAAATCGAGGAATCATGAATCCCACCTGAGCGATTTGAGGAAGGTGTTTGCCCGATGCAGGAAGTATAAGTTGAAGATGAACCCAATAAAGTGCATCTTCGGAGTAACAAGTAGACAGTTTATAGTTTTCGTAATTGAACGGAAAGGGCACAGATGGACCAAGACAAATAGCGAGCGATCTTGGAGATGCCAAGTCCAAGAATGGTGAAGGAGCTGAAGAGTTTCCTCGGTAAAGTTTCCTACCTTAGGAGGTTCATGCCTAAATTGGCCGAGATAACACACCTGTTGATGCAGCTTTTGCGAAAGAACACAAAATTCAAGTGGGAGGAGGTTCACTAGGAGTCCTTTGATGGGATGATGAAGCTGCTCGTTTCACCATAGACCATGGTTCCCCCACAAACAGGAATACCGTTGCAGCTATACCTCACATCCACCATGAGGTTTGTTCGAGCTCTGATGGCACAGGAGATTGACGGGCAGGAACGGATAGTCTACTACCTCAGTAGAATCATTCATGAGCCAGATGTCAGGTATAGTAGCTTGGAAAGGAATTATTTAGCCTTAGTTTTTATAAAACAAAAACATAGACATTATATTCTACCTTTTACAATCCATATTGAAACCAGATGTGATCTATTAAATATTTACTTGCAAGGACTATATTGATTAGTAGAGTAGCTAGGTGGTTCCTCATCCTCTCAGAATATGACTTGAAGTGTGTGGTTCCTCACGTAATCAAGAGTCAGGCATACGCTAACCTATTGGCAATCTTCCCCTCTGGAACGTTTGAGCTACCTAAAGAAAGTATTCCAAGAGACGTTTTGCAGGCCAATTACATAGATGCGAGTGATGAGGAATGGACGATGTAGTTTGATGGATCTTCGGGGAAAAGAAAGGAGAAGAAAGGGTTATTCTTTCAAAAGGAATGGAGGAGATTTGTCTTTCCTATAAGTTGGATTTCCCTTTCTCCAATAACGAGGCAGAATATGAAGCGTTAGTACTGGGGTTGCTAGAGGCCCTTCGGAGGGGAATTATTTCACATTGTAATAAGGGTGATTCGAACTTAGTGATTCAGCAAGTGAATGGAGAATATGCATTGAAACACCTGAGCCTAGCACCATACAGAACAATCATCCATAGGTTTCTCAGCCAGTTCCATCAGACTAAAATTAAGAGACATTCTCGAATGATGAACTGCCACCTAGACGCCTACACCACCATCTCCCAAAAATGGTCATGAGGACCAATACAACTAAAGTTGTGATTCAATGTAGAATAGATCCCTCGGTACTGCGGTCAATTCTGCCTATGGAGGAGGACTCAGACTCGAGGGGAGAGATTAGAAAGCAACTGGAGTCTGGAGAAGGAGCGATGGAGCTAAGGGAATTATCCTAATACTTTACAAACCAGGGAAACCTTTACTTCAGAAACGCATGAGGATGGTTTTCAAGATGCATCGGCCCAGAAGAAGTAGAGCAGAGGTTGAAGAAAAACACATGAGGAGCATTGCGAAACAACTAAGATACCTCTTTACAGGAGAATTCAAAGAGAGGGGTATTTCTGGCCTAGAATGAAGCAGGACGTAGCAGAGCTAAAACAAAAGTGTGATAAGTGCCAGTTATTTTTTGAGGAAGCTGAATATCATTTCGTTGAAGCACAACCAGACCGGAGGCAACCTTATATTGACTTCATTAGAGATGGAGTTATCCCAATAGAGAAGATTGATGCGATGGGACTGAAGAGGAGATCCTCGAGGTTCTACGTTCAGGAATGGCATCTTTACCGATGGGGTTACTTCAATAGGCCATTACATTGCATCACGAAGGAGGAAGCAACTGAGGTCCACAAACAAGCGCATGAACCATCTCACATAGGCGGGGCCAAGTTGTATGACCAGTTGATGATGTTGGGGTAATATTGTCCAACGATGGAGAAGGACTCTGCTGAGTTTGTTAGAAAGTGTAAGGCTTGCCAACTTCATGCAAATATGATCCATGCCCCATCGGTGGACCTACACTCCCTGGCAACGCCTTATCCTTTTCACACTTGGGCATTTCACCTAGTAGGGGCAATTCAACCTTCTTCGAGGGGGAAAATCTGGATACTAGTAGCAACAAATTGCTTTACAAAGTGGGCTGCAGCGATACCACTAAGAAGAGAAATGACAGGGGTGGTGAGAAACATCATCAGAGAATACTGATCGAGTGCAAAAAGCGTGCACGTGTAAGGGCACAGTCGTTGTCTTTATTTTGCCCACTCAATGCAAATAAACCTAAATTACAACTACACTTGTCAGGCAAGCACAACGGTAAGTCGGGTATCGAAAATCCTCAGGGACGAGTTGCTAGAATTTAAGTGATTTAATACTTCAAAATAAAAGTGCAAAAGGTGATTACAAACTAAAAAGGAAAAGATGCGTAAAGGGAAATGTTTAACTAGGCGAGGGAAAATAAACTAGATTAACAAAGTGGTAAAACTATAGGTTGCGTCGAATATCCCTCACCCGAGTTAATTTGTATAAAATGGATATATGGGTCGATGACTTATTTAGAATGTGTCTCGTTTCAATAGTTAATTGAATCAAGGGTTGTCACGCCCCTAAATCCAGATAAAATCCTAATAAGTTTTTTACGTCAACAAATACCCCGAAAATTGTGCACGAAAGGTCATAAGCACGGGACATACATGATATGCCCATCAAATCTCCTAGGCGCAATAACTAGGACAATGCACCCGAAATAGACCCATAAACACCATCATCAAAGCAAAGCAATGCGTCAACTCGAGTGAGTTCCATTCAAACACAACCTAATTTAAATTACCTGAAAAGCATGATAAAAACGCGATAAATGGAAGGAGGTAAATAAACGCGATAAATCTATACTAGAAAGCAAGTAAACAAAGCATGTGAATCTAATTAACAAAGCATGAAAATTACACTAGAAAGCAAGAAAATAAGGAAATACAACTATATTAGTGGAGAGGATGATGAATAGTGAAACATTCAACCCAAATTAGGTGTCAAACCAAGAACAATTGAAGAAGAACCCTCCAATACCCTAAAACTCTAAGATACAACTCTCTAAAATCTATCCTAAAGCTTTATATCTGATTATTACAAAAAAATGCTTTATATAGTAAGTTGGAATAAAAGAAAAGAAGAAAGAAAGGAAAGGCAAAATATCTCCTGAAAACAGGGGATCGATCGATCGACCCAAACCGTCGATCGATCGATCATGAATAAAATATCCCACTATCGCGAAGGATCGATCGATCGACCCAAACCGTCGATCGATCGATCAAGAAAGGGTGAGTCAAGGTAGCCTACTGCATTCCTTTTTCCTCCTCCTCTTCTCCTCCTCTTTTGGTTTCATTTTTTTTCCTTCTGCTTAAATCTCCGTAACTTATTCGTTCTGAATCGGAATCGCGCACCATTTACGGCCACACGAAGCTTGTGAAGAGGGCTACGGAAATCAAGCAGAATGCGTCCAAAATTCACAATTTGCATCCAATACCTATAGAAGCTCAATTAACCCCTACAAAACATGTTAACATAGAAATCTGAGGTTGTCTAGTTAACGAGCATAAATATAGGGAATAAGATACCCGACGGAGCTAAAATGCGTTGGTTCGGAGGATGAAATACGCAATATTTACGTATCATCACACCCCCTAACATACACATTGCTAGTCCCTAGCAATGAAATAGGATGCAACAAGAACTACAAGCAGACCAAAAGAAGGATAAGTACAAAAGAATGGTATAAAAGCAAAAGGCCACTTTCGCGGGTGATTCGATTTCATTTAGCATATGCAATACGCTATTAAACCCCTAGGTCACCCTAGTGGACGAGTGTCGTCTCGTGAGGGTTTTTAGGGATGACACTGACAACCATCACATGGTTTCCTTAAAATATGCCCGACCCAACATGCGATAAGCCCAACAATAGCGAAAATGATTTGATACGCATCATTAGCACATTGAACATATTCAAACAAAAGTCCAAATCATTAACATTATAGAATGCACCTCATAGAATTGAAACCTTAAAATGTGGAAGGGGAGAAAGCACATGAAAAGTGTGATTTGGCGAAAAACTTATATAAACCGGATAAACATAAAGGAAGAATTTATTCAATCCTCATTGGCATTACACTAATCAAGAAAATTCACTCGAAATAGGGAGGTAACACACGGAACATACGGGCTAAAGAGTAAATGGAAATGGAAACTAGGTCGCACACATGTCACAAAAGAAGAACGCTATATATAAACTGAAAAATTGTAATCTCAATGAAAGATACCGCACACTAAAAGAGGCAAAATGTGTTTTCACAGATTATCAAAACTATTATGACTTTTGAATTACATCAACCTAATATCACATAGGACATTACTAGGGTTATAATGTAGGTTTGGCTAGGGTATGAAATGAAGGAATGTAGTTACGGATTCAAAGTGTCTGGGATGAAAACTCGGGATAATGGGAAAATGAGGGAAATATCAAAATTGGAAAACAATTTCCAAAACGGCATTAGATATATCATCGGGGAGAGTAATCAAAGCTTATTGAACTATATACACAACATTTACAACTTTCTCTTTCTTTTATTTTCTTCTTTTTCTTATTTTTTTCTTTTGTTTTCTTTTGATTTTTGCTTTCTTTTTTTCATCACTTTTTTTACTTTTTCTTTACTTTTCAAACTCTCATATGCCCAAATTGCAACCGATATCACAAAAACAACATTCAATCCCAAGTAACATTCCAAACAAAGGTATGGAAAGTGTATATATGGTATAAAACTCCAATTCAGAGTTGGTTATGGGAATGGGGTTATAAAATGAAAGGCTATATTTAGGCTCAAAAGGGTTAACGAGGGTAAACATATAAGGGTGAGGTCAAGGTTAATATGGGTGATATAACAAAGAATGCCTATGATTATTTCCAAAAGTTTACACAATTATTGAATCAAAAAAATATATGAAAATCATGATTAAGTAATACATTTCAAGTATGAACTCAATTAGTGAACGATCAAAAGAAAGAATAGTGAGATTACCAACGAATTCAACGTTTTCAATGAGGAAAGAATAGTGTATACACTCACAAACGACGAAAGGTACAAAGCTTACTCGATGTAAGTACATACAATGCAACAAAATATTATCGAGTTATAAAAATCTTAAACCAAATTAATAAATCAATAAAAGTGCATGTGCTCATGGGATTAAAGATTAATTCATGAAGTTAGTCACAATATCAATAAGTGAGTACTAAAGTCTAATAACTTCTAAAATCGAGAGCATGCATCATTGGGTTGTCTATTGGATCAGGCAATTATTGAAATTTATCATCGAAAACAAAGGCAAAATGACCAAAAAAGGAGAAAAAAGAAAGAAAATATTTTTGAAATTTTCAATTTTTATAAGAAAAGCATACTAAGTAGCTAACATATGAGCAAAAACATGGACTAAACAAAGAAATGGATAGAATATCCCACACCCCCTAACTTAAAACTTGACATTGTCCTCAATGTGAATTAAGAACTAAGTTTAAGAAGAAAAAGAGCGATATTACCCAAAATTGTTGTGATCCCCGTAAGAACAAGTCCAAAGAATATACAAAACAAGTTAGTATTGAGCATAGAAAAAATAAATAACAAAAAGTTAACTAATTACACTAGACTAAATTAAAAAGAAAAGAAATAATAAAAAGCAAGCTATATACAACCTACTATTTAGGCCTCACACTAACTATACACTAGAAGTGTAAATAGCGGAGGGTCCACCATGAAAACGATTTGACTTTGGCGGATAACCGGTGTACCCTCACATACAAGCATGCCCTCCAAAAATATGAAGTCCGTTTGAACAACGGAAGGCATATGTAAGACTGAAGAAAGGAACCATCGTCAATTAAAAGTTTTGGAGGGACGATGGGGGGTTTGGATTGAATAGGTAATAAAAACATGTGGGACCAAGAAAAGCCGAATATACTCCCAATGATTTTGAAGTTGTAATGGGAGACGGCGCACACGAAGGCAAAGATGCGATAAGGGAAGGCGACTTGAGCAAGTACTCCTTATCGGCGAAGAGGTTTAAAACATTAAAGTTTAAAACTGAATCATTGGGTACTTGTGACGGTGTGATAATAGAGAATGAAAATGGGGATGAAAGAAATTCAAACTCATGAGATGAATCATCATCGCATGAAGGTTGAGTTTCGAAGGAAATAATATCGTTTTCAATGAAATGTTCTTCTTTGGGGGCCAAACAAGAAATCATTTCATTGCAAATAGATATTATGTCATTTTCATCCTCACTTTCAATATCTATTATGCAATGGGCAAAGTCAAGAATGGTTTGTTCCAAAGTAGGTAAAGCTACCTCATTTGGTTCAAAACATTCCTCAACTTCGAAAGTCTCGGAAGCAAAATCGTCATCAAACTCAAATAATAAATCCAAGTCATGTTCCCACGAACGATTTTATTCCCGATAACGATTTTGAATTTTCTCATTCTCATACATACGCAAGCCCTCACCGAATGTCATGGGTCGAGGTGTGGATGCATGAAAATGGGAACTTTGAAAATTACTATCGGACTTAAATGAAAACTCATTATTATTGGAATTTTGAAAACTATTCGAATTCATTTCAAAATTCCTATTATAAGGAGGTAAAGGCCCAAAATCAATGTCTTCATCATCAAAATTCCAATAATCCAAGTTTTGACTTTCATTATACTCACCCAAAGTCATATTTTAATTTGTCATACTTTGGGATTCTATGTATTCACCGAAAGTCGTAGGTTTGCGAGAATTTTGAGAATTATAACACTGGTTACCGAAAGAATTGGAAAATGACATTCTTACCCCCAAAAATGGCTCGAAGTGGCGAATTCCATAAAGTAGGTGCGCACGGGAAAAATTCGAGCGTTTCTAAGTGCGCAAATGTTGAAGTCTTGCAAAAAGGTTAGAAAATAATACAAATAGAAAGAAAATACTATGAAATAATAAATCAAATAAAGTCTAAAACAAACTATTCCCTGACAATGCCATTTTGATCGAGTGCGAAAAGCATGTACGTGTAAGGGTACGGTCCTTGTTTTCGTTTTGCCTACTCAATACAAACAAACCTAAATTACAACTACACTTGCGAGGCAAGCACAGCGGTAAGTCGGGTATCGAAAATCCACAGGAACGAATGCTAGAATTTAAGTGATTTAATACTTTGAAATAAAAGTGCAAAAGGTGATTACAAACTAAAACGGAAAAGGTGCATAAAGGGAAATGTTTAACTAGGCGAGGGAAAATAAACTAGATTAACAAAGCGGTAAAACTATAGGTTGCGTCGAATATCCCTCACCCGAGTTAATTTGTACGAAATGGATACATGGGTCGACGACTTATTTAGAATGCGTCTCGTTTCAACAGTTAATTGAATCAAGGGTTGTCACGCCCCTAAATCCGCATAAAATCCTAATAAGTTTTTTACGTCAACAAATACCCCGAAAGTTGTGCACGAAAGGTCATAAGCACGGGACATACATGATATGCCCCATCAAATCTCCTAGGCACAATAACTAGGACAATGCACCCGAAATAGACCCATAAACACCATCACCAAAGCAAAGAAATGCATCAACTCGAGTGAGTTCCATTCAAACACAACCTAATTTAAATTACCTGGAAAGCATGATAAAAACGCGATAAATGGAATGAGGTAAATAAACGCGATAAATCTATACTAGAAAGCAAGTAAACAAAGCATGTGAATCTAATTAACAAAGCATGTAAATTACACTAGAAAGCAAGAAAATAAGGACATACAACTATATTAGTGGAGAGGATGATGAATAGTGCAACATTCAACCCAAATGGGGTGTCAAACCAAGAACAATTGAAGAAGAACCCTCCAATACCCTAAAACTCTAAGATACAACTCTCTAAAATCTATCCTAAAGCTTTATATCTGATTATTACAAAAAAAATGCTTTATATAGTAAGTTGGAATAAAAGAAAAGAAGAAAGAAAAGAAAGGCAAAATATCTCTTAAACATAGGGGATCGATCGATCGACCCAAACCGTCGATCGATGGACCATGAATAAAATATCCCACTGTCACGAAGGATCGATCGATCGACCCAAACCGTCGATCGATCGATCAAGAAGGGGTGAGCCAAGTCAGCCTACTGCATTCCCTTTTCCTCCTCTTCTCATCCTCTTTTGGTTTCATTGTTTTTCCTTCCGCTGAAATTCCCATAACTTCTTCGTTATGAGTCAAAATCGCGCATCGTTAGCGGCCACGCGAAGTTTACGAGGAGGGCTACAACTTTTGTGAAGATGTTAGTCCAGGTTCCCAATTTATGGAAAGACTAAATTGCCCTTGAACGTGCAATCGCGTACGGAAATCGAGCAGAATGCGTCCGAACTTCGCACTTAGCATCCAAATACCTATAAAAGCTCAATTAGCCCCTGCAAAACATGTTAACGTAGAAATCCAACGTTTTCTGGTTAACGAGCCTAAATAATGGTAATAAGATACCTGAGGGGGCTAAAATGCATCGGTTCAGAGGATGAAATACGTAATATTTGCGTATCATCAAATACATCATTTGGCGTTTTGGGATTCCAAAGGTTATTCTCTCAGATAAGGGAACCCCCTTGTCAATTCAGAGGTAATAATGCCCATGGACAAGTACTCTATTATTCATCATACTTCAACGGTGGCATACCCAAAGGGAAATGGTCAGGCCGATGTGACTAACAAAACCTTGGTTAATATTTTGGCTAAAACGATGGAGGATTTCCTAGGATCATGGGATGATAAAATACCAGCTATATTATGGGCCTATCGAACAACCAAGAGAAAGCCCATAGTATATACTCCATTCTCCCTTGCTTATGGGGCTGAGGCAATTCTCCCGATAGATTTGAAAGTTCCCTCTCCTTGATATACCTGGCGAAGTCGCATGCTCCCTCAGAATAGACATGTGCAATTAGAAGCATTGGATGAACATAGAGATAATACGATGCAACAGATTTAAATGTATACGAAGAAGCTCTCCAGGGCATATGATAACATGGTGAGACCAAGAAAGTTCGTGGAGGGAGACCTCATTTTGAAGGCAGTATTTAAGCACATCAGGTGGCTTCCTCTACCTAAGTTTGTAGCGAATTTGGAGGGAACTTTCATTATAAAAGAAGCTCATGATTCAGATTATTGACTGATTTCTAAGATGGAGGAAGACAATCCATTCAAGATTAACAATAAATGGTTGAAAGTCTATCATGTGTAAGCAATTAAGTTTTGACCACTGATGTATCTAGCTGTCGTTATGAATATACAAGGAGATGAAAGAATTATAAAACTTCATAATGTATGCCAACAGTTATAACACAAAGAAAGGATATGGAAAAAACATACATCTTTTTTCATTCATTCATAAACTTCGGGGAATTAAAAAATTGGGAGCTACTGCCCAAGAATTACATAAAAAGAAGAAAAGGAAAATGTATACAAAATATTATTGGCCTAAGAGGAACCACAGGTCTAGAGTAGTGAAAAAATCTATAGGAAGGCCCGAAGAAGCTGCTAGGCAAGATTGTTGGGTATTTATAGAAACCTCAAATCTCGTTTGCACTTGTGTACGCTTGATGATGAGTTTTCTCGCTTCAGCTTCACCAGACGTAGAGCTTCTTCAACATCCTCTACCTCCTTATTTATAGCTTCAAGAAGAGGTGATATCTCATCCAACTCAGCTTCCCCATCCCGTTGATCCTCCTGATGTTTCCAGATAAGTTCCCTATGATTGTCTAGTCGCTGGCTCTTCAAAGTTTTTAAGTGCGTGATAAGCCAGTCAAAATAGAAGCCATCGCGACCCAACTCTCTCAGATAGCCCAGGAATTGATTAAGGAGGGATCTGGTAACATTTAGAGTAGGAGTGCTGACAATACCCTCAACAACGGTTGCCATACTTTGAAGCTTGTAGCTCATCACGGAGATGGTGAAACGCATGAAATCCATAATAAACGTCTCAGGATGGTGTCTTGCAAGTTGCTCAACTACAAAGCAATGGTTGGCAGGCATTTGAGGATAACACTGAAGCACCAGGAGGCAAAAGTTATGAGGAGATAAGTTGGGCAGAGGGATCTCACAACCAGACTCTCTATTAGTAACATCGCCAGTCGTGGAACCTTGATCATTGTGACTAGAACCTTCTGAGATAACGGGTTCCTGATGGGGTGAAGCGATGGGGGAAAGAACTGGTGGAGAGTTCTCCCAGGCAACTTGCGAACAGGAAAAAGAAATAATGAGTTAAAGAAAAAATCTTAACAAGTGTTTTAGTTGTTAAGTCATCGATATAGCTGGAGTTTATGAAAAACTCTTAACAAGTGTTTTCGTTATCAAGTCACCGATATAGGTGGGGTTTATGGAAAAATATTAACAAGTGTTTTCATTGTTAGGTCACTGCTCTAGGTGGAGGTTATAAAAAAATCTTAACAAGTATTTTCATTGTTAAGTCACCGATATAGGTGGAGTTTATGGAAAAATCTTGACAACCATTTTCGTTGTTAAGTCACCGATATAGGTGGAGTTTATGGAAAAATATTGACAAGTGTTTTTGTTGTTAAATCACCTATATAGGTGGAGTTTAAAAAAAAATCTTAACAAGCATTTTTGTTGTTAAGTCACCAATATAGGTGGAGTTTGGAAAAAGTATTAACAAGTTCTTTATTGATTAAGTCACCATTACAGATGAAGTTTGAAAAGTTGAGAAATAAGACTCTTCTAGATTGTACATTACCAAGAGTAAAAGACAAACAATGAGAAATAAAGAGGAACTAGAGAAGTACCTCAGAAATAGTGGGAATAAGAATGGGAGTCATCATGAAGGCCATAACGGCGAGAACTATTGAGGACAGGCTTATTTCCCTGGAAGCTTAAACGACACCCCCAATTGAAGAAGTCTCAACGGCCGGTAAAGCTCCCTCGCCAACGAAAGGTACCAAGGCCAACATAGGAGATTCAAGAGATGTCCCAACACGGGTGGGTCTAGAAGAACCGCCACGCTGGGCAGAAGAATCAACCTTGGCCTTGGAAATATGCAGACCACCAAGATAAAAGGGTGGGGTGAGACTTCGAGAAAGCTGCAAACATGAAGCTAAGTGTTAGACGTGAGGAGCAAGTACAGAAAAATGGAGAAATACATCTAAACGTTACTTACCTCAATGATGGCACCAAAAAGAGGAACTGCAGCTATGGGTCTCATCATCATTGTGGGAAGAAGAATGTCAGCTAACAAAGACGCCATTTCAACCTAAGACATCCCAATATATCACGGTTTAGCATATTAAAAAGAAAAATGGATGGGAAAAGAAAAAAAGACATGAGACCTGACAAGTAATTGATTATATGTTACCTCAGGGGCACTCTATGTAGCTAGAACGATGGGAAGAAGGACCTCGTGCTAGGGTGATAATTCAGAAAGAACTAGGGGAGTTGTATCTAGTTGAGAAGAGATGCCCACAGATTTAATAGAACCCCCTCCCCACAGCAGCATCCTTCGTGTGTAGAGAGTTCGAACCGTGGGAGTAAGTAATCCCGATCATAAGGGAATGGGGAGGAGTCACATCGTCCTGAGAAGAATCGAAATGTCCCCTCGTGAAAGGGCTCACTAGTGGGTTGGGTCTTCCTTCTTCAACCTCCTGCACAAAAGTTACTAAGAGATAAATGGATGAAACTTGCCTTAGAAAAATAAATATAAGTAAGAAGAACAACACACATACATATCTCGGATTCAGAGGGAGAGTGGGAGGATATGACCATTAGCGAAGGAGGAGAGGAGGTAGCAACAGAGGGGGCCGGGGAGAGATGTACATCGGGAGTTCGTTTCATGTGGGACTTGGTACCCAGAGTCTTCTTCCTCACACCCACAGCACCAGCACCTAGAGGAAACTTTTAAATCTCCCTCATCTTTTCCCTTGGTTCATTTGGATCAACCAGGACAGTGGGGAAGGCAGTTGAAGGAGGGACGATGGTAGTGCATCGTTGAAACTCAACATGTATCCGCTCCACCTCAGCCTGGACTCTCCTTCTCAACTCCTTATTCATTTATGCGGATATGAGAGGAGGGACTGAGGCAATGGGGAATGCCTCCAAAGGAGCTTGGGGCTGGGTTTGGGACTTAGATTTTGAGGAAGTCCCACTCTTTGACTTCCAAGCTTTCTTGGCTTGTGGTTGGGAGGGCCCTTTGCTGGAAGCTGCTTTGGTTGTAGGGGAAGGCTATTTGGTGGCTGTAGCAGTTTTGGGTTTGTGCGTGGCAGTATGGATCATGGAGTAATGGGGAGGAAGATCGGGGGGGGGGGGGGGGGGAAGTTCCTTTGGGGTCTTTCTTAAGGGGAACTCAATCCCAAGAACGGAATTACCTTTCAGTCCCAGCTCTAGAGAAAAATATGAAAGAACTGAGAGGTACAAGGATCCCCCTCGATGAACTCAGTAATTTGGGCCAGCTGTCTTGGCCAGTACTTCGTTGTAAATAAAGGGGTCACATCCCTTTACCTGGTGATGCTTGGAATAGTGGCTTGACCAACCATGGTAGAACTTACTCCCCATGCAGCAATTAATGAGAACAGGTAACATGCTTCGCTAAAAGAGACTTTGGGGTGAGATAATTAAAAAACACGGCTGCATCGGTTGGGATTATAGTGCTCACTAGTGTATCCCCACTCGGTGTAGGAAGGCAGGTACCCCGATGAAAATAGAAGGACCATAGCTAGCGAAGGGTCTTCAACGATGAGGTCCAAAGAAATTGCTTGGACCACTCTTTCTTCATGTTGGAAAAAACCCCAAATATGGAGGAAGACATCCTCTTCGTAAGGCCTCATCATAAAATTCCCAAGATGATCAATAATCGAGGTCACATCCTTTCGACTCTATCTCTTGTGATAAAGAAAGGAGCATGGATGCAGAATTGCTTCCCTAGAAGGAGGGCGATTGACTTTTGCTACTATAACAGGGAAATGAACATAAAGGAAGCTCACCACAAGAACACAATTAGCAAAGTTGTCCAGGTTATAACGACCAAGATATTGTTCCATGTCAAAAAGGGTCATGTCAAGACATGTGTAGAGGGATCCCAACGCAATTACAGCCAGAGGGAGCTTGATACCCTGGGCCAAACGGAGGGATATGTTGATCAGGTCCCTTCAAGATTGGTCATTGGGTTTCCCCATCAAAAGGAAATGAGAGAGAATGACAAGGATGTAGGCAGGAAGTTTCAGCGATGAACCTTTACCAGGGGCATCCGCAGAGGAACTACCTTCAGAAGGATCCTTGAATAAATAGTTTGTAAGAGAAGTGAAAGTTATTTATTTTGAAGAGCCGATGCACCTTCAGCATATACGGTCCAACTCCAAACGGTCAACAACCTCCTTGGCATCTACGACCTGATCAAAATAGGGCTCGTGGCTTGTTACCTCAAGGCCCAAGAGCTCACACACGTATTCCAACATTATCATAAACTCACCCCATGCAGTAATGAAAGTATGAGTGGTAACGTTCTAGCGAGATACCAGAACAGGAAGGGAAATACTATTCTTGGACAGAGTAAACTCACCAAACCACTTATCTCAATGAAGCCCAATTTTGGTGAGGGTATCAGCGTGGGAACTCTGCATATGGGAGTTCCAGGTAGAGAAATGAGCAGGAGATCCCTCAGCTCCTTCAAAGTCAACATGGGACCACGAGAAGTCCCCTCGCTCAAGACGAAATTGAAGAGTCCCCTCTAGGGGAGAAAGACCCAGTCAACAGCACTTTCGTCTTCATCACCAAGAACCATGGAGTCATACTTAGCATTGAAAATTCAATTTTTGCAAAACCCAACAAAATCATCACCCTCGTAAAAGATAGGGGATCGGCGGTAGAAGCGCAGCTGGTCTTGGCGGGTGGCAGTCAAAGAGGTGATAGCAGAGGTGGTGACAACAGGGGTAGTAGGTGGAGAACTGGTGGCAGACGTGGTTGGATTGCTTGAGGAGTCCATTGAAGATGATAATGAAGTAAAGAAAAGCTTAGAAAAGGCACCAGAGAAGTACCAATGGAGTGTCTAGAAAGAAAGGATGATTGCAGACAAAAGGAATGAGGCGAAAAATCTTGGCAATAATGGTGTTTTGGGCAAAGTTTCTCTCTCTAAAGTAGACGGGAGTTTTGAAGAAGATGAAGAAAGGAGAAGTATTTTGAAAAAGAGACGTTTGAAACCTTTTAAACCCGTCTGTTGAGTTTTCCACCACCACACGTGCAAGACCCCCTATAATCATTTCAAATCGACACGTGGCACTTCGGGAAGTGTCTTGACAGTTGAAAAGATAGCGTCGCGTCGTTAATGAAGTGACATCTGGGGAAAAGAAAAGGTTGCCTTCTTAAGAAAGTTTAAGTTTTGGCGCCAGAATTTTTGTCAGACATATCCAATAACTCCCAACGAAGACGCTGCCCCAACGGTTCAAAAAAGCTACAATGTCCCCTCGCCACAACTCCAAACGTTGTTTCAATTGTGACTCAGCTACATCGGGGAGAATTTTTACTTTTTTTAACATGGCGAAACTTTACAAGGGAGAATTTCATAAGTCACAACGATAGGGGCAGTCCCTACGGAAAAAGAAAAAAACTTACAACCCAAACCTATACTCCATAACAGCACAAACGGGAGAATTTCACTTCCCCGGAGCCAAAACCAGTATTTAAGAGGTTAGTAGGTCTTTCGGGAGAATTTCAAATAGTCAAGCTAGAATGATTAAAGCTCAGTGTGAGGAAAAATGGAAATGTCCCTTCGCCAAATCACCAATAAGCCGCAGTGCTTTAGCTCAGGTACATCGTGGAGAATTTTACTTTTTTCTTGAGGTTCTAATGAAGTGGTTATAATGAAGGAAAAGATGCCAGAATTGTTTCACACAAAGAAGGTTCATCGGATTAAGAAGTTTTTGTGAAGACATTTCTTGCTTCCACAACAAATCACTCCATGAAGAGGCAAATGTAGAGGGGGCTTGAAGGTAATCCTAAGATTAGAGATAATACCCCCATTAACAATAGTGTTTGGGATTAAGGAAACTCAGCATGCCAACTTAGCGTGGAAGCTCCGGGCGACAGCTCAGCGAGGCAGCCCAGAGGGACCTTCCAGCGAAGAAACTAACCGAGAGATCTCATCATTTAGTCTTGTTGTATCTCTTGTTTATATTAACTATGAGCTGTAATGGTTGTAATGATGTAACGAGAATAATAATTTTGTGTGAGGTCGAACGGTACTTGCGAGAGACAAGGCTTGGCAGGGCTTGTGAGAGCTTTCATGCTTTATCGAACGACCTCACCGTGGGAACTTTAGAGGGACTTGGATGGGAGGATTGAGAAGTGAGTCACCGTTGGGGCTTGTCTTGACCATCTTAGATACACCTGGTAAAACATCGAAGGACCCTGACCATGGAACCTTGGGCAAAGTAGCTTTGAGTTCCATTGGGAGTTGATTTGTGAACCAAATAACCCTCTACTTGATGTCACATCCACTTTATATGATGTCACTAGCTAGAAAGGCATTGTCAAATCTACACTTTACTAAACCACCATGGTATTTGGCGCTGTCAGACAGTTGGTGAGCCACCTCTGTAGCGATGACCCCACAGTGGTTAGGCAAAAGGTATGTCTTGACATTTAATGTTTATGATGCGGAGATAACTAGTGCATCATGTAATTAATGTTTATGACATAAAGTGAGAGGGATGACTTTCACAGGCATTAATGACTGAATTTCCTCGAGGCTGGTGTAGGGGGGGGGGGGGGGGGGGGGCTATTTAAGGACCCTAACCACCTCTGGGGAGAGGAGGTTATTTTTTTGAGTTCAGAAGTTATTACTAAAGAGAGATTTATTACAAACCAGAGAGTTTTACTCACTCTCCATTGTCATTTATTACGAAGATTTTAATACTTGACAAGTATCTCTGAGGGTTGTTGGTATGTTTGGCTTCCTACCAAGGTGTATCTAGGGTGCTTACTTCTCTATCCCTCTAAACGAGTTAATTCTGAGTTTGTTATTATCCTTTTGAGTTATATACGAGAGATTTATGAGTTTAAACTGAGTTTATCTTCATTAAGCTGTGTTTGCATGTCCTGTACTTAATCAATAGTTTTTGCTATTTAACTTGTCATTACCGTACTCAAAAGGGGTTACGCCTCCATATAACCGACAGACGCATTGAAACATACATCACAAACCTCTGAAAAATGGTTTCTCAGCATACTCTTTTTATGTAGAAGAAATATCAGCAGTCATGAATCTCATTGATGGACCAGGCATAAACACCAGTGACATCTTCTCGCGCTTTATTATATGCTCAATGTTGCTCGAGGACATTTGCCTCTACATAAACACCAGTGACGTCTCCAATATGTTTCACACCCGAGGAAGCTCTGAACTTAATGAACTCATAGCGACATTTGGATGCTTAAAACAAGAGAATACCTACCTCGCCATTGAGATCATAACATTTAAGACTAAAACTTGTTAGTTAGCACAATAGGTGTGTATTCGATAGAAAATACATACCTAGAAATTTGGATGCTTAAAAGGAGGCATACATTATTCGTTCATAACATAATCGTGATTGGTTGAAGCATCCATTTATTTCTTTGAACAATATTCTAGATGTTCGAATCCTCAACTAAGAAAATGAAGAAAAAGAAACATTCAAATATGCATTTCGATGTAATTGTTTCACAACCTCAACCAACACATAGAATTCAAAACCAATACAAATTGAATTTAGACCCGCATTCAAAATTGAAAATTATAGTTAAATTATAGTACCCTACAGTGACCCGTGTCTTCAAAATTCCAGAAGATGTGGAGGATATTCATCATGATTTTATACAGTTCCATGTGTCTTTAAAAGTTTGGGAGTTATTTACTGAATTGTATGTTATATCCATCAATTTGTCCTCCATTCAGTCCATGTTTGTTTCATGGCTTCTTAAGAAATTTTCTCATAAAAACTTCAAGTTCCTCATGGCAGCCTTACCTATGTTTATTTGTTGGGAGATATGGAGTATTAGAAATAAAGTTCTTTATGAAGGATTTAAGTATTCCACATAGCAACTCATTAATTCCATTATCTATTCAGTTCAAAGTCTGATGACTGGTACTCATTTTGATGTCCATATCAGCTTCTTGAATTCTCACAGTGTTGATTGTAACTATAGAATGATCTATGATATTACCTCCAACCTTCCGACCTCAGTTGAAACTCGGTTCAACATCTTGAAGCCATTGACGAAGCCAAGAGTTTCCATCAAATCTAAAGGAATTTAGCACATTTAATTTCTAAATCGAGAGGAATTTTTAAAAATTTCTGTAGTTAATGTGCTTATGGCCCTACTGATATACATAAGTGGGCATTTTTCAAAAAACCATAATCCAACACTCAAATGAAAAAACATGAGCATACATGTCTAAATAAATTATTAAACTTAAGATATGTGCCTAAATTTGAAGAAAAAAAATAACTAATAAAGTTTTGAAAATTGACGGTCCAAAATAACTAATAAGAAAAGGTACTTGAATGTATGATTAGAATGCAATGAAGGGTGGGGGATAGACAAAATAAGGCACTGGTGTGGAAATACTAGGCGACCGTGCGTGCAGTGGTTGTCTTAATGAATCAAGGGTGTGATTAAGGATCCTACCTTGCTCGGCTATAAGATTATCATATCATTTCTGTAAAATTTGCTCAAGCTCCTTCTGTTTCTGAACTTCATCCCAGAGGTCGTTAACCCTATGTGAAGCGGCTAGGTGATCTTTATTTCTTAAAGTTGGGAAGCACTCCATCTCTATTCCTGCAGTGTCCATCTGCATAAGGTATCCAAGATTCATTGTTAAAAACTATTTACTCAAAAAATTTCGTGACATATTAATTAACTTAATAAAAAAAGAAGTTATAAAAATTTACATAACTATAATATCAAGATGCAATAATCCATTTTGTACTTAAATTCTTATAACAACACTTGAACAAAAAAACTCCCAACTCAATCACCTTGCCAAATGCATTAATCAATTGAATCACCCCTTTAGTTGACATTCAATGAAGAGTTCACCATTCAGTGGTCGCTAAAAATGCTCAAGTTCCTACCGCAATACAAAAATGAATTACATTATGTATGAGATATTGTATGGAAATAAAATATATTAATTATTTCTCATGCTCATTCCATGGGTTTCATCAAAACAAATTGTTTCTCTTTCATTGTACCAAAACAAAATCAACCCAGTATTGTTGAAATGTAAAAATGTGAAATTAGAAAGTTAAACTTTCTAGAGTCCAAACCCCATTTCGACAGGCCATATTTCTCACTGCACCACAAAATAAGAAACACACATTGAATGTGCATATATTTTGTCATCAAAACCACAAAACAAATATTTTAACCATTTACGGGAGTGTGAGAATGTGAATATATTCCACTGTTAATCTAAAACTCAAATAAAGCTATCTGAATAAATATCAGACTTAAGCTATCTGAAGAAATTTAAGACTTCAAAAAGCTATATGGCACCTCACATTACCTCTTGAGCACACATAAGAGAGATATCATGGAAACCAAAATCAAAATAAATCTGATTTCAAATAGGGAAAGAAAAAATTAGAAAACCCAATAAAGCACTAAAATAATGAAGGGGATGAAATAAAAATCTTGTCTGGCATCCCCAAAACATTTGTTTGAAACACACAGCAAAGAGAGATCATGGAGCATACCTCGGAGATTTCAAACCAAAAACCCAAATCAGACCAAAAACATAAACCCAAATAAAACTGTTAACTAAACGAACATACACCATATTTAAAATTTCTCGAAATCAAACAGCAAAAAAATCTCCAAATCAAACCCCAAATACCTTATTTAAAAAAACCACTGTCAACTAAAAGAACATATAAATGAAAACCCCAAAAAATATAGAACAAAACAAATATTGTCAACCAAAATAACAAATATAGTATGCCTGGATAATGTTACCAAATCACCTCTCTACAAATCCGAGCTAAGAAAAAATATACCTTGAATGATAACTGTCAAAAAAAAAAAATGGTGGGAAAAATTTAGGTCACAATGTATAAATGTAAACACAAATATAGCCCAAAATCAAATAGAAATGGTAAGATATGTACTGTGTTGCCTTGGTGGGAGGTTTTGGATTGAGTTGAGGGGATGCTGAGTAGAGAGAGAGAGAGAGAGAGAGAGAGAGAGAGAGAGAGGGAGAGAGAGAGGTCTAAGGCGGTGTGAAATGTTTGAGTGGGATCATAGGGATGCGTGGAATTGGTTTGGGCGGGCAAAAGAAAATTGGGAGTGAATCAGAACCGTTGATTTAAAAAGGGAAAGATGTGGCAAAATCTCCAGCGTTATTGTGCTTTTATATTTTTGCCAATTCAAAAACAATGCTACTCTACTGTATATATATATATATATTTAAATTGATTGATTATGTGAACTTACCTATTTCTCATGATGAATCTATTAGTTCAATTTTTTAGATTCAAGTGGTTGTGAACATGTACCGCATGCCCGATTGATGAGGCATTATTTTGTAGAGGTCGATGTCATGTCACTACACCAAATCTGCACTATTGTCATGGTCATTGACCTTGACAAGTTGGACTTTTCAAGGTCAATGACCGTGATAATTCGGGGCGAGACAACTTTTTTTGTCACAGACGTGTCACGGTCATAGACCGTGACAAGCTCGTAAGAATTGTTACGGTCGTGTCACGGTCCTGGACCGTGACATGTTTAGTCACGGTTAATAATCATGACAAATTCTTGTCCCCTTTTAAAAAAATTGTCACGGTCATTAACCGTGACAAGTCCGTGATAACTTTTGTCACGGGCTTGTCACGGTCAATGACTGTGACAATTCTGGGCAGAATTGAAAAAACATCTGCTAGTCAGTATGGGCACCGCCACTGCCCAACAGTATATTTGTAGCTGTTATATCAACGTTGTACCTATTCAAATATCATATATCCAAATAAACTAGAGATAACGCAATTATACATTCAAAATATAAACTATTTAATAAGAAAAAACATCACCATCAATTATCTCAAATCTACAAACTATTTAGCTGGAAAAGAGATTTTGTACCGCGATGCTCGGGGACACCTCATTATCCTTACCTTCTCCTCCGAAGAGCCACATAAGTATCAAGCATATGTGGCCTACCCTCAGGGCCACTCCATATCCCCTGAAATAAAATAAAGTAAAATTAGTATTCGCCCCGCAAATATAGATAAATATAAATCGAAATTGACATATAAATATAAATACATTACCTGTAGTGTCACCCAAACAGATAACTTGAGCTCATATGGCACCTCCTTCCAACTAATGTACCCCGGGCAATCGTGTCAAATATAATTTTCTTCATATCTGAACACTAAGAAAACCCATAATCTTATGGAGTTATGCGCTGCAAATTCCTTCCAACCGTTGTGTAGCCAAAAATCAGTAGTTGAAGTTGTCAATTCCACCTTCCAATGGTCCCCCATGTTTTGCTAGAGGTTCCAAGTGGTGGGGTATGGAAAGTTGAATTGACAACTTCAACTGGTGATGTTTGGCTACATAACGGTTGGAAGGAATTTACAGAGCATAACTCCATAGGATTATGGCATTTTTTAGTGTTCGGATAGACGAAGAGCTTCAGTCTCCTCTCCACAAACAGGACACCCCAAATAACTATGTACTAATCACCTATTAAAGCTAAGAAGCGTATATTCATGGATTAGTATAAACAAAACTTAGATGTAGTTGGAATATTTATGTATTAATCTCCTCTCCACACATGCACACTACACAAGAGTGAAAATGATAAAGTTCAAATCACTTAAAATCATTAAAAATGGATGTTTCGGTACAAATTGAAATATTTATTACAAATTGAAAAATTATTTCAAATTCGGGTTATCATAAAAAATGGATTGATATTTGGTAGGAGTAGCCAAGTCATCCCCACTACTATTTAGACGCCTTGGAGCGTGTTGGGCAATTGACCACGGCTCGTTGTTGTTATACTCCAAATAAAACACTTGCTTAACCTTTTGAAATGCACAAACAAACGGCTCATCGCTCACGTGGTCGCTGCTCTTCAACTTGGACAAGTCAACCATGATCAAATTGGTGACAGGATCAACTTTACAAGCATTTTTATCCTCAACTCTTACCCAGTCAAAGTAAAATACAACCTCTTTGAAGCTTATATAATCCAATTCAAATATATTTTGGATTACACCATAGTAATTCATTTCAGCTTCAACGAGGTTTTTATCTTTTGCGCTCGCTCGAAAGATAGTAAGAGCCTTGTATGAAATTCTCGAGTTCTGTACATTTGTACTTTCCTCGTACACTTTAGCGCCAAAAATTTAACCGTTCAATCGATACTTTTTGTACTCTTGTGTCACGAACAAGGGTTCAGTGGCTAGATGATCAAGCCTTGATGTCGCATCACCCGTCTTTAGGAGCTGAGAATATAGATAAATTAATTATATTAGTGGTAAAATTTGAGTGTAATGTAACGTTATATAATGACTATTTTCGTTATAATTACCTCTTGTGTCAACCACAACCTAAATTCGTTGTCTGATTGTACCATTGTTTTTCGTCTTTTATTATTCTCACAGGCTTCATATTTTCTCCATATTACAAAATTAATCATGTATAAAATAATCTAAAATAATGTTAAACATTATAATAATCGAAACTTACTTTTTCCATTCTTCAACATCTTCATGTGTGTCAAATAGATAACGAGCTACTTGTTCATGTTGCAAACTCGTTAATTTCACTCGTTTTCCCATCACATGACCACCATCATCGACGAATTCATCAGTGTCATCAACGCTGGTCGAGTCAGGCATATATTCCTGATTATATATTGAGGACTCCACAGTGATGTATTCCTCTGCAATTGATCCTTCAATGTATCGCGTATTCTTGACTTAATCTTTAAAAACTTTCATCAATCTTTCAAACGGATACATCCACCGATATCTAACTGGACCACAAAGAAGTGCCTCATCACATAGGTGTACCAACAAGTGAACACTTATGCCAAAGAATGCTGGGGGAAAGTACTTCTCCAACATATAAATCGCTTCGATCACAGCCAATTTTGCGGCCACTATGTGTTCTCAATTCACTACCTTCTCACACAAGAGGGAGAAGGTAATACTAATTTGCATAATAGCCCTATGCAAATCCTTGTGCTTGGAGAAACCAATTGCATGATCACATGCCAATCGTAGTACTTACACTTATGTAAATCATGAGTAGCATAATTCACAATCCTTTGCAAGTTGGACAAAAAAGTAGATGGGCCCTTCAAATTATATATTGTGTCTAGAAGCACCTTCCGTACTCGTCAAAGTAAACGCACCAGGGGGAATTATTGTCCTTCCCCTACTATCTTCTTTCAACCATAGTTGTGCCTTAAGTTTTAACGATTTAAGGTCTTTTCATGCATTTTCTCTATCCTTCGAATGACTCCCCCCAAGGCAAGTACCCACAATATGTTCAATGAAGTTCTTCTCTCATGCATCACATCCAATACATGGCGCAGCGAGTTATTCTTCCAATAAGGCAAGTCAAATAAAATTGACCTCCGAGGCCATGCCTTTCTTATCTCAGTTTCATTCCCAGTTTTGGTCTTCTTATGCTTGACGTTCTTAAATTTGGGGGGTCTTACCTGGCATATTAGGGCCACATTCAGAAGATTTACTTTCAATCTCTGAACCCGAAAGTTGTCTCGACGGTAGCCTATGTTCAACTCCACCCAATAAAAAATTGGAACCTTTCTCAGATCTGAAACTATGAGCTGGGGGTAAAAACCTCTTGTGGAGATAGTATACATTTTTTAAGCTAGAGGATAGACGAAGATATTCAGTCTCCTCTCCACAAATAGGACACCCGAAATAAACATGTACTACACAACCGGATAATGTCCCATAAGCTGGAAAATCATGAATTTCCCACATCAACATAGCTTTTAGTGTAAACTCTTATTTTCTAAAAGAGTGAAATGATTGCACACACTTTTCCCAAAACTCATTTAATTCTTCTACCAAAGGAGCCATGTAGACGTCAATGTCATCACTTGGTGCCTTTGGCCCAGGTATCAACAAAGCCATCATCAAAAATTCAGGTCTCATACACTGTGAAGGAGGGAGGTTGAGTGGGACTAGGATCACTGGCCATACACTATGATCGGTGCTTAGATTTCCAAATGGATTGAAACCATCTGCTGATATACCCAAACGAATGTTGCGTTGTTCTCGAACAAAATCGGGATACTCAAAATTTATCCTCCGCCAGACAGTAGAATCAATAGGATGACGCATGATATTACCCTCTACTTCTGCCCTAGCATGCCAAGTCATTGCCTCTACAATCCATGGTACTGTGAAAAATTGCTTTAATCTAGGCCCAACGGGAAAATATTTCAACACTTTTTGAGGCACTTTTGAGCTTGTTCCTTCCTTACTAGTAGATTGGACATATCTAGGTTCATCGCATACCAAACAACGATCGAGGTTTTCATACTCCTTTCGGTATAGTATGCAGTCATAAACACAAGTACGAATCGATTTATACTTCATTCCCAAACCTTTCAAATTGTTCTTCATAACAAGATAGCTATTTGGAAGTGTATTCACCTTGGGCAATAATCCCTTCACCTATTTCAGAATTCTCGTCACGCTATTGCCAGACAAACTGTATTGTGTCTTCAAACTGTACAAACCAACCATGGCATGTAAAGTTGTTTGATCTTTCTCACAACCAGAGTATAACGGTTGGGTCACCCTAAATTTTAAACTTTGGTAGCCATCATCAAGTTTTATCGTGTTATCTTCACGAGCACTTGAATCTTCTACATCATCAGTAACCTCATTCTCCTCTGCTTCATAAACTCTGTACGCATCATCAACTAAATCCTCTAACATATTATGATCTACGTCGTCCCCTTCTACATCTATCCTGTACTCCTTCTAGTTCATCTACTCAATCAATTCATTTCATCAATTAAACTAACAATTAACGTATACAATTATTAATTTACTAATTTACACTGAGGGGCAGTCCTACTTTCATATGAAATGGGCACTAATTATTAATTTACTTTCATCTAAAACTATTTCATTTATTAATTATATTTTAGTGGATGTAATTATAGAATCTATGGATGGATTCAATTTAATCTTACTATGTGAATGTTTTTATCTACTATGAGTTAACCTTGAAAAAATATATATTATCTCATATATTCATCAAAACACGATATTAAGAGAATTACAATGGTACATTTCCTTATCCCCCCCTCCCCACCCCCACCCCCCACACACACAATATCCCCCCACCCTGCTCCACCCCCCACCAGCCACACATATACACACACACACACACAATAGCCCCCTGCCCCACCCCTTACCCCTACCCCCCACCCCCACCCACCACATACACACATACACACACACAACAGCCCCCCACCCTGCCCCACCCCCCACCCACCACACATATACACACACACAAAAAATAGCCCCCCTGCCCCACCCCCCACACACGCACACACACACACACACGCACATATATACACACACATATATACACACACACAAACATATATATAAATGGAAGAGAGAGATAGGGAGAGAGAGAGAGAGAGAGAGAGAGAGAGAGAGTTGGAAAAAGGAGGGAACGGCGTGGGGAAAAAAGAAGGGGTAAGGGTTTTTGCTGCAGAACTTGTCACGGTCGTGTCAAGGTCCTTGATCGTGACAATCATTTAAAGAATTCTCACGGTCATTGATCGTGACAAGTCCGTGACAAGTAAATTTTTCACGGACTTGTCACGGTCAGTGACCGTGACAATTCTTTGTCACGGTCGTCTCAAGGTCAATAACCGTGACACAAAACGCGTGTTTTTTGTCACGGTCAATGGCCTTGACAAGGGTGGCCGGCTAAAAGGTGACAATTTTGTCATTTTGGTGTAGTGTGTGACCACGAGTTAAGGATGGACACCACATCATGATGTGAGATGTAGATATCTTAATCCATCAGGGAATATAGGTTATAGTGTCAATGTGTTTTAACACATTTAGATCATATGTTGATTCAGTTTATGTTTCGTGATGAGAGATGCAAACGATTTGATCTATCATACGAGTTTGAGTATGAAACTACCAGGTGGTGTGACTACATACTGATCACCCTTTGTTGTTTATGTGTGTATGTTTTCAAATTCATTAGGTGAGAAAGTCGTACAGATTTACCTATAGACACACGAGAAGGTCCATCGAAGGTAGATGCCTTCGTTTGGTTAATACAAGACATATATACATGTATATTATAATAGTCGAATGATTGATATATTGAATAAAAGTCTTATGTCACATTATGTGTTTTTTATGAAATTCTGTATATATTATTTGTTTGGGTGAGATGAATGGGGGTTGATTTGGGACACATTGTGTACGTATATTGCACTTCACTGATAGACATGTTTAATTAAAAGATGTTAAGACTTAAGAGTATTGATTAAGCCTCAGGTTGGGACACTCTTGTAGTAATTCACCCATGATGAGGGGTGAGGCGTCTCTTACATGTGAGTGTCGGGGAGATGCCATGTTTATAGTAAATGATGCATACAACTATTCATTTTTTGATAACATAAGTTCTTTCTTTCAACTTTAGGGCACTATCCCATATCCATAAATGTTTTCCCCCACTACTATTATTGTTATGTATAGGAATAATAGGGCTGAGCTCTCAAACTTGTAGTTTACGGAAGATTCAGCTATCATCCTAAGAGTAAGAGTTACTAGTTCATTGTAGTAGTCATTTTTATTCATGATTTTGATTAGAGGTTATCACTGTTGTATTTTTATTTAGTTAATACATTTATACAAACAGATTTGTAGTGGATTGAGATTTATTGGAGTTTCAATTTTATCTCAATTCAGTTGTTCTTATTGTCATCTTTTATACAATTTTAATTTATAGATGATCTTTAAGTTACTGCGATTTTTATGTTTACGTTGATGCTGAGAATGATATGAATTGTATAATGCTCCATGTGTTCGGCATATATCATGATTAGTTGGTCATGGAAAATAAGTAGTGGTACAGTAATCAAGTTATGATTTTGATTAATGTTCGAACAACACTTGGAATCATAAGAACCATGAAGGAAATATTGTGGTATTTCTACGTACAATTTGTGGTTGATATTTTCATAATTGGAAACAAGGTGGGAGTATTGTCTTACATTAGAGTGTGGTTAGATGAGTATTTGACATATAGTACTTAGCACAAATTAGTCACATCTTTGGGGTCAAGCTTTCAGATGTTGGGATTGTCCTAATTACAATATATCAATGTTGTATACACAGGATCAGCATTGAGATTCCAAGAAAATATTTTCTTTTCAATTGTGTAATGTCTCTAGTTGGGAACCAATGTCCAAGGACCCTTGATTATATGGAATTAATGAATAATATACCTATTTCTTTAGCGGTGGGAAGCCTCTAGTATGCTATATTGTGTGTTATAATTAAATATTTTATGCCTTCGACATGATCAAGAATTTCTTTCTAATCATCTTATACCATTAAGGTACGAAGAATAAGTTTTCGATGAGATAAGGATTCCAAGTTTTCTACCTCGAAACATGTGTTTACCAAAGGAGGTTAAGCTATAAGTTATAGGAGTGTGCAGTAATCATGGATTGCTAACTCCACTAAGGACGCTGAAGTTATTGTAATTTTGGTGGTAATTAAAGAGGCTATATGAATAGGTTGATTCGTAAGTAACTCAGGTGAGATTAAGTTAATTAAAATAATACTTTGCACTTTTAGTGTTCGTAGTAGTATGATTACAAGTTTAGGAGAAACCGTAACCTTACTTTGCACTTTTAGTGTTCGTAGTAGTTTCAGAAATTGAACAAGAAGGTGGTAAGATTTTGACACAAGTTGTATCGAATACCACATGTTTAGTCCTGATAATATATGCACCAAACTATTGTGGAGTTGAGTTTGGGGTCGGATACATGGATTTAGGACTAAGTTGATGATTTTTGGGGTTTTATTCATAAAATCATGTATGATGTTTACCATTTAAGTGAAGGCATGTGAGTTGATTTTGAAATATTATTCTTAGTTATGAGGATGCCATATATTCGTTTTAAATATATTGTAGACATTTCGGTTAATAGAGCTCAGTAGGAATTTCGATTAGTCAGCTTCAAGTTGATCAGAAGGTGATCGAAATTTCAGCTTCAGCACTGCTGAAATGTTCACAACCTAGATAGGGTGTTAATGTCCTATTAAAATGGTTGCGAAGCAATCCTAGTAGTTTATTGCAAACCATGATAACTTATTTTGTGGTTCAAGAATTTATTCGATATATCGATAGAGGATTGTGATCGTTACATACCAACAATGTGTTGCATAAGGCCATCTATGAGATTTGAATTAAAAGTATTTCTTCATTGAACTAAGGAAATATCACACCATTTGCAAATGGTGCATATATTCTTAGCACCGAGAATTATGAGGATTAAAATGCTTCTGCGTATATCACATTGATTTCTATTGATATGATCTGATATTATATCGGGTCATAATATAACCGCATAATGGGTGATAGTTGTTTGAGTGTGTATAAGTTCATAATTCATAGGAATATTCCACGGGATACCTTTGACTGTGATACATCGTTGATAGACTTGTATATTCTATTTCCATTAAGTGGAACCCATCTGGTGGATTATTTTATAATCCTTATGGTGTAGATCATAAGTAAATTATGAGAGCCAAGGAAATTGATTTGATGTTGGTAAAAATAGATTAACAACAAATTCATTTGACCAAATGGGTATCCTAAAATTATCGCGGGGAATACTATTATGTACCATAATTAAATTTGCAAATAGGACCTCTTTATATCTGAGTGATTTTATAAATAATTAAATTGGAGTGCATACATGATTATTTAGTGGGGTTAATGGTGATGAAATAAAGAAATGAAATATATTTGAGGATTGTAATTTTGTATTTTTGAGTATTTACCTCAAGACAATTTAATAATTTGTCTTGGGTACCTAGCACAATCCACTTCCCAAGTAATAGGCTCAAAACTCTCAGGAATCCCACTCTTACTAAGACCATAACCCATACCTATTTATATTGGTGTAAGCTAGATTTTTAGGTTAATGGTCTATTATGGAGGGTTAGAGAGGGACAATTAAAACACTATTCATATTTTTGTGAAGAGGCTAGGGGACAGAAGGTCAATTCTCTCTTATTTCACCATGGTGTCATCTCCAAGAGTGCCCACACACCTGAATTACTTTGGGTGGATCATATGCTTTAAGATTCAAGATGTTCCTAGATTTCTTGAAAGGATTATGGAATCCTTAAGGGGCATATAGATTTCATCATCTTCAACCATTGTCTCCTTATATGAATCTCAACATGATTGTCTATGGTGTAGCATTCCTGAACCCTGGGTTTAATCTATATTCCTAGTTCATGATTTATTTCAAATGCATGATTAACTAAAGGTATTTAGGGATGAAATTTTTCGTGTTTTAAATGTCAATACCAAGTTGTTTTCCTTAACATAAACAACACATAAGGGTTAATGCCTCGAAAGAAACCCTCGAAATAGGCCTTATGGGAAGGGCACCACCCCCATCACCCCTTCAAAAAAGATAATAATATAAATACCCTCCCCTAACCCACGACCTAAATTTACCAATAGAAAGGTTCATTATGTGATTACCACAAATCGTCCCCCTCTATATTGACTGAAATATTTGTAGTTCGACTCTAAGATAAAAAATGGAATGATGTCCAACCATTTACAAGAAAGAAAAGGAAGTCTTCTTCCCCAAAAGACACAAAGTCACCTACCTAACATACCAACGAAATATAAACATACATTTTTTCAAAAGAAAAATCTCAAAAAGATAGAGTATCTTTATTTTTATAAATTAACATATGTATATCTTTCATATTTTTACGATAAAATAAGTGCTTAGGCTTACTCCTTTCATATGAATATTGGTATATTGTATTATTTACCTTCTAAAATAAGTATTCACCATACATACTGTTTTGATTCATCATTACCAATTAATTATATTCTTTTATTCCATAAGCATGAGTAAAGGCAAAGAAATAAACTATAATCGGAAAAATATGAAAAATCCAAAGTTAATACCTAAGTCTGATGCATAAAGTAGAGGGGACAAGTCCCCACCTAGCAAAAATCAAAACCTCCTACTCATCATGACGGGCCTTCTTGACCCACTACAGGCCATCATCAACATCACCACCACCTACTCCATATCCTCCTATTTTTTAGGACTAGTCTGAGCTGGAGGGGGGGTGGCATGTCACTAACAATATGATGATTCATGGACATGGAACATTAATCTAAATCCCCCTCAGAAATGGTGGATGGATGGGTACCTGATTGAGACATCCAGGATAGGGGTCCTCGGCCTGAAACAATCCGAGGCACAAAAAATGCTCATCAAATAGGCCAACTATTGTAGAATTATGGCTAAAGGGCAACATTATCTAAAAGTTAGATGCCTGGATCACCATCTCCCGAGACCAATATTAAAACATAGGGGAACAATCAGTAGGATAAATAAAACATAGATGGACAAACCTTATATAAGGAAAATTATTCATTATCATTCCCTCAAGATGCACATAGCCTGATGGCCAACTGATCGATGATATCTATCAAACAATAAATAAGGATGATCTATGACACCCCCATAAAGTATCTCTAAATCAATAGCTAAAGGGGCAAAGGACACCCTACTGAGGCGATCATCTCCATGGGAAGCACCTCCCTCCTAGCTCGCCCCTAGTCTGCCTCACCCACATTCCTCAACCTATCCTCTGTTGCATGAGCCCACTGCTCAACCTTTTAGACAACATACTCAAAAAATACTAATACAAGAGTACATGTCCTCAATGATAGATGCAAGAACCATATTTTCCTAGAGCCTACCCTCCTCCGAACTCTCGGCGCATACCCGTGCCAGTATAACATATATCTCCTCTTAGGTGCGCCATGCTTCAGACTACATTTTCCCTAGACTAAGAAGTTGGTGAAGATTATTTTCCACTATAGAATATACTATTAGAGAGGTATCTCCTGCATCTAGGCCAAGCCAAAAGGAGGAGTTGTCTTGAACCACTTGGGACAAGAACTCTTACCGAATTTTGCACCCTAGAAACTCGAAAAAATATCTCCCAAACGGTTTATCCACACATACCTCTATGCATGTTCACTCCTATCCTATAATAATCCCCCACGGACATCCTTTTGTCCTTGATAGGCTGACCGATACATATGCAAACATTCTTTCTACCCCAATATCCTAATCTCAATCCTGCAGCCCATTGTCAAAGTTCCCCTCAACTTGAAACTCATCATCAACCATATCATCCTCTAAAATGACCATATTCATGTCGCCATCCCCATTTGATTCCCCAATGATTACCTAGAAGTCCCCTCCCCGACATTTCATCTCTTGGGATCCCCTTCACATCATGACCTCCTTCTAGGTCCACCTTCCCCGACATGGCATGACTAGATCCCCCACCTCAGGAGTTGCCCCAACTCACACCAATAAATCTCTAAGCACACAGGTCTAATCAACATCATCACCCTCCTATATATAAAAAATGAATATTATAGGTATCCTATGAGAAAAGAAGAAGCAACAACACTATCCCGGAATAGTTGACGCATCTCGTCTGTCAATCCCCAGGCATTCCAAATATGATAAGGAAGAGGGAAATTTATTTATGTTAGAATGTCCCACAGGTACTACCTCGTCACACACAACCATAAATAAAAAAGGGCCCCATAAGGGTCTTATAAGAGAAACATCTGACTAGATACTACCCAGGCATCCTCACCCAAATCTATCACATGGTAGGTCAAGTCTTAAGGCACAACAAAAAGAAAAAAAATGAAAAAAATAGGCAAAGAATCTAAAATGGGAAAGAAAATACGAAAATAAGAAAACTATAATAGAAGTTACCATGTTTGCCACCATGTCCCTCACATACATCCTCATCGTCTCCCGAAGAAAAAAACAAAATCGATATCACGTTCCCTCATGTATACATGGGGATGAGAGAAAAAATCATGTTCATCAGTTCCTTGCTCCTAGGCCTCCCGGTGGTCGAAGAAACATAGGCAAAAAAACACAAATTCCTCAAAAAAATTCATCATGATTACTGAAGAGGCAACATTTAAGTAAAACAATAAATGATAGGAAAAAAAACTAACTGTAATGTACCTCCAACAAATAACTAAAACATGTGAAACTATCAATATCAAACCCCCTCGAGGAGAGGGAGAGAGAGATAGACTGAAACATCTCTACCAATACCATCATCCCCCATCCATGACCCATATCTAACTAAACTCCAACAAAAATGGGAGTCACCAAAAAAATGGGAGCCCCCTCCTTATCCACCTAATGGTAAAAACTTCCCCACCATCATCAACTAAAGACACCTCGCATACCGCTAAGCTTTTAGAACATCCAGCCTAGGATCGCCTACCTTCTCCAAATGATGACTCAAAACACGTTCATCAATAAACTCTCTCACAAACGATATCCCTAAAGCTGCAAATGGTCCTTCTATCGTGATGGTCAAGGATCGATCCACCATAAGCAGAACCAAATTCAAAGAGGATCTCGGTAAATTAAAAGAGGTCTAAGGAAATAATATGTCATCGGCCCAACCGAAATATGTAAGGTGTTGGTAGTATATCATAAACACTCCCACATGATATACATAATCACTATGTACCACTTAAATACCCCATCCATCAGACTATCCATCAACAAAATAAATCCGCATGCATATATGAAAACCCGCACAAATATAGGTACCCGTGACCAAGCCCTCATCACCGAACTAATAAAAACCCCGATCCTTGGGTAATCAAGTACCTACAAAAGATTCATCACATTTATACAAATCAATTATAGAAAAAAGACGTATTCCACTCAGTGTTATATTCATCACCTATTCAAACTTAAGCTATATATCTCGTTAACTAAAAATATTAACTAGTCGTGAGATAATCCGAAACTTTTTTGGATCTTTCTCCCTCTTAGTGCGTTAATTACCATACATTCACACTTAAGTTTTCTTTTTTAGTTCCCATTAACAATAAAGAATAATCAACTGTGAGATAAACATAAACTCTTGGGATCTTTCTCCCTCCTAGTGTTTTAATTATCATACGTTCACATTTAAGCTAACTTTCATTTATTCTCGTTAACTAAAAAGATTAACTAGTTGTGAGATAATCCAAAAATTGCGGAGCTTTATCCTTTTGAGTGTCTTAATTATAATATATTCACACTAAATATATATTTTATTAGTAGTAATTAACTAAGAAAATCAATCAATCGTGAGACAATCATAAGATCCTAGAGGTTTCATCCTCTCCGTTTTTTTAATTATCATATGTTCATACATAAGATATCTTTTGCTAGTTTTCGTTTACTGAAAAGATTAAACTAGATGAGAGATAATCCTAAACACTCTGAATATTTCTCCCTCTTAGTTTATTAATTATTATACTGTGGTCATCTTGGATATATCCCCTCGCGGCGCGGTGGGAGAGGATCCCTCTAGGTCTCGCGCGTCTCTCTAGGGAGCGCTTCGGTCGGCGTCGGTGAATGAGGTGAAAAATGTAGAGAGATAGAGTCCCCAGTCTATTTTACTCAAAACAGACAAAAGAAAAGGGAGCCAACCCGAAGGACAACATCCAAAGACATACTGATACATATGAAACAAAAATGATTCAAAAAGGGTCCAGAGGCTAAGTTACGAAATGGGAAGGTGTTAGGCACCCATTCCGCCCTTACGGTCTCTCATGGGTTGTTGCTATTTCCTTTATTTCCCGGATATATGTGCATGTGTATACATAGTGGAGATAGGGATCATCGACTTGTATCATGGAAGAGATAAAGCAAGTCATCCATAGGAATGTTCCTAAAAGTAATATTAGAAAATAGGATTTATGCAAGTATCCTAGCGGCGATCATTATAGGGGAATGATAACACATGTTGAATTATACGCCTTTGAGAACAAATATATATATATATATATATATATATATAGAATTTGAGAGAATTAAGTTTAAAGAATATAGAAAAATAGGAAAAGAATAGAAAAAGGACTAGAGTCTCGGGTTTTACCCCGAGACGCCTATAGAGGCATCAAAGTCCACGTAGTTCGTATGAAAACTAGGGGTGGGATTTATCCCATAAATACAAACAAGGACTTCTCTTGTATGTGTGTGTGTGTGTGTAAAAGTGTGAGAAAAGTGAGTGAATTCCCGTTTGGAATTTATGAGTAAATCCTCTTTTTTCTTTTCTTTTTTGGGTTTTATTTATATGAAAGTAAGATATTTGCTATAATACTAGATGAAAAGTATATTAGGATATGTGAGATAAGAGAATAAAAGTACTAAGTAACAAAACAAACTAATGCGAATTTAGGGGAATTTTAAGAGAGAGTTGAGAAAATTGGACCTTCTTGAAGATCTTGAGCTTGATCTTGGATGTTGGAGAAAAGCCCTTGCACTTGGATGATGATGGAGAGTACTTAATTCACAAAGTTTGGTGAAAAAGGTGATGAAAGGTGAAGGTTGAAAAGGGATTTGGATGTGGAAATCACGCTGAATTCGATAGGGGTTTTCTAAGCTTGCTGAGAATGATGGATCTCTGATTCTTCCCTTTTTTGGAATGAGGTTAGGACCTCCTTTTTATAGTCCCACTGCATTGTCGATAGGCATATCCCTGGTCCTTCCAATCGGTATGTGTGTTTAGGCACACTGCCGATAGGCAGGGCTTGGAATCTATCGTTTGGCAGTGTTTTTCAGGTTCCTTCAGAAAATTTGTTCTAGAGCAAGAACTGTTGATCCGAATCGTGCATGGGGTGAACCTTTGGAAAGGTATTTTAGAGATCTTCGAAATTACTTTGGACTGCTCCTGGGTTTGGGAGTTGACTTTAGGTTAAATATGGCTCGAAAGCGTTCATCGGTCTTTTGGATGAGGAAACTTCGGACGCAAAGGGATCGTTCGTTCGCATGGTAAGTTAGAATCATGCATGGGGCAGACCGTTATAAATGTTAGGAGATATACTTCGATATTACAAATAGTTTGACCTGGTTCGGGGAGTTGACTTTGGTCAACCGTGACCTGGAAGCGTTCGGTGACCTTTCGGAGTAAAATAGATCATTTTTCCGTACTGTAAGTCAGAATTGTGCACGCGGAAGACTGTTGGAAAGGGGTTTCAGTGACCTTTGAATATTCATTCTGCCTTAGTTGACTTGAAGAGTTGACTTTGATCAAACAAATCCTGGGAGCGTCCGGTGACCTCCTGATCGAGTTTCGAGGGAAAATGAGTCATTTGTCCGTACCGTAAGTAAGAATTGTCTATGGGATGGACTGTTGGAAAGGGGATTTAGTTCCCTTCAAAGATTCATTCAGTCTCGGTCGAGCTGAAGAGTTTGACTTTGTTCAAACAAAGCCTGGGAGTGCCCGATGGCCTTTAGGTTAGTACCGAGGGTATGACTTGGGTTTGTAATGATGAAGGGAGGTGCTAGGAACCTTAGGAGAGGTTATGGGGTATTAGAATGGGGTGTTTACAGAGCCCCTCAATGGGTGAGTTTGTAACAAATGATAGCCGTTGACTAGACACCACATGATGCCTTTGAAAGAAGATGACCAAAGGGTCGAGGTCGATTCTGAGGACCTAAGGATTAGGGTGAATAATTTTGTGGGCCGAAGCCAGTTCTGATGGCTTGAAGATGAGGATGACCGATTCTGCGGGTCGAAGCCAATTATGAGGGCTTTAAGAGGCATGCTGGGGATGGTCTTAATGGAAATATTTAGATCAATTCCGAGGACTTACAGTAATGACGGGGGTGACCAGTTCTGCGGGTCGAAGCCAATTCTGAGGGCTTAGGTTGTGATGACCGATTCTGCATCCCGAAGCCAATTCTGAGTGCTTGAAGTTAAGGGTGACCAATTATGTGGGTAAAAGCCAATTCTGCGGGCTTAAGTTGAGGTGACAAATTCTGCGGGTCGAAGCCAATTCTGCGGGCTTTAGGTGAGGTGACCAATTCTGCGAGCTTAAGTTGAGATGACCAATTTTGTGGGTCGAAGCCAATTTTGCGGCCTTAAGTTGAGGTGACCAATTTTTCATGTCGAAGCCAATTCTGCGGGGTTAAGTTGAGATGACCAATTCTGCAGGTCGAAGCTAATTCTGGGGCTTAAGGTGAGGTGACCAATTCTGCGGGCTTAAGATGAGATGACCAATTCTGTGGGTCGAATCCAATTTTACGGGCTTAAGTTGAGATGAGCAATTTTGCGGGTCGAAGCCAATTATGCGGGCTTAAGGTGAGATGACCAATTCTGCGGGTCGAACCCAATTCTGCGGGTCGAGGCCAATTCTGTGGGCTTATATTGAGATGACCAATTTTTTAGGTCGAACCCAATTCTGCGGGCTTAAGGTGAGATGAAAAATTCTGCGGGTCGAAGCGTATTGTGTGGGTTTAAGGTGAGGTGACCAATTCTACGAGTCGAAGCCAATTCTGCGGGATTAAGGTGAGCTGACCAATTCTTCAAGTCGAATCCAATTCTGCTGGATTGAGGTGAGGTGACCAATTCTGCGGGTAGAAGCCAATTTTGTGAGCTTAAGGTGAGGTGCCAATTCTGTGGGTCGAAACCAATTCTGCGGGCTTAAGGTGAGGTGACCAATTCTATGGGTCGAAGCCAATTCTGCGGGCTTAAGGTGAGATGACCAATTATGCGGGTCAAAGCCAATTCTGCGGCTTAAGGTGACAATCCAAGACTGAGGTCAATTATGACCTAAGAGAGGTGATGACTGAGGATCAAGGTCACTTCTGACCTAAGAGAGGTGACGATCCAAGATCGAGGTCAATTCTGACCTAACTAAGGTGACGATCCAAGACCGAGATCAATTCTGACCTAAGAGAGGTGACGATCGAGGACCGAGGTCAATTATGATTTAACTAAGGTGACGATCCAAGATCGAGGTAAACTCTAACCTAACTAAGGTGACGATCCGAGACCGAGGTCAATTCTGACCAAAGAGAGGTGACGACCGAGGACCGAGGTCAATTTTGACCTAAGAGAGGCGATGACCAAGGACCGAGGATAATTCTAACCTAACTAAGGTGATGATCCAAGATCGAGGTCAATTCTGACCTAAAAGAGGTGACGACCGAGGACCGAGGTCAATTCTGACCTAACTAAGGTGACGATCTATGACCGAGGGAAATTATAACCTAAGAGAGGTGATGACCTAGGACCGAGGTCAATTCTGACCTAATTAAGGTGACGATTCAAGATCGAGGTCAATTTTAACCTAACTAAGGTGATGACTGAGGACCGAGGTCAATTCTGACCTAACTAAGGTGACGATCCAAGACCGAGGTCAATTCTGACCTAAGGGAGGTGACGACCGAGTACCGAGGTCAATTTTGACCTAACTAAGGTGATGATCCAAGACCGAGGTCAATTCTGACCTAAGAGAGGTGTGTATTTCCTTCAAGAAAATCAGGGATTTTGCTAGGGGATAAAGATTGGATTTTGGGTTCCTCTAAGGAATAGCGAATGAGCTGGAGAAAATTTAGAGTGTCCTTTGGAGACATTGATGGTGAGAATGATTCTCTGGAATTTCGTCGGGGAAATTACCTCATGATTTTATTTTGTGCTGGGGAGCCGATTGCTTGGGAAATCCTTCTCTCCTTTGGAGGCTATACATGGGGAACAACCAATTTGATGCCAGAGAAGTGATTAGGTGGTCTAGGGTTTGGACGTATTTATCGGGGAAATTTGAGACCTTTGGGAAATAGGATATGATCCTGAAGTTTTGGATATTTTGGAGGACCTCTAGGGACGTCGCCGGGGAGAGATTCGCTTGGCTTTTGAGAGTTCCACTGGGGAAATAGGGGTTCCATTTAGAGGAGTGTGAAATTTTCTTGGTGAAAATGTTATAAATCCTTCCCAGGATTTTTAAGAATTTTTGAGGATTTTTCAGAGTTTTTTGGGAATTTTTATACAAAAATTTAAGGGGGTGCCGATCGGCATGGTGTGGAGGGTGCCATTCGGTAGTGGCACATACTTTTGGGTTTCCTCTAGAAGTTAAAAGGTCAGTGACGATCGGTAGATGGGGGGTCAATGTCGATCGACATGACTCTTGGCATCCTATATAAAGGGGGCGAATTCCCCTTGGCTTCTTTCTTTCTGCGATTTCCTTCTGCGAATCTTTCTAGCAATCTGATCTCTAAAAAATGGCCTCTTTTGTGAGAACTTTAGTACACCTGGAATGGTTGGCTGTTAATAATTGGTTGAATGTGGATTGGAGGGCTAGGGTGCCTCTTGCCTTGGGGAGCGAGAATTTGTTTGATGCATTCGAGTCGGTTGCGGATGAGCGGACCTTGTTGCGGGAGCCGTCACATCATTGTTCTTCGAGGGTAGTGAACCCTGGTGGTTTTGTAAGTAAAATGACTTTTGGCATTCTCTTTTTTTTTTGTTTTCCTTTTTTCTTGGATTCTGACAAGGTTTTTCTCTTTTGGCAGTCTGATGTTTCTCTGTCGAATATGCGTGCCCGCGGGACGACGGGGCTTAAGGATGTCTGGGAGCATCTTCCACCTATGGTGCGTTGGATGGTATCCTCAATAGGCTTTGGGAGGTTGTCATCTGTGCTGGATGAGATGCCTCGTTCGACGATGATTTTATGCGCTCCGGGGGAGAGGTGGTGGGACACTACCCACACCTTTCATTTTGGCTTTGGGGAGATAACTATAACTCCCATGGATGTGCAGTAGCTACAATCGCTGGATTCCGATGGGGAGCAGATAGAGGTGGATCGCTCTTTATGGGTTAGGCCTGAGGCGGTGAACGCGGTGCTTGGTGATGTGGAGAGAATAGTGTCTAGGGACTCCATTCGCCTGTCGCTACTGAAAGATGTTTTATTGGGCAGAGTGATCGATGTGGAGGATGGGATGCAGGTGAGGAAGATAGCCCGGTTATTCATTTTTCTTGTATTGGGGGGATTTCTTGTGGTGTCTAGCGGCGACGTTGTCCACTTATGGTTTTTACCATATCTGAGGATGTTTTCGAACATCCCTTTCTATGATTGGGGGATCCTGATTTTGGCTACCCTTTATTTTTCCTTGGATGCATTCTGTCGTTGCTGTCGGTAGTCTTTCACTAGAGCTATGTATCTTCTTAAGGTATTCTTTAATTTTGTACATTTTCCTTTCATACATTCATATTTTCCTTATGCATCTCTCTTTTAATTCCAAAATCTTATCTTTGGCAGACGTGGTTCTATGAGGTGATCGGGTGTAATACCCAGCTGATTGCTTTGAAGGACGAGACTGTTGGGGATTTTTACCGGTTGCATCAATGGCGTAAGGCCAATCGACAGTCAAGGAAGTCTCTCTCTTTTGATGCGGTGCGTCGGGTATTGAATGGCCTGACCAGTAATAGGGTAAGACGTCTTTCTTCTTCCATCTAAGCACTTTGTGTGCTCTAATTATGCATTGACTTTTACCGGCTGGGGATTTTTTAGGTGACCTTTTACCCTTAGGGGACGATTGTTCAGGACACGGGGTTGACTGGAGTAAATGCGCAGATGAGGCATTTGTTGGCTCATGTGTTTGGCAATACTTGGTATCTTTGGGAGAGGGTGGTCTAATAGATTGCTGAGGGAGAGGTGGTGGTGCCACCTGTGAAGCCCCCTATGTCTATGAGGCGAGAACGACTGCTGCCAGAGGATGTGAGGATCACAGTAATGATTGGCGAGTCCTACCTGATGTATACCGATACAGCTGTGCCGTATGATTATATGGACTTTGTGACGAGCTTCATGATGGCACCCGACATATATGATGCATTGCCCTTCCATCTTACGGGTTTGAGTCGGCAAGTGGGGTCCTCCCATGGTAGTCGCAGTCCGTCGACATCTGAGGCGACTTCGGAGGTCCTTTTTGTGTGGCTGCATACTCCTTCATACAATATCCGGCAGGTAGATGGAGGGATGGTGCCTATGTTGCATCATCCTTATACGATGGACCCGGAGGAGTTGGGCTTGACAGAGGAGGTTCTTCGTCCTACGGTATATCTTTTATGTTCTTTTCTTTTCCTTCCTTTTGGTTTCTTTTGATCTTTTCTGTTTGATACTGATTCTGCCTTTTCTTGCAGCACATCCGGGTGTCCATCACTTGGCTAAGGGATATTAGAGGCTGGATATCTTCGGCGACTGCCCATATTTGGGATGCAGTTATTGTTCCTTCTTGCTTGTGAAAAACTTTCACTAAAGCCGTTTATTACAAGATTAAACTATTTAAGTAACTCCGAACTATTTTTTCAAGAAACTCTTTTCTAGACATCAAATCAGTTTAATCACAAGATGTGTTTAAAAAATATTCACGAGATCTGTTCAAGATTTGTTAACTAGTTTTGAAAAACAAAACTAAAATAGTTTTAAATCATCACACTAAACAGAAAGGGATGAGGAGATGTAGAAAGATTAAGTACAAGATATTTGTAACATGGTAAAACCTCAAGCAACTGAGGAAACATCCATGACTCCCTCTACGGAGTAAAAAGAAAAATCCACTAAAACAAATATAACAGTTACAAACTATATCACACACATGCACACAAATTAGACCTATACAAGTTTAAGAATGTACCCACTGGTGTCCTTATAACTTTTCTGCAGTTCTGATTTTTGATGTTGTTCTCCCAGTTTGTTAACTTCACTTTGTTCTAGTCTTTACATCGAATCTTGTACCGATATCTTATTACCAACACATGGATGCACACACTCACGCTTATGATGGTAGTTTGTAAGTGTTTATGATGGTGATCTAACACATGCATGCACACACTCACGCTTATTTTTACAAACAGTCCTAGAAAATTATAAATCAGATCTATATGCTGTGATTTTCAGTTTCTCTTTTCTTAGGAAACTTTGAACCTTATTTAACCTTTAAGATTAACCCATAATCGACGGCTATCTTGCTCAGAAGACGTATCAAGATCTTAATCAATCTTAGGGTTTTGAAAATATTTTTGAGATTGAAAATCACCAAGTGCGATTCTAACTAGGTCAAAGGTCTTGTTTCAAAAGCACTAGAAACATAAAATATTATTGTTGATTTTGAATATGAAAACATTTATAGAAAAGAATCAATAATAGATTTCTCAAGATGAGAAACTATAAATGCAGATCTAGGTGTGATGTAACATAAAATACTCAGATCTAAAATTTCTATGAAACAGAAACGCAGATCTAGCTTAATGCTTAAGTTGGAAACAAGATCTTAACACAAAGAGGTTAGAGCACGAAACAACTTAACAAACCAACTCTCAAACACTCAAGGTTGTGTTTGGTATATAACTAGTTTTGAAAGAGGTTAGAGTTTGAAAGGGGTTTTGGATGATTTAGGGTTAGGGTTTCTAACTTTCTCTCTCTCTGGTTTCTCTCTCTTTTCTCTTTTCTCTCTCTTCTCTTTTCTCTCCCTAGAAATGACGACGTGGCAAAATATTCTAAATATATGAGAGTAAGACTCCTTATGTAGGGGGTTGAGAAGGTTCGAGAACGAGGTTCAAAATCAAGGGCTACGATTTAGTCTTTAGTTGTTGACTTTGATCCAATGATATAAAAGAAGCGGTGGATTAAAACGCATTTGATTGGTTAAGAGGGGTTCACAAGGATTAAGACAGAATGCATGCAGATCGTTGATTAAAAAAATCCCAATGGGAGGAAATGAGCAAGGCTTATGTCTCACAGAAGAAACACAAAACGGACCGATATTTGGCTGACGGTGTAAGGCTGAGATTAATGCTGAAACGCGTGTTTTGAAAATAAATACACAAACACCTTGAAGTCCTTAGCACTTTCGGTTTCTACCCTAGTGAACTTCCAGAGATAAAATTACCAATTCAAAATTGCAAATTGACCCCAAAAATTTTAATTCCATTTTGAAATTAGAGAAAAAATGTTTAAAAAAAATTAAAAATTCCTAAAAAATTAATAAACTTCAAATTAAGGGAAATTAATATACTCAATACACTCATAACCAATTATATGAAATATGCAATGTATGAATGCAATACTAATGTGTGTGAGTGTTGGTAAATATACCTTAGATCAAGAAGAATCAAATGTAGAGAAGGTTTGAGTCTCTTTGGTTTCTAGGATGGGACTCAATTTTGTTTCTATTTCCAAACTAGATGAGCACTTATACAATATAGACTCAAGTCAGTCAAGAATATGTAGTGCTTCAATCTCCCCCTTTGGAAATATGATACAAAATCTCCTTTGAGTCAACTTGGACTCGTAGCGAAAAAAAAGAAAAGGAAAAACCTATTCCTATACAAAAATTCTATCTACCCATTTCCTAGAACAAAAAATTACATAACTCAACTAAATACAATTCAATACCCTATTACAACTTTGAACATAGCAGAGAATAACTGTGAAAAACAGTACAAAATCCTGCAAATAATAACTAAGATCAAGCTCTTTAGAATATGTACAAAAGAAATGAATTCTTATAGGACTCAAATTTCTCCCCCATATTGTCTTAAATGGACAAAGGGAAAAATTATGTAAATCCAAGAAATTATTCAGCACACACCATTCCAATTGATTTACGCAAGGCAGTAAACCAATTATAATCCAAAGGTTTGGTAAACATATCTGCGAGTTGCAAATCAGTAGGAAGATAATTGATTTCTAATTCCTTAGTCTCAACTAATTCGCGGATAAAGTGATGCCTTATTTTTATGTGTTTTGTTCGCGAGTGTTGAACAGGATTTTTAGATATATTGATCTCTCTTTGATTATCACAATAGAGATGTAATTGTTCCTCTTTAATACCATAATCACTTAGCATTTACTTAAGCCAAAGTAATTGAGCACTGCAACTGCCAGCGGCTATGTATTCAGATTCAGCAGTGGACAAAGAAGTGCAGTTTTGTTTCTTACTACTCCAACCTACCAAATTATTACCAATATAATAACATGCGCCTGATGTGATCTTTCTATCGTCAGTACACCACCAATCAGCATCGGTGTATCCTATTATAGTGCTAGGAGTATCATTAGTGTACCAAAGTCCTAAATTTAGAGTGCCTTTAATATACTTGATAATTATTTTAACACAAGTTAAATGACTCTCTTTAGGATTGTTCTGGTAATGAGCACAAACACAAACAGCGTACATTATATCAGGACGCGAGGCAGTAAGATATAGTAAGGTTCCAATCATACTACGATAAAGGGTTAGATTTATGGATTCCCCAGTTTTATCTTTAGACAGTTTGACCGTAGTACTCATGGGAGTTTTAGCATCTTTTGCACTCTCAAGGCTGAATTTTTTAATAATCTCTAATGCATATTTTGATTGCGAGACAAATAATCCTTCTGAATTTTGTTTGACTTGAAGACCTGAGAAAAATATCAACTCCCCCATAAGAGACATTTGAAATTCTTTATGCATAATTTCAGAAAAGGATTTAACTTCTGAAGGGGAAGTTGATCCAAAGATGATATCTTCTACGTAAACTTGAGCTATAATGATATGTTTGTCAAAATGTTTGACAAAAAGGGTTTGATCATTTCCACCTCCCTTAAAACCTTTGTCTAAGAGAAAGTTGGAAACGCGCTCATACCAGGATCTTGACACTTGTTTTAGGCCATACAAAGCCTTCTTAAGACGAAAAACATGATTTGGAAATTTAGGGTCCATGAACCCTTTTGGTTGTTCTACATAGGTCTCCTCAGTCAAAAATCCATTAAGGAATGCAGATTTGACATCCATTTGGTAAAGCGTAAAATGTAAATATCAAGTTATGGAAAAGAGAAGACGAACAAATTCTAATCGAGTGAGGGGAGTAAAAGTCTCGTTAAAATCTATTCCCTCTATTTGAGAGTATCCTTGAGGAACTAATTTGGCTTTGTTTCTAATGACTATCCCACTTTCATCAGATTTATTTTTAAATATCCAATGTGTGCTAATAACTTTTTTATGATCAGGCCTAGGTACAAGATACCAAACATCATGAATGACAAATTAAAGAAGTTCATCCTGCATTGCAGAAATCCAATGAGGATCATTCAATGCGTCATTAACATTCTTTGATTCCACAAGGGAAACAAAACATGCATAATGAGCATAGTTTCTTAATTGAGATCTTGTACGCACAGGTTCATGGGATTACCAACAATGTTGTCTATGGGATGGTCTTTAGCAACCTGATTAGGTACTTCAAGTGTCTCAATTGGTAAAGAATCATCTATTTCTAGTGAGTCATTTTCTAAAATATTTTCAGATTCTACCACAATAGTTAGTTCTCCAGTCTTACTCTCTACAGTAGTGTCACTTACAATTACGTTTATGGATTCCAGTATGTCCTTAGTGCGAAGGTTATAAACACGATAAGCTCTACTGTTAGGAGAATATCCTAGAAAGATGGCTTTATCTCCTCGAGTCTCAAATTTGGATAAGTGTTCTCTGTCTTTCCAGACATAACACGTACTGCCAAAAATTCTAAGATACTTAAGATTGGGCTTCTTCCCATACCAAAGTTCGTAAGGAGTTTATTTAGAATTCTTTCTAAGATAGACCCTATTAATAATGTGACACGTAGTACGAATGGCTTCTACCCAAAAATACTTAGGTAAAATCTTGGCGTGAATCATAACACGTGCCATCTCTTGAAGGGTACGATTCTTTCTCTCAGCTATACCGTTCTGTTAAGGAGTCTTAGGAGCACTAAATTCATGTTTGTAACCATTATAGTCACAATACTCTATAACACTTGTATCTAAGAACTCTCTACCTCTATCACTACGAATCCTATTTACCTTAGAGTCTTTCTCATTTTTAATTCGAAGTAAAATCTTCAAAAAGGTTTGAAATGTGTCAGACTTTTTTTTTAAGAAAGCTACCCAAGTAAATCTGGTGAAGTCGTCAGCCATAACAAGAATATAACTGTGTCCACAGAGACTAACAGTTCAAGAAGGACCCATAAGGTCCATATGGATGAGCGAGGTAAGAATGTCTTTGACTTTCTTACGACGGGCCTTAACATTTTTTCCTTCTTGACAAGAACCACAAACAATGTTAGAAATAGGTTTGATCTTAGGTATCCCTCTAACTATTTCTTGAGACGACAGTCTACTAAGATTTTCGTAATTTATGCGACCCATATGATTATGCCATATCTCATTGTCATCCATTTTGGTAATGTTACAGACCTCAGCACTATTTTGAACAGTATAACAATTGTCCGGAGTCTTGAGTCCTGTAATTTGCACTCACCTTTTTCATTTAAAATTTTACAATTATTCTTTGAAAAGGTGACAATATGATTTGAGTCACAAAATTGTGAGATACTGAGTAGGTTTACCTTGAGACCTTTTACTAGAAGAACATTTTCAAGTAAACGTAATCCTTCTTCTTGGAGTGTTCCTTTACCAATGATTTGAGATGATACACCATCACCAAAAATAACTTTTCCTCTCGCAAAGCTGGTTTTGTTTAAAAGTTTGGTATCATCCCCAGTCATGTGTTTTGAACATCCAGAGTCTAAATACCAACCAGATGGAGCGTGTTTAGCTTTTAAAGCAGTAATAACAATATTAAACTTCATTTGTGGTAATAGCTCATCTTTTCTAACCCAAACAACTCTTGTTTTTATTTTACGATTATTTTCTCTTAATTGATAAAATTTGCGAGCATTAGATTTTTGTTGAAAAATGTTTTGCGCATGAGGCTGAATTTTATGGAAAGTGAGAGAATTTGGTTTAGAAAAGTGTTTAGGAATCCTTCTTGGAAATGATCTTTTAGGTTTGGTCTTTCTCTCTCTATAGTTAGTGTTTTTGTCTGGTTGTCTAGGAAGAACATAATTGTTACGGCTTCTCCTAGAATAGTTAAAGTTTTGAGACACAAGAGAATTAAAGACAGGGTTGACTATACATCTAGAGTAGCAACCTTCAAAGGAATGACTATATAGATCAAAGTAAGAGAAATATAGATTGATCAAAGATGGTATCTCCTTAGGAAAGTCTCTAAACATAGGCTTGATGAGATTTTAAGGTTGAACCTTATTCCTAGGGTAGTTTGAAATACCGAATCACTCTTCCTAATAGGGGGTAGACCTGTTTAGTCTTAGGTGGACTTTCACACTTAGAGTAACTTGATTCACCAATATCAAAATTAGATTGGTTTTTGTCAAACTCATTTTTCAGAGAATGAAAGTCTGGACAAGTTTCTATAGGTCTTTTGCCTCCTGAAACAAACTTAATTGGTTCAAAAACTTTAGTTTGAGTCTTTAAATTGGGGAAAAATCCTATTCCAATTCGATCATCAGAATTGGTTTTGGAATCAGCAACGAATCCATCAATACTGTTTGAGTTATTTTCAAAATTAGCAAATTTTTTGAAAACCGTTGCTATCTTTTCTTTAGATTGTTCCAATTCTAATAATGTCCCTTTATATTTTTTGTACAGGGTTTCATTTTCTTCGATCAAATTCTTCAATTTTTGATCAAAAGTTTTAACTTCATTTTCATGAGTTAGCCATTGGGTAGTATACTCTTCAACGTTATGTTAAACCATCAGACTTAGGTCTTCTAATTTCTTAGTGATATCTTTCACTATCTTTTCTAGTCTAGTGCTTTTCTTAAGTGTTTTTGCATAAAGTGTGTGAATGTCAGGGAGGTCTTCAGTGTCTGAGTCACTAAGTGCAGTGTGTGAAGTGACCCCTAAGGATTCATTTCTTGAACTCACGCACCCATTGACATCGTCATTATCGCATTAGCTTTGACTCACACACCCCGTTGAAGAACTAATAATATTCTCAGAAAGTAAAGCATCTAAACCAGTAGCAGCATGATTCACAACAGCAGGAGTAGAGTTACTATCATCAATATCATACATAGCCATATCATCATTGTATATAATCTTAGCAAAGAAGTACATGCAAGGATCAAAATAATCAGAAGATTCAGGTTCCTCATTCTCAGAATCACTTGAATCATCCCATGTTTTGCAAATGTTGGCCCTAGTATGTTTATTAGTTGTATTCGGTTTCACTCTATAGTTTTGTGCTATGTGTCCTAGTTTTCCACATCTAAAACACACAATGTTTTTGAAGTTTTTGTTGGGTCTCATGTCCTTGTGATGTTTGTCTTGACCTTTCTCATGAGGTTTATAGTTAGAGTGACTTGGATAATTTGGCTTGCCTTGTCTGTTTGCCAATTTATTTCTAAATTTGATGATTTTCTTAAATTATTTTGGCATCAAGGCAATTTGATTATCCAAACTATCTATATCACATTCCTCATCAGAATCATCAGTGGAAATAGTAAATTCAGGTTTCAACAACTTAGAGGAAAAACTCAAGTTGGAACTAGTCTATTTCCTATGGGACTGGGTCATTTGTTTCTTAAATTCTAATTCCATTTCCATAGTTCAAAGTTTACTACTCACTAATTTAGGAGTGAGATTTTGATCACACATTTCCTCAATAACATATCTTTTATTATCAAATTTTTGTGGTAATGACCTTAGAATTTTAGATACAATTTCATGTCTATCATAAGCTATCCCATTAGAATGCAGTTTGGTCACAATGTCAGTTAATTTCATGTAGAAGTCATCAAAGGTTTCAGAATCTGACATAATTAGGTAATTATACTGCTGAACAAGCATTTGAGTTTTAGCAACCTTAACTCTAGTGTCACCTTCATGTGCAGTGATCAGTATATCCCAAGCTTCCTTACAAGTGGCACAAGATGAGATCCTTTTGAACTCATGTTCATTTATGGACATGAAGATGGCATTCTTGCCTTTGTTATTGTTTCGAGAAGTCTGTTTCTCTTCTTGTGTAAACTCACTTAATGCTTTCCTAACCATCTCATTACTTCCTTTAGTGGATTGTTTAGTAGGATAAGTGTAACAATTTTCAACAATATCCTAGGCATCATCTCCCAAGGTTCCTTGTATGAAATAAACCATTCTTACCTTCCAGTAAGCAAAGTAATTTCCATCAAAGAATGGGGGTATGGTCAAGTTACCAAATCTTTCATTTTTCTCATCCATTGTTTTCATTTTAAGAAAATAATTTCAGAAACACAAGATCTTTTAAAAATATTTCCAAAGATCTCATACCAATTGAAAAACTTTTACTAAAGCCGTTTAATACAAGATTAAACTATTTAAGTAACTCCGAACTATTTTTTGAAGAAACTTTTTTCTAGAAATCAAATCAGCTTAATCACAAGATGTGTTTAAAAATATGCACAAGATCTGTTCAAGATTTGTTAACTAGTTTTGAAAAACAAAACTAAAATAGTTTTAAAGCAGCACACTAAACAGAAAGGGATGAGGAGATGTATAAGGATTAAATGAAAGATATTTTTAACATAGTAAAACCTCAACCAACTGAGGAAACATCCACGACTCCCTCTACGCAGTAAAAAGAAAAATCCACTAAAACAAATATAACAGTTACAAACTATATGACAGACATGCACACAAATCAAACCTATACAAGTTTAGGAATGTACCCACTGGTGTCCTTATAACTTTTCTGCAGTTTTGATTGTTGATGTCGTTCTCCCAGTTTGCAAACTTCACTTTGTTCCAGTCTTTACGTCGACTCTTGTATCAAGATCTTATTACCAACACTTTCAGTGTTGGAGTGTGTAAGTGTTTGTGTTGATGATCTAACACATGCATGCACACACTCACGCTTATTTTTACAAACAGTCCTAGCAAATTACAAATCAGATCTATATGCTGTGATTTTTAGTTTCTCTATTCTTACGAAACTTTAAACCTTATTTGACCTTTAAGATTAACCCAGAATCCATGGCTATCTTGCTCAGAAGACGTATCAAGATCTTAATCAATCTTAGGGTTTTGAAAATAATTTGAGATTGAAAATCACCAAGTGCGATTCCAACTAGGTCAAAGGTCTTATTTCAAAAGAACTAGAAACAGAAAATATTATTGTTGATTTTGAGTATGAAATCATTTACAGAAAAGAATCAACAATAGATTTCTCAAGATGAGAAACTATAAATGCATATCTAGGTGTGATGTAACATAAAATACTCAGATCTAAAATTTCTATGAAACAGAAATGCAGATCTAGCTTAATGCTTAAGTTGGAAACAAGATCTTAACACAAAGAGGTTACAGCACGAATAACTTAACAAACCAACTCTCAAACACTCAAGGTTGTGTTTATTATATAACTAGTTTTGAAAGAGGTTAGGGTTTGAAAGGTGTTTTGGATAATTTAGGGTTAGGGTTTCTAACTCTGTCTCTCTCTCTGGTTTCTCTCTCTTTACTCTCTTCTCTCTCCTCTCTTCTCTCTCAAGAAATGACGAAGTGGAAAAAGCTTCTAAATGGCTGAGAGTAAGGCTCCTTATAAAGGGGGCTGAGAAGGCTCGAGAACGAGGTTCAAAATCAAGGGCTACGATTTAGTCTTTAGCTGTTGACTTTGATCAAACAATATAAGAGAAGCGGTGGATTAAAACGCATTTGATTGGCTTAAGTGGGGTTCACATGGATTAAGCCAGAACGCATGCAGATCGTTGATTAAAACAATCCAAGGGCAAGAAATGAGCAAGACTTATGTCTCACAGAAAAAACACAAATTGGACCGATATCTGGCTGACAGGTTTAAGGCTGAGATTAATGCTGAAACGCGTGTTTTGAAAATAATTACAAAAACATCTTGAAGTCTTTAGCGCTTTCGATTTCTACCCTAGTGAACTTCCAGAGATAAAATTACCAATTCAAAATTGAAGATTGACCCCAAAATTTTTAATTTCATTTTTAAATTAGAAAAAAATGTTTAAAAAAACATAAAAATTCCCAAAAAATTATTAAAATTCAAATTAAGGGAAATTAATATACTCAATACACTCATAACCAATTATATGCAATATGCACTGTATGAATGCAATACTAATGTGTGTGAGTATTGGTAAATATACCTTAGATCAAGAGGAATAAAATGTTGATAAGGTTTGAGGCTCTTTGGTTTCTAGGATGGGACTCAATTTTGTTTTTATTTCCAAACTAGATGAGCACTTAAACAATATAAACTCAAGTGAGTCAAGAGTATACGGTGCTTCTGCTTGGTGTTGTTTACCTCATTCGAGGAGGAATCTGGTTCAGGTAGCGGTGGTTCATCATCTCGTCGTCGGGGAAAGAGAGCATGTCGCAGGGGTGGAAGCTCTTAGGAGAGAGAGGTGAAGATTAGTTGATAGAGAGAGGGAGAATGTGTGTTCGGTCTGAGTCTCCTTGTTTTTGCTTTTCTTTATTTTCTTGCAAAAATGATGTAACACATAAACATATCTATGCAATGCAATGAAGTTTTTTTATTATCTTCTGTTAGTGATGAATGAATGCATGCACATGCGCTTTTTACTTTGCTGTTGAGACCGTAAAAAGAAATATTTTTGGGATTTTGAAAGAAATTTTTATTCAAAATGAGAATTTATATAAAGATGAAATGGGGATTTTTGAAATTCTGTTGAGAATATCAATTTATTCTGAGTTATCTGAATTTTGATAAAAATGGAAAAAGGGAAATTTCCAAAAGTAGGGGGTTGACGATCGGCAAGGGTAGTCTAGTCCCATCAATTTCAATGCTTTGATTAGTACCCTCTTCAGCCTTTGGTACGTTATGGGTCAGGATTTCTTCTGATTTCTGCAGGGGTTATGTCTTTTGTGGGGGTTTTCAAGTATAAAAGAGGGGTAAGAGTGGAGTGTTTTCCTCACACCTTCACATCTTAACTTTCTTATTTTGTGAGATGGCTCTCCCTAGTAGTGTTGAGTTTTCCAATTACCTCCAGACTTTGGAGGAGATGTGCTCTTATAATGTCGACTACGATTCTTACAACATGTGTCGAGTTTCTTTATGGCGTAATTTCCCCATATAGTGGAACATACTGATGACAGCGGTACAATTTTGGTACCCTGAAGACCATATATTCTGCTTTGGCTTGGAAGAAGTCTTTCTAACTTATGAGGAATTTTCTTCCATGTTAGGGATAAATCCCGGCGTTGCTATGGCTTTGCCTGAGTTTTCCCATTCTCCCCGGGAGTTGTTGGCTGGACTTCTTTATATTTCACGCTCGGCGGCCAGATCACTAGTGACTGGAGGTATGATTTCTCTTCTGATGGTGTTGCAGTCTGTGTATTTGTAGGAGGTTGGTGATGCTGGATATACCGGAGCTGTCATTCTAGGCTTGGTTTCAAAATTGCTACTGGTGACTAGGGAGCTGGTGGTGGACCCACAACTTGCAGCTATTACTTCATGGATGTCCTACCATCACAATCCTGCGGCGATGATACTGGCGGATACTTTGAATGGCTTAGATGCTTGGCGAGAAGGTAATTCTAACATTATGAGGGGTAGCCCTGTGATGCTGTTCATGTGGTTGTCTGAACGATTCCGCCTAGTGTCTCCTCCGGAATATCCTTTGTCGGTTGTACCCAACTTCTTATCACGCCATTTCATCAGTGTTGATCTGGATATTGAGAGCTGGGAGAACTGGTTCATGGAGCATGGGGCTCTAAATATGTACTGGTCAGTACCTTGGTGGTGACAGCTGCTGCCTATTCTAGAACTGGGAGAATTCTCGTATGTCCAGTTTGTTGGTCTCAGACAGACCTCTTTTTATTTCCCTTGGAGGCTTCTGCGCCAATTTGGCTGGGGGAAGATTATGCCACCTCGGACACTAGACTTCTTTCCGATAGAAGATTTGACTGAGCATTTGCGTATGCGGCTTGGCTTTTTGTGGGAGAGTCGGCGTCCATCGACCCGTCCCTCTCAGTCTATTGGGAGAGTCTGGCACATCCCTGGGGATTATATGAAGTGGTTGTGAAGGAGAGTAGTTAGTAAGATATTGGAAGTGGAGACTGGACAAAGGTGGCTTTCCTTATCTAATACCATGGAGGGAGGGGTTGTGGTGTTTCTGAGGCTGGTTCGATCTTATCGGCCTATGGAGAGTCTTCGATATTCTATCCAGGCAGGGGAAGCTTGGGGACCTCAGGATGTAGATGATGATGATGGAGCAGGATCCTCTAGTAGCCGTGGGTAGGACTCTTGGGGAGTTTATTTTTTTAATGGGGAATAAATTAGGGAATTTATTTGGCTTTTTTAGGAAGGTAGGGGGAAGGGAGTAATCCGTTCCTTTTCTTATATATTTGCACTGCAATTTCTTATTATTGAAATAAACAAGTTTTTTATCATCTAGCTGTGCCTTTTGATGAATTCTGTATCGTAAATTATCTATACCGATCGCTAAGGCATGCATAATTCTTTTGTTCAAGTATATGTTAAAGTGAACTGTCATTTTCAGAGATGAGAAAAGAATAGTTTTTGTGAAAAAAAGGGGTCGTGCTCATGTAGGATGTATGAGATGCCTATGTACCTCTAGGGGTTTTAAAATTTTTTAATTTTTATGAGAATGGTTTTTGCAGAGGATCAGGCCCACGTAGTTCTAGGTAAAGGGAAATGAAGATAGTTTTTTTTAGAATAGAAGGGAGATGAGAAGAGTCATAGCCCGTCGAGATTTTGGACTAGAGGTATAACTTCTTGAGGTGGTCCAGATTGACTGGACGAGCCATCTCATCTCCGTCTAGATCGATGAGCATGGCGGCACCACCGGACAAGATTTTATTTACAACGTATGTCCCGCTCTAATTGGGCTTGAATTTCCCTCTGGGGTCCCAAATGGGCTCTACTATTTCTTTCAGGGCTAGATCCCATTCTCGGATGCCGCGATCCTTGACTCCCTTATTGAATGAACGCATTATTCGACGATGGTACCCTTGTATGTGATATAACGCCTTCAGTCTCTTTTCATCCAGGAGTGACAGCTCACCGAGGAGGCTTTGATGCCAATCTTCTTCGCTGACCTTGCTTTCAAGCATGAAGCGTAATGAGGATATTTATAGCTCCACAGGTAGGATCGCTTCCATTATGTAGACTAGAGAATAAGGGGTAGCCCCAGTAGAGGTTCGAATTGAGGTTCGGTAGCCCCAGAGGGCTTATGGGATTCGACTGTCCCAATCTCGAGAACTTTAGGTCATCTTACTCATGATGGCTTTGAGGTTCTTGTTGGTTGCTTCAACTGCACCATTGGTCTGAAGTCGGTAGGTAGAAGATTTGTGTCTCTGAATCCCTACTTGTTAACCACTTTTGTGACATCTTCCTCGAAATGCAACCCGTTATCTAACACTATTTCATGTGGGGCCCCATACCGACAGATGATGTTTTTCTTGATGAATTTGGCCACTTTCTTGGCATTCAGGATTTCGTATGACTCGGCTTTGACCCATTTGGTTAAGTAATCAATGGCAACCAGGATGAACTCATGTCCATTAGAGGCCGTATGTGTAACCTTTCCAATAATGTCGATGCCCCAGGGGTAGAACGACTAGGGAGAAGTCATGTTGTATAATTTTTATGGAGGCAAGTGTTGAAGGTTGGATAATTGTTGGCATTTGCGGCATCTCCGGACATAGGTGGTGCAATCCTAGATCATGGTGGTCCAGTAGTAGCCTTGTTAGACGATCTTCTTGGCAAGCATGTGACTATTCATGTGGGGTCTGTATTCCCCGTTGTGGATTCTCTGCATTACATCTTCAATGTTAGCCCCTGCGATGCAGTGTAGATGGGTTCCATCGAAGTTTCTCTTTAATAGTGCTTTATGACAAATGATGTACTAGGCGGCCAGTCTTCGGAGGGTTGCTCGTTCTTTCATATTGGAACCCTCGGGATACCTACCATGATTGAGGAGGTACTAGATATCATAATACCAACAGTTGGATAGCTCAAAATCTTCTATGGTGATGAGCTCAATAAGGTAGCAGTGGGTTGGTTTGTCTTGCTTTTGGACTAGGAAGGGGGACATTGTTATTCCCTCGGGCATGTCAACCATAGAGGCCAAGGTATCAAGGGAATCCACTAGGTTATTCTTTGCTCGAGGTAGGTAGTGGAAGGTGATATCTTGGAATTGGGAGGCTAGTTTTTCTAAGTGGTCATGGAAGTGTTGGAGTTTCTCGTCCATAATTTTCCATTTTCTGAGCACTTGACCGATGATGAGGGTGGAATCCCCATAGACATCTAGGCATTGAATACCTTTCTTGAGAGCATCTTGGAGTCCTACTGTACATGCCTCGTATTCAATCATGTTGTTTTTGTAGGGGATATTCAACTTTATGGCGATAGGAGTGTGGGAGTCATTTGGAGCAATCAGAATTATCCCAATGTCGTATCCCTTTTTGTTAGAAGTGTCGTCAAAGAACATTTTCCATCGAGGGTCATCTCAAGCAGTGTAAAGGATGTTTTTATCTCAGAATTCAGAGACCCAAACATCAGCTTCTTCCATGGGGTAGTCAGCGAGGTAATCCGAGATGGTTCTTCCTTTTAAGGCTTTCTGTGTGACGTACACGATATCAAACTCGGCTAAGAGCATCAACCATCGGGACATTTGGTTGGATAAGGCAGGTTTCTTAAGAAGGTACTTGATGGGGTCCATTCGGGATACAAGCTTAATGGAGAAGGCGAGCATGTAGTGTCACAACTTTTGGGTGACCCAAACAAGCGTGACACATGCTTTTTTCAGAACAGTGTAGTTGAATTTGTACCCAGCCAATTTGCGACTGGCATAATAGATGGGTCTTTATTTGCGAGAAAGTTCAAGGTATTGGGCTAGCAAAGCCCCAACTGCAGTGTCGGTTATGGTTAGGTATAGGAGCAAGGGGAGACCAGGTTGTGGTGTCATAAGTACCGGAGGTTGAGTCAGATATTGTTTGATTAGGTCGAAGGCTTCTTGGCAGGACTCGATCCAAACTTTGGTTGAATCCTTTCGAAGGAGTTTAAAAATTGGTTCGCGGATGGAGGTGAGCTGGCTGATGAACAGGGTGATGTATTGAAATTTCCCAAGGAAACCTCAGACCTATTTCACCATTCGGGGAGGTGGCATATTAAGTATGGCTTTTATCCTGGCAGGATCTGCATCTATCCCTTTTTCACTGACCATGAATCCCAAGAGTTTCCCCTTTGTAACGCCAAAAACAAATTTATGTGTATTGAGTCTCATCTGATACTGTCGCTGTCATTCAAATAACTTTCAGAGAGAGGGGACAAGACTGTCTCTAGTTTCAGATTTGATAATCATATTACCCTCATAGACCTCGACTTCTTTGTGAATCAGATCGTCCAGGATGGTTGTGGTAGCCCTCTAGTAGGTAGCCCCATCATTCTTGAGACCAAATAGCATAACAGTGTAGCAAAAGGTTCCCCATGGGGTGATGAATATGGTTTTTTTCTTGATGATACAGGTGCATTTTGATTTAGTTGTATTCGAAAAACCCGTAGATGAATAACTTGAGAGCATGACTGGCTGTGTTATCCAAGATCATGTCGATAATGGGTAACGGGTAATCATCCTTTGGAGAGGATTTATTCAAATCCTGATAGTCTTCACACATCCGAACTTTCCCTCCTGATTTCGGCACAGGCATTATGTTAGCTAGGCATGTGTGATATTCGATCACACGAATGAAACCCACGTTCAGTTGTTTTACCACCTCTTCTCTGTCTTTGAGCAACCATTCGGTGCAGAGCTTTCTCAACTTTTGTTTAACCGGCTTGTAATCTAGAAGAGTGGGGATCTCATGCTGAGAAATTTTAGGGTCAATGTCGGGCATATCGTCGTAGGACCATGCGAAGACATCCATGAATTCCTTCAATAATTCTTCGAGTTGTGCGCGCTCATGCTCGTCTAGGGTAGCCCTTATCCTAATCTCACTCATTTTCCTACTAGAATCGTGGTTAATAATAGCAGTCTATTCTTCTTTAATTTGAACGCGGTTATATTATTTGTTATTAACCTTATTTATATCAGTTAAGAATTATACATTTGCAAAATCATCATCATCAAAAGTTTGATTAGAATCTAAATAATTAATGTAAGGCATAGCAAGATACTCAAAATCTTCGTTTATTTCATTGATAGGAAAAAAAGCATTGAGAACCTCATCAAAGGAGGTATCGATTACATTTGAGCAAGGATAGACAACATAATAAGAAATGGGGTAAACATTGGGGTTGGGTGGGATTCCAACAGGTAGAACTGGTGCAGCATGCCAGTTAAGGAGAGATGTATCAGCCGCTTTAATCAAATGGGATGGATCCAGTGATATAGTGCTTGAATGAACCATGAAGAGTATCAGGCCCAGTGTCTGTAATTTGAACGAGTCCTCGGAGTCACTTTCCTCAGTCTCTTCGGTATCTTTGATGAGCGATTGTACATGGAATTGGGAACTTTCGGCCCATGAGTAGCTATCTTAGAAAAAGATATCTATTTCGGGTTTCATCTTCTTGCCTGTATGGTCATACCATGGTTCTGTAAAGCCATGAAAGGGCAAATTCCTCGCCCTCTTTGATGAACCGTCCATTCAAGGAGTCACTTGGGATAGTCTGGATGCAGTCTAATCTTCTTTTTGGGCGAGATTGGTAGATCATTTTGAGATCTTGTTCTGATGGTTAATACCCCAAACCACAAGGATAAAAAGATTTCTTCAATTCAATGGGATCAAGTATCTCTTGTTGTCTTTGTCCTAGCCCCAGTCCGGGCGTAAAGTGCATGTTTTTAAACATCTGAATCACAATGACAATGACATTGCCACGAGGTTCATATTCTAGAAAAACCCTTTCTTTGAAATCGTCCCCGTCGGGAGTAGGAGTGGCTCAACTCGAAATCCTGATAGGAGCATATCATTTGACTCGTGTTGTATCTCAAGGATTGGGATGCTGGTACTTGCACCCTCGACATTATCGTCATCGCCCAGAATGGTGATGACTCGTCCGTTCGACGAAGATCTGTAATTTCTGATGGAGTGAGGAAGACACTCCATTGATACTGTGGAGCTAAGGTCATCCGAGCAACATGTTAAAACAAGCTGGGATGTCAATAACTTGGAATTCAATGATAGGGTTTATAGGGCCAACCCCCATTACAAGTTTTATGGATCCCATTACCTCCCAATGGATATTATCATAGGCATGTACAACAGTGAAAGTTGGAAAGAGGTCACTTTCCTTCAGGCCTAAGCATTTGAAGGTTCTCAATGGGCAGACATTCAAGGAGGATCCATTATCGATAAGAGAGAGTGGTACGATCTTCCCCATAACTTCGACGGAGATGTTGAGTTCATAATTGTGGCTTGGCCCAATTATGGGGATTTCTTCTTCGAAGAAGGATAGTATTCGGGTCTAGGTCAAGGATCGGACTAAATTTACCGCTTCTTTCGATGTGGTAGAAGGAGGAACTGTGGGTCCAGTGAGCAACTTGATCAAAGCATTTATGTGTAGCTGGGAAGACATAAAAAGCCCCCATAGAGTGATGTTAGCTTGAGTTTTATTTAGTTGATCGAGGATCTTGCTCTCCTCAAGGGTCATTTCTAGAATAGGAAGGTTTTCAATGCCCTTTCCCTTGTCATTGGCTAGTAGTGAGCTTGGGATTTGGTAATGCCTCCCTGATTTGGTCATATGATTTACTGAAAAAGGGAAGAATATGAACCCCATCTCCTCGTCAATCTTAGGTTGTTCTGCCATCTTATTTATTTCTTTGAGGATCTCCTCAAATGATATCATCCCATACATGTCGGCTACCGGGCCAGTTTTCTCGAAAGCTTGTTCTTCATTTGAATTTCCAAATTCTTCCCCCCATCCGGTGGCAAAAATTTTGTCTTTCCATGTAAATTTAATGCATTCCATAATTTCAATGGCTTCTTCACACAAGTCTTCCCATTCTATGGGGATATGTAAGGGTGAAGGGACCAGGTGCCCTTGTAATTTCAAAGTATCAAGTAACTCGATCATACTGCAAATGTCGTTGGTTTGCTTGAATAATTCTGCCATAATCTGGACGACATCATCCAAGTTGACTTCATCGATTGGTACCACCCAACTGTTTGACTCTCGGGCCCCATTTTTGTGATTTCAATAACATCGTACTTAAACTTTGGTAATCAATGATCATCTGTGAGGGCAATTTCAGCCTGAACTCTAGGGGTTGGTTTAACACTTATGATAATTCCATACTTCCATTTTCATAACGGGTACAGACAACAATGCATGCTCTGGTAAGGAGTGACAGTGCCTGATCAGCGAGGCTAACAGGGTATAGGAAGAAATATGGGCAAGTTTGGAGAGGTTTAGGAGAGTGTATGGATGTGATTTGAGTTGAGGGATCAAATCCTGGGTTCATTTCTATGAAGATAGCATTGGTATGATATGGGAGTGGGTTGTGAGTAGTGTTTGGCTTAGGATTGGCTGGTAGGACAATGGTACCCAGGTCAATTAGACCTTGGATTATGTTTTAAAGGTGAAAGAATTGGTCGGTGGTATGACCAGCAGTTTGGTGTAAGGCGCAATGGGCATCTGCCTTGAAGTTTCTCGAAAGTGGGTTTGGCAATGGGCGGGGGTCCAAGGGTTTATGAGGTTTCGACTTAATAGGGATTTATAAACTTTGGAGAGGGGAGGATAAAGCTCGGTGTATTCCTTTCGGACTGGGACAGGGTGGATTTTTGGTGCCCACAAAGTAGTCGGTTGAGAGATGTTGTTGATGGTTGAGACTGCAGCACTAGCAGGTGTGTCATATTTTTTGGTGGTGAACTATCCAGACACCTTATTTGGTTTAACCTCTGTTTTAGCAAGACCTTCCTCGATTTCTACTCCTGCTTCTATGAGAGATCAAAAGTGGGGATAGTATTGTCCTCCCATGGTTTCTCGAACATGGGGAAAGAAGTTCTTCTTCAGTATACAGACTTGTTCTTCCTCGGAAGGCCGATTGGTAATGGTAGATGCTTTTTCCCTCCATCGGGCTATGAAGTTACTGATTGATTCCCTAGAGTTCTATTTGAGAATCTCTAAATCACGGCGGATGACCTCAAGATCTTCATTATATTTGTACTGCCACATGAATTCTTGGGCTACATCCTCCCAGATACGGATTCTGGACTCCTGAGGAGACAAAAACCATCGTAGAGCGCTATCCTTTAAAGTTTGCTGAAACAATTGGGCCATCACTTCTTCAGAAGCCCCAAGGAGAGTCGTGGAACGGTGATAACTGCAAAGATGGACAATCGGTGGTCCACATCCACTAAATTCCTCGATATTCGGCATCTTGAACTTCTCAGGTAAACTTGCCTTAGGATAAGGAGACATATGGGCGTAGTCCATGTAATCTCTAGAGATTCGGACTTGTTGAACTTCTTAGTTAGCATCTTGATATCTTCTTTGACTTTGTTCAATTCTTCCTCTTTCGGATCAGCAATTACAAGCAAGTTAGCCCCAGGCTGGGCAAGGTTTGGCATAGGAAGCAGGGCAGGCGACGGTCGATTAATAGGAGGAATACGGGGGGCGTCCTGATATTCTTAGAGAACCTAGATAGGCTCGATGGACCCATAGCGCAAGGGAATAGGGCCTCTAGCACTTGAGGAATAGGAACCTGGTTTCGTTGCATCTCCCGTACCTGAGTCTGAAGGTTGTCAATCTTGGACATAAGCTGAGCTAAAACTATCGTCAGATCTGGCTGCACAACTGGTGCTTAATCCGTGTTCTCCATGGAAATAAAATGGATATCGAACTCGAAAGAGGTAGCAGGGGAATGGGCGGAACTCCGGGGTGACTTGACTGAATACCTAATCCAATAAGGAGCCAGGACAAAGGTGTGCGATCGACCTGAGAGGGCGTAAAATTAGATTTATTTTTTAGAAAAAGAAGGAAAATGTTTTAGACATTTTTTCTTTTCTTTTTTTAGATTGAAAGAAAAAAATATTTTTGGATTTTTGGTAAAGAAAAGAGAAATGTTTTTGGATTTTTAATAAAGAGAGGAGAAATGTTTTTGGAAGACGGGTCTCAGCATGATTATTATTATTATTATACACTTGTATTAAATTCTCCTAAATGAAAAATGAAATGTCGGACGGGACCCGATCCTGGAAAAATTAGGTTTGTAATATATGCAAAGCTATGGCCAGACTTGTAACCAGGCTCACGGGCAGGGTTCCGTTTTAAAAATGCACAAAAATTTGGGCGGCAAGTCAACCCGAAATTTCGACAGAGTTTCGAGTTGAAATCGACAATCTAATATGTGTGTCCTAGGCTTGACACCTATATGCGGGTATGCAGTTTGGTTGGGTGAATTGGAAAGGGTTCCCCCCTTTGGCATGGCTTCCATGATATACGTCTTGCTTTTGAGGTAAATCGGTACATGCGGACAAGCCATTTGATATACCTGAGTGTACATGAATTTCCTCACTAATACCTTGTGGGGATGGTACGTGTGAGAGCGAATTCGATATACTCGGCATACGTAAATGAGTTCCCAATGATATACCTCTCATCATGAATTCGGTCAAGCGGTACGATGCGGGGGAACCGTTCGATATACATTGAAGTTACTTGGCCAATGGAAGGTCAGAGTCATATCGCTTAGGCAAACTACACCCTGCCAGACCAGCTCCCATAACGAAGTGACCCTCTAGTTACTGGAAGAAATTTTGTCAATCACAATGCTCTTTGGTGATATCGTGTGAATCATGTATGATCCTCAAAAAACCACAAATTCCTCAAAAAAACCACAAATTCCTCAAAAAAATTCATCATGATTACTAAAGAGGCAACATTTAAGTAAAACAATGAATGATATGAAAAAACTAACTGCAATGTACCTCCAACAAATAACTGAAACATGTGAAACTATCAATATCAAACCCCCTCGAGGAGAGGGAGAGAGAGATGGACCGAAACATCTCTACCAATACCATCCTCCCCCATCCATGACCCATATCTATCTAAACTCCAATAAAAATGGGAGTCACCAAAAAAATGGGAGCCTCCTCCTTATCCACCTAATGGTAAAAAACATCCCTACCATCATCAACTAAAGACACCTCGCATACCACTAAGCTAGAACATCCATCCTAGGATCATCTACCTTCTACAAATGATGACTCAAAACACGTTCATCAATAAACTCCCTCACAAACGATATCCTTAAAGCCGAAAATGGTCCTTCTATCATGATGGTCAAGGATCGATCCACCATAAGCAGGACTAAATTCAAAGAGGATCTCGGTAAATTAAAAGAGGTCTAAGGAAATAATATGTCATCGTCCCTACCGAAATATGTATGGAGTTGGTAGTATATCCTAAACACTCCCACATAAAAATACATAATCACTATGTACCTCTTAAATCTCCCAGCCATCAGACTATCCATCGACAAAATAAATCCCCATACATATATAAAAACCCGCACAAATATAGGTACCCATGACCAAGCCCTCATCACCGAACTAATAAAACCCCCGACCCTTGGGTAATCAAGTACCTACAAAAGATTCAACACATTTATACAAATCAATTATAGAAAAAAGACTTATTCCACTCAGTGTTATATTCATCACCTATTCAAACTTAAGCTATCTATCTCGTTAACTAAAAATATTAACTAGTCGTGAGATAATCCGAAACTTTTTTGGATCTTTCTCCCTCTTAGTGTGTTAATTACCATACATTCACAGTTAAGTTTTCTCTTTTAGCTCCCATTAACAATAAAGAATAATCAATTGTGAGATAAACATAAACACTTGGGATCTTTCTCCCTCTTAGTGTTTTAATTATCATACGTTCACATTTAAGCTAACTTTCATTTATTCTCTTTAACTAAAAAGATTAACTAGTTGTGAGATAATCCAAAAATTACGGAGATTTATCCTTTTGAGTGTCTTTATTATAATATCATCACACTTAATATATATTTAGTAGTTCTAATTAACTAAAAAAATCAACCAAACATGAGACAATAATAAGATCCTAGAGGCTTCATCCTCTCCATTTTTTTAATTATCATATGTTCTTACATAAGATATCTTTTGCTAGTTTCCGTTAACTGAAAAGATTAAACTAGCTGAGAGATAATCCTAAACACTCTGAATATTTCTCCCTCTTAGTTTCTTAATTATTATACTGTGGTCATCTTGGATATATCCCCTCGCGGTGCGGTGGGAGAGGATCCCTCTAGGTCTCGCGCGTCTCTCTAGGGAGCGCTTCGGTCGGCGTCGGTGAATGAGGTGAAAAATGTAGAGAGATAGAGTCCCTAGTCTATTTTACTCAAAACAGACAAAAGAAAAGGGAGCCAACCCGAAGGACAACATCCAAAGACATACTGATACATATGAAACCAAAATGATTCGAAAAGGTTCCGGAGGCTAAGTTACGAAATGGGAAGGTGTTAGGCACCCATTCCGCCCTTACGGTCTCTCATGGGTTATTTATATTTCCTTTATTTCCCCGTTATATGTGTGCATGTGTATACATGGTGGAGATAGAATTCATCGACTTGTATCATGTAAGAGATAAAGTGAGTCAACCAAAGGAATGTTCCTAAAAGTAATATTAGAAAATAGGATTTGTACGATTATCCTAGCGTCGATCATTATAGGGGAATGATAACGCATGTGGAATAATGCGCCATTGAGAACAACTATATATATATATATATATATATATATATATAAATACATAGAATTTGAGATAATTAAGTTTAAAGAATATAGAAAAATAGGAAAAGAGTAGAAAAAGGACTCGTGTCTCGGGTGATGATGCCGGAATCAGCACCACCAGGTAAGGTCTTTTCAAGCTCAATATAGGAATAATAATGGCAGCACAGTTATATAAAGAGATAAGAGAATAAGATGAGGATAAGAGGAATCAACACCGGAATATAAGTGGTTCAGCCAATCTGGCCTACGTCCACTGTGAGTGTGTGAGTAATATCACTGAATGAAGGCACTAATGGCCATGGATACAACCTCTCAAGCTTTCTCTCTACTGTATATTTAGACAGAGTTTTAGCTAGGGTTGAATAACTGGGATCCTTTTGCAAGGTAGGGGATGATCCCTATATATAGTGCCTAGGGGTGTAATGTATCCCCCATGCATGTAATGAGCATGTGCGTGGTAGCCTCACCAATGTGGGAGTGCCATCTGTCACTGTCACCTGTAAGGAAAGATGATGAAATATTCTCCCCATGTGTGGAGAATAATCTTGTTACAACTGATTTGTGCCCATGTGTCCTTATCCAAATGTCAACAGATGCTCGGCCGCCATATTGGTGAATGACCTCGGCCTGGGAGAGGCCGAGCTGTAAAGGCTTGATGTCCCTTCAATCCGAGATGTGTCATAGGGAGTCTCGGCCTGATCTCAGCCGAGACATTATGCTGGGGTCGGCCCCAGCCGAGGTTGTACATATAGCATGCTGACGATTACTAAGGCTTTTTATCACCTCGGCCCAAGCCGAGGTTAGACTGGTTTCATGTCGAAGGTTACCAAGGCTTCTTGTCACCTTGGCCTACTATCGGCCGAGGTTGCCATACCCAGGTATATGAGGATGTTATTGATGCCTGCGATGAGCATAGTGTCCATTGAATATGTAGGTGGAAGTGTCGGCCTGGGCCGACCTTGCTAAAGCCGAGGGATGATATCGTGGGCCCATGGCTTATCTAGGGTCGATCAATATCTCAGCCCAAGCCGAGGTTGGTGTCTCAAGGCCGAGGTTACACTTGGGGCATATCAATCACCGCCCAGCCCTTAGTCATATGCGAGAGCAAGTGGCTAGGGGATTACTACACCTCCGAGGCCTGTCCGTCTCAAGCTAATACCTGCATGACACCTGTCCACACTAGAAAGTACTTACTTGGCTGGCGTGTGCTGTCATCCGTCCTTTGGGCTTCCCAAGGCAATGATGTGCCTTGGGAAATGTGCCCACGCATTTAAGGGTTTGAACCCTTCTTTTTCTCTTTCTCCTTCACTTCATTCCTGCACACAAACTGTTCTTGCGATTTCTCTCTCTCCAAAGCTTCTCTACTCAACGCTTCTTCTGCCGAAGCCTTTGTCCATTTTCTTGCGAGTTTTCTTCATTTCATTCATCGATTAATTTCCAGGTACTTCTTCCTTTCCATTTCCTTTATTTCTGGTATTTGGTTTGCATTTTACGGCGAGTTTTTAAGTTTTCCGGCGAGCACCATTGTCTCAGGCAAACTGGGTTTGCTTTAAACTTCCAAGTTTGATCTTTAAACTCCTTTATTTTACAAGTCAATCGTGTTTGTAGTTTTAGGAGTTTTTCCCAAGTTTAGGGTCGTCCTCTGATGCTCAGACCTTTATACCAGCTTCTTGAGGATTTCCCCTCTCTCAGAGAGAAGACCCTAGAAAAGATTAGGTAAATAGAGAGAGCTCAAGAGGAAGCTCGTAGGTCACAAGAGTTTCCCATTAGACCCTTGTTTCCACCACCTCTGAGGTTATATATCCTGACCCCCCGGAGAACTTCTATCATATAGGGGTGCCTGCTGATCCAACACCTATGTCTGAGTCTGAAGCTTCTACCTCAGACCCCATGTCAGTGGACTCTTTCCAGGAAGCTATGGATTTCACACCTCAGCCTGATCAGGCCGAGGTATCCAGCCGAGCTTCATCTCATAATGGCTCCAGCACCTCAGCCTCTTATTCAGAGGTTGAAGTGCTTGAGCCGAGTGTGGTTGTGCCACCCATTCTTGATGTAATCCCACTATCGGCCGTCACAGGGGCATAATTCGCTCAGAGATTCCCTAGTAACCCATCTACATCTGCTCCGGCCGACGTTGAGCTTGATGATGATGAAGGTGCTGAGAGCGATGTTGATATCTCTGAGGCGGCCGGGTTCGAGAGCACAGTCACTGAGGTGGATCTTTTGTGCTTCAGATATTTGTACTCCATCAGTCCTTCCATCAAATTAAGGAGACCTCTGAGGGAAGAGAGGGCCTATCACGGCCGAGATGGGGAAATCTGCCTGTACGAGCAGATGTTTAGGTTAGGGTTTTGCCTACCCATTCATCCCATCATCAAATCCATTCTCTCTTACATTAACTTGGCCCCCTCACAGCTATCTCCCAACGCCTGGAGAGTCATCATAGGGGCCATTATTCTATGGAGGGCAGTCCACCACTCTGAACTCCCAATTCAGGTCTTCATTGGTTGTTATGTCCCAACCTCGGCCAAAAACCATCCGAGCTACTATTATTTTTTAGCTCGGAGGCCTGAGAAGAAAATGCTCCAGGTGACTCAGACCTCAAATCATAACTAGAAGCCCCGTTATTTTTTTGCCTCAGGACCATGGGAATTTGGCCCATGCGTCCCCTCTTCCACACTTGAGCCGAGGATACCCCTCAAATGGGGCAAGGTCACCATGTCTGCCAGGGCCGATCCTGGTCTAAGTCTTCAAAATATGCAGAAGGTGAAGTCCCTGCAAGACCAAGGGGCACATGGTCTGTTTGTTAAGTTCGAACACTTGCTGACCCCTCAGTATCTCTCGGGGACGAGCCTGGGTGGAAGCCCCCTTATTGATTTTGGTAAGAATTTTTATTGTGAGTCTAACTTCTGAACTCATTCATGTCTGATTTCTGACCTATATCTTTTAACTTTTGCAGAGCGACCACGACACATCCCAGACGAACTGTGGGATATGGCTGCTCCGAGCTTGACGAGGATTGCCAAAAAGGCTGGTCTGAACGCTCCTCCCCCATCTCCTTCAACATCCAAATCTCAGGCTTCCAAGAAGAGGGCCCGAGAAGCCCATGCCTCTGAGGATCAGAGGCTAACCTTGAGGCAAAAGAAGGCCTCAGATGCTGCAATTCCAATCTCTTCGGACGACATCCTGACGGCTCCTCTGGATCAGCTGAAGTTGACTGATAGTGTGGTCGGCAACAGCAGGCAGGCCATGGACGCACTCGCCTCTGTAATGACCGAGGCCGACAAGCATTTCTACAGAGCTATGGACACCTCCCTGCTGGTTGAGTTCGGCCTTCACAGAGCCGTCCAGGTATGATTTGTTCCCTTGTCAAAATTTTATAAGTGCAACATCTGACTTTTCTCCCGCTTAACCTCTTCATTAAATGTGCAGGGAGTGACTACTATGTATCAACTATCGAACTGGGCTATGAGGAAATTTCCCCTTATCCAGAAGGGGCAAGAGGCCGAGAAGGTTGAGAGTGCCCTGAATGCTGAGGTCAACCGTCTGAAGTCAGAGCTGCAGAACTCTGAAAATAAGGCTAAGGGGTTGGAAAAAGACATCTCTCTGCTCGTCAAGGATCATGCCAAAGCCCTGAAGGCCAAAGATGATGTTCTGCAGCAGAAGGTCAGCTCGACTGTCAAAGCTGCCCTTGAAGATGCCTTACCCAAAATAATTTCTGACTACAAAGGCTCACACGAGTTCATGGGTTTTGGCTTTGAATATCTTGAAAGAGGTATCAAGGCCACTACCAAATGGACTGAAGTCGGAGAGAAGGAGGTCAGCACTCTAAAGGCCTCTGACTTTGTGGGTCTCGGCTTTGCTGACCCTCAATTTGCTCAGGCGCTTCAAGAGGTGGAGGACGAGGCTGCTGCTCCAGCCGAGACTGCAACTCTTGGAGGAAACGGGGTCGGAGGGGGAGACCACACTGATGACGTGGCCGAGGTGACCAATGCCGATCAAGCCAACCCGGCCGAGACTGTTAATGTTCCCCCCTCAGACCTTTAGTCTTTTTTAACTTGTAACAAAAATTTGTATTTTGTAACTTGTAATACCTCAGTATTTTGTAAGGAACATTTGTAATCAATGCCTCTGAATGCTACATAATCTCTTCCTTTTACTGAATGTCAATCTCTTCTATTATTTTATTGCAGTGTTCTTGTTTATACTCAGTCAATAATTCTGGCCCCAGGTCTCTTCACCACTGAATTGTAATTAGGCTCTGAGGTCAATACCTAAGACGTTAGTCTCATAATTAATCTCACCAAATTAATGATGTTAAGAGTCTGAGGTCATCTGCTAAGGTGTCTGAGCTCAGGCCTCGTCACCACCGAGTGATGTTATGAAGGTCTGAAGTCATCACCTAAGACGTTAGCCCCATGATAAATTTCACCAAATTAATGATGTTAAGAATCTGAGGTCATCTGCTAAGGTGTCTGAGCTCAGACCTCGTCACCACCGAGTGATGTTATGAGGGTCTGAGGTCATCACCTAAGATGTGATCCCCATAATAAATTTCACCAAATTAATGATGTTTAGGGTCTGAGGTCATCTACTAAGATGTCTGAGCTCAGACCTCGTCACCACCGAGTGATGTTATGAGGGTCTGAGGTCTTCACCTAAGATGTTATCCCCATAATAAATTTCACCAAATTAATGATGCTTAGGGTCTGAGGTCATTTACTAAGGTGTCTGAGCTCAGACCTTTTCACCATCGAGTGATGTTATGAGGGTCTGAGTTCGTCACCTAAGATGTTATCCCCATAATTAATCTCACCAAATTAATGATGTTAAGGGTCTGAGGTCATCTGTTAAGGTGTTTGAGCTCAGACCTCGTCACCACCGAGTGATGTTATGAGGGTCTGAGGTCATCACCTAAGATGTTATCCCCATAATAAATCTCACCAAGTTAATGATGTTAAGAGTCTGAGGTCATCTGTTAAGGTGTTTAAGCTCAGACCGCGTCACCACCGAGTGATGTTATGAGGGTCTGAGGTCATCACCTAAGATGTTATCCCCATAATAAATCTCACCAAGTTAATGATGTTAAGAGTCTGAGGTCATCTGTTAAGGTGTCTGAGCTCAGACCTCGTCACCACCGAGTGATGTTATGAGGGTCTGAGGTCATCACCTAAGATGTTATCCCCATAATAAATCTCACCAAGTAAATGATGTTAAGAGTCTGAGGTCATCTGTTAAGGTGTCTGAGCTCAGACCTCGTCACCACCGAGTGATGTTATGAGGGTCTGAGGTCATCACCTAAGATGTTATCCCCATAATAAATCTCACCAAGTTAATGATGTTAAGATTTTGAGGTCATCTGTTAAGGTGTCTGAGCTCAGACCTCGTCACCACCGAGTGATGTTATGAGGGTCTGAGGTCATCACCTAAGATGTTATCCCCATAATAAATTTCACCAAGTTAATGATGTTAAGAGTCTGAGGTCATCTGTTAAGGTGTCTGAGCTCAGATCTCGTCACCACCGAGTGATGTTATGAGGCTCTGAGGTCATCACCTAAGATTTTATCCCCATAATAAATTTCTGATCTAAGAATGAAGCAAGAACTGTCATGGAAACTGATCTTTATTAATAACCTCTTCTCAATAAGATGGTACATTTACATAAAATTCTATGCAACATCATATGTAATATCTCTTGAGATATTCATCATTCCATGGGTTAGTGAAAGGTTCTCCTTCTAGGTTTTCTAGCCTGTAAGTGCTAGGCACAACCTCTTCCGTTACTTTGTAGGGGCCATGCCAGTTTGGGTGTATCTTGTTTGCCTTCTGTAGGGTCTTCTTTAGCACTAGGTCTCCCACTGAAATGGGTCTTGACTTCACCCTCTGGTTGTAAAATTTCACTGCCTTCTACTGGTAGGCTACCCTCTGCGTCTTCCCTTCTTTCTTCGATAAGATACAGGTCTACCCTCCTCTTCTCCCCATTGCTGTCAGGGTCGTAGGTCTGAATCCGATGAGTTGGCAGTCCTACTTCCGTTGGTATGACGACCTCTGAGCCATGTGCCAGCATGAATGGGGTTTCTCATGTTGGTGTCCTTATCGTGGTTCTGTAGGCCCATAACATAGTGTAGACCTCTTCTGTCCATCTCCCCTTCGCATCTTCTAACCTCTTCTTGATTCTGTCCAAGATAGTTCTGTTAGTGACCTCGGTCTGGCCATTTGCCTGAGGTCGGCCAGGAGATGAGAAGAACTCTTTAATCCCCACTCTTAGGCAATACTTTTCTAAGGAGGAGTTCTTGAACTTGTCCCATTATCCGAGATGAGAGTGTTGGGGAGGCCATATCTGCATATGATGTTCTTCCAAATGAACTGGAAGGTCTTCTGCTCTGTAATTATTATCATCGGTTCTGCCTCCACCCACTTTGAAAAGTAGTCAATGGCAACTATCAAGAATCTATAGTTGTTGATAGCTATTGGCAAAGGACCTACTAAGTCAATTACCCATACCGCAAATGGCCATGGAGAAGAGATTGACGTCATAGGCTGATGGGGTTGATGAGGGATAGTGGCGAACCTTTGACATTTGTCGCACCTCTTCACATAGTCTGCCGCGTCCTTAGATAAGGTAAGCCACCAGTATCCCTAAGTGATGATCCTCTTGGCTAAGGGCCTTCCCCCTATGTGGCTAGAGCAAGAACCCTCATGAACCTCCTGTAAGACCTGGGGTACTTCCATGGGATGCACACATCTGAGGAGAGGCAATAGAAACCCCTTTGTGTACAAGACGTCTCCTACTATTGAGAACTTGGCGGCCCTGTATCTCAACTTTCTCCTTTCCATCTTGGACTCAGGAAGCTCTCCGTCTCTTAGGTCTCTGACGAGCGGGTCGATCCATGAGTCTCCTAGGTTCACATTGTGACAAGGGCTGCATACCTCGTCCTCCTCGATGCTTACTTTTTCTAAGACCTCGATTGGAATGGTCCTTCCCAAATCTGTCTTCATTGCCGAGGCCAGCCTTGCCAATGCATCAGCGTGATTGTTGCTCAGTCGAGGCACTCTCTTCAGCTTTGCTTCTTCAAAATACTCTAACAACCCTCTTACCTTCTTTAAGTACTTGGACATCCTTTCGTCTTTGGCCTCGTATACCCCTAACACTTGATTGACAACCAACCTTGAGTCGCTATGGAGTAGGAGTCACTTTACTCGAAGAGTTGTTGCCAATAAGAGACCTATTATCATGGCCTCATACTCGGACTCGTTGTTTGAGGCCTGGAAGTTTAATCTGAAGGCGTATTCAATGTTGGCGCCATCTGGAGCCGAGAGTATTAGCCCCGCACCGCTTCCACTGTCACAGAAAGAGCCATCAACGAAGAGGCTCCATACGTCTGCATCTGATGAGAAGACCCCTTCTCTCATAACCCCCTTCTTGAAGAGGTATCGATCCTCTTCGTTCTCTTCCACTCTACTCCGGGTTTTGCCTGGGACGACCTCTTCTCGGCCTCGGAAGACGTTTGGTGCAGTCTCTTCCGAATCTCGAAAGACACTACGATTCGTCTCTTCGCCGTCATCTAAGCCTTTCTCTGTCTCGTCCTCTTCCAAACCTCTATCGGCCTCTTCCCAGGTGAACTCTATGACAAAGTCTGCGAGGGCCTACCCCTTGATGGTTGTCCTAGGCTGGTAGGTAAGATCATATTCTCCTAGCTCGATGGCACAGGTCATCAATCTTCCGGACTTCTCAAGTTTGTGCAGAACCTGCCTTAGCGGGGAGTCAGTGAGGACTACCATGGAGTGAGCTTGGAAGTAAGGCTTCATTTTCCTTAAGGCGTGTATTAGTGCATAAGCCAACTTCTCCATTCGGGGATAATTCTATTCAGAACCATGAAGAGCCTTACTGTTGAAGTACACAGGCCTCTGGATCCCATCCTCTTCTCATATGATAGTCGCGCTGATGGCTGATTCAGAGACTGCCAGATACACAAACAACCTTTCCCCCATGATGGGCCGAGATAGCAACAAGGGAGACCCTAAGTAGGACTTGAGTTGGTCAAAGGCTTTTTCACACTCTTCGTCCCATTGGAAGGCCTTTCTTAGAACTCTAAAGAATGGAAGACACTTGTCTGTCGCCCTAGAAACAAACCTGTTAAGGGCAGCCACTCTTCCCGTGAGTCTTTGGACATCCTTGATACTCCTAGGAGTCTTCATGTCGAGTAAGGCCTTGATTTTCTCAGGGTTTGCTTCAATCCCCCTATGATTAACGATAAACCCCAGGAACTTCCCGGCTCCTACCCCGAAGACACACTTCGTTGGGTTGAGCTTCATTCTGTACGAGTCCATGACATTGAAGGTCTTGTCAAGGTCCGCTATGTGAGTGCAGGCTTTCAAGCTCTTCATTAGCATATCGTCCACATACACCTCCATGGTCTTACCTATTTGCTCCTCGAACATCTTATTGACAAGACGTTGATACGTTGCCCCCGCATTTTTCAGACCGAAGGGCATCACCTTGTAGCAGTACGTCCCTTTGTCAGTAATGAAGGCTGTCTTCTCAGAGTCTTCAGCATCCATGATGATTTGGTTGTAGCCTGAATAAGCGTCCATGAAGCTCATGAGCTCGTGCCCTGCCATTGCGTCCACCATCTAGTCTATCCTAGGTAAGGGATAGCTATCTTTCGGTCAAGACCTATTCAGGTCAGTAAAATCTACACACATTCGCCACTTCCCATTGGCCTTAGGCACGATGACTGCATTAGAGAGCCACTCCGGGTAGGTAACCTCTCTTATGAACTCAGCCTCTTCCAACTTTTTTACCTCTTCTCGGATGATGTCGTACTTCTCCCTGGAGTAGACTCTTCGTCTATGCTTGATTGGCTTGGCATCCCTGTCCACGTTGAGCTTGTGGCTCATGACCTCAGGGTCGATGTCAGGCATGTCTGCGTGACTCCATGCGAAGACACTCTGTCTCCTCCTGAGGAAGTTTATCATCTCTTCCTTGATTCCTGGTTCTAGGGCCTTACCGACCTGGACGGTTTTTTCCGGCTCGTCCTCATTGAAGACGATGGATTCTACCTCTTCCGCGGCCTCACCCTTCTTCAATTTTATTTCGTCTCTTGGGTCAAGAGTGTCAATGTTGTAAGTGGTGGTTGCTCTCTTATGGGCCTCTCTCTCTTCGGTTGAGTTGAAGTAACACTCCCGCGCCGTGGTCTGGTCCCCTTGCACTTCCCCTACTCTATAAGGAGTCGGGAATTTTAGCATCTGATGGACCGTCGACGGCACGGCTTCAAACTCTTTGAGGGCCACCCTTCCTACGATGAGCTTGTAGGTCGAGAAAACGTTTTCGTCCATGACGAAAAAGTTTATCTTCTTGGTCAGCCTCTTAGGCCACTCATCCTCCATCCGTACATCCATTTCATACATGCCCAAGGGGTGCACCTTTTCACCACTGAAGCCTATCAATGGGTGATGGTAGGGCACCAGCCTTGCCCTGCTAAGACCCAGGCTCTTGAAACAAGGCCAGAAGATCACGTCTGCTGAGCTTCCCCCGTCTATGAGGATCCTCCCTACCTCGCACCCATGCACCCTTATTGTTATGACCAAAGGGTCGTCATGGGGGGCTAAGATACCCTTGAAGTCGAGTCTGGAGAACCCCACTACGAGGGTGTCCATGTCTACCTTCTTCCTCTTCCGCGCGATATCGGAAGACGTTAGATTCACAACCTCAGGCTTGGCCACTGACCTGGCCTCTGCTACATGAGCCTTCCTATCGGCTACCTCAGAGCCACCCCCTGCAAATCCCCCACATATGGTGCTAACACCAAAGGAGATCATACCAACCCTCTTCACCGGGGTGTTGTCATCCTTTGGCGAAAGATCCGGGTCGTCTTCATCATCTCCCTCTGAATCATCGTCCCTTCTGGCCGGTACATCGCCACGGCATCTGTCATTTCTTCTCTTCTTAGGGTCTTCTCTTCCACCCTTCGGAGCCTTGCCATCCACATACTTCCTCAACTTTCCAGATTTTAGCATCTTCTCAATCTCATCCTTTAAAGCAAAGTATCTATCTGTGACATGGTCGTGATCCTGATGGAACTCACACCATAGTTTTTTGTTCCTCTTACGTGGCGAGGCCTTCAGTTTCTCCGGCCACCTTAGAGTCCGGTCAGTCTTAACCTCATTAAGGATGTGTTCACAGATCACAGTCAGAGGAGTGTAATGAGCAAACTTGTCATCACCTGACCTCTTTTTCCCCTCTTTCTTGCTTTGGGACCTCCCGGTGCCACCACGGTTCTCCTCCTCATATTTGGCGGCCATTGCCTCTTCCGCATTCATCACTTTCCCTGCGGTTGCCAACAGCTCCGCCATATACCTAGGGGGTCTTCCGCCAGTTTCCACAGTAGCTTCCCCTTCTGGAGGCCTCCTATAAGGGCGGTCATGGCTATGCTCTCTTCATAATCTTCCACCTCCAACTTCTCTTTGTTGAATCTTGCTATGTAGTCTCTTAGGCTTTCACCCTTGGCCTGTTTGACATACAACAGGTGGGTAGTCTTCTTTTGAGGTCTTACCCCAAAGTAGAAGTTGTGGATGAACTACTCAACCAAGCCTTTGAAGTTCTCAATTGAGTTCTTCGGAAGGGAGGTGAACCAACTATGAGCTGCCCCTGTCAAGGTCCCTGAGAAGGCCCTACACTTTATCTCATCGGGTATCGAGTAAATGTCTGTTGCCGACTGGTACATCTCGATATGGTGTACAGGGTTAGTGCCGCCATCATACTTGGGAGTCACTGTAGGAGGCTTGAACTTGGCTGGGGTTGGGAACCCCACTATCCTAGCCACAAATGGGGAGCCCTCTGAGTAACCCCTCTGTAATGGGTCCCTGCTTTTAATGAGGTCTCCTATCTTTTCCTCGAGGCGTTGGATGGAATCATTCCAGGGTCTTCTGTCATCAACTTGGCCGAGGTTATCCCCTGCCACCTCCCTACGATGGACAGAGGGTTCCCCAGCCGCGACACGCTGGCTGTTGACCTCTTCCTGCTCCCTGGCTCTTCCTCCACAGGGTCGGCCTTGGTCTGGCCGACCTTGCCTACCCCCTCTCTGAGAGCCTACTGTGCTCCTCGACCTTAATAGCCTATGTCTTAGGTTATTCACCGGGCCCAGCCTCTCGAAGGCCGACCCTCTACTCAACCTATCAAAGGCCGACCCTCTTTTTTGGGCCTCTTCTCTTCTTCGGTCGAGACATCCTTGACTCTACCTAAGAGGTCGTATAGTGTCATTTAACACCTCATACGACTCCCAGCAGTCTTCTGGGGCTTCTTTAGCTTCTAGGTCATCATACATGTCCTCTGGGCAAGGGTTTCCCTACCTCCCCAGGCACAAGCGCTTAGGGTCAGCAACGTCCCTTCTCCGCTGGGGTGCAGGCTGGTCCTTCATCGGCGCCTGGGGTGGTCCCCTGGCGTCAGGATAGGGCTGAACTGCCGCCGGAGTGATCATGTCTGGTGAGACTCCAAGTGGCCTCATCATCATGGTTTGGCTGAGCTGGGCAAATTGCTCCTTCATGGCTTGTTGTGTTGCAGCTAAAGATTTCAAGGCTGCTGCTACCTCCGCCATTTCGGACTGGGGAGGAGCCTGACTGGAACTAGCCCCTCCACCTCCGGGCGGCGGAAGAGGCGGTGGTAATTCTGGTGCCATATGTTAACACTATAGAGCTTGAGTAGCAAGTGATCTTAATAAGGACCTCTTTCAATGGTGAAACAGCTCCACGCAAGGGGTGGTTCCTGGTTCACCACTAGAGTCTCCGGTGAGGTTAAGCCGAAAAAGAGGAAGAGATAGCTTCTCGTTCCCACAGACGGCGCCAAAATGATGATGCCGGAATCAGCACCACCAAGTAAGGTGTTTTCAATCTCAATATAGGAATAACAATGGCAGCACAGTTATATAAAGAGATAAGAGAATGAGATGAGGATAAGAGGAATCAACACCGGAATATAAGTGGTTCAGCCAATCTGGCCTACGTCCACTGTGAGTGTGTGAGTAATATCACTGAATGAAGGCACTAATGGCCATGGATACAACCTCTCAAGCTTTCTCTCTCTACTGTATATTTAGACAGAGTTTTAGCTAGGGTTGAATAACTGGGATCCTTTTGCAAGGTAGGGTATGATCCCTATATATAGTGCCTAGGGGGTGTAATGTACCCCCCATGCATGTAATAATCATGTGTGTGGTACCCTCACCAATGTGGGATTGCCATCTGTCACTGTCACCTGTAAGGAATGATGATGAAATATTATCCCCATGTGTGGAGAATAATCTTGTTACAACTGATTTGTGCCCATGTGTCCTTATCCAAATGTCAACAGATGCTCGGCCGCCATATTGGTGGATGACCTCGGCCTGGGAGAGGCCGAGCTGCAAAGGCTTGATGTCCGTTCAATCTGAGATGTGTCATAGGGAGTCTCGGCCTGATCTCAGCCGAGACATTATGCTGGGGTCGGCCCCTGCCGAGGTTGTACATATAGCATGTTGACGATTACTAAGGCTTCTTGTCACCTCGGCCCAAGCCGAGGTTGGACTGGTTTCATGTTGAAGGTTACCAAGGCTTCTTGTCACCTCGGCCTACTATCGACCGAGGTTGCCATACCCAGGTATATGAGGATGCTGTTGATGCCTGCGATGATCGTAGTGTCCATTGAATATGTAGGTGGAAGTGTCGGCCTGGGCCGACCTTGCTAAGGCCGAGGGATGATATTGTGGGCCCATGGCTTATCTAGGGTCGATCAATATCTCGGCCCAAGCCGAGGTTGGTGTCTCAAGGCCGAGGTTACACTTGGGGCATATCATCGGGTTTTACCCTGAGATGCCTACGTAGCCTATAGAGGCATCAAAGTCCACGTAGTTCGTATGCAAAACGAGGGGTGAGATTTATCCCATAAATCCAATCAGGTACTTCTCTTGTCTGTGTGTGTGTAAAAAAATGTTTTAGTTATGAGAAAAGTGTGAGAATTCTTGTTTGGAATTTATGAGCAAATCCTCTTTTTTCTTATTTTTTTGGGTTTTATTTATATGAAAATAAGAGATGTGCAATAATACTAGATAAAAAGTATATTAGGATATGTAAGATAAGAGAATAAAGTACTAAGTGGCAAAACAAACTAATGCGAATTTAGGGGAATTTAAAGAGAGAGTTGAGAAAATTGGACCTTCTTGAAGATCTTGAGCTTGATCTTTGATGTTGGATATAATCCCTTGCACTTGGATAATTATGGAGAGTACTTAGTTCACTAAGTTTGGTGAAAAAGGTGAAGGTTGAAAAGAGATTTGGATGTGGAAATCACGCTGACTTCGAGAGGGGTTTTCTGAGCTTGATGAGAGTGATGGATCTCTGATTCTTCCCTTTTTTGGAATGAGGTTAGGACCTCCATTTTATAGGCCCAAGGCATTGTCGATCGGCATAGCCCTGGTCCTTCCAATCGGCAGGTATGTTTAGGCACACTGCCGATGGGCAGGGCTTGGAATCTACCGTTTGGCAATGTCTTTCAGGTTCCTTCGAAAAATTGGTCTTAGAGCACGAACTGTTGATCCAAATCACGCACGATGTGAACCTTTGGAAAGGTATTTTAGAGAACTTCCAAAGTCCTTTGGACTGCTCCTGGGTTCGGGAGTTGACTTTGGGTCAAATGTGGCTCGAAAGCATTCATCGATCCTTTGGATGAGGAAACTTCGGATGCAAATGGATCCTTTGTCTGCATGGTAAGTCATAATCGTGCATGGGTCGGACCGTTATAAAAGTTAGGATATGTACTTCGATATTACAAAGAGTTTAACACCTTGTTCTAGGAGTTAACTTTGGTCAATCAATACCTGGAAGCGTTCGGTGACCTTTCAGAGTAAAACGGATCATTCGTCTGTACCGTAAGTCAGAATCACGCACGGGACAGACTGTTGGAAAGGTGTTTCTGTGCCCTTTGAATATTCATTCAGTCTTCATCGAGCTTAAGAGTTGACTTTGGTCAAACAAATCTTGGGAGCATCCGGTGACCTCCTGATCGAGTTTCGAGGGAAAAAGGGTCGTTCGTCTGTACCGTAAGTCAGAATTGCGCATGGGATGGATCGTTAGTAAGGGGATTCAGTTCCCTTCGAAGATTCATTCAGTCTCAATCGAGCTGAAGAGTTTGACTTTTGGTCAAACGAAGCCTGGGAGTGCCCGATGGCCTTTAGGTCAGTACACGGGGTATGACTTGGGTTTGCAATGATGAAGGGAGGTGTTAGGGACCTTAGGAGAGGTTAGGGGGTATTAGAATAGGGTGTCTACACATACATTCATGATTAAGATATCTTTTGTTAGTTCCCACTAATTAATAACATTAACTAGTTATGTGATACTCCTAAACTCTCTAGATTTTCTCCCTCTCAGTGTTTTAATTACCATATGTTCACACTTAAGTTATCTTTTATTCATTACCGTTAACTTAAAATATTAACTAGTTTTGAGATATCCCTAAACTCTCTATATCTTTCCCCCTCTCGGTGTTTTAATAATCACAAGTTCACACCAAATCCATATTTCGTTAGTTCCCATTAAGTGCAAAGCCAGTCATGATATAATCCTAAACTCTCTAGATCTTTCTCCCTCATAGTATTTGAATCATCATATGTTCACACTTAAGCAATATTTTGTTGGTTATCGTTAATTTAAAAGACCAACCAATCATGAGATAATCCTAAAAAATCCATATCTTTCTCCGTCTCAGTGTTTTAATTGTCATACGTTCATACATAAGCTATCTTTTATTATTTCCCACTAAACTAAAATTATTAACAAGTCATGAGAGGATCCTAAAACAATCTGAAGCTTCCCCCTTTTAAGTATCTTCAAATATTTAAACATTCGTATTTAAATTACCATTAATTGTCCATTTTTGAAGTGTGTGTTGGGGGGAAGATAATTAGCCGTGAAGGTATATTCTATACGAACATCTAAAATAAATTATTTTTGTCAACTTGAAGATGAATAAAACTAATCATAAAGATCCCCCTGACATTATTTGTCAGCACCTTAATTATTACCACTTTACCTCTCTTATAAAAATCACTAAAAAAAATAATCTCTTCGAGAATAAATTCGTTATCATTTTAAAGGTGTGAGCATACATATGAGCCCCTCGTTCAATATATCATTATTTTTATTATCATATTATTATTATTATTATTATTATATTATTATTATTATTATTATATTATCATTACTATTATTATTATTACTATTTCATTTTATTTTATTTTTATCAATATTTGATGACAAGGTTAAAATCTCTAAAACCCTATTTGTATAATACCGAAGGGCTTTAGCATATAAATGCAAAAAAAATATAATGAAAGCATAATATACATAAGAATGCATAAAATGACATAATACAAACAAAAGAAGAAGGTCATGAAAAAACACCCATGGATCACCCTCTCCCCCCTAAGTGTGATGACGGTCACACTCCCTTTATAGTATATCACAGTTTGCCTCATCCATGGGATGAGGTAGAGCATAGGCTGCCCATGCACCCATAACAAAAGGCTCACCCTTCCAGTCCGTTCCCTCCCAATAATGTGAGAAAGGGCAAACATCCTCATAACCATCAGCACCTATAATAAAAAAAATGGCCCCCACTACACTGCCCCTCCCCTAGCACCATTAACACCCACGTTGGCATCTTGGTTCATTTTTATACACTGAACCTTTTCCGCCCTATCCAACATGATAAAAAACTCAAAGAAACTATATACAAATGGCATAAAAAACGAGAGAGGGAGAGAGAGAGAGAGATAGAAGAAGAAGAGATAGGGAAGAAACCACGAGGAAGAAGAAATATACAAGTTTCATATTTGAAATGATTTAACTGCATTCCTAAATCACCATAAGTAGAATAATGCTTTGAGTCCCAAATAACTCCCCAAAATCTCCCCCAAATCCTATGTGGACGCCACGTCATTCTTCCACTTACCTGTCATCTATTGCCAGGGCACAAAGCACAAGTCATTTTGGGGGAGATTTGAGGGATTTATTTAGGACTCATATCACTACTCTTATAAGTAAGGACCCATCAAGCACTACTCTTATAAGTAAAGGACCCATCAACCACACGTTTAATCCTTTCACTAAGTCACTTTTCATTATCAAGTCAACCACATGGTCAATTGTCTAAATACCACAAAAATTCTTAAAATCATATTTCCACCGCTTAATACATTATCATACACTACAACTATGATTAATAAAATATATGGGAACTCCCATTTCAACCCAAATTTCAAAAAAGAAGGTCCTCAATCACACACTCCCTAGATTTAAGTGGATAGGTTATCCCTTAACCAAAGTCTACATCTTCTAATCACAAACAATCTAAAATCACACAATGGCTAAAAAAAATACTCAAACCTTTAGCGGAGTCCTGAAAGAATGTATAGGGGCAAAACCATAAATACCCAAAAATATCAACTAGAACAACAACCATAAAAAACCAACCAGGGTCACCCTATCAAATGTGAAGTTAAAGCCTCCTTTGATCGTATGGTTAATGAATCAACTGCAGGATTGAAGATCAATCTTTAATTCTTACGAAGATCCCCTATCAATCGCCCGGTTGATCAATTCGGACACATATACCCTAAAGGCTTATCCAAAACACCAGGAGGCCCTAAATCATCAGTCGGACGATTTCATGGACCTTTACCCACACGATTGATCCCCAGTTTATTGCTAATAAAAAAGGGGGTCCCACCTCATTGGAAAAGGTACCCCCAAACCCAAAATTGACTCAATTTTCTAACTTCTTTAACCAAGAGTATAGGAGAATCTCGAGTTTTATTTGAAATCCCAAGTGAAGTTTTGAGATTTTTGAAAAGTCGTCTCCTTTAACTCATTAAGGCATACCTCTGCGTGAATTCAATAATTACGAGCCCCTCAAAATAAATATTTCTCTAACGGTGCCAATTTAAAGTGGACACTACCTCGGTAAAAAAAACATGGCTCATACTACAGGTTTAAACATTCCGAAGAAAACTTGGGTGAATATCAAAAATAATTATTGAGATATACGAATGTATATATTAGTGTAAAAACTTAGCCCAACAGCCATCAGGAGACGGAGTATAATTTTACAGCATGTATATTTTAAAAACTGGGTTTTCTCTTGTATATATGTATGTTGAGAAGAATAATATACTCATGTAATAAATAAAACTAATCTAAACCTGTACAACCAAGTACGAAATTAAAACAGACTTTTCAAAACCATTTTCAAGAAAATGTTAGTGAATCACGTTATTATGAATCTTTACTCAAATCAAAGTTTAGTAATTTCATCCGACCAAACATGCTTGTTTCAATGGAGGCACCCATAAATATATGTTTCCCGGAATACTTATAAAATACCTATCTTTGATAATGAATTTATAACATAAAAATATATCTTTCTGGCTCATTACAGAAACACTGTATAAGGTACTATGCTCCATAAATACTATGATGTTGTATAGTGTATACTCAATATCCTGTAGTCCATACGTGTAAACACCACCCTGTCATTAGAACTATGTAAGCTTTGATACTGGGACATTCTAGGTACTTAATTGCAATACCAACTTATTAGAGTAAGATCAGCCCGAGGCCCTATGATAACTTTGGGATTTTAGGCCCTAAATAAGGGATATTTAAATCTCGCTCAGTAACTTATGGTCCAATTAAATCCCAAAGTTCCTGGTAAAATATTCTTCTGGATCTAAAACATGACGTCTTTAACATAACCCCATAGACTTGCGCTTGTAGGCAATGAAGAATGTCTAAAACATTACATCCTTTACACTCCCACTATAAACCAATCTAAGGACTATTCTAGGATATTTATCATTTGATAAGGGATATGAATGTCCTTGTTGGCGAACTTAGTTCCGCTCCATTTCGCACCCATGCTAGACTTCGCCTCCTGAATCCTAAACATCTGGATCCCCTCTCAATCCAAGGCCTTGCACTTATACACACATTATATTCAAACCTTTTTGTTTGGATCTCCACAAAAAATGAACTACATAAGCTTTGATCTCATGGGTACATGGGTATGTAGGTGCAATACCGAGCCCTTTTCATGAGCACAAGAATTTGTAATATATATCTCAATATATTATACAGATAGAAAGCCTTCCAACTCTCACTAGCATAACTCTTCACTAACGAGACATCAAAGTATCTCAAGACACAACTTTTAGCGCATATCTATACAATATACACTTCAATGCACCACCTATATTCCATTACACACAAATGTATTAACGACCTCCTCGTATAGAAGTAAAGACTTCTCGCACCCGTACATACACAAACTAATGGTCATCCGCTACCTCAATACATATTCACACACAAGCACTCTTGTGTACCCACACTAGTTTAGCTACTCTCCTTCATCTCTCCATAACACCATTTCTTATAATTAAACAAAAATTTATACTTTGAGTAATTATTAAACTAATGCCTCTCCACATGTTATTAAAGAAACTAAAATTGATTATAAATGTAAAAGGAGATAATAAGTAAATAGATAAGGAAGAATAAAGAATAAGTGAGGTACTTAATTTCCTCCACACTCATACCCAATTATAGAATTCACATAAAGAATCTTCGGATCGTTCACAAGCCTCAAATTGCCTTATCGTAAAAACCAAAGGTTTATCCCTACCCATTTTTTTATGTAAAATAAATTGGCGACTCTGAACAACCAACAACCCCTCGCATGAAGAAATGGATTATGCCAAATATGGGGGTGTAATAAAAGTGGATATGGTGTCAAACATCTTACACGAGCACAGTAACATAAACTTGTCCTTAAGGGGGAAAATGACTAAGAGAAAAGTATCTTGCGTAACCTTTTGGAATATGCTAGTCATGCACTCGGGGCGGAGAAACTTGTCTCCCTTGTTCACATATGCATTGAATCCCAATTTCCCTCTCATCTGAGGAACATAATACCACGAAATGATAAATATACGGTTAATGTCAAACATGGAGGATAATTTTTCTATTTATTTTAAAAAGTTATGTGAAACCCTAGAGACCTAAATCCATGAGTTAGTATCCCAACAAGACAAAACAACTGAAACTATAACAAGTTGATCTACACCCTCTGCCCTAACCCCAATTGGTGCTAGACCCACTCCAAAAAATCCAAGGGGTCTTCAGCCGACCACCGATGGTGGATAAACCCCCTACCCCATATCACCACCTCTTCCCTTGACCCCTCTCGGCTTCCACCTGTTGAACCTCTTCATCCATTGTGAACTCCATCAACCTATCCTAACCTACCAAAACAAGAACATTAACTTAAAGTTTGTATTTTTGATTATTCAAGAAAATCTAACAAACCTGTAAATGCATCATATTAGTTTTGTTCTCTCATATTTTTATTTTAAGTACTATGTTAAGAAACATTCCACTAACATGTGTCACCATCCCCATGGTGTTAGTCCAAGTCCCGCTTTCTATTTTCATCTATATATCCCCATTTCTCCCATTAAGAAGATAATTTTTTTTGTGACACCACATAAAATTCATAAATAGATTGATCAATTCTAATATAAAAATAAATGGAGTCAAAAAATGTATTACCATGCTAAGTATGAATAAGATAAATAAATTGATATAAATAAAGACAATGATATGTAATAAAGAGCTGAATAATTTAAAACATCTCTGATACCGTCTAACTAACAATATAATCAACTCCAACTCTGGAATATAAGGAATATTAATAGTCCAATATTAAAATCTAAATAAGTACACCAACAATGTATCTCATACAAATTATGGCTCGGGGAACTTGATAAACACAATAGAGTAAAAAATAAAACATGAAAAAGAAGTACAAGAATGTAAATGAGCTAAATGCTCATGAGTGCTAGAAAGAGCATCCGCTCTGATATAAATTTAGGGTGGCTTGATATATTCAATGTGTTAAACTCAAATTAACCAAGATGGGGGTGAATAGGTTTTAATGAGAATCTTTATCAATTTTCCAAATTAACTCAGACAATTTTGGAATGAACCTAATTAAGAAGCATTTAGGTTTGAGATCAAATAAATGTAAGAAAATAAACAAATATAAGATCCAATCAAAGTTAATTAAGTGAATTAACTAGATGCAAACCCTAAGTAAATACAGTAATGGATTATTTTGGATTCAAACTTATAACTAAGTGTGTGTGTGTGTGCCAAAAATTGTGTAAGTAAACAAAAATCAACCACACAAAAGGCAGAATCTAGGGGTGAAAAAACCTCAGTGAATCATAGTCTCTCATTAAATTTGAAATGAAATTTTACAAAAATGAAGAACATACCTCTCTTTTGTTGCCTAACACGAATTTATCTATGGATACTGGAACTCTCCCTCATTCCAATGAGTGATCCATTCAAAGTTCCATAGTAAAAATATGGAAGTAACATTATCCATCCTCATATCGCAATATTATTGAACTTACCAATATATCAAACATATCATTTTAGACCTTGGAGTTTAAATCTTCAAATTCAAATATCAAACAAGTATAATCTAATTTAGGTTGTCTGGTATTAAATTACAAATCACTCTCGAGTCTCAAAATTCATGAAACAAGTGTTTTTTCATGTTTTCTCTGAATATTTTGTAAATGAAGTGAAGATGACAAATGAGATGGAAAATTATGATCACTTTCCTCTGAAATACTCTCTTTGTGAAAATTAATCACGAGAAGAATCTCTAAAACAATAGAAAAATCCCCTATTTGTAAAGTTTTTTTGAAAAACTCGGTTGCTTTGCGCGCACCGTTAAAAAAGGCCTTGTGCACACAGTTTTGGTTAAAAGACACAGTTATGAAGAATATGTGGCAACCGTGCATATGCTTTTAGGAACATTTTTTTTTAGCCAAAAACATGTCGGTCATGATAACTATAGTGTTTTGCACCCAGGCACATGGATATAGGCAAAATAAACTCCCATGCCTAATCTATGCAATCTTGTGCACTTGTATAAAAACAAGTCGTGACCAGGCATGTAGGAAGAATACCATACTCACCTAAAATTGTTGCAAAGCAATTCCTTTCACAAAACATATCACTTAAAAAACATAAAAATTATTTTTATAAAAGATATAAACATGTACGTGTGTTAGCCTTGGATTAATTCAATCAAAAGTATCCCAAACAAATCTAATGTTCAAATCATCTAATTTTTACATGCAAAATCTTCGATGTGGAGAAGTTGATCTTCAATTTTAATGTCCATGGGCTTTAATGACAAAGACTCTCTCTAACTATAATGTAAATACGAATCGATATTATTTGATCAAATTTGTTCATTATTCAAATTCTTTGACACATAATTAACCCAACCAAATTGTATGTACAAATGCTTACATTTTCCTTAGCAGTGCCTAAGATTCTTCATCTTGTATAATATTACTTGGTAGATATCATGACGTCCTTCGTAGATGGTTCATAAAAGAGAAGAAAGCCTTTGCTATAGCGTACCATCAATGAAGCCCATCATAAAATTTTCCCCCTTTTATTTAAGATAAAAAATCTTTCGTATATATTTCCAAAAATAACTTTTTGGATAATGGGATCTTTTTTATTATCTTTCCTTCTCTACCAAACCAAGTTGGAGATTATGTAAGAACATCATTTGGAACAACATCATCTTTCGGTACAAGATGCCATTTTGATTCATTACAGATAACAACACATAGTTCAACAAAGTGTAACACCCCACGCGCCCGAAAATACACGCGGCGTGCTACTACGATAAAACTAAACTAAACCCATCAACAAAAGTATAGAGCATCTAAATGTCCACAGTTTAAATACAGCAAATCCACAATTCTTCTATTTCCACAATAATGATTTTAATAAAGTTTCTCTCAAAATTCAAAATTCTCTAACTAAAATAACACGACTAATTACATCAAAAATAAATCTTCCAATCCAAGCTATAAAATAATTCTCCAAATAGTCCATAGTGGCCCAATCCATGCTAACCTGCCAACTAAAAGAAAATACGGGGACGTACACAATATGACAAGATTAGATGCTAAAAAATAATTAGCACGGTGAATAAATCGCAACAATATGAATCGCATATACAAATCAAATGCAATACTCAAGAATTATATAAATATTAATTTATCAACAACACATTAATGAGTCACTAGGCCTCACCTCACCGCGCCTATGCATTCTCAAGCACATCCAGATTTTTGACTATTGGCGGGTGTCCATTCTCCGTGCCATATTAAAATCTCAAGACACGATGATCAAATCATAATATAATTTATCACAATGAATCAATATTATATATTCCAATAATTTTTCAGGATTCCAATGAATTTCACAAGTCAACATGAGTGCAATCGACAAATAAAATAAACGGAATATTCTCGAGAGAATTTAAGAGCATATTGTGTAAGTTCCATACCTTAAAATTATCACATGAATCGACACATAAAAATCGGCCTCTAAATCTGATCGCACCATCACGTTCCTCTCGCGAAAATAATCAAATCTCGTTCTAGCCCAAAATCGAGAAAACACTAAATAAGCCTTCTAATCTAAGGTTGAAATCTTAAATAAGTTTGAGGCTATGGCTTGAAGATGAAATGGAGTAATATTGGAGAGGTCTTCCAGTTCAAAAGTTTGAGAAAAAGTGATTTGAAAAGTCCATCCATGAATTCGTTGGGATATATAAAGCATTATGGGTTTGATTAAGAAAAGAAATCTAATCAGGTACAAACACTCAAAAAATCATTACAGACGATCTGGCCATCAAAATGGCTTTAAATTTCAATATGTTGTAGCGATCGGCAAGCAAGACTACTGTGAAAAATTGAGCTCGATCGAACGGTCGGATTTCTAAAAATATTATTTTTTTGAAGAAAGTTTTATGTTTTGAGGACTCTTGGAGTTTTATGTTTTGAGGACTCTTCTATATACTAAAAGTTCAATTAAAACTCCATTTTAATTCCGATTTCAATTCCGTTTGAATTTTTTTTTTCAAATATAAAAACCAACATTTTAAATTATAAAATTTATAAAATCCAAACTTTCATTTTCTCCTATTTCCAAAATTAATTTAAAAATTACTATTTAAAAAAATTCAGGTTGTTAAATACTTCCCCACTAACAAGGAATTTCTCCCTCGAAATTCAACAAAACCTAACACTCAAAAATCAGGCCACACCAACAATCTCCAAAAATAAATGTCGTATCCATAAATCAACTTTAAATACCTCACATTTAACCTCGATGACTAACACGACTCATCACCAAAAAAATTTATCTCCAAAGAAAACATGTCTAATCGCATGCTAGACCCAAAACCCAAGATCCGAGGGTTGTCGTATACATAAGCTTTGAATCATCTGTAACACGCCGCACGCTCGAAAGGACACGTGGTGTGCTACTACGATAAAATAAACTAAACCCATCAACAAAAGTATAGAGCATCTAAATGTCCACAGTTTAAATACAACAAATCCACAATTCTTCTATTTCCACAATAATGATTTTAATAAAGTTTCTCTCAAAATTCAAAATTCTCTAACTAAAATAGCACCACTAATTACATCAAAAATCAATCTTCCAATCCAAGCTCTAAAATAATTCTCCAAATAGTCCATAGCGGCCTAATCCATGCTAACCTGCCAACTATAAGAAAATACGGGGAAGTACACAATATGACAAGATTAGATGCTCAAAAATAATTAGCACGGTGAATCAAATCGCAACAATACGAATTGGATATACAAATAAAATGCAATACTCAAGAATTATATCAATATTAATTTCTCAACAACACATCAATGAGTCACCAGGCCGCACATCACCGCTCCTATGCATTCTCAAGCATATACGGATTTTGGACTATTGGCGGGTGCCCATTCTCCTTGCCATATTAAAATCTCATGACACGATTCTCAAATCACAATATAATATATCACAATGAATCAATATTATAGATTCTAACAATTTTTCAGGATTCCAATGAATATCACAATTCAACATGAGTGCAATAGACACAGAAAATAAACAGAATACTCTCGAGAGAATTTAATAGCATATTGCGTAAGTCCCGTACTTCAAAATCATCACATGAATCGATACATAAAAATCAACCTCTAAATCTGATCACACCATCACGTTCCTCTTGCGAAAATAATCAAATCTCGTTCTAGCCCAAACTCGAGAAAATACCAAATAAGCCTTCTAATCTAAGGTTGAAATCTTGAATAAGTTTGAGGCTATGGTTTGTAGATGAAATGAAGTAATTTTGGAGAGGTCTTCTGGTTAAAAAGTTTGAGAAAATGTGATTTGAAAAGTCCATCAACGAATTTGTTGTGCTATATAAAGGATTAAGTGTTTTATTAAGAAAAGAGTTCTAATTATATACAAACACTCAAAAAATTATTATGGGCGATCGTACCATAAGAATGGCTTGAAATTTTAGTATGTTGTAGAGATCGGTGAGACAGGACTACTATGAAAAATTCAGCTCGATCGGACGATCGAATTTCTGAAAAATATTATTTTTCTGTACAGAGTTTTATGTTTTGAGGACTCTTAGAGAGTTTTATGTTTTGAGGACTCTTCTATGTACTAAAAATTCAGTTTAAACTCCATTTTAATTCTGATTCCAATTCCGTTTGAAAATTTTATTTTTCAAATATAAAATCCAACATTTGAAATTATAAATTTTATAAAATCCAAAATTTCATTTTCTCCTATTTCCAAAATTAATTTAAAAATTCCCATTTAAAAAAATCTAGGTTGTTACACAAAGTTGGGTTTGAAGCTTTCTGCATTAGTGTAAATCATGCGACTAAATTAAAACAAACATGCCACATATCAACACTCGCATGCAATAAATAACTCACCTTTCATTGAAGTGCAAGTAGCAAACGCATGTCCCAAATTAATGCATAATTGATACTAAAAGTCTTTGCCTCTAGATAATTATGCACTATCACATAAAGAAATGCTAACATATAATGTAATTAATTACCCATGTAGGATTACGCCCAATGCCCATACATATATTTTATTAAGATAGTCATATTTCCATACAAGTAACACTCTCTTTATTTTAAGATCTTTTAAGTAAACGTGTTCTTTTTTGAACTAGCGTGAGGGATAAACAATAATTGTGTATCCTACAATGGGATGTAACTAGCTAGACATGTAAGAATACAATTCAAGTACCAACCCCCCTAATGTCATCTACAAAGAAAATATAGGTAGATCACATAATGTATTTAACACAACATAGGGTTCATTATCAATTATCTATCATTATACTATATCAAATTCTTTCTCATTAATTACTACATCACACGAAGCACACTACCTTATGGGATAATCCATGCTTTAATCGATAAGTCCATTGGAGACTCCCTAATGAACTTAAGAAAAACACATATATAAATTATAGGGCTATCACCACAACGTATCACCACTAACGGGCATAAAAAATTAGATGTATGCACTCCACTCCCAATTAGCCTTAATGCAAAGGTAAAATCGAGGTCACTAACAAAACATTACTTGATGGGATTAGGAAAATGTTAGACCGTAATACCCCGCATTTTTATCGATATTTATTTATGGGATTCATTAAATTAAATGTGAATTAATTGAGAATTAATTCGGATAAAATACTAACGAGATGTGAGTTGGTATTTGATTATAATGTGTATATATGACAATATATGAATATTGGAAATATTTAATTAGTCGTAAGATTGATATACGGCAATTTGGGAAATTTTGTTGAGACGCGTGTGACAGTCGCGTCAGGAAAGTAATTATTTAAATAAAAAAGTGAATTTTATTTCTATTAACCGTATGGTCATTTTGAGTGCGCCAACGAGTCCAGAAGGGTCGAAATAGTCAGAAAACACTAGCCGGGGGTTAGGTTTGGGTCCCGGGGCATTATTGGGCCATACCGGTAACTAAAAAGGGCATTTCGGTAATTTCGGAAAATTGGGAATTAAAACCCACGAAAATTAAAGATAAAAATCTGACTTATAATTTATCCACTAAACCCACTAACTACACTAAATGACTTAATGGGCTACGGGAGAAGTTAAGGAACTAGTTCTAACTTGCCAAAAACCAACCCCCACCTCCATTGTCATCTTGAGAGAAGAGCTTGGAGAGAGAGAGAGAGAGAGAGAGAGAGAGAGAGAGAGAGAGAGGAGAATTATGCAAAGAGAGAGAGGAGAATTCTGCAGAGAGAGAAAGGAATTCAACCATCTTCAACCAACAACAAATCTGGAACATAAGGCAAGTGATTTAGTTACAATTAATTCCATGAATGTGTTCTTCCATGTTTAGGAAATTATCAAATTTGTTTTGGAAAATTGATATAGACCCGTGAATTTGAGGATTAAAACTATGAAATGTGTTAGGTATTGCATGTAGAAACATTCTGGACAAATATGAATTCAAAAAGATAACCATTGATGATCTAAAAACGGATTTAAGAAGAAGTTTATTAATGTTCTTGAAAGAAATAGAAAACAGGGGTTCTTGATGAAGTTTTGATCCAAACAAAGCCCTTGGATGATGAATTATTGGTTTTAGAACGTTAACAATGTTGTAGGATGGTTGTATGATGATATTATAATGTTAGATTAGAGTTTCATGCATTATAATGGTGTTTTGAGATGATTTGAAAACTGCAAAACGAAGCAGTCCATAGCCTACCTGGTGCGTTCGATCGATCGACATTCATCAGTCGATCGATCGACCACCATCGATCGATCGAAGGTCAAGGTCGATCGATCGACCTTCCCAGAAAGAGTAAAATTTTTCCTAGTTAAATTTTAATGGTGTTAAACCTTAGAAATTATTATTGGAGACTTTATGGATATCCTTAGACTTAAGGAAAACCAGTAGGTATGGTTATAAAATTTGGACCTTAATTAGAATTCAAATTGAGGAATTATTTTAAAATCTAATGAAATCCGATGAGTGAGATAACGTTAGAGGTAAAAGAGTAAATTTAAATAATTTGGTGAAACGAGGTTTGGGGCAGAAGTAAGGACCTTAAGAATAATGATGTTATATGTGAGAATAATAGGAAGATTAATAGACCCTTTGAGATAGGTTTTAAGTACAAGAAACTATGACGTGAGATGTGTCGACAGTCTACATTTTTATATTATCGAAAGACTTAAAATTTATAAAATTGGAATAATGGTATAAGGATGTAGAAAGTAACTTTATTAACGTTAAGATATCTAAGATGTGTGAATGCTTAGTATATGATTTTTGTGTATGACATACCTACCATACTTGCTATCACGGGAGGTTTACGTTCACTTAGGGCCTTCTAATCCTTGTGTGCCCTGATTTAGTTTGGTACCTAGAGGACATATTTCAAGGGAATGACTTAATTGTGGGTTATTAAGTCAGCTGACTATGGAGCGTAGGTATGTACGTGACCCATGGATATGTTGAATTATGTTCGCCTCCATTTTTGTGTGTTGTGCTTATTCTAACAATTCCTGAGAGATTCGGAATTTTTAATCCTTGTGTACGTGATGTACCGGGATGGATATCAGAGTATGTGTGCACCGCAGCTTAGCCTCGGGGTGCTTATATTGTATATTTATGATGTGAATAATATACGGTTCAATGAAAAGGAATTTGTTATGTTTAAATTGCGAGAATAACTTATAGTGATTCTTTGAGAAGTTAAAAAGGGATAACATGCCGACAATTGTAATGCTAATAATTGAGAGTCCGAGTTCAACGATCTAGTTAGAGATAAATAACACATGAATGGGAACAGGAACGTTAGGAGTGCACAGTTAGACGAGAGGTGAGTATTTCATGTGAGAGCATGTCCTAACATGTACTTTTCATTCATTGTTTTAAATGTTATTAAAGCACTTGCTGTTTTTAAAATACTCTCCACATTCGGGCTCTGACCCGTTTGCTTTCAAATCTACTTTTTGTAAAAACCCTTTTTAGGTACCCAGCCACAAGGACACCATTCATAGTATTTCCAGTCAGGTGACGAGCTGTAGCTGTTGTGGAAGTTACAGGGCCTTGCTAGTAGACGCTTTATTTGCCTTGACTCTATATTCAAATTTCATCAGTGGTAGGGCATGTCGCCCATTACTTTTAGAGACATTTCAATTCTTTCAGTTATTCAGACTTTTGCCTTGTAATTAATTCAGGATGCAGACTTGTATTATTTCTTTTCATGTTGGGATTGTTGTGAGGAGTATTTCCTCTAGACTCATCTTTATTTTTTGATTCACTATAGTTGGACTTTATCGTGAATGGTTGTGTTACATTTCTATATTTCATTTATTGCATGTTAATCAGATTTAATTTAAAATTTGACAACTCATTTTTAAATATTAGGTGGTTAGTAATCATAAAAAAATGTTTTCGACAGTGATGCTATTAACTGGACCAGCTTGGCATTTTGTATTGATTTAATAAAGGAGTAGATACCCGGGATTTAATTATTCGGGGTGTCACAGGTGGTATCAGAGCATCAGGTTCTAGTATTCTTTAGGATCTGTACGGCTTATTATGTTTCCGCTGAGCTTTCTTTGATGTAGAGCCCTATATTTTAGGACTGTTGTATTCATTTATGTATGCTTCGCTCTTCAGCTATTTTAAGTTTATAACTGCGAACTTATAGACTTTATTCTCATTTCAGATGCCTCCACGACGTGCGCAACGAGTTTCTAGGGATGCACAGCCCGAGCCACAGCCAGCTCCAGTACAGGGCACCATGAATGCCGCCGAGGTTGCAGCCATTGTAGCCCAAGCTATAAATGTCGCTCTTGCCATTGTACAGTAGGCACCACCCCAGGCGCCAGTAGCCGCGCCATTTCAGGCACATGCATTCCCGTCTGCTTGGGACTGTGTTCGAGATGCTTTTCAGAGAGCACACCCTCCGGAGTTCGCAGGTAGCTCGGATGTTGTGGTATCTAGTCAGTGGAGGAAGGATATTCAGAGGCACATGAGGATGTATGAGTGCACCGATGTCCAAAAGCAGATACTAGCTACTTTCAATCTAGTAGGTTCTGCATTGCAGTGGTGGGAGTCTATTACCACCGCAGAGGAGAGAGATACACTCTCTATACAGGAGTTTTGGGTGCGGTTCGACCGCAAATATTTTCCGTCAGCTGTTCATACGGAAATGAGGAGGAAGTTGATGAACCTTAGACAGGAGGGTAAGACTGTGGACGAGTATGAGGCCGAATTCACAAATTTGCTGAACATTGTACCGGATGAGATACCGACGGAAGAGAAGAAGATTCAGAAATTCACAGATGGATTGACTTGGAGGATCTGTCAGCACTTGTTGGGGAATCTATCGTTGGCCACTTATTATGATGTGGTTAACGCTGCATTACTCCATTGCCAGGACCACCGCTTTCACTTGACAGAGGGGAAGCGATCAAGATAGTCCAGCCATCAGGGCAGGACAGGGGGAAATGGTGCCAGCGGGGCACAATCAGCTCAGGGTCAGTATAGGCAGGGTGATCAGGGTTCCCAGCAGGGGGATTCTAAGAGATTCCGATCAGGGGGTTTCAGGAACGGTCAGGGAGGATTCTGGAATGGCCAGTAGGGTCATAACGGCCATTAGGGCCAGCAGGGTCAAAATGGTCAACAGCAGCAGTTTCACCGGGGCCTGCAAGGCCAGGGAAGAAATGGTAACGGTCACCAGGGCCACGGTCACCAGGGACAGCGAGGGGGAAACTTCCAGGGGAAGTGTTTCATTTGTGGTAAGATTGGCCACAAATGTCAGGATTGTCCTGATAAGGGCAGGGCCTCACAGCAGCAGCAGCATGGTGCTCGACACGAGCCGTAGAGGCCTATGTTTCCCATCGCCCTCCCAGCACCACAGATGGCAGCATTACCACCCATTCCAGCAGTCCCAGTTCAGCAGGGACAGCTTCAGTATGGGAGAGTGTATCAGCTTCAGCAGGCCGCAGCCCCACAGAATTCGCCAGCCATTGAGGGTATGTTCTCTATTCAGGGGACTCTGGGGCATATTTTATTTGACACGGGGGCTACACACTGTTTTATTGCTATGAGATTTGCACGCACCATTGGGTTATTAGACGCCGTAGAGAGCACCGCTACTTATGTAGACTCACCGTTGAGTAGGGGTTCCATGATTTCGCTTATGTGTAGAGGTGTGGGTATTGAGATCGGGAGGTTTACTTTACCGGCTGATATGTTAGTGTTAGAGATGACCGAGTATGACGCCATTATTGGTATGGATTGTCTAGTTGCGTACCGAGCCATGATTGATTGTTTTAGTAGGAGTATTATCTTTGCCATTCCCGGGCAGGAGATGTTCTTAGTGGCGATGCCTCGCCCTGAGGGAGGATCGTCCACTCATTTATACTACATAGAGGAGGAGACCTCTAAGGAAGTGGTGATACCACTTGATTCGATACCAGTTGTTAGTGAGTTCGCCGATGTATTTAAGGATATACTTGGATTACCTCCGAGTAGGGAGATAGATTTTGTGATCGACTTGACGCCGGGCACTCGGCCTGTTGCCCGCGCACCTTACCGTATGGCTCCAGCTGAAATGAGAGAGTTACGGGATCAGATTGAGCAGTTGTTGGGTCAGGGGTTTATTCAGAGGAGTACTTCGCCGTGGGGTGCCCCTGTGCTGTTCGTAAAGAAGAGGGATGGATCGTTGAGATTGTGTGTAGATTACCAGGAGTTAAATAACGTCACGATACGGAATAAGTATCCGTTGCCCCGAATCGATGACTTATTCGACCAGCTGAGAGGAGCTTCCTTCTTCTCGAAGATTGATTTGATATCTGGTTACCATCAGTTGCGTATCAGGGAGGAGGACGTCTCGAAGACTGCTTTCTTAACAAGATATGGTTCCTACGAGTTTCGGGTTATGCCTTTGGTTTGACCAATGCTCCAGCCGTGTTTATGGACTTGATGAATAGGGTGTTCAGAGAGTTTCAGATCAGTTCGTTATTGTCTTCATTGATGATATTCTGGTTTACTCCCAGAAAAAGGAGGAGCACGCCGAGCATTTGAGGCAGGTTTTGCAGACGCTACGTCAGAATGAGCTGTATGCAAAGTATGAGAAGTGTGGGTTTTGGTTGAAGGAGGTTCAGTTTTTGGGGCATATTATTTCCGACCGGGGGATATTTGTTGATCCGGGAAAGGTATCCGCGGTGAGGGAGTGGGGACAGCCCACGACACCGACTGAGATCCGTAGTTTCTTGGGCTTAGCAGGATACTACAGGAGATTTATTCGGGGGTTCTCCAAGATAGCGGATCCCATGACACATCTGACTCGTAAAGGTGTGCCGTTCATTTGGAGTGATGCCTGTCAGTTGGCATTTGATGAGTTGAAGGACAAGTTAACCTCAGCACCTGTGTTAGCATTGCCGAGACCGGGAGTTGAGTATCTTGTTTACACCGATGCGTCCTTACAAGGACTTGGAGGTGTACTGCAGCAGGAGAGTCAAGCCATAGCTTATGCTTCTCGTAAGCTTAAGCCTCACGAGAAGAATTACCCTACTCGTGATTTGGAGTTAGTGGCAGTTGTATTTGCCCTTCGGATTTGGAGACACTACCTTTTGGGGGATAAGTTTCGATTGTTCACAGACCACAAGTCCCTACAGTACCTATTCACGCAGAAGGAGTTGAATATGCGGCAACAGAGGTGGCTTGAGTTTGTGAAGGACTATCAGTTTGATATCCAATATCACCCGGGGAAGGCTAACGTGGTAGCAGACGCGTTGAGCCGTAGGCCAGTAGATGAGGTGGCAGGGGTGTGGAAGGCTAAGTGGAAAGATTTGGGACACCGGGATGCAGTGGCCCGATCGTTTATGTCTGTGATGACTGTTACACCTCAGATTGTCACGAAGGTGGTAAAGGCGCAGGCAAATGACTCGTTCTGTCAGGAGCAGATAGTTCGATTACTAGCAGATGGAGCCGAGTCCTATGCCGTTAGCTCAGACGGGGGATTACGCTTCAATGGGAGATTGGTAGTTTCGGAAGGGGAGGAATTGCGACACGAGGTGATGGCAGAGTCGCACGGCTCACGGTTCGCGGTACATCCCGGTGGGGACAAAATGTACAAAGATATGAGACGTCAGTATTAGTGGAGAGGGATGAAGAGAGATATTGCCGTGTTTGTTTCTAAATGCGCCACTTGTCAGCTGGTAAAAGTGGACCATCAGAGACCGGCAGGATTTCTACAGCCATTAGAGGTTCCGATGTGGATGTGGGAGAGCATCTCCATGGACTTTATCACGGGGTTGCCTACGTCACAGAGAGGTCACGACTCCATTTGGGTAATTGTGGACAGGTTGACCAAAGTCGCTCATTTTTTACCCGTAAGGACAGACTACACTACGGGACAGTATGCCCAGCTCTTTATAGCAGAAATAGTGAGACTTCACGGTGTGCCCCTAAATATCGTGTCGACAAGATATTTGTTTCACGATTGTGGGAGAGTTTTCAGGAGGCCATGGGCACGAAATTGCGATTGAGTACGGCTTATCATCCGCAGACCGATGGGCAAACCCAGCGTACAAATCAGATGTTGGAAGACATATTGCGGATGTGCATCATTAACTTCGGGGGTGGATGGGAACAGTATCTTCCACTGGTGGAGTTTGCTTACAACAACTCCTACCAGTTCACCATTGGTATGGCTCCATTTGAGGCGGTGTACGGTAGACCTTGTCGTTCCCCAGCATGTTGGTTGGAGGTGGGGGACAACAAACTACATGGGCCGGAAGTAATTCAGGACACTTCGGGGAGGATATAATTGATACGGAGTCGCATTCGGGTAGCTCAGGATCGGCAGAAGAGCTATGCTGATGCGAAGAGGTTCTTCAGGGAGTTCCAAGTGGGGGACCAGGTTTTACTCAGAGTATCTCCTATGAAGGGGATTATGCGATTTGGGAAGAAGGGGAAGTTGGCACCAAGATATGTGGGACCATTTCCTATCATCGAGCGGATTGGGTCTGTTGCATATAGACTTGGGTTACCGGAGCATTTGCATAGGATTCATGATGTGTTTCATATTTCCTCGCTAAGGAAATATCTTAGAGATGATTTGGCTCATTCTCACATTGCTTTAGAGGACATCGATCTCCAACCGGATAGCTCCTACGAGGAGGGGCCGATTTCTCTTTTGGACCGAAGTGAGCGGAAACTGCAGTCAAAGATAGTTCCGTTAGTGCGTGTTCAGTGGCGACATCATAATGTCGAGGAGTCCACATGGGAGCGAGAGGATGAGATGCGCGAACGTTATCCAGAGTTATTTTTACCAGGTACTTTTTAGTTCCGAATTTCAGGACGAAATTCTGTTATTAGGGGGGAAGTATGTAATACCCCGCATTTTTATCGATATTTATTTATGAGATTTATTAAATTAAATGTGAATTAATTAAGAATTAATCCGGATAAAATACTAACGAGATGTGAGTTGGTATTTGATTATAATGTGTATATATGACAATATATGAATATTGGAAATATTGAATTAGTCGTAAGATTGATATACGATAATTTGGGAAATTTTGTTGAGACGCGTGTGACAGTCGCGTTAGGAAAGTAATTATTTAAATAAAAAAGTGAATTTTATTTCTATTAACCGTATGGTCATTTTGAGTGCGCCAACGAGTCCGGAAGGGTCGAAATAGTCCGAAAAAACTAGCCGCGGGTTAAGTTTTGGTCCCGGGGCATTATTGGGCCATACCGGTAACTAAAAAGGGCATTTTGGTAATTTCGGAAATTTGAGAATTAAAACCCACGAAAATTAAAGATAAAAATCTGACTTATTCTTTACCCACTAAACCCACTAACTACACTAAATGACTTAATGGGCTACGGGAGAAGTTAAGGAACTAGTTCTAACTTGCCAAAAACCAACCCCCACCTCCATTGTCATCTTGAGAGAAGAGCTTGGAGAGAGAGAGAGAGAGAGAGAGAGAGAGAGAGAGGAGAATTCTGCAGAGAGAGAGAGGAATTCAACCATCTTCAACCAACAACAAATCTGGAACATAAGGCAAGTGATTTAGTTACAATTAATTCCATGAATGTGTTCTTCCATGTTTAGGAAATTATCAAATTTGTTTTGGAAAATTGATATAGACCCATGAATTTGAGGATTAAAACTATGAAATGTATTAGGTATTGCATGTAGAAACATTATGGACGAATTATGAATTCAAAAAGATAACCATTGATGATCTAAAAACGGATTTAAGAAGAAGTTTATTAATGTTCTTGAAAGAAATAGAAAACAGGGATTCTTGATGAAGTTTTGATCCCAACAAAGCCCTTGGATGATGAATTATTGGTTTTAGAACGTTAACAATGTTGTAGGACTGTTGTATGATGATATTATAATGTTAGATTAGAGTTTTATGCATTATAATGGTGTTTTGAGATGATTTGAAAACTGCAAAACGAAGCAGTCCGTAGCCTACCTGGTGCGTTCGATCGATCGACATTCATCAGTCGATCGATCGACCACCATCGATCGATCGAAGGTCAAGGTCGATCGATCGACCTTCCCAGAAAGAGTAAAAAATTTCCTAATTAAATTTTAATGGTGTTAAACCTTGGAAATTATTATTGGAGACTTTATGGATATCCTTAGACTTAAGGAAAACCAGTAGGTATGGTTACAAAATTTGGACCTTAATTATAATTCAAATTGAGGAATTATTTTAAAATCTAATGAAATCCGATGAGTGAGATAACGTTAGAGTTAAAAGAGTAAATTTAAATAATTTGGTGAAACGAGGTTTGGGGCAGAAGTAAGGACCTTAAGAATAATGATGTTATATGTGAGAATAATAGGAAGATTAATAGACCCTTTGAGATAGGTTTTAAGTACAAGAAACTATGACGTGAGATGTGTCGACAGTCTACATTTTTATATTATCGAAAGACTTAAAATGTATAAAATTGGAATAATGGTATAAGGATGTAGAAAGTAACTTTATTAACGTTAAGATATCTAAGATGTGTGAATGCTTAGTATATGATTTTTGTGTATGACATACCTACCATACTTGCTATCACGGGAGGTTTACGTTCACTTAGGGCCTTCTAATCCTTGTGTGCCCTTATTTAGTTTGGTACCTAGAGGACATATTTCAAGGGAATGACTTAATTGTGAGTTATTAAGTCAGCTGACTATGGAGCGTAGGTATGTACGTGACCCATGGATATGTTGAATTATGTTCGCCTCCATTTTTGTGTGTTGTGCTTATTCTAACAATTCCTGAGAGATTCGGAATTTGTAATCCTTGTGTACGTGATGTACCGGGATGGATATCAGAGTATGTGTGCACCGCAGCTTAGCCTCGGGGTGCTTATATTGTATATTTATGATGTGAATAATATACGGTTTAATGAAAAGGAATTTGTTATGTTTAAATTGCGAGAATAACTTATAGTGATTCTTTGAGAAGTTAAAAAGGGATAACATGCCGAGAATTGTAATGCTAATAATTGAGAGTCCGAGTTCAAGTAAAGCTATCTATTTAAGTGATAATATCGGGAATTCATATTGTGAATCGAGTAGTTGGGCTAGAACTTACAACGGTCTAGTTGGAGATAAATAACACATGAATGGGAACAAGAACGTTAGGAGTGCACAGTTAGACGAGAGGTGAGTATTTCATGTGAGAGCATGTCCTAACATGTACTTTGCATTCATTGTTTTAAATGTTATTAAAGCACTTACTGTTTTTAAAGTACTCTCCACATTCGGGCTCTGACCCGTTTGCTTTCAAATCCACTTTTTGTAAAAACCCTTTTTAGGTGCCCAGCCACAAGGACACCATGCATAGTATTTCCAGTCAGGTGACGAGCTGTAGCTGTTGTGGAAGTTACAGGGGCTTGCTAGTAGACGCTTCATTTGCCTTGACTCTATATTCAGATTTCATCAGTGGTAGGGCATGTCGCCCATTCCTTTTAGAGACATTTCAATTCTTTCAATTATTCAGACTTTTGGCTTGTAATTAATTCAGGATGCAGACTTGTATTATTTCTTTTCATGTTGGGATTGTTGTGAGGAGTATTTCCTCTAGACTCATCTTTATTTGTTGATTCACTATAGTTGGACTTTATCGTGAATGGTTGTGTTACATTTCTATATTTCATTTATTGCATGTTAATCAGATTTAATTTAAAATTTGACAACTCATTTTTAAATACTAGGTGGTTAGTAATCGTAAAAAAATGTTTTCGACAGTGATGCTATTAACTGGACCAACTTGGCATTTTGTATTGATTTAATAAAGGAGTAGCTACCCGATATTTAATTAGTCGGGGTGTCACATAGACGATGTCAAGGCTAACTTGATCAATGTACTGTAAGTTGTAGTCTTCGCTTACGGATAAATCCAAGGACGATCACAGTTAAAACCACTTTTATGATGGCATTCGTAACCGAAGTAGTGGCCCCTACTGATATCGGTTTACCTAGTCATAGGGCGATGCATCAATTAACCAAAGTGTGTTATGATGCATAAGTTGGATCTTGATATGGTGGAAGAGGTCAGAGAAAAATCAACTCTCAGGGTCACCACGTACCAATAGAGAACAAAGAGATTCTATAATAAAAGAATCAATTCCATCACACTCGAGGGGGGAGGCTTGGTCTTAAAGAAGGTGATCCAAAAGGAGAACAAACTTAAGCACAATTGGCATGGTCCTTATAGAGTGAGCATCGTAAATTGACCAGGTACCAACATAATTGAGACTCTGTGGGGAGAACATTACAAGAATCCATGGACGCCGAGCATTGGAGAAAATACTATCATTAACATGACCATGATTATGTTTAGAGGAATCAATGTAATAAAGTAAATTGTGTAAAACATATTTACGTTATAAATGAAAAATAGTAATTTTTCATATTATTTTCATTCAAGATTTTCTATTATGTAGTGAAAAGATGATTTCCTTTAAGATGTGGATAAGAAGACTAGGCCGAAGACATCTAAGAAGCCTAGGCCGAAGAAATCTTAATAAAGCTAACAAAACCGAATTGATTATTATGTGACCACACTTCATGAAGGGCCTTGCCCATTAGCTAGGTCATGTTCAGGATGTCAGTCAACATGGCAAACCAATGCTATCATAAGGTCAGGTAGACTAAAAGATGAACCAATTGACTAGTATGTTGCCTAAAGCTTTTATAAATCCCACTACAAACAAGCACATCACTGGACATAACCCAAGATTATGCGTATAAATATGGTAGCGTAAAATTAAGTCTAAAATTATAAAAACCTTGGAAGGACAACTAAAGTTCGTCAAATTAATAGCTACTAAGTCAGTTCATGTTGGCTAAGACCTTATCACAAAATCATCTAGACTCAAATACTGGCAGGCCTATTATAACATAAAAGCATTGCTTTAAAAATAGTTTCTAAAACATACTCTACGTAAAATATTTTGCATTCTCACCAGAAACACATATCTCATCCAAGGGTAATAATTTGGCCAAGCAAGATAAATGGAGAAGAATGGAAATCTTATTTATTCAAATAAAAACATCCATTCAAAATAATTGATGGCAACAAAAATGAAATTGTTGAAAGGCTATAAAATTTATGATTAAATAATATGAGCAAATTACAAACAGGTGATATGAAAGATAAAATGACTTAAGCAGTTGGAGGATCTTGTGAGGTATTAATAGAAGAAGACTTAACCATCGGAGTATCTTGAGTAGTCCCATCAACCACTACTTAAAGGATTAGGATAGTTGGTTTTGATGTGGTCACTTCATCATGGGCACTATCCTCAGCCTCTAGAGCAGGAAAATCAATTTTCATGGAAGTTACATTACCAAACTTTAGCGTCCTTCCCAAACCCAAGCGCCCTAAAAAATATTCAGGTAATGCTTCGTTACCATTTTCTCGAGCTCCACATAACCATCGGCGAAAAAAGACAAAGTCTCCATATTAAAATTAGTAGAGCCTTTGTATTTGGATACACAAATCTTCTCGACCATAGCCAATGCCTCATTAGACTTAACCAATGCCCCCTTAAGACTCTAAATTTAAGGAAAGTTTATGCAAACTTGATCTTTAAGCTTTTTTACCACCTCCTCAACTATACTGAGAGATTCTATATTTTTAATTGGTTGATTATCCTTTTGCTGCACATCCTTATCTCTCTTATTCATCTCATTCTCGATCTTGGTGTCATACTCTTACAAAGTAATCAACCGCTTGCTCAAAGTGAAAACATGTGCACTCAACACCTAGTTCATTTTCTTCTCACTCTCATAAGTCTGAGAATGAGCAACAACTGAAAGAGCTTTCTACTAAAGAATTATGGTATTTATGCCACCCTGAAAAAGAACAAAGTAAATGATATCAACTAGCAATAAAATATTACCAAACGAATATAGTATAAAAAACTACAAAGATCATCACGCGGTGAGAAAATTTCTACAAGTCCTCATGATTTAGACCCCTGAGAAACTCATAATCAGGATTGTGTCTCTGATTGTCGATCATGTCTAGAGTATTGGAAATATGATGGATAATTGATTATTTATCCTTCTTTAGCATCTTAATAATGACAAGGTTGTTGGGATACCACTTGTATTCCTCCACAATATAATATTGGTAGGATGGTCCAACCTCCCTAACCAATTGACTATCTAAATGACCGCCAATTATTACAACCATTAATCATGGCCTCATCATCCTCAGAGATTCTAGACTCAAATGTTTTGGATCATGTTGAGAGGTGGAGGCCATAATTGGTCCCTTGTTTTAAGCAGCATGAGGTCTAACATTATTTATGGGATCCCTCAGAGTTTGACCAAGATCAATAGTACCCCCTTTTGTCTTCTTTGCAACCTCAAATTCAACTAACCTTTTGGATTTGTCCTCAAATTTATTTTTGGCCTTAGTTTCATCCTTCTTTCTGACCATGTCTTTTTTATGAATAAGTTCAAGGTTTTAGAAATAAGTTTTTCGGGTGGCCATTTCCCTAGACGGTTGAATATAAAAACTTAAAGTAAATGGAGCAAAAATTGCATAGAAAACACAAGATTCGGTAAAAATACAAAGGAGTGACGAACTGACACTTAGGAATTTTTTCTACCTTCTTCAACCTCCTCATGCTTGGCCTCTATTTTGGCCTCGAATCTACTTGGTTCTTGGGATAATCATTGATCTTTGTATGATCCTGGACGTCTTTTTAACTTCCTCGTGTTGAATATGTTTCCTAAATAGAAGGGGATCGGATGTGTAAATTTTATCCACCAACTTCTGAAAGGAAAGAAGTAATATTGGGGCATATTTCACTCTAAATACACCAGATAAAATTAGGAAATAGTCAAATCTAGAGTACAGGTGGATAAAAAATTAATATGTATATATCGATTGTGTTCGGCCCACTTCAGTTTCGAGGAATACTGGCAGTTCTCTCCCTTTTGTTGTGGATAAACTCCCGATTCCCCTTTAAGTAAAAAACATTATATTTCCAAAAATAGTTGTTGATTTAATATACTAGACCAACTTCTAGTTATATTTCTAAGGAGAAAGATAATAATATCTTGGGGCCTTCATGTTGTCATTTATCCCATTGGTAAAGTTGAAGACCTCCTCAGTTATGTCAAAACCCTCGATGTTTCCTCTGATAAATCATTGGCCCCAAGATCGTCTTATAGGAATTATGGGGGAGTTGGGTCAAAGTTACTCTGTACCACCTTAAAATGACTCTTGTAATGAGGTGGTGGGAAAGACGAAGCCGACTTGCATAGGTCAGACTAGGAAGAAAATATCATTAGTTGAACGTTGATCATATACTCTTTTTAGATGGTTGGGAAACCTACAATTTAAGTCTATAGGGATGTTGTATAAATCCCCCAAGTCCAAAAGTTCATTCTTAGTGATATCATAAGTGCGGTACTGGGCCTCGCTGGTCACGGGGTCGTACGAGCTTTCAGAAACCAAAAGAACACTCGTTCTCTACTTAAACCAAAACATGGAAGATGGAGGGTCCAAACGGAGGTGTAGATGCTATTGCCTTCTCGAAACAAGACCCTAAATCAACTAAAATCACCTCGAACGTTATACTTGCATAATGCCTACTTCCTGATTGATGGTTGTAACCCTCAAAACTCATGGAAGCCATGAATTCAGAACTAATGTACTCAACATTTCGGGTCTAATGAGCCGACCAAATATAAGATGAGACACATGATATAAAGAATAATCATTTTCTAATGGAACCATCACATTCTAGTTGGAGGGTATAGAGGGAGGTCTAAACTCCATTGCTTTCTTGAAATAAGACACGTCAATTATATGCACCTTAAGGGTCATATATCTATAATGACTACCATATGATTGGTGGTTGGCACCATTATAACTCATGGAAGCTAGAAATTTTGACCTACTGTACTCAAACTTAGGGCTGAGGAGCCGACCAAATAGAACAAAAGACACATGGTATAAAGTTTTGATTATCTCCATACTCCTTGACAAGACGAATAACTTGTAAGGGAATTGGCCTTATTGACTCAAAGAGTCTGGGATAACTCTCATTAAACTCACGAATGCATTTCAACACCCTCCCAAACCACGATTCCTCACTCATAAAGTGGGAATTTTAAGGAAAGAAAGGGTTTTGGGGTATTTACACTCAAAAGTGAGGTTATGAAAACCCTAAAATTTATTAATAGCAAATATTCAGACAATCGTAACCAAATAGCAAAGGAATTGAAGAAAGCCTTATAAATTAAACGATAATGAGAAAAGGCATACCTGGAGTTTTAAAGGGCACGAAACAACACCAAACCCGCTAATACCTAACAAATAATGATAAAAAAGATAAAGTCTCATCGACAACCAATGTTATACACAAGAAAGCAGTCGAAAAGGGCAAAAAACAGTGAAAAAATCAATGGGAAAATGAACAGTTTGAGTGTGAGGGGTTTCCTCTCTTTAGATTACATATGAAGGGTTCGAGAAGTGAAAAGTTAAATTGCTTTGGGAGATATCTTTTTTATACTTTCTATGAGAAAATCATTGAAATTAAAAAAAAAAGTATGACATAAGACTTGAAAAGACAAACCGATGCTTCAAAACTGCGCATGTACTGCCCTATGCACACATGAATTTATTGTGACCTTCTACTACTCCCATCGTTAAACACATGGCAACCAGAAGTCCATATAAAATTCAAAAAAAAAATTAAAACTAAATGTAATCGGTAAGTGACGAGTTGATGAGAACCTTAGATGACAAAACCAAAAGACAATGACATCTTGCAATTAAAACTTGACTCACTCAATTTGCCTAGCAACTACATAGAAAATGCAACACTCTAGGAATATTCCTATCAATTGACAATGACATCTTGCAGTCATGAGCAAAATCATGGGGGATATTATCATAAAAATAATAAGGGATGATATGTGGACCAGTTAGAAGAGAACACCAGGATACACCTATCAGTTAGGGATGAGGCTGACAGCATTAAATAGCCTCCTCAGCTCAAATAGAGGTCGACTCGACCATATTGATTGGGTTAACACTCTTATTTAATACTATGAGGTAACAACGTTAGTTAACTAAATTATAACAATCATGTACTTCATGAATGGGTGACGTTAGCAACCTTTATAAATATGAACATGGGGAAGATATGAAAATATTCTTCCCCGTGTGTGAATAACTAACCTGTGATTAATTTGTCACCATGCATGCGAAACATGTACTAACCTAACATATAAAGGTGATCTACAACTACAAGTTTGGTGATATTCATCTTCTTTCCCTTATCCATTATCTCTGTTCCCAGAATAAGAACTTCACTAGCAAAAAACTGGAGGGAAGTGAGATTAGATCATCAGAAAGAAGAACTAGGCTTTTGCCCTCATCATTGTACCATTCCCCGTATTGAATTGGCACTCAATGTCACGTAAAAGATAAATCCAGGTGCTAACAATCTATAAATAGGACACACCAACATGTGGATAACTTTGGAGATTATCCTTATTGTTATAGTGCCAAACTCTATAGATAACTTAAGAGCTTCGTTCTTGTACTTGTTAATGTCTTTTTCCTAGTAAATCAATACAATCAACACTGCACCTATGGAAAAGGAACCATTGTATGCCGAACCACGTAAAATTTGTTTCTCATTCCTTTTTTCTCATGTCTATATAACTTATTCCTATGTAAGTATTTAGGTAAATTAGTCATTTTCTAGTTCCTGGTAATCAACACATTTTACCTAAAATAATAAATATACCGATTACAAGCAATAACATTCATAGTAAGAACCCAAATTTTTTATGGGAAATGAGAGTAGTTATTTATACTTCTTCTTCTTTATTTTATTTTCACTTGATAATCCTCATCTTAGGAGTGATCAATATCAAAGAAGCATAAGTGAACTTTAATATAATGGATCTCAAAATATGGGGAGTCGAAGATAGGGAGTTCGTTCGAATGAGCTTGTAGTTTCTTCAAATGAGATACGCTTTTTATTCTAACAATATTATTTTTGGTTTGAACGCGTTAGGTTTCTTTCGAATGACTTTTATATTATTTTATAATTGATTTTTAATTAATTAGAGATAATTAATCGAAGACTTAAGACATTTCTCGTAATCCTTGAGTGGACTAGATTTTTGTGTATTTTATTTATATTTTATAATACAATGGTGTGTGAGTGCTCATTAGGGACATAGTAGAAGATATTTTAGTAAGGTGCGCACGATGTTGACCGTAATGGTACTCCGTTGATAGCAACTGGTTTACTTCAATCCATTTACCTCGATCATAGTGTGAACGTACCAATGTCCCGAGTGAGGATAAACAGGGGTCCACTTCCTATAACATTGGGTATAGAATCTATACGATAAATGTTACGATGTGATGATGTTTATGTTATTGTTTATTTGTTGTTATAGGGTTAGTATGGCCTATAACTAAACTAGTACATGCAAATGATCCCCAAAGGTACTAGGGATATGGTTTTGTACTTTTATCTGCGGGATTGTGGAGAGGCTATCTTTTTTGTATGTGACTGGGGCATACTCACTTGAATATTGGATTTATGTGATTCTATTTCCTTTTCTAAGGTTATACAAGAGATGTATAGACGGGTCACTAGTTTATAGAACCTTGCAATTATATACAAATGACGAAGATTTATAATTATATAACATTTGGTTCACATGGGCTTGAGATTACACCTGCATGAGATTGTTAGGTTGTGTGGATTGGGTTAACTTAAAAATAACTCAAATATAAGAGAAAGATCCATTATTAATATTTTCCTAATTTTAGTTATATTTTTACTCGCTGTAGTCTTGCTAGATTTAATTCTATTTGTGGAATCTATTTTTAGGTCCTTGGCAATAGCAACTGCCACTACTCGGATTTTTACCAATCATTCTTTGCTCATGCTTCTATATATAGGATGTAGGTGTTGAGACTTCATGCCCATATTTTACATATCACATTTCCATTTCTTTACACAAAGAGATTGGTTATAGGTGTATACTATTTATATTCAGAGTTGGATATTATTCGGATTGTTATCACTACGCTAGTGATTGAGTCCTATTTATTATATTGGGATTGTTATAAGAGTTATAATTATTTTTACTAATATTATTATTGTTATCATATTGTCATTTTATTTTATTTCAGTTATGACCGAAATGATGCAAATTATTCAGAATCCGGTATTATTTATATTTGTAACTCATAAATCTAGTTATGTATCTTACGGAATGTCATAGTTGGTATGAGGGCATTAAAAGTTCTAGTTTTCGAGGATCTTAAGCAAGGTCATCCCATTTTTACATTGCGTTCTTGACACCTAAGATCTTTATTGTTAAGTCTTTGGTACTCTTATTTCATACAATTACTGATACACTTTTTTGTATCATCTTTCAAATGGTGAACACAAGGAAGAGGCTTGCACGTCCCATACAGGTCGCAAGTGTTGAGTCAAAGGCAAAATGACGTCAATCGCAGTAGCCATTGGGCAGGTGCCAACACTTATTCCAAAAGCCTTGCTTAAGAAAATAATATATATATATATATATATATATATATATATATATATATATATATATATATATATATATATATATATACCATTGCCTCCATGCGCCATGATCATCCACCACCACCTCTGGATGTACCTTCCCTGCCAACTATTTCCACTTAGGAGAGATCTTGGAGTTTTTTCGTGAAAGGCAATATGTCAAAGGTCATTGGATCAACAATTCCCTATTGGGGTTTTATTCTTAGAACCTCATTTGAAACATTTTATTTTCATTAAAACAAGAATGTTTTATTACTTTTGATATGCGAATCAAGTTTCGTTTTATTCCCCTTTAAATGGTAATCATGTTTAATGAACGCTTTAATTTCTCTAAATGTATTATTTCATATATATTTTGATCAGTAGAACTTACTAGTATCTTTAGTGATTCGGCTTCAGGTTGATCTCAAGGATGAAAAAGTACCACTTAAGTCGTTTAATTCAAAATTAAATTATCTAAATGTACTATTTTGTATATATTCCGAACAGTTTGTTGAAGAAACTCTTTAGTAAAAACAAATTTCTTAACATAAGATGTGTTTAAAAAAGTATGAACGAGTTATTTAACTTATAGGTTTACCAGTTTTGAAAAACAAAAGTTATAAAGAAATTAAATCAACACAGCCTGAAGAAAGGGATGAGAGGAAGAGGAAGCAACAAGTACAATTTTTAACTTGGTAAAGCCCCCACCCAGTTGGGAAAACATCAACAGAGGTCTCTACACCTCAAAAGTAAAAATACACTAAAATAGAGTAACATGTTACAAACTATTTACAAATCAAGACACATAATCAAGCCTAAACTAAGTTAAAAAAATTATACCAATTCATCTAGCGTTTTCTGACTTCTCCCACGGCTCTAATGTTGTTTGATGTTCTCTCAGCTTTGCAACTCCACCCCTTTTAGCTTTACGTCGACTCAAATGTTTAGAATCTCTCTACCAACACCTTTCGGTGTTGTAGTGTGAAAGTGTAAGTGGCGATGTGCTCTAAATCACATGCATGCAACCCACACACACTTATTACTGACCAAATGATTATAAAATTAAAAACATATTCTAAAATGCAAAGAATATTTCTAAAATCAATCTGATCCAAACTCATACTTTGGAGTTTTCAATTTGTCGATGGATCAAGAGGGAATCTTGCTATACAAAAGAGCCAAGATCCTAAACACTTTCATTATTAAAAAATGTTTACAAATATTTCATAAAAAGTGAAATTATTGAAAGTGTAAATCCCCAATCAAGATCTTAACTAGATCTAAGTCCAAGTACTCTCAAAAACGGAAATCAGAAATGATTTTATTGGTTTAGGTTTTGAAAGAAACATCACAGTTTAAAATAACCAACAAAATTAAGATTTGTCGAAAGAAGAAATCGAAACCAGTAAGATAAAACGTGAAGTGTATCACAGAATCATAAATCTCAGGTTTCTATGAAAGAAAATGGGATTTGGAAAATGTGACTAGGTTGGACAAGAGATTAAGAACAAGAGAGGATAGATCTACTCAAATCTAGAACTAACTCAACACTCAGAACTATTTTCAGGTAAGATTTGGCCGAAGTTAGGTTAGGGTTTTTATTTTCTCTCTCTTTTTCTTTTATCTCTCTCTCTCTCTCTCTCTCTCTCTCTCTCTCTCTCTCTCTCTCTATATATATATATATATATATATATATATATATATATATATATATATATATATATATATATATATATATATATATATATATATATTATCTTTTTTTCTATCAATGTTGAGGTGAACCAAAAGTTAGAATTCAAAGGACGAAGTCTCCTTTTATAGAAGGAAGAGAAGGATCTGGAATGTCTCAGGTAAATGGACGATCAAGATTTGATCGAAGGAAATGTAATGTTTATTAAAGCACCACATTTATAAACGTTCTGATTGGTTTAAATGTTAACACATGGATCAGGTAAGAACCCATGCAGGCCATAGATTAAAATGATCCAAGGGTTCTCAATCATACTCAGGTATTTGAGTGTAAAGAACCACATATCCAACCATTGTAAGTCCAACAAGTGTAAGACCGAGATGACTTAAAAAATGCGTGTTTTTGGACTTTTGAAATTACAAATTGTACCCACAATATTATTTGGCGCTTTAGGTTTCTACCTAAGACAAATTTTAACATCTTTTACTAATTACAAAATGGCCCACAACATTTGTAAAAACCAATTTTAAATTTCTAAAAATTATTTAAAAAATCCTAGAAATTATTTAGGATATCCCAAAAATTATGGAAAAATTATTTTAATGGGATTTAACTCACACACCCATATTATGAAGAATTCAACACATGAATGTAATCCTATGTGAGGTGTTGGTGTTATACCTTTAGGAACAATTTGGAGAATTCAAAATGAAGAGTCTGAAGGATTTTTGGTCAAACTAGGATATGACTCAATTTTCTCACTATTTCCAAACCAAATGAGCACCTATATAATATAGACTCAAATGAGTCAAAGATATAGGGTGATTCAATATCCCCCTTAGAAAATATGAGAAAAAATCGCCTTTGAGTCATCGAGGACTCATAGGGATACAAAAGAAATAAGAAAAACCTATTCATATACGAAATTCTATCCACCCAATATCCTGGAAAAAGAAAATTTCATACCTCAACTATTTACATACCAATACCCTATCAAAATTCTATTAGAAATGAAGGTACTGATTCCTGTAAATGAGATAACTAAGATCAAGCGTTTTAGATGAGAATACAGCAAGAATTCCAAGTAGACTCAAATTTCTCCCCCATTTTGTCTCAAATAGACAAAGGGCAAAAAAAACAAGTATGAAACAATAAATCATTATTCTACCATAACTATACCAACAAATTTGCTCAAAGATTCAAATAAAATAAAATCCAATGGTTTAGTAAATAAGTCAATTAATTGCAATTCAGTAAGTACGTAATTAATTTCTAACTCCTTAGTTTCAACTAACTCACATATGAAATGATATCTGATTTTAATATGTTTGGTACGAGAGTTTTGAGTTGGATTTTTAGAAATATTAATCGCGCTTTGATTGTCACAATAGAGATGTGACTTAACTTCAGTTATACCGTAATCTTTCAACATTTGTTTTAGCCAAAATAATTGTGCACAACAGCTTCCTGCAGCAATATATTCGAATTCGGCAGTAGACAAGGAAGTGCAATTTTGTTTCTTACTACTCCATCCTACAAAATTGTTACCAATGTAGTAACATGCTCCTGAAGTACTCTTACTATCATCGGAAAAATTGGCCCAATCAGCATTGGTGTAACCTACTATAGTACTAGAAGTGTCTTTAGTGTACGAAAGTCCTAAGTTTAGAGTGTCTTTAATGTATTTGATAATTCTTTTAACGCATTACAGATGACCCTCTTTAGGATTGTTTTGATATCGGGCACACACGCAGACATAGTACTTGATATCAAGATGGGAGGTAGTAAGGTAAAGTAGGCTTCCTATTGTACTACGGTATAAGGTTGAGTCGATAGATATACCATTCTCATCTTTAGAAAGTTTAACAAAAGTACTCATAAGAGTCCTAGCTTTTTTAGCTATTTTTAGGCCAAACTTCTTGATAATCTCTAAAGCGTATTTATATTGCGACACACATAAACCATATGAATTTTTCTTAACTATACCCAATACAGGGCGACCTTTTGTGAACAAACCCTTTAATGTTGATAGATGCCAACGATGTGGTAATATTCATAGAGGTCAACCATGTTACCTGGAAAGGGGAAATTGCTTTGGGTGTGGCCAAAAGGGACATAAAATGAGAGATTGCCCGAACAAAGGGAGGGCGCTAATAAAGACTTTTAATGACAATAAGGATCATGGCAAACAAGGTAGAAATTTTAATCTTTCTGATGCAAAGGCTTCTAATGCAGTAGTGTCCAGTACACTTTCTATATGTGCACAGCCTTTTCAAGTTTTAATAGATCCTGGTTCTACCCATTCATTTGTGTCTTTACATTTTGTTAATCTCTTTCCTAATATTCCTGAACCCTTGAATCATAACATACACGTTTCTACTCCTTCTAGTGATTTATTGACCGATACATTAGTATATATGATAAGCACCCAAAACTGTACATTTTATACCCCGAATAGATGAACTTTAATTACTAATTCTCGGTAATATGAGTCTTATGCGCTTAATTGTTCAATATGCAGGTTTAATTGCAATGGCAGTGTCAAAAGCTATATTTCAAGGCAACTTGCAATAAAATCGACCTAATTCCCTCTCCCGTAACCAAACCCGAACCTAAAACTAGCCCAAATCATCACCCCAAGCCTGTGTGTCTTTAGTTTGTACCTTTTTATATTTTTTTTAGATTTTTAGTTTGAGTCATTTTTATTTTTATGATTTATTTAGAATTTTTGGGTTTCATTTTCTATTTTATTACTGTATTTTTATTTTATTTTATCTTTATTTTTATTAGTTTTTATTTTTATTTAGATTTATTTAGAACTTTAATAAATTAATTTTTTTAGGACTTTAGTTTTCATTTAGATTTTAAGTTTTTATTTCTCATGTTTTAGTTTAGTTTTTATATAAGCTTAGGATTTCATTTTTTTTAGTTTTAATATTTTTATTGTTTTTAATTTATTTTATTTTTAGTTAGCTTTTATTTTTTTTATTTTTAGTTTTATTAATTTTAATTGAGTCTTTATTATTTTAAAAGTTCAAATTAAACACACACACATAACCCCACCTACACATTATCCTACACCTCCCATAAACTACACTACCTCACCCTCATACACCCCCCTACACCCAAACCACACTCCATCATCTTCAACCTTAAACCCCCCACACTCTCTCTCCTCTACATCCATAACCTCTCACCATCATTAAAACAAAACACAAAAAACCCATTACCATCTCTCTCTTTCTCTACTCATTCTCGCACCATCAACCCCTCCAGCCCGAGTCCGAGACCCATCTCCGGTGCTCCAAACCCATCCCAAACCCAGATCGCATCGAACTCGAGCCCCTGAACCCATCGACAAGTCGCCTAAATTCGGCCAGTCCCGATGACCTCCTGCCTCATCCACGTAGCAGCAACAAACCGGCGACCACCCATATCCTAACCTCCGACCACCTGCTACCAACCTCCATCCTCAACCCGAAAACCGATCCTGCTTAATACCTCTACGCCGGGCAGCTCCCTGCTAGAAACCCGCGACCCCTTTCCGCATCCCCATACCCCAACGCAGCAAACCCCCTCCGGCGTCACCAACCCCCAAACAGCGCCGACGATTCGACACCGTCGCCTGCGCCAGTGCCGGCGGGCCTTACCCCGCTACTCTCCCTTCCAGACCCGACCTCTCAACCCGAGACCCCCAACCAACCCGTGACCCATTTCAACTTCTATCCAAGTCTTCCCCTAAGCCACCTACGATTTCTCTTACCTGCCAAAACACAAGCCAACAAAACCAACATGCCAAATAAACTCATTAAAACCCATGTGCCAAACTAAACCCTTTTAACCCTTTTACCCATTATACCCCCAACTAACCATTTTACCCAATACCCAAAAATACCCTTGTAACAAATCTTATTTGTTCATTCCTATCCACTCTTCCAATTATCCTCACACCTCACCATTTCCATGCACACTCAAGCCAATACCCAAAAATACCCTCATGATCCATGTGCCTACTATAAATGAATATGAAGACCCCATTTGAAAAAGAAGCTTTTTAGATAAGAATTTTTAGAGAGAGAATTGTAGAGAGATAAATACCATTTTGTAAATAGTTCTTGTTTTCATTTTTTTAGAGATTTGGTGAGATTTAATTGTGAGTAATTGAATTGTATTGAAGATGATAGAGTTCAAATTGCCAATTTCAAGGAGACTTGTTGAAGATTTATCTCTTTCTCTACTCATTTATTATATTTTCCTTTGATTATTTGTTCATCATGTTTAATATCATGTTAGGCTAATCCCCTTTCAAGGGTTGGGGGAAACCCTAATTTGATGTTATTTTAGTTTAATTGGTTTGATTACTTGAAATTTCCCTTTGAATGTTAATTTTTGATCACACACCCTTAAATTTACACCTCGAGATAGGGTAAATGATTTTCGAGAGAAAATTGAAATTATAGTTATAATACCCATTTTAGATTCGAACTAGAGATAGGGGTTTCTTAAGTGGGGTATTATTATTTGAATTTCAACTCTAAATTAATTTTCTAGATTTACATAAATTTTAATCGATCGATCCTAGCGGGTAATTAATTAAAAGGAGTGTAGATCTATTTCTCTAGGGTTGTGGGGAGTTAAATTTATTATTCTAAAAGATTACTATTAAAATTGCATTTGCAACGAGAGTTGATTTGTAATGTTGATATTGATTTGGGAGAATTCAATTAATTAAATTAATTAATTAGAATAGCTAAAATTTCTGGTGTAATCCCACTCCTTGATTGTTCTCACAATTATTTACCTCACTTTATCCCTTATTTTAGTTTAGACTATATTTTTTATTTTAGTAACTTTCTAGTTAGTTATTTTCATCTCATAATTTAGTTTAGTCTTATTTCACCTCACCTCACCCGATTGTTTTAATATTGAAAAAGCTAAAAAAAAATAGAAAAGTGAAAAAGAACAAAAAGAAAATAAAAGTGAATTACAATTGTGTTCCCTTTGCTTTACCCCCTTGGAAGTGTATTGATACCCTTACTTACTGCTACATCTTGCCCTATAGATGTCAGTAGTCATAAACTATTCGTCGATTTGATAGTTTTAGACATAAGAGATTTTGAAGTCATTTTTGGGATGGATTGGTTAGCATCATATCATCCTAATGTAGATTGTTTTGAGAAGAGAGTTACTTTCCAAATTCCTAACCAACCAAAATTCATTTTTGAAGGAACTGGCGTCCTATCTCCCATATGTATTGTCTCTGCAATGCAAGCCTATAGTTTTCTTAAGAAAGGATGTCAAGGATTTCTTGCAAGTGTTATTGATTTGAAAATGAAGGATCCTAGTTTAGAAGACATCCCTATAGCTAAACATTTTCAGATATTTTTTCGGATGATTTACCCAGTCTACCTCCTAGTAGAGAAATAGAGTTTACAATTGACCTTCTTCCTGGAGCTATACCAATTTCAAAATCACCTTATTGCATGGCACCTTTAGAATTGACGGAATTAAAAGTTCAATTACAAGATCTATTAGACAAGGGTTTTATTAGACCAAGTATATCCCCTTGGGGTGATCCAGTGTTATTTGTTAAAAAGAAGGATGGGACGATGAGGTTATGTATAGATTATCGTGAACTGAACAAGGTAACCATTAAGAATAAGTACCCCTACCTCGTATAGATGATTTGTTTGATCAACTACAAGGTGAGCAAGTATTTTATAAGATTGACCTTAGGTCAGGCAATCACCAATTAAAAATTAAGGAAGATGATATTTCAAAATCAGCTTTTCGTACTAGATATGGTCACTATGAATTTCTTGTGATGCCATTTGGACTTACTAATGCACCAACTATTTTTATGGATATGATGAATAGAGTGTTTAGGAAATATTTTGATCAATGTGTGGTTGTTTTCATTGATGATATCCTTATTTATTCCAAGAGTATTGAATAACACGAGAATCATTTAGAGATAGTATTACAAATCCTTAGGAAGGAGAAATTATATGCGAAATTAAAGAAGTCTGAGTTTTGGTTGCCTAGTGTTCCTTTTCTAGGACATGTCATTTCTAAGGAGGGAGTGTCGGTTTACCCTCAAAATATCGAGGCTATACTAGATTGGCCTAGACCAACTAATGTAACAGAGATTCGTAGTTTCCTTGGATTAGAAGGTTATTATCGAAGATTTGTTGAAGGATTTTCTAGCATTGCCAAACCTCTATCCACGTTAACACAAAAGAAGGTAAAATATGAATGGTCTGAGGAAGTTGAGAATAGTTTTCAAGAACTTAAGAATCAATTAGTAACTGTCCTAATTTTTCTATTCCTCCAGGGACATGAGGATTGATAATTTATAGTGATGCTTCAAAAATGGTTTGGGATGTGTGCTAATGCAAAATGGAAGGTAGTGGCTTATGCCTCGAGTCAATTAAAACCACATGAATAGAATTATCCAACCCATGACATAGAATTAGTTGCTGTAATTTTTTCTCTTAAGATTTGGAGACACTATTTATATGGTGAGACTTGTGAGATTTATACCGATCATAAGAGTTTGAAATATATATTTACTCAAAAAGAATTGAACATGAGACAAAGGAGGTGGTTAGAATTGATGAAGGATTGGGATTTAAATATTCACCATCACTCGGGGAAAGCTAATGTAGTAGCCGACGCTTTAAGTAGGAAATCTACAACAAATTTAGCATGTCTCATTACAAATTAGGAACCTTTGTTAAGGGATTTAAGAAGTATGGAAATAGATTTACGTATTTATAGAAAAGGAGGAATAATCGCAACCTTACAAGTACAACCCACGTTGATGGAAATGATCAAAATTGCACAAGTGAATGACCCACAAGAGAACAAGATCGGAGAAGAGGTTATTGAAGGGAAGAGAATTGAATTTACGATACGGGATGATATATTGAGGTTTGGAAATAGAGTGTGTGTTCCATGTGATGCCCAACTAAAGAGGAAATTTTGGGAGGAAACTAATTGCTCTAGATTTACGTTTCATCCTGGAAATACCAAGATGTATCGAGATCTTTGAGAATTGTTTTGGTGGAATAATATAAAAAGGGAGATAGCAGAATTTGTATCTCACTATTTGATTTGTCAACAAGTAAAAGCTGAACATCAGAAACCATCAGGATTATTACAACCTCTACCTATCCCTGAATGGAAATGGGAATATATTACCATGGATTTTCTTACATGTTTACCAAAGAGTTCAAATGGTAATGATTCTATTTGGGTAATTATTGATAGGTTAACTAAATTTTCTCATTTTCTTGCCATTAAGATTACCCATTCTTTAGAAAAGTTAGCCAAGTTGTATGTGCGGGAAATCATTAGGCTTCATGGAACCCCAATTTTAATTATTTCTAATCGTGACCCTAAATTCGTTTCTCGCTTTTGGAAAAGACTACAAGCAACCATGGGAAAAAAATTGAATTTTAGCACCTCTTTTCATCCTCAAACAGATGGACTATCTGAGAGAACCATTCAAACCTTAGAGGTTATGCTTTGGTCCTATGTACTTGATTTTAAGGGGAATTGGAATGATCATTTACCATTAGTGGAGTTTGCGTATAATAATAGTCATCAAACAAATATTCAAACGGCTCCATATGAAACACTATATGGTAGAAGGTTCCGTTCTCCCGCATGTTGGGTAGAAGTTGGAGAAAGAAAATTTTTGGGACCAGAATTGATTCAGATCACAACAGAAAAAGTGAAACTGATACAAGAAAAATTTTGAATCGCTCAAAGCCGTCAAAAGAGTTGTTTTGACAATCGACACCGACAATTAGAATTCCAAAAAGGAGATTATGTGTTCTTGCGAGTACCACCTTCAAAGGGAGTAATACGATTTGGGAAGAAAGGGAAGTTAAGCCCAAGATACATAGGACCTTTTGAAATCCTTAAAAAGATAGGAGCTGTTGCGTATAAAATAGCCTTACCACCTAAACTCTCTAATGTACATAATGTGTTTCACATATCAATGATAAAGAAATATGTCCTAGATCCAACACATATCTTAAGTCACGAACCTCTTCAAGTTAGAGAAGATTTGTCATACATTGATCATCCGGTAGAAATTTTGGACAATAAATATCAAATATTACGGACCAAGATAATTCCACTAGTCAAAGTATTATGGAGAAATCATTCAGTTGAAGAAGCAACATGGGAGCGGGAAGATGAAATAAAGGAGAGATATCCATACTTGTTTGTAAATTAATATGAGTCAAGTTTGGGGATCAAACTTTTTATAAGGAGGGTAGGATTTAATGACCCCACTTTTATATGCTCATATGTATATGGTTTATTTTTACACTCATGTGTTACTTACTATCTTATAAATATTGAATTATTAGATATGTAGTATTATTGGTTATCAATATAACAAACCCCATTTTTAAATATGAAGAATCAACTGTAAATTGGATCAAATCGACGCCTTATGACATATCTTGAGGTATATAATAAGTTTTGGGGTAGAAAATATAATTTTATGAAACTTTAAGGACTAAAATAAAAATATAAAAAGGGTCATTTTGTAAATAAAATATTTTCAAGGACCTCTAAGAAATATTAAAAATGTATAGTGTGAAATTACCAAAATACCCTTCATGTGTGAAATAACCCTTATACCCTTATCACCTTTCCACCACGTGCTGGTCACCTCCACCTTACACATGTCGTCTTCAGAGAGAAAGCTAAAACACTTGTCATCATTTGGTGATGTTAAGACTGCAAGACCACCTCGGAACGCGACACCCAAACGATGACTTGCCACCGTAAATGCCTGATCACTAGACACATGTCAACACCGTAATACTTTTGGAAACCTATAAATAGGGCCTTTGGGATCATTTGAAACTCACACCAATTCCTTGAGAATTATAGTAAGAAAGAGTGATAGAAAGCTTGGAAAATATCTTAAGAAGGAGTTCTATAATTTCGAAAAAAGAATTCATTTCTTATGTATGATTTTATTTAAACGTTGTAATGCATTTTTGTAGTTTTAATTTCGTATTTTATAGCTTTACTTAGTAGTTATGCTGGTAGAATACACTAAAGACCTCACTAATCAAAACTAAAAATTTGGAAACAATCTAAATTGATTTTATTTTCAAAATATGTCAACTTGTTTGAAAAATATATATACGCTTTTTAAAATTATTTTTGTAAGCAATTGGTCGTTATCGTGGAATCTCATTTAAGTAATTCCAAAGTCACCCCAGTGAAATTATGTCTAGTTGAGATGGTATTTAAGTGGTGCCCCTATGTCCCTCCATCTCTACTGGGAATAAATCCAGAAATATTTTGTCTAGATGAGATAGTATTTAAGTGGTGCCCCTGTGACCCTCCATCTCTACTAGGAACCGACTGATAAGGAAGAACTATGAATTGAATTTTTTAAATATGATGAATGAATATTAAAAATTGAGAAAATGGTTTTAGTAACCTTTTTCAGCAAGATATTTTAGGATTAAAACACAATTTTTAGAATTGGGCTTTATTTAGAATACGTAATTAAACCTTTATTGTATTTATTAGATTAACGTGTGATCCAAGACTCAATATATATATTTTCGAGCCTCTATTTTAGGGTGAGTACTCTATGTCATTTCTTGCACATTTCAATTATATGATATTATGCAAACTATGTATTTTGTGAACTGCATTTATTCTCAAAATGAATCTGATACCGATGATTGATTCCTTGTGATGTGTTTATATTTGTCCATATAGACATACCGATTAAAAAGAGTTTTGAAAATGATATTGAATATTGGAAATAAGATTCGGCCTAAGGGACCTCTCTTACTGACTGACCTTCCCGACTGGGTTATCGCTGGTGTGCCCTAAATAGGGCGTTGTGACGAACAAGTTCGATTGACCCTCAACTACTGGGGTATAATAGGGTAGAAGAACACGACATTAGAGTGTACTTGGCCATTAAAATGATATGATTGAAAGAAAAAAGATATTACATTTGATTTATTTCATTCTTCTTATTTTGAGCTTTCCAATTGTGATATATTTACTATCATTTCAAAATACATATTTATTTATTACAAGTTCCTATCCATATATGTATATGCCTTCTCTTTTGACTTGAATAGGTATCTATTATCGGAAAAAAACTTGGAATGTCGGGAGATTAAATCTTATTGAGCTTTTAGCTGACGTTGTATAAATAACAATTTTTCAGGAAATAATTAGACTAGAGGTAGAGTGTAGAAGGACTATGTTGAAGATTTAGCTTATGGAGCTCTTTTATTATACTTTTAAATATAATGTTTGTTTTTATGAGATAGAGCATGTTTGGATCTTCAGTAATAGTTTTTTTTTTTTTTGGCATAATTTGTAATTCGTTCATACTTTTAATATATATGTAGTTTACTTTTAGAAATCTCTGATGATGTAATTCCATTTTTTCAATAGTTTACGATTCATGACCATGTGAATGTATTTTTGTTGCATTTATTTGAAGAAATATTTTAAGGCCAGAACATTGAATGCCTTGGTGGCATGTCAAGACACTCGTTCCATACTACTTATTTTGGGATGGGGTCGTGACACACTGCCCCTATGGCTTGACCCCAATCCATCGAACCCCCCTAACCCGTGTTTTCCCTGGTAACATAACCCGAGATCACCCCTGTCCAAAACCCGTGAACCTGGATTCAAAACTAGATCTGCCCCTTTTACCTCCACTCCTAACCCGCTGCCCAATCTCTGCCTTAACCTCATCGACCCAAACCATAAAACCGGACCTGAACCTCCGACATGTTCGACCCGCGACCATTTCCCACGAGATCTCAACCAAACCAAAATCGTTCTGCTAAAAAAACACCAAACAAAGCCAAAACAAAGCCCCACATGTTTAATACCTTTTACCCCATATACCCATTTAACCCCCGAACAACCACTTGCCACTTGCACCTTCTTTAATACCAAAATTTCCCTCACCCAAATCAGATTTTTATGACCTCAAACCTATCAAAACTCATGTGCACACATCCCATGCTCACCCACATTTTAATCCCTACCCAATTTACCCTTAGCTCCATGCACACTACTTAAAGAATTGAAGACCCATTTTGAAGGGTTTTTTAAGAGCATTCTAGAGAGACTTAGAGAGATAGGTTAGAGAAGAAAATAAATTAGGGAAATATTTTGTAAATAATTTTTATTTTTATTTTTGGAGATTTGTGAGGATAAATTGTGAGTAATTCAATTGAGTATTATATTGAATTGATTATTGTTGGATGCTCATATTCGATGGATGGTTCTTGATTTTAAAGAAATTTGAGTTCAATTTCACTTCAAGAGATTGGGTTTGATTGTTATCTTCTCTTCTATTTTATTTTACTAGCCTTTGATTATTTGTTCATCATGTTTAATATCATGTTAGTCTAAAACCCCTTTCAAGGGGTGGGGTGACCCATAATTTTATGTTAGTCCATTTTAATTTGTTTATTTACATTAAATTTCCCTTTGATGATTAACTTTACACTATTACATTTTAATTTATGCCTTGAGAGAGGGTAACTGATTTTCGAGAGAAAATGGGAATTCTAGTTATAATACTCATTTTAGATTCGAACTAGAGATAGTGGTTTCTCAAGTGTGGTATTATTCCTTTAATTTCAACTCTAGACTTACTTTTATGATTTAAACTAGTTTGATCGATCGATCCTAGCGGGTGATTTATTAGATGATGTTTTGATCTGCATTTAAAGAGTTGTAGGAGTGTTAAAATTAATTTTCTAAAATGTTATTATTAAAATTATATTTGCAACGAGAGTTGATTTGTGATTTTGATACTAACTTGAGATAATTAATTTTAATGAATTAATTAATTTTAATTAACTAGAATATATGGTGTCATCCTATCCCTTGTTAGTCCTCACTTTTATTTCCTCACCCATCTCATATTTTAGATTTTATTTAGTTAGATTTATTTAGCATCTTCACTTATGTTTTTGTTAGTTATTTACATCTTTGAGTTAGTGTTATTTCATATCCTCACCCAAATTGTTTTAATATTGAAAAAGCTAAAAAAAATAGAAAAAGTAAATATCCCAAAAAGAAAATAAAAGTGAATTACAATTGTTTTCTCCCCGCTTTACCCCCTTGATGTTTATTGATACCCATACTTAACTCTACACTTTAGTTTGTTATATTCTGTAGGTGATTGAGGCTTTGATTAACTTGGCTTTCAAACCACGACTACACACAAAAAGGCTAAGTTATCATTTTCTTATGCCGGTAGACGTAATTTGGTAGATGAGGGTCAATGAACCCTTTGGGTTGTTCTACGTAGGTCTCCTCAGTCAAGATGCCATTAAGGAAAGAAGATTTAAAATCCATTTGGTATAGTGTGAAATGCAAATGGCAAGCTATTGCAAAAAGTAAGAGAACAAACTAGAGGCGAGTGACAGGTGCAAAAGTTTTCTCGAAGTCTATTCCTTCAATCTGAGAGTAGCCATGGTCAACTAATCTAGATTTATTCCGAATAATCATCCCAGATTCATCTGTTTTATTTTTAAAAATCCTACGTGTGCTGATAACCCTTTTATTTTTATGTCGGGGTACAACATACCATACATCATGTATGACAAATTGAAGAAGTTCCTCCCCCAGAGCACTTATCCACAATGGGTCATTCAGTGTTTCATTAACATTCTTTGGTTCTATAAGAGAAACAAAGCATGCATAATGAGCAACGGTACGTAGTTGGGATGTTTTACGAACAGGCTCAGTAGTATTAACAACTACACTATCTAAAGGATGATATTTGGAAACCCAGTTAGGTACTTCAGGGGTCTCAGTTGGTAAGGATTCAACTATTTCTGGAGAATCATAATTCAAAATTTTTTCGGATTCATGCACTATAGCTGGTTCTTTGATCTTACTTTCTACATTAGTGTCACTTACAACCACATTAATGTATTCCATCATGGTTTTGGTATGAAGATTCTAGACACGATAGGTTCTACTATTAGGAGAATATCATAAGAAAATAGCTTTATCTCCTCTGGTTTCGAATCTAGACAGATGTTCTCTGTCCTTACAGTCATAACAGGTGCTACCAAAGGTTCTAAAATATTTAAGGTTAAGTTTCTTCCCATACCAGAGCTCATAGGATGTTTGTTTGGTATTTTTCCTCAAGTAAACACGATTGATTATATGATAGGCTGTACGAATGGATTCTACCCAAAAATATATAGGAAGGTTCTTCGAATGAATTGTCACATGGTCAATTTCTTGAAGAGTGAGATTTTTACACTCAGTAAGTCCATTTTTTTGAGGTGTCTTAGGGGCACTAAATTTATGTTTATAACCATTATAGTCACAGTATTCGATGACTCCCGAATCAATTAATTCTCCTCATCTATCACTACAAATTCTATCTACTTAGATATCCTTTTCATTTTCTATATGAACTAAGATTTTCAAAAACTTATGGAAAGTTTTGGAGTTGTGGTTTAAGAAGGCAACCGAGGTAGATTGAGTGAAGTCTTCAACCATAACAAGGATATAAATGTTGCCACAAAGACTAACCGTACGAGAAGGACCGATTAGGTCCATATGTATGAGTTCTAGAGGTTTAGTGGATTTAACTTCTTTAACTTTCTTGTAGGGATCCTTAATAATTTTTCCTTCTTGACAGGGACCACATATGATGTTTGAAATTTGTTTGATCTTAGGAAGACCTATAACTATCTCTTGGGAGCACAATTTGCTAAGACTATCATAATTAATGTTATCCAACCTATTATGCCATATCTCATTGTCATTCATTCTAGTAATATTACAAACCACTGTACTTGGATTGATGCTTAACAGTTATCTAGAGCACGGAGTCATGTAATAATGTAATCACCTTTTTTATTTAAAATTTTGCAATTTTTCTTTGAAAATGTGATAGTATGGTTGGAGTCACAAAACTGTGATATACTTAGTAAATTGGATTTAAGATCTTTTACGAAGAGAACATCCTCAAGAATGGGTAATCCTTCTTCATGGAGTGTTCCTTTACCAATGATTGGAGCTGATACACCATCTCAAAACAAGACTTTTCCTGCTGAGAGGTTAGTTTTGTTTGAAAGTTTAGAATCATCCCCAGTCATATGTTTGGAACATCTAGAGTGTAAATACCATCTAGTTGCCTTGTGTTCAGCTTTAAAAGCACTGACCATAATGTTGCATTTCAAATGGGGTAATAGATCATCTTTTCTCACCCAAATTTCTCTAGTTTTCAATTTGCGCTTATTAGCTCGTATTTGATAACACTTGCGAGCTTCTGTCTTTTTTTTAAAGATTTTTGTGCAGGCTTATGAGTATTGTAGATAGTTTGAGCAATTGGTGTAGAAAATATTCTAGGATTCCTTCTTGTTGATTGTCTTTTAGTATTAGTCCTTATCTTTCTATTTTTATAGTTAGAATTCTTATCTGGTTATCTAGGAAGGACATAATTGTTTCAGCTTCTCCTTGAATAGTTGAAGTTATGGTAAACAGGAGAGTTATAGACTGGATTACATAGACATTTGGAATAGAAACCATTAAGGGAATGTCCATAGACGTCACAATAGGAGCGGTAAATATGGCACGTAGAACTCATAACCTTAGGAAAATTGTTATTTGAAGGCTTGTCTAGGTTTTGAGCTCTAGTCTTGTTCCTAGGTCGCACAGAATGAAATGACGAATCATCTTGTCCAATAGCGGCATACGTATTTATTCTTATGTTCAATGTTATGCTTTGAGTTACTTAATTCAGCAATGTCTAACTTTTTTTTTTTGAGTCAAAATCATTTTTCAAATTTTGAAAATCTGAACAAGTTTCAACAGGTCTTTTGCCACCAGAGACGAACTTGATAGGTTCAAAAGTTTTTATTTTCTTGGAATTATTGGGTAAAAAGTCTATTCCATTTCACTCATCAAAAATGGTTTTACTTTCTGCAACACAGTCTTCAAAACATTTAGAATTATTTTCAAATTTTGCAAATTTTTTAAAGATTTTTGATGTTTTTTCTTTTGTTTGCTCCAATTGTAACAAAGTTCCTTTGTATTTCTTTTCCATAATTTCATTAGTTTCAGTAAAATATTTCAACTTTTGTTCAAAAACCTTGATTTCATTTTTATGAGTTAGACATTGAGTACTATACTCTTTAGCATTTTGTTTAACCATTTGTCTTAAGGATTTTAATTTGTTAGTAAGGTCTTTGATAATCTTTTCATGTCTAGTTCTTTTCTTGAGAGTTTTTGTGTACAGTGTGTGAATGTCAGGAAGGTCTTCATTATCGAAATCACTAAGTGTACAGTGTGCAGTTTCCCCTAGCGGTTCATTTTTAGGACTCACACACCCATTGACATCAACAATAGAGCGTTCTTTTTACTTACGCACATGACATTTGAAGCATTATCAACATTCTTAAGTAACAAAGTGGACAAATCAGTAGGAATAACATCATTTATCATTGCATGATCAGGTTCCTTAACATCAGTATAGATTATCTTAGCAAAGAACGACATGTGAGGGTCAAAAGTGTTAGATGACTCAGGTTCAACATTTTTAGATTCACTTGAGTCATCCCAAGCCTTGCATAAATGAGCCTTATTCTGTTTGTGAATTTTGTCCAAGTTAACTCTACAATCACTAGCCATGTGTCCTAACTCCCCACATCTATAACATTCAATATTTTTAAGGTCTCTCTCAGGTCTCTTGTGATTATCAATCTGGTGTTTGTCTTGTCTTCTCTCATTAGGCCTATTATTAGATTGGTTTGGATAAGTAGGTTTTCCTTGTCTGTTTGCTATTTTATTTCGAAATTTCATAATTTTCTTAAACTGTTTAGACATTAAGGCAAGTTGATTATCCAAACTATATATATTACAATCCTCTTCAGAGTCTAAGCCAATGTCAGCTATACTAAGTTTAGGTGTAGTCAATTTGGATGGAAAAAACAAGATTAGAACTAGCCTATTTCTTTTGGGACTGGATTAATTGTTTCTTAAATTCTAATTCCATTTCCACATTTCTTAATTTTCTACTGACGAGTTTAGGTGTGAGATTTTGATTATCCATCTCCTTAATTGCATATCTCTTATTATCAAATTTCAGTGGAAGTGATCTTAGTATTTTAGAGACAATCTCCTTTCTATCATATACAATCCCATTGGCATGCAATTTGGTCACAATGTCTGTCAATCTAATATAGAAGTAATCAAATGACTCAGTCTCAGTCATGATCAAGGAGTTGTACTGCTGGATTAACATTTTTGTTTTAGTAGCTTTAACTCTAGTGTCACCCTCATGTGCAGTCATTAGGGTGTCCCATGCTTCCTTAGAGGTAGTACAAAATGATATCCTCTTAAATTTGTGTTCATTGATAGACATGAATATGGCATTTTGCTTTTGTCATTGATAAGGGAAATTTGTTTCTCTTCTTTAGTGAATTCACTTAATAACTTTCTAATCCTCACAGTATTTCCTTCAGCGGATGGTTTAGTAGGAAAATTATAATAATTTTTAATAGCATCCCAGACATCATCTCCCAATGTCCCTTGGATGAAATTAACCATCCTTACCTTCCACTAAGGAAAATTGATTCCATCAAAGAGAGGGGGCCTGTATAGGTTACCTAGTCTCTCAAATTTCTCGTCAATAATTTATTTTGAGAAAACAATTTCAGAAACTCAAGATCTAAAGAATTTTAAAAAACCAAAGCTCTGATACCAATTGAAAAATTACCATTTAAGTTGTTTAATTCAAGATTAAACTATCTAAATGGCTCCGGACACTTTGTTGAAGAAACTCTTTAGTCAAAACAAATTTCTTAACACAAAATGTGTTTAAAACAATATGAACCAGTTATTTAAGGTATAGGTTTACAAGTTTTGAGAAATAAAACTTATAAAGAAATTAAATCAATACAGTCTCAAGAAAGGGATGGGAGGAAGATGAAGTAACAAGTACAATTTTTAACATGGTAAAACCCCACCCAATTTGGGAAACATCCACGGAGGTTTGTACACCTCAAAAGTAAAAATTCACTAAAATAGAGTAATAGGTTACAACCTATTTAACAATAAAGAAACACACTCAAGCCTAAACTAAGTTTAGAAATTATACCAACTCCTCTGGAATTTTCTTACTCCTGCCACGACTCAGAGTTGTTTGATGTTTTTGTAATACCCCGTACTTTTAAAGGTATTTAAATTGCACGGTGGATGTAATTTGGCAATTTGAGGAATTATTGTGAATAGTAATTTTGGGATTAATGAGTGAAATTAAATAATTTTAATGTTATAAAGTGAAAAGTAAATATTAGTTTTCGAGTGTCAGATTAATATTTAAATGGATTATATTTTCTTACGAGACTATGTATATGAGTGGATTATTTTTAATTACATGCCCAAGTTGGGTAAAGCGACAAAGGAAATATTTTAAATTGAAAAATACGCGTATTGAAAGTGTTGGGTCAAAATAGTGAATTTTAGTTAAGTGACTCGAATGGAGATTTCGACTGGGCCATTGGGTTCGGAATGGCCGAGATAGTCAAAATAGAGTACCCGGAGGTAGTATTTGGGTTCTGGATATTTTTGGACTAGTAGGGACTCGTAAATGAATACACGAGTCATTTAATAATTGGGTATATACCCAATTTCGGATTTCAAGAGATGGCAGTCCTCATTTCCCCCAAATATCAGCCCTAAAAGAGAGAGATGGAAGAGAGAAAGAAGAGAATAAAGAAGAAGAAAGAAAAGAGAAGAAAAAAAAAGAGATTTCCGGCCAAAATTCGCGGGATTCGACTCGTGGTCATCGAATTTAATCCACGAGGCAAGTGTTTAACTTGCTTTATGATTTAGTGTGTTTAATTTCTCATATTGTAGCTGGTATAAAACTAAAGATTTTTGGGTTGAAATTTCGTGGATCAAACGGGTTTTTGGAAGATTAAAACGGATATAACTCGATTAATACCCAATTTGAGAAACTTGAAATTTATTGAAATTAATTGTTGAATATGGGTTATAGGATGCCATTTCTATATGTGTATTTATGGTTGTTTGAGGTTGGTTGATGATGAGAGAGGAGATAAAAAGCTTGGAGATGTTTTAATGGAGGTTTGGATTTTTGGAGAAGAAGCTGAATAGTGACTAGCATCACTTCCAGACTGTTTCAGATAGGAAGACCGCCGATTCAGCTCTCGATCAAAACATAAAAGTTGTAGATATTTTTGATACGGTCGCGTGGGAGACAACCTCGTATCTTTTTTATTTTTCTTCAAATTGTTATGATTTTTATAAGATGGAAGTTTCGGGGTGAAATCACCAACTCGAAAATGCACTCGGATTTTGGAAAAATAAAAACTAGAATTCTTTGGAGATAAATATTTGGGGTTCCTAAAAATAGTATGGGGACTTCTAAATATTTTTTTTAAGTAAGGTACGTATCTTGGGTTAGATGAAAGTAAACTCCAAGATTTACCCAAATAGGGGTGTTTGGGAGGAGTAACACTCGAGGTGATGTTTCGGTGAGCAAAACTTTATATAAGTAATTATGCGCGTAGAAAACACACTTATATGCCAATTTTGGTTGAGTAAAATCCTATGAGGTGACTAGGATGAAATTTAGGATACGGGCTAAAGAGAATTGAGCAGTCATCCAATACGTCTATTTATGACAATTATTATAAGTGAGAGAAATGCCTATCGTTATTTATGGGACGAATAAATATATCGGTGTTGTTGGTATTGTCATCGTGCGGTGAGAAAAGCTCAAAAATAATATATTGAGGATTAGTCAAAATTGATAAATGCGCAGGATATTCAAGAGATAAATATACTCCGTAGGAAATTTATTATACGGATTGTGCGTATGCCCGAATGTTATTATATACGTGGGTTAAATAATTACCTATGGGGAATTATGTATAGGTGAGAGAAATACCTATAATTATAACATGGTTGTGTGAATACCAAATTGATGAAATATTTATGTAGGTGGAATGTGTACCTATATGATTGTTTATTATGTGTATGACATACCTACCATACTTTCTATCACGGGAGGTTGGCATTCGTCTGAGGACACTCTTATCATGTGTTGCCTTCGAGGGGATTTTAGATTTGGTACCTCAAGAACATAGGACTGTGAATGGCTTATTTGTGAGTCAATAAGTCTGCTGACTATGGGAGCGTAGGTATGTGCGTGACCCATGGGTATGTGAACTATGTTCGCCTCCAATATGTGTGATTTGTATTGATACAGTTCCTGAGTGATGCCGAACGCGTGACCCTTATGTGCGTGACGTACAGGGATTTGATAGCAGAGTGCACCGCAACTGAGCCTAGGGGTGCCATATATGTATATATGTATTGTGATTAACATATATGTGTACTTGAAATAATCCACGGATGCTTAGTATATGAGAATGACTAAGACACTTATATTATAGTTCGGTGGATGATTAATATGCTTGTTGCGTATAGTATATTGTTTATATATATGAGATGAGATATCATATAATCTAACCTTGTATAAAGTGAAAAGAATGAATAAAGGGTGATATTACTTCCGTTAAATGAATATCCAGATTTATATGAATATGAATCTTAGGTTCTAATGAGAACTATTAATAAATACGGGATGGTATAAATATGGTATGTATTAAAGGCCTAATGGATCCCGATGATCAAAATTGTCACGTAGTAGTGTATCGGGGGGGTTCCTTGTTTGGATTTCTCTTCGCGAGATACCCCACGCATGAACGTAACTTAATGTTGGGAATGGGGAGAAGTTTAGTCCTTAGTACTCGAATTGATGAGGATTATTAGAAGATGGGTAATTACATTAGTTAGGCAAGGGTAGCTTAACTAGGATGTTTAAAAAGGTATGCGATAGTTGTGCACTGTTAGAAGAGGTGTGAGGTGTATCTTATGTGAGAGCGATTCGAGTTTAAATACGAGAAATAACACATTTTAAAATATGGATTTTAAGCACTTGCTAAAATGTTTTCAAAACTCGAGCTCTGACCCGTTTCTCTATTTTCCCCTCTTTCTATATATATATATAGGTGTCCAGACACTGGGACGCCTGGATGATGATTCTTTCGAGTCAGACGTTTGCTGCAGTAGCTGTGGATGCAAGAAGGTTTATATTAGACGCTTCTATCATTGAGATTTAGATAGGAGGTATTGTAGAAACATTCAGGCTTATGGCCCAACTGTATTCATTTATTCTTTTATCGCATTTTAGTGCGGCATTCGATTTGGTTGTATTATTGTACCGAGTGTTCAGTTATTTTATTTTATTTCATTTCAGTTGCCGCTTGTAAACTGTTGTAATTGTTTTATTTGAATGGTTTAGTTAAAAAGATTAGTTAATTAAAAAAATTTGACGGCGGCCTAATAGGATATTAGTAATTAAATTGGTTTTTGACAGTGATGCTAAGAATGATCCATATGAGACTCCTGTTTTAATTTGATATAGGAGTGATAGCCCGGTATTTTATTAGGCGGGGTGTCACAGGTGGTATCCGAGCATCAGGTTCTAGTGTCCTTAGGAATCTGTGCGGACGTACTATGCTTTCAGCGTTGCTTTTGATTTGATATAGAGCCTTATGATTAGGATTGTTGATATCCTCTTGTGAGATTTCGTTCTCCTGCCATTATGTAAGATTATAGTAAATCTTTTGCGCGCTCGTTCGGAATTTGTGTGCTGATCGACAAAGGGCGACCATGGAAGACCGTGGTGAGGGTAGCAGGAGGCGAGGCTTAGTTAGAGTTATAAGTTGATGTTAGAAATGAGGACCACGGTAAAGGTCATTTTCCTTGTGGCATTGTCATGGGTTGCTGCAATGACTACTAAAATATAGTAGTTAAAATTATCAAAAATCATTGTACTTGAGAATGGTGTTAAACTTGAATTAACAAGTAGAAGGCTCAGAAGCTCTTGCTTACAGTTGGGTATGGAATTACCCATATGTAAAAATTTGAGGAGATTTTTTGTCACTCGTTGGATCAATGTGAAATGGTGGTAACGATGGTCACCATATTTAGAGGAGCATGATATTTTGCTCATAAATTAATCTTACAGATGGTTTTAAACTGTAAATTCCCTTGATTTAGAATAAAGTGAATGAAGTTTCTAGGTTATTCACATGAGAATCGGTCAGAGGCCGACGGTGAATAAAGAGTGACATGGTTAAGGAAACTTAGTACCCGAGTAAGGTAGGTACAATGGAGAAAGAGGCTTCTCTAGTGGAATAATAGACTCACTAGTAAATTGGACTTACGTAGAGTGAGTTGTATTTGTTTTAGTGCAAGGTGTGAAATCTGCAATGAAAAATTAAAGTTGTGAGACTTTGTGATTTTTAAGAGTCTAATGGGATAAAGACTCTTGGGCTTCGAATTGGAATTTCGGATGTAATTGGGATACGAGCTAGTTGTGATAAGCTTAATATTCTGAATTTAAATGAGATGATATAGTTATATTACGAGAGATATACACGATTAGTCGGATTATATATATATATATATATATATATATATATATATAGACACACACACACACACACGAGCATATTGAGAATATATATATGTTATGTTTAAATATATCTGTATGTGATTGGTATATTTGTATGAAACATACCCCTCGAGTGCTCTCGTGGGAAGTTATGCATTTTGGGTGAGGCCCCTGGCTTGAGGAGCAGGGAGCGTATAGTTCCTAGGTCATAGTGTCCATGTTATATTGTGTGATTTTTATCAGGAATGAGACGTGGTGGGTATGTTTCGTTCTCATTTTTGGGGAGGAACTATGATCGCTTCCCATTTGTTGTGATTTGGTTTTTACCAAGTCGGTGTGATAGTCCGACCACTGGTACCCAGGATGATGTGTAATTAATTCCCTGGAAGATGATAGCATTGAGAGACTGCATCCACTGAGTTATAGCTCTAAGAGATGGTTATTATACTTATGTAGTGTATGATATATAAGTATGGATATACTTGATGTATATATATATATGTGATATGAAACATGTATATACATACATATTAAAGAATGGAATGCGAGATAAATTCTGGATGAGCTCGCCTTGATTATATGTTTAGATGGGACTTCGATGAGGAGATGTTTCATTTGCATGATTTGAGTGTATGTGGACCTTATATATATATAATTTAAGGTATACAAGAATTATAGTTAAGCTGGGAGTTTAAGGTTGTTGTTGTTTGCGCGAAGGACTTACTGTTAGTGCAAGTGCTTGTGGTATGGCTCCTTGACAGAAGTGAGAGTTCTGACCATATTTTATTGATAGATGGGATGGGGTTATCCTGGTTGCATATTTGTAGGTAACAATACACTCCCCGTACGATCCTTAACAACGTCGAGAGTGGACAGATGTTATAAAATGCAAGGATGTTGGTTTTGACGATAAGTCACCTAGTGTAAAGGAAACACTATTGAGTGAGAACCATTTGATGACTGTATAATTATATAGAGATATAAGTGCTATGAAGAAGCACTGAAATTTTCCTCTCACCGCAAGTATGTGGGTAAGGTATGATAAAGAAAATTAAACTAAGACTTATAGCTAGACTTTGAATATAAGGGAAATTGAGAGGAAATACATTTTGGGTATGATGTTCATAATGCTTTTGCAGAGAGTAAGTTCCCTAATTAGTTGGACTTTCCATTTGGACAAGATGGAAGGATATAGTGGTAGAAGTAAATTAGTAGGTTGACGAGGTAAGATTTAGAACGTCCCGTTGGTGTCCCTTAGACTGCTATATCTCGATGACCGACGAAGCAAGGGAGTAGTGTATCGGGAAGGTTCCTTGTTTGGATTTTGCTTTACGAGACGTCCCACGCACGAAACCAAGCAAATGTCGAAAGTCGAGAGAGGTCTTGGTCACTAGGGATATAGTTAGAATAGTACTCATATTACGTGTGTTAGAAACACCTTAATCTTAGGACTACCACGAAGTAAGGTAAATAAGACTATCGACACTGATATAGGAAGGCTATTGTTAGTTAACCATAAGAAGATCGATGAGATAATCTTGAGAAGGATTGAATTTCCAGGTATCGGGAGAATTAAATTTTGAATTATTCAGGTTAAGGGATACCCAGGTGTTAGTACCAGGCCGATGAAATGATGCCCATTATTTTGAGTAAGTGTAACGTATCAAAACGTTTACAAGGGTCGTGCATATATGCACGAATGATAGGGGATATGGGTACCCTGGTTAGTTAATTCCAAAAATGTTCGAGATAGAAGGATGTAAAAAAAAAAAAATATAAATAAATAAATGTGTAGAATATATGCTTGAGGGACAGCTACAAACAAGGTTAATGGTATAACGTATTGAATGTCGTTTGAGAATGACGATAATTCAAGCATTTATGTGCAACGAGAGCTAGCACACCCGAGATGGGTTGAAAGGTTGTGGAAAGTCATTTAAAAGATACCTTTTAATGAAAAGGATACCAAATTATTGTGAGAAAATAGAGCGGAATATTACTCGAACGAGTGTTGAAGAGTGGCTTACACATGATTGTATTGTTATCATACTCCAAGGGAAGAAGGAGTGTATGTAGTACCAAATTCCGGAAGAGTATATGAGAGTTAATACTTTAATTATTCGGTATAAGGAATGTACCTTGGAGATTACGAGAGAGATTTTAATTTGAATATTTATACAATACGTAGCGATGAGAATAAAATACGTATGAGAAGTGTATGATTAGGCTGGGAATATGCCTATGAATCTTAATAGGATGTGTGTATGCCTATTATTTGATATTTTATTAAGAGCACTAATGGGTGATAATCCGGGGGTGCAAGAATTGATTAAGTGCGCTAATGGGTGTTAACCCGGGGGTGGATGATTAGCATATATATGTATAGGGATGATGTGACTATATGTATATATATGGATTTGTGAATATTTATACTATGTGAGACTAGTAGATATGGTATTAATAATAAATACACTGCGATAAGTGGTCTTAACAAAAAGGTGCAAGATTAGTGTAAATATATAGAGATGATGAGACAATATATATATGATCATACGCCTTGAGATCGGTGGAATATAGTGGGAGACCATTGTGTTAGGGTTTATCTAAATTTGGTTAAGCTAGGATGTAATGTATATACCGATCCTAGAGTAGTGGTACAGGCTAACTCTGAATTTCGAGGACGAAATTCTGTTGTAAGGGGGGAAGTATGTAATACACTGTACTTCTAAAGGTATTTAAATTGCACGGCAGATGTAATTTGGCAATTTGAGGAATTATTATGAATAGTAATTTTGGGATTAATGAGTGAAATTAAATAATTTAAATGTTATAAAGTGAATAGTAAATATTAGTTTTCGAGTGTCAGATTAATATTTACATGGTTTATTTTTTCTTACGAGACTAAGTATATGAGTGAATTATTTTTAATAACATGTCACAAGTTGGGTAAAGCGACAAAGGAAATATTTTAAATTGAAAAATACGCGTATTGAACGTGTTGGGTCAAAATAGTGAATTTAGTTAAGTGACTCGGATGGAGATTTCGACTGTGCCATTGGGTTCGGAATGGCCGAGATAGTCAAAATAGAGTACCCGGGGGTAGTATTTGGGTTCTGGACATTTTTGGACTAGTAGGAACTCGTAAATAAATACACGAGTCATTTAATAATTGGGTATATACCCAATTTTGGATTTCAAGAGGTGACAGCCCTCATTTCCCCCAAATATCAGCCCTAATAGAGAGAGAGAGAGAGAGAGAGAGAGAGAGAGAGAGAAGAGAGAAAGAAGATAAGAAAGAAGAAGAAAGAAAATAGAAGAAAAGAAGAGATTTCCGGCCAAAATTCGCGGGATTCAACTCGTGGTCGTCGGATTTAATCCACGAGGAAAGTGTTTAACTTGCTTTATGATTTAGTATGTTTAATTTCTCATATTGTAGTTGGTATAAAACTAAAGATTTTTGGGTTGAAATTTCATGGATCAAACGGGTTTTTGGAAGATTAAAACGAATATAACTCGATTAATACCTAATTCGAGAAACTTGAAATTTATTGAAATTAATTTTTGAATATGGGTTCTAGGATGATTAGAACCCTTTCTATATGTGTATTTATGGTTGTTTGAGATTGGTTGATGATGAGAGAGGAGATAAAAAGCTTGGAGGTGTTTTAATGGAGGTTTGGATTTTTGGAGAAGAAGGTGAATAGTGACTAGCGTCACTTCCGGACTATTTCAGATAGGAAGATGGCCGATTCAGCTCTCTATCAAAACACAAAAGTCGTAGACCTTTTCGATACGGTCGCGTGGGCACCAACCGTATATTTTTCTGATTTTTTTTCCAATTGTTATAATTTTTATAAGATGGCAGTTTCGGGGTGAAATCACCAACTCGGAAATGCACTCGGATTTTGGAAAAATAAAAGCTAGAATTCTTTGGAGATAAATATTTTGGGTCCTAAAAATAGTGTGGGGACTTCTAAATATTTTTTTTAAGTATGGTATGTATCTTGGGTTAGATGAAAGTAAACTCCAAGATTTACCCAAATAGGGGTGTTTGGGAGGAGTAACACGGGAGGTGATGTTTCGGTGAGAAAAATTTTATATAAGTAATTGTGCGCGTAGAAAACACACTTATATGCCAATTTTGGTTGAGTAAAATCCTATGAGGTGACTAGGATGAAATTTAGGATACGGGCTAAAGAGAATTGAGCAGTTATCCAATACGTCTGTTTATGACAATTATTATAAATGAGAGAAATGCCTATCGTTATTTATGGGATGAATAAATATATCGGTGTTGTTGGTATTGTCATCGTGCGTTGAGAAAAGATCGAAAATAATATATTGATGATTAGTCAAAATTGATAAATGCACAGGATATTCGAGAGATAAATATACTCCGTAGGAAATTTATTATACGGATTGTGCGTATGCCCGAATGCTATTATATACGTGGGTTAAATAATTACCTATGGGGAGTTATGTATAGGTGAGAGAAATACCTATAATTATAATATGGTTGTGTGAATACCAAATTGATGATATATTTATATAGGTGGAATGTGTGCCTATATGATTGTTTATTATGTGTATGACATACCTACCATGCTTGCTATCACGGGAGGTTGGCGTTCGTGTGAGGACAATTTTATCCTGTGTTGCCTTCGGGGGGATTTTAGATTTGGTATCTCAAGAACATAGGACTATGAATGGCTTATTTGTGAGTCGATAAGTCTGCTGACTATGGGAGCGTAGGTATGTGCGTGACCCATAGGTATGTGAACTATGTTCGCCTCCAATATGTGTGATTTGTATTGATACGGTTCTTGAGTAATGCGAAACGCGTAATCCTTATGTGCGTGATGTACAGGGATTTGATAGCAGAGTGCACCGCAGCTGATCCTAGGGGTGCCATAGATGTATATATATATTGTGATTAATATATATGTGTACTTGAGATATTCCACGGATGCTTAGTAAATGAGAATGACTAAGCCACTTATATTATAGTTCGGTGGATGATTAATATACTTGTTGCGTATAGTATATTGTTTATATATATGAGATGTGATATCATATAACCTAACCTTGTATAAAGTTAAAAGAATGAATAAAGGGTAATATTACTTCCGGTAAATGAATATCCAGATTTATATGAATATGAATCTTAGGTTCTAATGAGAACTATTAGTAAATACGGGATGGTATTAATATGGTATGTACTTAAGGCCTAATGGATCCCGATGATCAAAATTGTCACGTAGTAGTGTATCGGGGGGTTCCTTGTTTGGATTTCGATTCGCGAGAGACGCATGAACGTAACGTAATGTTGGGAATGGGGAGAAGTTTAGTCCTTAGTACTCGAATTGATGAGGATTATTAGAAGATGGGTAATTACATTAGTTAGGCAAGGCAACTTAACTAGGATATTTAAAAAGGTATGCGATAGTTGTGCACTGTTAGAAGAGGGGTGATGTGTATCTCATGTGAGAGCGATACCAGTTTAAATACGAGAAATAACATATTTTAAAATATGGATTTTAAGCACTTGCTAAAATATTTTCAAAACTCGGGCTCTGACCCGTTTCTCTACTTTCCCCTCTTGCTATATCTATATCTATCTCTCTCTCTCTCTCTATATATATATATAGGTGTCCAGACACAGGGACGCCTGGATGATGATTCTTTCGAGTCAGACGTTTGTTGCAGCAGTTATGGATGCAAGCAGGTTTATATTAGATGCTTTTATCATTGAGATCTAGATAGGAGGTATTGTAGAAACATTCGGGCTTTTGGCCCAACTGTACTCATTTATTCTTTTATCGCCTTTTAGTGCGGCATTCAATTTGGTTGTATTATTTTACCGAGTGTTCGGTTATTTTATTTTATTTCATTTCAATTGCTGCTTGTAAACTGTTGTAATTATTTTATTTGAGTGGTTTGGTTAAAAAGATTAGTTAATTAAACAAATTTGACGCCGGCCTAATAGGATATTAGTAATTAAATTGGTTTTCGACAGTGATGCTAAGAATGAGCTATATGAGACTCCTGTTTTAATTTGATATAGGAGTGATCGCCCAGTATTTTATTAGGCGGGGTGTCACAGTTCTCTCAGCTTTGCAACTCCACTCCTTTTAGTTTTACATTGACTCAAATGTTTAGAATCTCTCTACCAACACCTTTCGGTGTTGTAGTGTGAAAGTGTAAGTGGTGATGTGCTCTAAATCACATACATGCAACCCCCACACACTTATTACAGACCTAATGATTATCAAATTACAAACAGATTCTAAAATGCGAAGAAGATTTCTAAAATCAGTTTGATCCAAACTCAAACTTTGGAACTTTCAATTTATCCACAGATCAAGAGGGAATCTTGTTATACAAAAGAACCAAGATCCTAAACACTTTTGTTATTCAAAAATATTTACAAATATTTCAGAAAATGTGAAATAACTGAAAGTGTAAATAACCAATTAATATTTTAACATGATCTAAGTCCAAGTACTCTCAAAAACTGAATTCAGAAATGATTTTGTTGGTTTAGGTTTTGAAAGAAACATAAAAATTTAAAAAAACAAACAAAAATGAGATTTCTCGAAAGAAAAAATCAAAACCAGTAAGATAAAACATGAATTGTATCACAGACTCACAAATCTCGGGTTTCTATGAAAGAAAATGAGACTTGGAAAATGTGACTAGGCTGGAAAAGAGATTAAGATCAAGAGAGGATAGATCTACTCAAATCTAGAACTAACTTAATACTCAGAACTATTTTCAGGTGAGATTTGGCCGGAGTTAGGTTAGGGTTTTTATTTTCACACTCTATCTTCTCTCTTTTTTTCTCTCAATGTTAAGATGAACCAACAGTCAGAAATGAAAGGACTAAGTCTCCTTTTATACAAGGAGGAAAAGGATCTGGAATGTCTGAGGTAAATGGATAATCAAGATTTGATTAAACGAAATCTAATGGCTATTAAAGCACCGCATTTATAAACGTTTTGATTGGTTTAAATGTTAACACATAGATCAGGTAAGAACTTATACAGGCCATAGATTAAAATGATACAAGGGTTCTCAATCATACTCAGGTATGTGAGTGTAAAGAAACATAATTCCAACCGTTGTAAGTCCAACACGTGTAAGGTTGAGATTACTTAAAAATGCGTGTTTTTGGACTTTTGAAAAAAGAAATTGTACCCACAATATTATATAGTGCTTTCGATTTCTACCTAAGGCTAGTTTTAACAGCTTTTACTAATTACAAAACACCCCACAACATTTGTAAAAACCAATTTTAAATTTCTAAAAATTGTTCAAAAAATCCTACAAATTATTTAAGATATCTTAAAAATTATGGAAAAATTATTTTAATGGGATTTAACTCACACACACCCATATTATGAAGAATGCAACACATGAATGCAATCCTAGGTGAGGTGTTGGTGTTCTATCTTTAGGAACAATTTGAGGAATTCAAAATGAAGAGTCTGAGGGGCTCAATTTTGTCACTATTTCCAAACTAGATGAGCACCTATATAATATAGACTCAAGTGAGTAAAAGATATAGGGTGCTTCAAAGAAGAATAGAATTTTAGTTCTAGCACTATCGAAAACATCAACGCTTATATGGGAAGTTGATATTTTATCGAAAAGGTTGTGACGCAATCCTAGTAGTTTGTCCAAAATTATGGAACATGTATGTTGGTATAAGAACTTGTGTAATAGTTCAAAAGAGAATTTTGATGGGTACATATCAAGAATATATTGAAATGGCCACCCGTGAGATTTGAGACTAAGGTTTGTCTCGATTAAAATCAAGAAATAGCACACCATTTTGCAAAGGGTCCACAGATTCTTATCCTAAGAATTTTAAGTATGTGAATACTTATGTAATTGTAGCTTTGATTGCTACGAATGTGATTCATTTTTAGAATTAATCAAATGATCCTCGTATATTGGATGAACATTATGTGAGTAGGCCTGAGATCTTTATTTGGAGGAATCCACGTGTGGCCATCCAGATATCCTCCATCTCTCCTCCTCCTCTCGAGGGTGTGGGAAAAAAGGGGGATAAAAGAAGGCTACGGTCGTCGTTGGCATAGGGTAAATGTAAGTAGATGCAGTTGCCAACCTATTTTACATAAAATAGGTAAAATGACATGTCGCTGCCTCGAGTGAGCGGCATAAAAGACAAACTGATGCTTACGAAACTAATAGCTCAAAGGTTCGAGGGCTAAGTTACGGAATGGGAAGGTGTTAGGCACCCATCCTGCACTTTCGGTCTCTCACGGGCTTAAGTTATTGTTTTCCTTTATTTCTTCATGAAGTGTGTGTGCGTGTATATATGTAAATGGATTTCAGAATCGCCCAAGTCATACTATGAAAGATATAGAGTGAGGTCATCCATAGGAATGTTCCCAAAATAATAATAAAAAATATGATTTATGCGTTTATGACGATATTGATCGTTATAATGAAACGATATTATATATTGGATGAAACTCTAATAATGATCATAACATGATACGCATTAAAATAAAGTGTATATGAAAAGGATGAAAACGTAAAGATGGGAAAATTAGAAATTTGGAAAGTTAGAAAATTTGAAATTTTGAAAATTAGACTCGAGTCTCGGGTTTTAGCCCAAGATGCACACGTAGCCTCTAAATGCACAAAAGTCCACGTAGTTCGCATGCGGCATAGGGGTGGAGTTTATCCCATATATCCGAATGGTATTTTATTATATGTGTGTGTGTAGAAAATGTGTTTTAGTTTTCAAAAAGTGTGATGGATAATCCCTTTGGAATTTATAAGTGTAACCTATTTTTGTTTGTTTTGGGTTTTTTGTAGATAAATAAAGTATGTGCAATATAACTAATAAAAAGGTGAGATGTTAATGTGTATGAACTAAAGTAAAAAACTAGATTATGAGCTTATGTAATTAATGCAAAAATAAGAAATTTAAAGAGTGAGAGGAGGATTTTGGACTTTCTTTGAAGGATAGGGGCTTGATCTTGATTTGGATGAACTCCCTTGCATGATGAGATGAATGTTAGATGTGAGAGAATGATATTTAACCAAATTGAGTATCAAAAGGATGGGAATTTAGGATGTAAATAAATTTCATACAAGGAAATTGCGCTGATTGCAAGAGAATATTACTAAGATCACGGATGTTGATGGATGGTGTGCCTTTGGGAGTGATGTCATACCCTCTATTTATAGGGTAAGAGGTGTTGATCTTAATGGCCCTATACTTTCTAATCGGTAGTAACCCTTGGCACAATGATGATAGGCAGGGAAATGTACATGTCAATTGGTAGTCTCATGCAGATTTTTCCCAAAAAATGGTCATAGAATGCAATCAGTTGATCCAAATTGCACATGGGAATAATGTTAGGAAGATAATGTAACACCCCACCTAATAAAATACCGGGTGATCAGTCCTATACCAAATTAAAACAGGAATCCCAGTTGGATCATCCTTAGCATCACTGTCAAAAACTTTTTAAAACATACTAACCACCTAGTATTCTAAAAGCTGGTGCCAAATTTTAACTTTTTAATTACACAAAACAGTACATGCGGAAATAAATATAAACCATTCACACAACTGAATAATTAATTAAACCATTTACCGAATAAACCACCGGCCACCAAAGTGAAATAATCCAATACAAATATCCATCACAGGAATAAACTAATCTGAAACTGAACTGAAAGTCTAGGCGACATGCCCTAAATAAAACTAAAATTGATACAAGATTCCCACTCTAGGAATGAACTAATGATGCATCTAATCCAAACTCCTTCTAGCATCCACATATGCTCCAGCTCCGTGTCCCTGGAATAGAATATCAATCATGGCATCCCTGTGGATGGACACCTAAAAGGTTTTGGAAATGGTTTTATAGTAAAGGTTAGAACCCAAAACATTTTGAAAATATTTAGCAAGAGAATTAACTGCAGTAATTTAAAATGCATGAATACGCTTCATAATAAAGTTAGTGTCGCACTCCCTTGTGGACATTCTCACCCCTCCACTATTATGCACACCTACCGGTTACCTTAACCCCACCTAGTTGTACTACCCCGTCCAACTAGTCCTGGTATAACCATGCCTTGCCATACTACTCTAACTCGAGAATAATGATTCTTGAATTATAAGTTATCTCACAATTAACTTAATTAATTCCTCTTAAATAGTAGCATATAACCGTGTCACAAGTTATATAAAGTAAATACATCACACACTGTATTATTACCCGTATATAATATTTACTACCATTATATACGTACCTTTACCACAATATCCACACATATAATATACGTATATCCATCCCTTCGAGTATACCCTCGCCGGATGATTCCCTCTAAAATGCTATCTCACTAGGTGTGCTCACAAAAACCTAGTTTCCCGAAGTTGGAATCGCTCACCAACTTGGCCCAAAATATAAACGTAGTGGATGCGGTCATATTCCTTTCCTGAAAGTGAGATAATCCCTCACCCATATATACTGAACGCTATGACCTGGGGATATACTCGCCCAACTCCTCAAGCTAGGGGATTCACCCACATCGCGCAACCTCCCTTGATAGCAATATAGTATATAAATTGAATAAATATCTAGTCACTGATATTTAATATCACACACAATATATACATGTATATATATACTATCACTACACCGTATATATATAATATAAACCCCGACTTTACCGTGTACTCAAAATCCCGTACCCTTCCTGTAATTTAATATCACACACAATATATACACGTATATATATATATATATATTATTACTATACCGTATATATATATAATAAACCCCGACTTTACCGTGTACTCAAAATTCCGTACACTGCCTGTAATTCTTGAGTATGTGGCCCGACTCAACGTAATTAATTTCTCATTTAATAATTTATCCTCTTCCCGAGTCTATGTTCCGACTCTAATATTTTTAACGCACACCTCAATTTATATAATGCTTTCCCCGAGTATATGGTCTGACTCTAATTAAATATACTAACACACATATTAATTTAATACCACCCCGAGTCTATCATCCGACTCTAATTAAATTAATTAACACACATAGTAATTTAATAACTCCGCGAGTCTATCGTTCGACTCTAATTAAATTACCGATCCGAGTTTGTGGTCTGACTCCCAGTTAATTAATTCACACATTAATTAATTTACACTAATCCGAATATGTGGTCCGACTCTAATAAAATTAATTTACACATTAATTAATTCAATACCTCCCCGAGTCTACAATCCGACTCTAATTAAATTAATTATCACACCTATTAATTTAATCCTACCCGAGTCTACAATCCGACTATAATTAAATTAATTATCACACTTATTAATTTAATCCTACCCAAGTCTACAATCCGACTCTAATTAAATTAATTGTCACACTTATTAATTTAATAACTTGTGTCACCCAACCATTATCCCCGGACTCGCTCACTTGGCCCATACCTTAATATTTCCCGAGTCTATATTCCGACTCCAAATTAATTACTCTTTCTCAATAATTAATTAAATGCTTTGGTGTCACTTAACCAACATACCCGAACTCGCTCACTTGGTCCATTTTACCTCTCATAATTTTGTTCCCACATTTTCGCCCACAATGTGTCACACATGCATCTCCATAAATTTTCCAATTATATTTACCTATAATTATCAATATAGCCCGAACTCGATCACTTGGACCGAAATTAAATATCTCCCGAGTCTATATCCCGACTCTAAATTAATTAGTTGATCTCCAAACATAATTCACTACCTTGGTATAAGGACATATTTTCATAGGCCCGTTATCAATTTATTATGTCATATACCGCTACATCCTCGAAGAGCATTCAAGAGACATCTACAACAAAAACCGATCTGAATTACTCAAATTCTTCATCATTCAAGACTCTGCGAAGTTTACTTTGATAAGGTTATGTTTTAAATACCTTAACTTTTCACTTAGAGCTTTTGGGATATTTTTTACAAAATATTTTTCTAAAAATTTTGTTTTCGAACGACCTGCAATTGTCGTTCAAATGACATAGCATGTCGTTAGATCTTGTTTGAACGACTTTTGTCCTTCGTTCGAGCGACTTGCTTATCTCGTTCGAACGAGCTCTGTTTTTTAGGCGGCACGATTTTCTATAATATCTCATTATTTGGTTCCGTTTTCATTAAGAAGTCACAACGTTTTGACGAACAGAAATAATGCGAAAGCAGAATCCTTTTTGGCTTCTTGTTTTAGGATTGTAATCCTTTTTGTTTTCAATTCACAAAACTCCCATATGCTTTAGTGAATTGTTTTGGCGTTGAAGAACACACCTTTCTACTGTTTATCTTTGTGGGGAGAACTCTACAATCGGAGAGCTGCGTGATATTGTGGAGGGAGTCCTTATAAAGTTCATATCTTGTGGAGAAGCCGTTTCTGTTCTTCACTGCTGCCCTTTTGGAAAGGGAAAGTTCCAGCCGAGACATCAAAACCGACACCTGCGGGTATTTTGTATGTCACCCTATTTCATTGTAAGCCGTGTAAGCCGTTTTCTTACAAATTATAGTGAAATAAAAGGTTTTGTCCCTTTGGGGGATTTATCCTGAAATTGTTTGTTTTATCCTGCATGCTTTATTTTATTGGATAAATTATCTAGATGCATGTTTTAGGGTTTAACTAAAAATTGAGATTAATTAAAATTTGATTTTATTTGAGAAGTCGCAATATTTCCGCCGTAGCGATTCTACACTTGGGGTCGCTTGACCAATATACCCGGATTCGCTCACTTGATCCGTATCTCACTATTTTGGAATAAAATTTCTCAAATCCATTCATTAAGTGCCCCACATAAATTCATCCTAGTCCCAATTACTTTCTTCCATAATTTCTAGGAATATTTGTTTCATAATTATTTATCGCTTATTAATGTATGAAACATAACTTTCAACTAAATTCCTCTTTATATAACAAACTGGCCGAACTGCCCAGATTTCGCCATCATCGATCGATGGTCGATCGATCGATCATTCCTGTATTCATCCTCTCAAGCCACTATTAGCCATGGATGAAACTTAAAGCTTTGATTCTCAATCTAATCCCTTACCCAAACACAAATAACATATCCTCCATATGAGATAAGGGTCTAAACATCCCACATACCTTAATTAATCATCAATATCCATAAATTCCAAGGTTTTCCCAATTTGGGTATTATCTGGGTTTCAAATCCCCAATACGAATTTCATTCATATTATCAGCGATTAACCATTTATTATCACTAGTTTTAACATACGATTCATTCCTCTACATTCTAGAATCATAAACACAATAAATCTCACCCTTAATCCCATTAAAGTATATTAATTTCCAAAAACCCAATTTTAATTTTGGTTACACACCCAAAACGAAATTTTGATTTACACATCACTATGATATGAATTGATTATCATCAATTTAGGAATCACAACAGTTAACCACTTGCCTGAAATTGTTCGTAGTGTCTGATCCGTTGGTGTAAGTCCCTTAATTTGGCTCCAACATCCCCAAATTGACTCTTGATTTGCTTTCCCCCAATTTCCCTCTCAATCCCTAGGCTTAGAGTTGAGTTAACTGCCATTCCCTAATCTCTCAATTAGGTTAAAAATATTCAATCCCGTTTTTGGCCATGTGGGTCTAATTAAAAAGGCCCAACTCACCCCGTGTGGGCCCGGCTATGCCCAAAAATATCCCGAGACCCAATTACTACGCCCCGAGTACTCTTTTCTGACAATCTCGACCCATCCGGACGCAACCGTGCACTCACAATTTCCATCCGAAATACTTTTCGAAATTTCCAAATTTCGACCTCAAAATGTGGCACACGAGATTTTGAACCATTAAACTTAAAATTCGTCAATTATAAATAATTCGGCCCACTCAATTAAATTCTCCAACTCATGAATTTAAGTTCCTCCAAATTTAAATATTTTTATAACTCCCAAAAATAATTAAATATTAAATCCTCAAAATTACGGGGTGTTACATACTCCCCCCTTACAAAGGAATTTCGTCCTCGAAATTAAGATGAACGTAATGTTCTAAGCTTCGCGTATTACTCTCTATTCATGTGTCTCCAAGCCCGCTATATCTATCCAATCCGCTTCTAACCATACGCCACACAAGTATGCATTTAAAATTTGCCAGGGCGCCCATACACCCTATACCCGTGCTTAACAGCACATAATTTGCCTTAACTAACCCGGGTGCCCATACACCCTATCTTCGTACTTTACCGCACGAAAGTTACCCAACTATGCTAGTCGTAACCCGTAATATAACTTCGAACCCGTAGTCATATATATATATATCTACTGCTGGGTATCTAATCCATGTACTAACGTTCAAACATTTTCCCACAAAATACTTGTCTCTTAACACAAAAGTATATACGCTTACTCTCATGTTACCAAGGACAACATAAAATACCGCACCGTTACTATCACTAGTTCTTGCGCAAAATACTCCCCGAGCTATCTCTCTTTGTTCGAACATAATTCTAACCACCCTGATTCACTTTAGCAAACATCCCTACTTACCGGGATAAAATGTGAGAACACAAAACCTCACTTTGTGTCTATCGCACCACACAATATAACATAATTACACACATATACATAGGCTAAATGCCCTCTCAGGTGATACCTCGTACCAATCATATCCTGGTGTCACGAACACCAAAACTTACCCCCACTATTCACAATAGTTCAAATCCCATCGCTATCCAGCCGATATTTCGGAAATTATTATCAACCCTACTCCCATAATTCTTGAAAGTAGTAACTCTTCGCGTAATTCAAACCTTCACTCAGTGTACACCTCCATTCTCCCGTGAAGAACACTAAAGAAACTCCGCTACCCTACGAAAAGTTTATCCACATACTATGGCTGCTACAGCCAACGCACCCACTAAGTTCGACTCACCTGCGAACTCTAGTGAAAAATAAGTCTTATATTATGACATCCTCTTTGTCACTCAAAAATATACCCCACGCCCATAGGGTAAAAATAATTACCTCCATACACCAGCTGCAATGGATGATCCTCGGGTTCCGGAGCATCTTCTCCATGCCCGAATGCGCCCATGACTTGCTTTAGTGGCTGTACATCCGGGACCTCATCCTGTAATTGACCCATGCCTTACTTAAGACAATATCCCTTCAAGTGTCTCTCTTTACCCACAAATGAAACACCTTCTAATACATTCACCCTACCACTTATCTGAAAAGCCAAGAATTACGTGTGATAATTGATTAACTTCGCAACTTTCTAATATAGCACACTTATTTAATTTCAGCCCCTAATCATTCATCTAAGGTGCGTGTGTCAACCGATAAATAAATAAAGCATGTGACACAAAAATAAGCTGAGACACAGAATTCAGGAAAAAACCTCTTTCGGGTAAAACCTTTATTTCATTATGAATATACAAGCCGCAACTTACAATTACATAGAGAAATCTGCAATGGATCAACGCGCAGCCAACCCACAAAGACACGCAGTCTTGAACTCAGCAAGAGAATACACGCAGCACCCTCCAAGGACTCGCAGCCCAAACAACGAAGAAAGAACCACAGCTCTCCTCAATGACACGCAGCCATAAAACTTTGTAGAGACTCCCTCAGCAATGACACGCAGCCCTCGGTTGCAAAGATCTCCCCACAAAGATTGAACAATAGCAAAGCTTGTGTTCTAGGGTTCCAAAAGATTCACAAAAGTAATTGGGATTTTTGTGTGTGAATCAAAAAGATGTTTGATACATCAAAAAATGAAGTCTTGTTGTGTTTGTACTCTTAAAAACGTTTTCTCAAAGACTTAAAGAAATACACCATCGAAATAGTTATATATATAGGAAATATAAGATGGTGGATAAAAATCTGACGGAACTGCTCGAGTTTATCCCAGGCGGACCGGTCCGGCTAGGAGGCGGATCGGTCCGATTTACCGGATCGGTTCTTTTAAAATATGGCTCCATCGGTTCGCATTCGATCCGGGGTCTACTGGACCTCGAGCAAGGCGGATCGGTCCGGGTAGAGGGCGGATCGGTCCGGTAGCGGATCGGTCCGGTAGGGAGGTGGACCGGTCCGGACTTCTTATTTTTATAAAAAACATTTTATAAAAATTTCCCAATACTAAATATGAACTTTAAGGAACGTAAAAACAAAATTTCACCAAGTTCATTCTCGCAGAGGCTATGATGTTGAAGACGCTTTGATATTCGGATCCGTTGATGTAGATGCGATCTTGAGTTTCTTCAACGGTGTAACGGCGTACGACGTACAAATTGATAATGGACAAAAATGTCCTTACATTATCCCTTCCATGTCGACCTTGTTGGAATCCCTGGCCATCCTGCCGATAGCCTCTAGTTCTAAATAGTTTGGCATGGTTTCCCTGCCAAAAATCCTTCCCCTGATCTCCCCCAGACTATTGCTGGGATACCCCACTGGTATTTTTCCCTCCTGCCTCATTCGACTGGCTAGTTTTCACTCCCCTCCCACTTCCTTTCACGTGGAAGCGATATTCCCGACAGTGCCGGAGTGCTGCGTTAATGACATCAGTATAATCTACTAATGCTGAATTATCAATTAAAGGTTGTCTGATTCTCCAGACTAACCCGTCCATAAACTTTGCTTTCTTTCTCTCTTCCTTGCTTACCTCATCTGGTATAAAATTTTGCCAATGAGTGAATTCTTCCTCGTAATCGGCCACTTAACGGTCCCTTGGGTCACCTCACAAAATTTTCTCCTCATTTTGGTCTCAACCGCTGGAGGAAAAATACTTATGGTCGAACCTCACCCAAAACTCTGCAATAGCTAGTGTGTCCCTTTCCTCACTGTAGTGATCGACTCCCACCACTGTAGCGCTGCTCCCACTAAACTAGAAGTTGTTAGCATTTGCTTTCGCACCTCATCGCAATCTCCCATGCATATGTGACACTGTATATCTCTCTTCCTTAACACTTTAGCACAACATCTGAACCCCCTCGCAACTCTGGTGGGTTCCCACTAAAAATAACCTTTCTTTCTTGCTTCCACCCCGATGACTCCGCGTGAGTCTGAACATCCTACACCACTAACACTTGTGGCGGATCCCGTGGAAGTACCCTGTCGTTGCGACCACAGTCGCTTCAACTGCCTCTGCCACTATTTCAGTTACCTATGCTGCCAAAATCATCTCTGACCGTTGATGCGATAACTCTTGCTCCTAACGAGCCTCCCTCATCTCATCTCCCCCAGCTACCCTAGCTGCTCTCTCTCTCCTGGGCGTCATCTGGAATGACAATCAAATTTGTATGAGTTCACTCTCAAATATAAATTTCGCAGAAGAACGTATATGCGCATACGATTGAGAACACAACAATCCTATAATAGGGCTCTATATCAAAGATGGCTAAACCAAAACGTGTAAAGCCGCACAGATCCTAAGGACACTAGAACATGATGCTCTGATACCATCTGTGACACCCCGCCTAATAAAATATCGGGTGATCAATCCTATACCAAATTAAAACAGGAATCCCAGTTGGATCATCCTTAGCATCACTGTCAAAAACTTTTTAAAACATACTAACCACCTAGTATTCTAAAAGTTGGTGCCAAATTTTAACTTTTTAATTACACAAAACAGTACATGCGGAAATAAATATAAACCATTCACACAACTGAATAATTAATTAAACCATTTACCGAATAAACCACCGGCCACCAAAGTGAAATAATCCAATACAAATATCCATCACAGGAATAAACTAATCTGAATCTGAACTGAAAGTCTGGGCGACATGCCCTAAATAAAACTAAAATTGATACAAGATTCCTACTCTAGGAATGAACGACTGATGCATATAATCCAAACTCCTGCTAGCATCCACATATGCCGTAGCTCCGTGTCCCTGGAGTAGAATATCAATCCTGGCATCCCTGTGGCTGGACACCTAAAAGGTTTTGAAAATGGTTTTATAGCAAAGGTTAGAACCCAAAACATTTTGAAAATATTTAGCAAGAGAATTAACTGCAGTAATTTAAAATGCAAGAATGCGCTTCATAATAAAGTTAGTGTCGCACTCCCTTGTGGACATTCTCACCCCTCCACTATTATGCACACCTACCGGTTACCATAACCCCACCTAGTTGTACTACCCCGTCCAACTAGTCCTGGTATAACCATGCCTTGCCATACTACTCTAACCCGAGAATAATGATTCTTGAATTATAAGTTATCTCACAATTAACTTAATTAATTCCTCTTAAATAGTAGCATATAACCGTGTCACAAGTTATATAAAGTAAATACATCACACACTGTATTATTACCCGTATATAATATTTACTACCATTATATACATACCTTTACCACAATATCCACACATATAACATACGTATATCCATCCCTTCGAGTATACCCTCGTCGGATGATTCCCTCTAAAATGCTATCTCACTAGGTGTGCTCACAAAAACCTAGTTTTCCCAAGTTGGAATCGCTCACCAACTTGGCCCAAAATATAAATGTAGTGGAGGCGGTCATATTCCTTCCCTGAAAGTGAGATAATCCATCACCCATATATACCGGACGCTATGACCTGGGGATATACTCGCCCTACTCCTCAAGCTAGGGGATTCACCCACATCGCGCAACCTCCCTTGATAGCACTAGAGTATATAAATTGAATAAATATCTAGTCACTGATATTTAATATCACACACAATATATACCCGTATATATACTATCACTACACCGTATATATATAATATAAACCCCGGCTTTACCGTGTACTCAAAATCCCGTACACTGCCTGTAATTTAATATCACACACAATATATATACGTATATATATACTATCACTATACCGTATATATATAACATAAACCCCGACTTTACCGTGTACTCAAAATCCCTTACACTGCCTGTAATTTCCTGAGTCTGTGGCCCGACTCAACGTTATTAATTTTCTCATTTAATAGTTTATCGTCTTCCTGAGTCTATGTACCAACTCTAATATTTTTCACTCACACCTCAATTTATATAATGCTTTCCCCGAGTCTATGGTCCAACTCTAATTAAATTAACTAACACACATATTAATTTAATACCTCCCCGAGTCTATCGTCCGACTCTAATCAAATTAATTAACACACATATTAATTTAATACCTCCCCGAGAATATCGTCCGACTGTAATTAAATTAATTAACACACCCATTAATTTAATACCGATCCGAGTCTGTGGTTCGACTCCTAGTTAATTAATTCACACATTAATTAATTTACACTAATTCGAGTCTGTGGTCGAACTCTAATAAAATTAATTTACACATTAATTGATTCAATACCTCCCCGAGTCTATAATCCGACTCTAATTAAATTAATTATCACACCTATTAATTTAATCTTACCCGAGTCTACAATTCGACTCTAAGTAAATTAATTATCACACTTATTAATTTAATCCTACCCGAGTCTACAATCCGACTCTAATTAAATTAATTATCACACTTATTAATTTAATAACTTGTGTCACCCAACCATTATCCCCGGACTCGCTCACTTGGCCCATACCTTAATATTTCCCGAGTCTATATTCTGACTCCAAATTAATTACTCTCTCTCAATAATGAATTAAATGCTTTGGTGTCACTTAATCAGCATACCCGGACTCGCTCACTTGGTCCATTTTACCTCTCATGATTTCATTCCCACATTTTCGCCCACAATGTGTCACACATGCATCTCCATAAATTATCCAATTATATTTACCTATAATTATCAATATACCCCGGACTCAATCACTTGGCCCGAAATTAAATATCTCCCGAGTCTATATCCCGACTCTAAATTATTTAGTTGATCTCCAAACTTAATTCACTACCTTGGGGTCGCTTGACCAATTCGCTCACTTGATCTGTATCTCACTATTTTGGAATAAAATTTCTCAAATTCATCCATTAAGTGCCCCCACATAAATTCATCCTAGTCCCAATTACTTTCTTCGATAAATGCTAGGAATATTTGTTTCATAATTATTTATCGCTTATTAATGTATGAAACTTAACTTTCAACTAAATTCCCCTTTATATAATAAACTGGCCGAACTGCCCAGATTTCGCCATCATCGATCGATTGAGCCCCCTGGGTCAATCGAGCGTTCCAGTATTCATCCTCTCCAGCCACTGTCAGCCATGGACGAAACTTAAAGATTTGATTCTCAATCTAAGCCCTTACCCAAACACAAATAACATATCCTCCATATGAGATAAGGGTCTAAACATCCCACATACCTTAATTAATCATCAATATCCATAAATTCCAAGGTTTTCTTGATTTGGGTATTATCCGGTTTTCAATTCCCCAATACGAATTTCATTCATATTATCAGCAATTAACCATTTATTCTCACTGGTTTTAACATGCGATTCATTTCTCTACATTCTAGAATCATAAACACAATAAATCTCACCCTTAATCCCATTAAGGTATATTAATTTCCAAAAACCCAATTTTAATTTTGGTTACACACCCAAAACGAAATTTTGATTTACACATCACTATGATATGAATTGATTATCATCAATTTAGGAATCACAATAGTTAACCACTTGCCTGGAATTGTTCGTATTGTCTGATTCGTTGATGTAGTCCCTTAATTTGGCTCCAACATCCCCAAATTGACTCTTGATTTGCTTTCCCCCAATTTCCCTCTCAATCCCTAGGATTAGAGTTGAGTTGACTGCCGTTCCCTAATATCTCAATTAGGTTAAAAACATCCAATCCCATTTTTGGCCATGTGGGTCTAATTAAAAAGGCCTAACTCACCCTGTGTGGGCCCGACTATGCCCAAAAATACCCCGAAACCCAATTACTACCCCCGGGCAATCTTTTCTGACTATCTCGACCCATCCGGACGCAACCGTGCACTCAGAATTTCCATCCGAAATACTTTTCAAAATTTGCAAATTTCGACCTCAAAATGTGACACATGAGATTTTGAACCATTAAACTTAAAATTCGCCAATTATAAATAATTTGGCTCGCTCAATTAAATTCTCCAACTCATGAATTTAAGTTCCTCCAAATTTAAATATTTTTATAACTCCCAAAAATAATAAAATATTAAATCCTCAAAATTACGGGGTGTTACAGATAATTCAGAGACCTTCAAGATTCCTTTGTTCCACTCCCAGGTCCGAGAGTTGACTTTTGGTCAAACGTGGCTCGAAAGCGCTCGTCTGTCCTTTGGACGGGAGATCGTCAGATGGAAATGGATTGTTTGTCTGAACGGTAAGTTGGAATCACACACAAGGTGGACCATTTGAAATGTTATGCAAGTTATTATGACTTTCCAAAAAGCTTTGCTCAGTTCGAAAAGGTGACTTGGTCAACGAGGGCTCAGAAGCGTCAGATGACCTTTCGAAGTAAATCGGGTCATTTGTCTGTATCGTAAGGATGATTCAAACATCGAGTGGACTATTGGAAAGGGCATTCAGTGACCTTCGAATATTCATCCTATCTCGTTCGATCTAAATAGTTGACCTTAGTCAAACGAAGTCCGGGAGCGCTCAATGGCCCCTAAGTCAATTTTGAGGGAAAATAGATCGTTCGTCCAAATGATTATGCACTTTTATGCACGGGGTAGACTGTTGGAAAGGGGTTTTAGAGACTTTAGAATATTCAAAGAGATTTTGCTCTAACGATGAAGTTAATTAGGGTCAAATCGAGGCTCGGGAGTGGCCGGTGGCCTTCAAACCGATTTTCAATGATAAAATGGTTCGTTCATCTGAATCGTTATGATAATTCATGCACGGGGCACACCATTGGAAAGTGGATAGAGAGCCCTTCGAGGATTCAAAGAGATTTTGCTCTGACGATAGATTTGACCAGAGTTAAATGGGGCCTGAGAGCACCCGATGGCCTCTAGATCGGTACTCAGAGTATGATCTAGGTTTTGTAGTGAAATGGAGAGGTGTTACAGACCTAAGGAGAGACTTAGGGGGTCCTAAATTGTGGTGTTTGTATATCCCCTAGACATGTGAGCTTTGAATAAGTGAAATCCGTCAAATAGACACCACATCATGTTTTAGGAGAGAGGTTAATTCTGCAGACCTAAGGAATGAGGATGACCTATTGAGAAGGTCGAGGTCGATTCTGAGGAACTAAGGTGTGAGGATGATTGATTTAGAGGGTCGAGGTTGATTCTAAGGATCTGAGTTAATGCTGGGGATGGTCGATTCTATGGGCTAGGGTCGATTCTGAGGACCTAGGGTAGGGATCAACCAATTCTGAGGGTCAAAGCCAATTCTGAGGGCTTAAGATGGGAGCGACCAATTATGAAGGTCGAAGACAATTCTGAGGGCTAAAGATGCAGTGGCTAATTCTGAGGGTCGAATCCAATTCTAAGGGTTGAGGTCAATTTTGAGGACCTTGGGTAGGGAGCGACCAATTTCGAGGGTCAAAGACAATTTTGAGGGCTTAAGAGGGAAGTGACCAATTCTGAAGGTTGAAGCCAATTCCGAGGGATTAAGTATGAGAAACCAATTCTAAGGGTCGAAGAAAATTCTAAGGGCTTAAGTAGGAGCGACCAATTTTTCAGGTCGAAGCCAGTTCTGGGGGCTTAAGTATAGGTGACCAATTCTGCGGGTCGAATTCAATTCTGAGGGATTAAGTGAGGTGACCAATTATGCGGGTCGAAGCCAATTCTTAGGGCTTAAGTAGAAGTGACAAGTATAAGAGACCAATTATTTAGGTTAAAGAAAATTTTGAGGGATTAAGTATAAGCGACTAATTCTGGGGGTCGAAGCAAATTCTGACGGCTTAAGTAGAAGTGACCAATTCTGCGAGTCGATGTCAATTCTGAGGAACTTAAGTTGTAGTTTTCTTGGAGATACCTACCATGTTTAAGGAGGTGCCAAATATCATTTGACCAATAATCAAATATATCTGGAGCTTCTTCTGTGATGAGATTAACGTGGTAGCAATCGGTAGGTTTAGCTGGCTTTTGGACTAGGAAGGGGGCCATAATTATTCCTTTGGGCCTGTCAACCGTGGAGGCTAAGGTAGTAAAGGCATTGACTAGGTTGTTATTTGCTCGGGCTGGTAGTGGAAGGTGACATCTTGGAATTGGGAGGCCAACTCTTCTAGATGGGCATGGAAGGGTAAGATTTTCTCGTCCTTGACTTTCCATTTTTTAACTACTTGGCCGATGATGAGGGATGAATCCTCGTAGACATATAGGTATCAAATTCTTTTCTTGAGAGACACTTTGAGGCCAAATGTGCATGCCTCGTATTCAGTCATGTTGGTGTAGGGGAAATTTAGTTTGATGGTAATAGGAGTGTGATAATCATTAGGGAAAATTAGGAGTATCCCAATACCATATCCTCTCTTGTTAACAACACCGTCAATGAACATTTTCCACCTGAGGTTTTCTTGATAGGTACAAAGGATGTTTTCATTTAGGAACCCAGAGATCTAAACATCGGTTTCTTCCATAGGATGGTCAACAAGGTAGTCATAGATGGATCTTACTTTCATGGATTTTTGTGTGACATACACAATATCAAATTCTGCTATAAGCATCAACCATTGGGCCATTCATCTAGATAGGGTAGGTTTCTCGAGCAGGTATTCGATGGAATCCAATCGGGATACGAGTTTGATGGGAAATGTGAACATGTAGTGCCACAATTTTTGGGTGACCCAGAAAAGAGTGACACATGCTTTCTCCAAGGCTGAGTAGTTAATTTTGTACCTGACCAACTTGCGACTAATGTAGTAAATGGCTCTCTCTTTATGGGACTCTTCAAGGTATTGGCTTAACAAAGCCCCACCTACAGTGTCTGTTACGGTCAGGTATAGAAGTAAGGAAAGACCAGGCTATGGTGGCATGAGTACCAGAGGTCGGGTTAGGTAATTCTTAATTCCATCAAATACTTCTTTGTAAGTTTCGTTCCAAACCTTGGTGGAATCCTTTTAGAGGAGTTTGAAGAAAGGAATCCTTAAACTTCCTTCTCCGTTAGGGGTGGTGGCATTTTGAGTATGGATTTCAACTTGGGAGGATCTTCTTCTATACCATTCTCACTAACCATAAATCCCAAGAGCTTTCCTTTGGTAACATCGAAGACACAATTCTGGGGGTTAAAATGCATCTGATATTCTCGTAGTCGCTCAAAGAACTTTCGGAGAGTGAGAAAATGACCTTCCCTAGTATTCGACTTGATAATCATATCATGCACGTAGACCTCGACTTCTTTGTGTATCAAATCATGCAAGATGCTTGTGGCATCAATCTTGTAGGTAGCCTCTGCATTTTTCAGTCCAAATGGCCTAACGGTGTAACAGAATATTCCCTAATGGGTAATGAATGATGTTTTCTCTTGATGATTCGGGTGCATCTTGATTTGGATATATCCGTAAAACCCATAAACTAATGACTTAAGAGCATGGCTAGCTGCATTTTCCATAATCATTTCGATATTGAGTAGAAAGTAATCATCCGTTCGGGAGGCCTTATTTAAATCTCAGTAGTCAGTGCTCATACGAACCTTTCCTCCAGATTTCAGCACGGGTATGTTGGATAGCCATGTAGGATATTCGATCACACAAATGAAGCCCATATTCAACTATTTGACCACTTCTTCCTTAACTTTGAGCGACCGTTCGGTGCTGAGCTTTCGCAATTTCTATTTGATCGGTTTGCATTCTGGGAGAGTTGGAATCTCATGATAGAGATCTCAGGATCAGCATCGAGCATGTCATCATTGGACCTTTCAAAGACATCCATATATTCCTTCAATAATTCTTCGAGTTGCGCCCGCTTTTGCTCATCAAGGGTGGCACTTATCCTAATCTTCCGCAATTTTCTACTAGAACTGAGATTAATAACAACAGTTTCATGTCCATTAACTTGAACGCAGTTATGTTATTTGTTATTAACCTTAATAATATTAGTTAAGAATTATTCCTTTGAAAAATCATCATCGTAAAGAGTTTTATTAGAATCAAGACAATTAATGTAAGGCACAACAAGACACTCAAAATATTTAAGTATTTTATTATAAGGAAAAATAGCGTTGAGAACCTCATCAAAGGAGATCTCGATTACATTAGAATAGGGAGGACCAACAAAAGAAGACGATATGGGATAAACATTAGAGTTGGGTTATATTTGAGCAGGTGGAACTAGTATAGCATGCCAATTGATGAGAGGTGCATCCATGGCTTAGATCAGGTAGGACGGAGCCGATGATGACCACTTGAGTGGACCATGTATAGTGTTAGCCCCAGTGTTTGCATGTTTAATGAATCCTCAAAATCTCTGGTATCAGCTATAGTATCCTCAATGAGTGGTTGCATATGATGCTGGGAACTTTCATCCCATGAGCAGCTCTTGGAAAAAGATCTCCATTAATGGTTTCATCTTCTTGTCCACATGATCATACCACGGTTTGAGAAAGCCGTAAAAGGGTAAATATTCACCCTCTCTGATGAATCTTCCATTCAAGGAGTCTGTTAAGATAGTTTTGGTGGTTTCTATCCTTACCTTCAACTAAGGTTGGAAGATCACTCTGAGTTCTTCTGCTGATGCTTGATAGACCAAGCCACAAGGAGGAAAATCTTTCTTCAGCACAATGGGTTCAACTATCCCCTGTTGTCATTATCCTAGCCCAGTCTGGGCATGAAGTGCAGGTTTTTGAAAATTTGGATCACATTGACATTGCCCTGAGGTTTATACTCCGAACAAACCATATCTTTTAAATCGTCCCCTGCTGGAAGTAGAAGTGGTTCGGATTAAAAACCTGATAGAAGAATATCATTTTCCCTATGATGTATTCTAGTACTGGATTACTGGTGCTTGCATTCTCGTCATTGTCATCGTCGCCCAATATGGTGATAACCTACCTATTCGCAAAGAACTTCAGTTTCTAATAAAGGGAAAAAGACACACCCTTAATACTATGGAGCCATGGTCGTCCAAGAAATAGATTGAAATAATTCGGGATGTTGATAACTTGGAATTTAACAATTGGGTTTATAGGGCCATTCCCTATTGTAAGGTTTACAGATCCCATCACTTCTCGACAATTATTATGATAAGCACGTACCGCGACAGAGGTTATATCAAGGTCGATCACTTTCAGTCCCAATCAATTGAGGGTTCTCAATGGGCAAACATTAAGACCCGATCCATTATCAATAAGAAAAAGTGGGAATGTCTTTCCCATGACTTCAACAGAGATATTGAGAGAATAGTTGTGGTTTGGTCCAATTTTAGGGATTTTTTCTTTGGAGAAGTAAATCATCCTAGTAGAGGTTAAAGACCCAACAAGATTCACTACTTCTTCTGGCGTGGTGTAAGGAGGGACTATGGGTTCGATGAATAGTTTGATTAAGGCATTCTGGTGAAGTTAGGAAGACATAAAGAGTCCCCACCGAGTGATGTTATCTTGGGTTTTCTTCAAGTGATTGATGATCTTGCTCTCCTAGAGGGTCATTTACAGCATAGGACGATTTTCAACACCTTTTTCGTTATCGATTGTTGATGGTTGAGGGTTTGGAACTTTGTAATGCCTCCCTGATCTGGACATATGGTTCAAAGAAGAGGGGAAAAAGAAACTCTATTTCCTCATCTATCTCGGGTTGTTCAACCATCTTGTTGATTTCTCCTAGCTGCTCCTCAAATAATATCATTCCACATATGCTGACTATTGGGCAAGTATTTTCTGGGCTTTCCTCTTCATTTGAACTGTCGAATTCGTCTCCCCATCTGGTGTCAACGACATCATTTTTCCATAAAAAGTTAATGCACTCCACAACCTCAACGCCCTCTTCATATAAATCCTCCCATTCAATGGGGAGACGTAGAAATAAAAGAACCATGCTCCCTTGAAGTTTCAAAGCATCGAGTTACTCAAACATACTGCAAACATCACCAGCCTGTAAATATAAGTCTACCATGATATCAACAACATCATATAAACTGACTTCATAGGAAGGTACCACATAATTATCTGAATCTCAATCCCATTTTTTATCTTCCAAGAATAGCATACTAAATCTCTATAAATCAATGGTCATCTTTGAGGGAAATTTCAAGCTGAACTCTAGAAGTTGGTTCAATACTGTTGATAATTCCATATCTTTCCCTCTACAACGGGTACGAACAACAATACATGCTCTAGTAAGAAGTGACAGAGCCTGATCGACAAAATAGTAAAGATGCAATAGAAAATAAGGGGAAACTTGGAGGGATTTAGGAGAATATATGGATATGATGGGTGATTTACTGGGCGGGTTGATTGATGAAATTCTAGGTCTTCTTCTAGGAAAATGGCATTTGTATGATTTTGGAGTGGATTGTGGTTAGTGTTTGATTTAGGATTGGATGGTGGGGTGATAATACTATGGTCAATCAGAACTTGGATTACATTTTGGAGGTGGAAATACTAATCAGTGGTATGGCTGGCAGTTTGGTGAAAATCACAATGGGCATTTGATTTGAAATTTTTGGGAAGTGGGCTTGGAAATTGATGATGGTCTAATGGATTGATAAGATTCCATCTCAAAAGGGCTTGGTAAACTTTGGAGAAGGGAGCATAAATCTCAGTGTATTCCTTTTTGACTGAGTTAGGGCGACATTCTGGTGCCCATGAAATGGAAGGCTGAAAAATGTTAGTAATGATTAATAGTGAGGTATTGGTAGGATTTTCATACTTTTTGGGAGTGAACTATCCGGATAATTTCTTTGGCTCAACTTACGTCTTGGCAAGTCTTTCTTTGATCTCTACTTCTACTTCTCGGAGGGCTCAAAAATGAGGGTAGTACTATCGTCCCATCCTCCCTCGAACATGGGGTAAGAATTTCTTTTTCATGATACTGACTTGCTCCTCTTTGAAAGGTCGATTGGTCATGGTGTATACTTTCTCTCACCACCTTCTATGAAGTTACTGACTGATTCCCTAGGGTTCTTTTTGAGAAGCTCTAAATCATGGCGGGTAACCTCCAATTCCTCGTCATACTTGTACTGTGACATGAATTCGCAGGCAACATCCTCCCAACTATAGATTCTGGACTCCTTGAGAGATAAGAACAAGCAGAGAGCGTCGTCCTTCAAAGTGTGTTGGAACATTTGGGTATTTATTTCCTCAAAGGCACCTGCGAGAGTGATGGTTCGGTGGTAACTTAGAAGATGAATAATTGGGGGTCCAGTACCCCCTAACTTCACGATGTTAGGGGTCTCGAACACTTTCGACAACCTTGCTTTAGGATAGGGAGACATATGGGTGTAATCTATGTGGTTACTAGAGATTCAGACTTTTTTAACTTCTTGGTCAACATCTTTAGGTCTTCCTTAAACTTGTTTAATTTTTCCTCCTTCAGATCAATAATCATGGGTAGGTTAGCCCTTGACTGGGAAAGAATCAGCATAGGGGGCTGAGCTGGCGGTGGCCCATTAGTAGGAGGAGCACGTGGAGCGTGATGATATTCCTCGGGGACCTAAATAGGCTCGAGTGCGGGTATATCCATAGTACAATGGAAGAAGACATCGGTCTCTTCGGGAATAAGGACCCGTTCTTGTTGCATCTCATGAAACTCGATTTGAAGGTTGTCAATCTTAACAGTGAGTTGGGCTAGGATCGTCATCAAATTCGGATGTACATTCAGTACTTGGTCTGTTTTCTCCATGGAAATTGGATAGAGGTTAATTTTGGACTCAGAGGAAGTAACGAGGGAACTGATGGAGCCTCGAGGTGATTCGACAAAAGACAGAAGCCAATAGGGAGCCATGCCAAGGGTCGGGTATATGATTGACCAGAGAAGGAGAAAAATTAGAATTTATTTTTGAAAGAGAAGTAGGAAACTATTATTAAAAAGGGAGGAAATCATTTTTAACATTTTCGGAAAAAAGTGGGACAAAATGTTTTTTTGGATAAAAAGGAGGAAAATATTTTTGGCATAAGGAAGGAAAAATGCTTTTGATATTTTTTTATAAAAGAGGGGGGGAAGCGTTTTTGACACTTTTAGTAAAGAAAGAAGGAAAACGGAAAAATGGTCTCAGGATGACTATTATTATGTTTATTAGGTTCTCACTAGTGTTAGGTTTACCTAAATGTAAAAAGAAATAACATACGAGACCCGAGCCTAGGAAAATTAGGTTTGAAAAAAATGTAAAAATATGTTTAGACTTGTTGTCAGGCTCATGGATAGGGTCCCGTTTGAAAAAAAAAAGACAAAATCGCACGAAAATTCGGGCGGCATGCCGACCAGTCATTTCAATAGAGTTTTGGGTAGAAACTGACAAACTAAATATGAGTGGGTTTGATACCTAAATGAGGAACCTATATGCAGGTAAGCAGTGGTTGGGTTAAATGGAAGGGTTCCCCCCTTTGGCATGACTTCCACGATATACGTCTTACTTTTGAGGGAAATCGACACGTGTCGACAAGCCATTTGATATACGTAAGTGTATGTGAACTGCCTCACTATATACCTCATGGGGACAGTATGTGTGTGAGAGAATTCGATATACTCGACGTATATAAACGAGTTCCCTCTGATATACCTCTCGCCATGACTTAGGTCAAGCGATATGATACAGGGGAACCGTTCGAAATACGTCGAAGGTACTTGGCTATTGTAAGGTGAGAGTCATATCCCTTAGGCTAACTGCGACCTGCCCGACCAGCACCAATCACGAAGTGACCCCCCAGTTAGGGGACAAAATTTGGTTAATAGCCATGCTCTTTGGTGATGTAGTGTGAAAAATGCATGATTCTTGATTAGAAAATTATGGAGAGAGTATCTTTATTTAGCATGATGAGCATTATACTAGGGAGAATGTAGATGTATAAAAAGTAACTCTAACATGGAGTATGGATATTATACTAAGTATGGATATGTGAGAATGAGTGATTTGTGTGGTAGTGAACCTAAGCATGGATCAACTACAACTGGTATGTGACAAGTGTGAGTGAGCATGGATATATAGAAGTGTTATAAGTGGAGGTGTGTGTGAGTGACACCTAAGAATGGATGTTCTATGTGGTGTGTGTGTGTGATGATACACAAATATTGCCTATTTCATCCTCCGAACCTACGCATTTTAGCCCCCTCGGGTATCTTATTCCCTATATTTATGCTCGTTAACTAGACAACCTCGAATTTCCACGTTAACATGTTTTTGTAGGTGTTAATTGAGCTTTTGTAGGTAATTGGATGCTAAGTGTGAAGTTCGGACGCGTTCCGCTCGATTTTCGTACATAGTCGCACGTTCAAGGGCAATTTATTCAATTAACTTTTTGGGCACCTGGCCCATCATCTTCACAGAAGTTGTAGCCCTCCTCGCAAGTTCACGTGGTCGCGAATGGTGCGCTATTCTGATTCATAACGAAGAAGTTACGATGATTTCAGCGGACGAGAAAGGCTTGGAAACCAAAACAGCAATGCAGTGGCCGATACCTGCTTGATAGATCGATCGTTCGACCCATGTGGACAACTGAAAATTGGCCTTGATCCATCGATCGACCCTTTTGGTCGATCGATCGATCCCCTATTTTCTGTAGATATTTTTCCTTTTCTTTTCTTTTCTCTTTTCTTTTCTAATTTAATTCCTTAGTATATATACCAATTTTGTTGCAATAAACAGGGATGAACGATTTTAGGTTGGTTTAGCTTAGGGTTTTGTGGTTTTTGCTTGGTTCTTCGTCATTTCTATTTGGTTTGAGACCCCATTTGGATTGTAAGTTGACTATTCATCTCCCATACCATTTAATATAGTTTTATTTCTTCATTTCTTGCTTTCTAGTGTAATTTACATGGTTTTTAATTTAGGTTTACATGCTTTCATTACTTGCTTTCTAGTGTAGATTTATTGCGTTTATTTGTCGCGTTTATTTATCGCGTTTTTAAGATTCTTTCTAGGAAATTAAAATTAGGTTGTGTTTGAATGGAACTCACTCGGGTTAACACGTTTCTTTGCTTGGTGATAGTGTTTACAGGTCTATTTCGGGTGCGTTGTCCTAGTTATTGTGCCTAGGAGATTTGACGGGGCATATCATGTATGTCCCGTGCTTACGACCTTTCGTGTGCAATTTTTGGGATATTTGTTGATGCCAAAATCATATTAGGCTTTTATGCGAATTTAGGGGCATGACAACCCTTGATTTAATTAACTGTCGAAACGAGATGCATTTGTAATAACTCGTCGACCCATGTAACCATTTTATACAAATTAACCCGGGTGAGGGATATTCGACGCAACCTATAGTTTTACGCGCTTTATTAATCTAGTTTCAATACCTTGCCTAGATTAACAATTCCCTTTTATGCATCTTTTATTTTTTTTAGTTTGTAATCACCTTTTACACTTTTTATTTTGGAATATTATATCATCTAAATTCTAGCAACTCGTCCCAGTGGATTCTCGATACCCGACTTACCGCTAGACTTGCCTCGCAAGTGTAGTTGTAATTTAGGTTTATTTGTATTGAGTAGGAAAAATGAAAATAACGATTAGCGTCTTTACACGCTCTACTTTTCGCACTGTATCAGTGTCCAACATGTGGATATAAGTGATCCTAGGTGCACGTAGTGTGAAGTGTACATGGAGAATATCTACAGGTAAGTGAGTGAGTAATGATATAAGCATAATGTATATATGTGCAAGAAATAATAGAGGAGAAAAAAAGTAACATATAGATAAGTGCATACGCACATAAGAAAAATAAAACACCCATGCAAACAGAATCTAACCCTCTTATGAAAAATGCTCCCCATCAGAGTTGCTACTATGGCCATCTCGATATCCTCCCTCCATCTTCCTCCTCCCGAGGGTGTGGCGAAAAAAGGGGGATAAAGGTCTCGTGCCCTCTATGATCTAGGAACGCTTAGGCCGTCATCGACGAGGGGTGATGAATGTAAAGAGATGGAGTCGTCGGCCTGTTGTGCACAAAACAGACAAAAAAACCATGTCGCCACCTTGAGAGAGACGAATCAAAGACAAACGGATGCTTACGAAACCAATAGTTTAAAGGTTTGGGGCTAAGTTACGAAATGTGAAGGTGTTGGGCACCAATCCCTCCCTTTCGATCTCTCACGGGCTTATGTAATTATTTTTATGTATTTCTCCGTGAAGTGTGTGTGCGTGAATATATGTAAATGGAGGTCAAAATCGCCCAATTCATACCTTTGAAGAAATAGAGTGAGGCCATCCATAGGAATGTTCCCAAAAATATATTAAAAAATATGATTTATGCGTTTATAACAATATTGATCATTATAATGAAACGATAATATATATTGAATGAAATGCTAATAAGGATCAAAAACATTATACGCATTAAAATAATGTGTAGAGGAAAAGGATGAAAACGCGAAGATGGGAAATTTGGAAATTTGGAAAGTTAGAAAATCAGAAATTTGAAAAATTGCACTTGGGTCTCGGGTTTTAGCCGCCTACGTAGCCTATAAAGGTATCAAAGTCCACGTAGTTCACATGCGGCATAGGGGTGGGGTTTAGCCAATAGATCCGAACGAATTTTTATTATATGTGTGTAGAAAATGTGTTTTAGTTTTAAAAAAGTGTGATGGATAAACCCGTCGAAATTTATAGGTGTAACCCTCTTTTTGTTTGTATTGGTTTTTTTTGTAGAAAAATAAGGTACATGCAATATAAATAATAAAAAGGTGAGATGTTAATGTGCATGAACTAAAGTAAAAAACTAGATTACGAACTTGTGTAATTAATTCAAAAATAAGAAATTTAAAGAGAGAGAGAGAGAGAGAGAGAGAGAGAGAGAGAGAGAGAAAAGGATTTTGGACCTTCGTTGAAGGATTGGAGGTCGATCTTAATCTAGGATGAATTAGCTTGAATGTTGAGATGAATTTTGCATGTGAGAGAATGAGATTTTTCCAAATTGGGTATGAAAAGTATGGGATTGTAGGATGGAAAGAAACTTCACACAAGGAAACTTTGCTGATTACAAGAGAATGTTGTTAGGACCATTGATGCTGATAGATCTTAGGTGTGCCTTGGGAGTGAGGCCATGACCTATATTTATAGGGTAAGGGGTTGCCGATCGAAATCACCCTAGACCTTCCAATCGACTGGTAAATATTGGAACATTGCCGATAGGCAGGGAAATGGACCTGCCAATTTGCAGTCTCGTGCAGATTTTTCTGAAAAATGGTCGTCATGCACGGGGCATACCATTAGAAAGGTAATTCATAGACCTTGAAGATTACTTTAGTCCTCTCCTTAATTTGTAATGTTATGTAAGGTATTACAACATTTTAAAGAGCTTCTCTCAGTTTTGAAAGTTGACTTTGGTCAACCGAGCCCTTGAAGCGCCAAGTGACCTTTCGGAGTAAAATAGGTCATTAGTCCGTACCGTAAGGATGATTCAGGCACAAAGAGGACTTATTGGAAATGGTATCAATTCCCTTAGAATATTCATTCATTCTCTTCCGATCTGAAGAGTTGACCTCGGTCAAAGGGAGCCCCGGAGCTCCCAATACCCTCCGGATTAATTTTTGTGGAAAATAGATCGTTCGTTCGAACGATTATGAAGTTCATGCACAAGGTTTATTTTTAGAAATTGATTTTAGAGCCTTTCTAAGATTCAAAGAGCTTTTCCTCTGACGATGAAGTTGATTGGGGTCAAATCGGGGCTCGAGAGCGCCTGGTGGCCTCCAAATCGATTTTCAGTGATAAAATGGTTTGTTCATCTGAACCAATTTGTCGATTCGCGCACGGGGTGGAATATTGGATAGGGTTTTGAGAGCCCTTCGAGGATTCAAAGATTTTCTCTCGGACAATAGAGTTGACCAGAGTCAAACGAGGCCCGGGAGCGCCGATGGCTTCTAGATCGGTACTCGGGGTATGACCTAGGGTTTGTAGTGAAATGGGGAGCTTCAAGGGACCTAAGGAGAAACTTAGAGGGTCCTAAAATGATATATCTACACCATGTCCGTGGATACATTAGATTGCGATACCCCCTTGATAGACCTATAAGATTTTTTCCACTAGTAAACATGATATTCAACACTAATTTAGAGGTAATTATTAAATAATTAAATATTAATTTTTTTGTAATTTATTAATTATTTAATAGGAATATTAAATTTTAAATAATAAAACTGCAAAATATGAAGTTTTATACGTTGAATATGAAATTTTATACGTCGAATTGGAGTTGGTGTCTACATTATTGAAAGTATGAAAGTTATTATAATTATAAAATTCATCTAAGGAATTTTAGAATTTATTTGATGGATGAAAAAGCATTTGAGCCAAGTTATAGATAAATAAAAGTATGAGTTTTATTATAATTATAAGAAGTAAATGAAGAATTTGGCATAAAAGGAATTTGGCTTAAGGCTTAGGGAAATAAAGTAATTAATAGATTAGTTGGAGAAATGTTTATTGTTAGGTTTAGTTTATCAAAATAATTTAAAGAAAGAAAGAGAAAAAAGTTCTTTAAAAAAACAAAACAAAAAAAATTAAAGATGAGCATGTTTTTTAAAAAAAATTGGGGCGCATGGATTCATTTTCCACTGCCTCATTATTCTCGTTTCTTCTTATATAGTGTACAAAAAAGACCTAAAAGCCAACTACATTTTAATTTCTTATACACAACTCAATCCAAAAACCTATTCTATTTTTTTACCTAAATTACAGCATTCCTATACTAAAAATATATCCTACAATTACCAACACAAATTGTATTTTTTCTCGGATACATTTTGAAACATTTTCACTACTTTTAGGAGCAATCAAATAACTTTTTTGTCACAAATTCAAAAGTTTTATTCTACGAAGTTATTTTAAAATTATCTTATTATTTTGTGGAATTTCTTTAAGAGGCTAGTTAACATTCTACTCCTACCCTTTTATGCATTTAAATATTAATTTCTACCTAAACTAAACTTTTATAAATATAATAAATTATAGATAATTTGGGTTATAATTTGTTCTATGAAATTTTATAATTTAATAATATGATGTTATCAAAATATTAGTCGATTAGAATTTGATAAATTGAGATAATTAGGGAATTGATACATTGTTAAATTGTGATAATTAGGACTAGGATTAATTCACCTGTAAATTTCTTGGATTTTAAATATATATGTCCATTTTAATTATTTAAATTTGTAAATAAAAATATTAGTGGATTATGGAACTTGATAGAGGTAGTTTTATCCTAAACAATTTGTAAATTGAAACTCATATTAGTATGCAGAATTGGGAATACATGAATAGTGGCAATTTGTATTATTATAATTAATTATATGTCTTTTCCTTATTCTTCAAGTATCTAGAAAATCCATAAAAGAATAGTGTTAGTAATGTTATAATCAAACTATCATGTAGATATGAAATCACCCTCCACGTTATTATGATTAGTTTGATTAATGAGAGTAAAAATTCGTGTTTATTAACACAATCCTTCCACATCATACTTTATATGGGGCCCAAACCATAACAGCCAAACTTCTAGCAGCCTGAGCAGGCTTAATTCACTACCCTTATCAAATTTAGTGTCGTTTGGATAATTATAAAGAATTATCATGTGGATAATTATGGGCTTAACTGGTTACCTATAATCTCGGACGAGATAAATAGGAATTTCTAACAAGCCAATACGTAGCTAGGAGAGTTCCTTGTTCCACCTAACTACTTTTTTAATGTTATAAATACAACCCTCACCCCGAGGCAAGGGGGTATGTAATTTGAAACCTATGAGAAATTAATAAAAAAAACTAAGAACCCTCTCCGTGGACGTAGGAAGTTACTGAACCACGTAAATCTTTGTGTTTACTTTATTAGATTATTTCATTTAATTTTTAAATATATTTCATGTGAATTCTTGTGCTCACAATTGGCGTCCTTTGCGGTTTTCGATTTTGTTTTCTACGAAAGCAACCTAGAACAAAAGAGGAAACATAATGTCTCATCTCCTAAACAGTGCACCCCTAGCTGGCAATGTGCGTAGTGACTCGTCCCTAATCAGGTTCACGTTTGAGGTTTTCTATGACAAGAATCTTAGAGTTTTACCAAAGGAGAAGCTCTCCGAGGAGAGTAGTGATTTGCCTAGATCAACATAGATCTCACAAATGATCGATGCCTATGAAGCACAACTACAATAGCAAGAGGAGGCAACTGACCTCCAAATGGAGGAGAATGCACGCCTCCAGCAACGATTGGAGAGTATGGAGAAAGAACTTGGTCAAGATAATAAAAAATATCATGTTTGGACTTTTGGCCCTTAAAAGAGAAAAACTCACAGCCGTGGAAGGAGAACTAGATGTGACCAAGACTGTTCAGAGCATGGAATTCACGTAGTGAAATGATGTGAGGATGAATAATGATAAAGGTATGATATAATGTGTTTAGTCGAAAAATATATCGACCAACATCCAACAAATCATTGGGCCAGATCCACAAAAGAGCTGGCAAGGAGGACCCTAATCATGCATATGCAATTCCCTTTCTCAAGGGCAATTGAGTAGGAAGACCCTCTAAGAAATTCATAGTCCCAAGATTAAAGATATATGATGAAAAGACATACCCCATAGATCACATTCTCCAGTATCAGTAGGCAATGATTATGTGGAGTCATAACGATGCTCTTACATACCGCATATTCCCATCCAGCCTAGGATATGTTTCCCATAAGTTAGTTAAAAGACTGCTCCACATGTTGTTTAAGAGCTTTAAGTCCGGATCTACGGTCTTCGTAGCCCACCTAATAACCATAATCTTTCATCCAAAGAGAACATCCTTAAGAAGGGGAATAAGAAATAAAATGGAGGAACTAAAAAAAGGGGTAGAACAAGTCATCCAAAGCGTTCCAATACATTAATAAAAAATTTAAGGAACCAAGTTACAAAATCTTGGGGAAGTTCAAGGACCATTAGTTTCTCAAGTGTCCAGAGAAAATGGGAGGAGATCCATCCAAGGGGAACAACAAACTCAGATGTGACTTCCATAAGGAGAACGAACACAAGACATAAAATTACAAGGCCCTAAATTCTGGTCTAGAGGAGTTAGCCCAGACTAGGCATCTAAACGAGTACATAGAGAAGAAAGTTGTTCAACTTGTCACCAATGGTGACCAAAAGCAAGTTAACATGATGGACAATGAAGTAGGAGACGAGTTCATCGTTATACACGGGGCGTCCGACCTCAAATAAATCCAGGGCAACGTAATTTGACTGGAACTCAAGAAAGTTATAACAGTGATGTAGGCTTTCTAGATAGACCCTGCCAAAAGCCAAGTTGGCAAATGCAAGCAACCAAAGACATGGATCATAACAAGCATATAGTGTTTGCGTAGGACAATTTGGTTGGGGTTAAGGCCCCACACAATGATGCACTATTAATAACTCTCATGATCACAAACTAGGATGGGGATAAACTTCTAGTGGGTCAATGAAGTTCTTTGAAAGTAATGTACTGGGATATTTTTCCTAAGCTCGGCCTAAAGTTGTCAGATAAAAAAGAAGTGATCGTCCCACAGGTCGGCTTTGCATGAAAGATGACCATGCCATTTAGGAAGGTAGTCCTGCTAATTTGGGTAGGGAACTTTTATAAACTCGTCAAGTTTCCAATGGCTGACATTGACTCACCTTACCATTATATTTATGGCAGAGGTGTCTATACGCTATGAGGGGAGTCACCTCTATATACCATCAGAAACACAAGTGTATAATAAATTAGGACCTAATGGAGATCAAAGACGATCAATCTATCACTAGGAAATGCTACATTGTCGCCATTAGGGCCATAAAAAAGAAGAAAAAAGGGAAGGAATCCATCCCCAAAACATCTCTGGATGGATCCACTCCATCCAAATAGAAATTAAAGAATGATAAACCATGGGTTGAGGGGAAAAGAGTTAACCTCATATATAGAGTTGTGTAAAAAGTGGAGGATATATCTTTTGATGAGAGCCAAACAAAGAATATCAGTTTTTAATAATCACCATGTTGTCTAACCAAGAAAGGACAAAACTAATTGTTGTTTTGAAGAAAAAACTAGATGTTTTATCATGGGAAACATATGATATGCCAAGTATTGATCTCAAAATTACTTTCCATCACCTTCACGTGGATCTAGATTTTCCAACCGATCATACACATGGCTTTCCACACTGCCCCAAAAAAGGCCAAAGCAATGGAAAAGGAGTTAAGGAAACTTCTTGAGGAAAGGTCCATCGGAGAAGTTACATTCCTAAAATGTCTCTTAAACCTGATGGTAATCCGAAAGAGCAACGAAAGTTGGAGAATCTGTGTGGATATCACCGATATTAGCATGGCTTTCCCCAAAGATATTTTCCCTCTACCAAAGACTAATCAGTTGTACAATGCCACGATATCCCATGATCAAATTAGTTTTTTAGATGCTTACTCAAGGTACCACCAGATTCCCCTATTCGACTACAACCAGGACAAAACCTCATTCATCACCCCACTGGGCCTGTACCATTATTAGGTCATGCCTTTTGGACTTAAGAGTACTCGAGCCACATACTAGATATGTGTCACCAAGATGTTCAAACAAAAAATTAGAGAGACGATGGAAATATACATTGATGATATGATTGTTAAAAGGAAGTGTAAGGATAACCATCTCAAGGACATGATAGAAACTTTTAAATTCCTCAAACATTACTAGATGAAGCTCAATGAGAGAAAGTAATCATTTAGAGTCCATTGAGGAATGTTCCTTGACTATCTGTTCAGGAAAAGGAGGATCAAAGTAAACCCCGACGAGATTGTAGCGACTGATAATGTTCAGCCACTAGAGACGATGTAAGAGATCCAAAAGTAATGGGATTCTAGCAGCCTTAAACTATTTCATCTCCAAGTCATTCGAGCAATGTAGACCATTTTTTTCGCTGCTCAAAAAGGAAAAAGGCCTCACCTAGAACGTTGAATGCTCAAATAACTTGGGGAAATCAAGTCTTATCAAAGCTCCCTCTACTATTTGCAATTCTAGACCCAGAGGATCCTCTCTAGATATACCTTATAGTTTTAAGAAATATGGTTAGCTCGACCTTGATATGCAAGAAAGTAGGAACATAGTTCTCTATTTACAATGCTAGAAAGATGCTCTAGATTCCGAGTAGCACTACTTACCGCTAGAGAAAATTTATTACTCACTAGTGATTGCATCCCAGAAATTGAAGGATTACTTTGAGGCCCATTTATCACAGTCATCACATTCTTCCCCTATGAAGTTGTTCTTCATAAAGATGACCTATCTGGTCTCATGGCTAAATAATTGATATAACTAAAAAGATTTGATATACACAATCAACTATGTACAGTAATGAAGTGGCACGTGTTGACTGACTTTATAGCAAAATTTATCGAAGAAGGATCCCCTATCAATCAATATATCGCCAACTAATTGAAAGATCACGAGTTGGATCAATCCAGTAACTGATTATTAAACATGGATAATGCCCTTAACTCTAATGGGGGAAGGAGTAGTAATTGTTCTTATAACACAGTAGAATGCCATGATCGAGCAAGGAATTATATTGGGATTTGAAGCCTCCAACAATGAAGTCGAGTACGAAGCACTTATAGATGGAATGCATAAGACTCGCTAGTAGGGGCAAACCACCTTGAAGAGTATTGAGATTCAATGATGGTATCTAACTACGCCAGTGGAAACTTCAATGCCAAGGACGAAAGGATGGAAGAATATCTATAGGTTGTTCACGAGTTGATATTAAAATTTAAGTAAGTCCACATTCAATATTTCCTCCAAGATCACTGTAGTCATACTGATGCTTTAGTATCCCTAAATTCAACAGTTGATTCTCATCTTAGGTGAACAATTAAAGTGGAGTTTCTTGACAAGCCTAATATTACGATAGTGGTGGCATTCGATCACATTCACTCCATAAAAAAGGATCCCATATGGATGGATCTAAGGGTCACTTACTTGAAGAATGATACCTTGTCGGTCGATAAAAAATAAACTCATCAAGTCAGGGTAAAAGCTGAACATTTTTTCCTTGGACTTGGGGAAAACTTTACAGAATATCCTTCACAGGCCTCTACCTTCAATATTGTGCATCCAAAAGACTTTGACCATTTTCTCTATGTACTACATGATGGGATATGTGGAAGACACACATGGGGAAGATATCTAGATTTTTGAGCAATACAAGAAGGCTAATAGTGTCCATATATGCCTAAAGATGCAAATACTAACACATAGAAGTGTGAAATGGGCCAAAAATTATGTACCATGCTTCATCACATAGCCAATAACCTGAAAATCTCTAACTGGTTCATAGACGCTCGCATAATGGGGAATTGATATTATAGCGACACTTCCAACTACACTGGGAAATCAAAAGTACTTTTTGGTTGGAACAGACTATTTCACGAAATGGAATGAGACCGAGAGACTTATGAACATTATAGATAATGATATGATCAGATTCATTTGAAGGAACATCATAACTCATTTTATGGTACCCAACATAATAATAACCGAGAATGGCACATAATTTGAAAGTGGGTATTTCCCAAATTTTTCAGACAACCATGGAATCAAGTACCATTTAAGTTTTTCGGCCTACCTGCAAAGTAATGGTCAAGTATAGGCTTCGAATAAAATTATGATCGATGACTTGAAAAAGAGGTTGGAAAGGGAAAAAGGATATTTGGTGGATGAGCCAACTACGCCGATGATACCCACTAGGAGACACCCTTCGCTTTAATTTATGGAATGAAAGTTGAAATTCCCTTAGAAGCTGGTCTGCCAACCGTGAGGACTATCATTGGTGAGCAAGATTTGAATAATGAAGCTATGAAGGCTAAACTTGACCTACTAGAATAATGGAGGTAATAGACCATGATAAAGCTGGCATCCTACGAACAATTGTAGGCCAAATATTATAAAGGTGTCAATTCAAAAAATGCTCCATATCATTATGTCCTTTGAAAAGTGCTCGGGAGTCCTAAACAACTCAGACAAAAAGTTAGGACCTCACTGGGAGGGACCATTCAAAGTAATCAGAGATCATCTACAAGAATCCTATCACTTTAAAAGAATGGAGTGCAAAGAGATGCTCAGAGCTTGGAATGCGGTTAATCTGAAAAAAATTACTTTTAATTTTATTTCTTGGATACTTAGTTTTTGTAAATTTTTATTTAACGACTTGTGATGCTCGTAGTTTGATTCAGGGTCATTAATAAATATCCAAGTAGTTCAATTAATTACATAGCATTTTTATTACTTATCATTGTTCTAAAATCATAGGATCACATTTTATAGTAACGATCAAACGTCAACCAGAGTTACCTTCACTTAATTACAATTGTTATTTTTCTTATTAATTACAATTAAACCTAAGGTCACCTAGTCCTCGCCATCTTATGAATTGATCAAGAAAGAAAAAGACCTACGTGGGATCCCTAGGCACTGGATGAACTCGATATGGTGAGATAAAATCCTGAACGGGTGGATTTCCCTTAAACCAAGTAAATTTGAACTATAATGTATTCTAGGTCTAAAGTAATGTGACGACACAACCTAAAAAGTAAGATGAGACAATAAAACACATGCTCGGCATAAAGGAATGGAAAAATGCACAAGATTGATATTAAATAAATGAATTGTTACGACACGAGTTATAAATTACAAAATATCATTTATAATAAGTAAAAATACAAAAAGGTGAACACATTATGGTCGGCTGGAAAGAAATTCAACAATTGCTCTTCGTTAGCTATCATTGGTATTTGGTCCTAACTCGTTGGCATTATCATGAGAGGTCAAATAGCTTTGGTAAATTTGAAGAGGAACAACTTCCAAGGGAACCTACTTCTCTTCACTGCCAAAAAGAGGATACTTGTAACTCGGATAATGAACTTGGTACATATATCAAACTTTAGAGTACTTTGGAACTTTAAAAATCCCTAAGGCATTAAACCAATAATGTTTGTAAGCCACACTCTTTGCCTCCTCTAATCTAAGTGGAGTATCCACAAAAACTTCATCATAGCCTTCCACCACGCCACTTGGGGACCCCTTTTTAAAAAGTAGCAAAGCTTGACACTATCACCACTGAGTCCCATTACCATGACATAAGCTTTTCGACTACTATCCTATGTGATATAAAGCTTCCTCTTAAGCTCATTCTTCACGGATTAAATAATGGCGCCAACATCCCCAATGTCTTTTACCCCAGAAATCTGAGCCTTTAATTTTTTCACTTTGTCTTGCATTAAGGTGCGTATGTTTCCTAGGTCCTTCACATCATCATTTATCTTGGACACCAAGGCTGACTAGTTCTTGTAAGCACCAATCATCTTTAGAGCCTTTTGAATAGACACAAATGCTCGATGAGCCTGAAGACTGACATTCTAACCAAGAAAGACATCCAAGTTGCCAGCAAATGAAGGAACGTCCTCGAGCATAGATTATAGAAAGTAAAAAGCAAATAAGAGCATTCAACAAAGTGTATGGACAATATTATAATTAACAAAAATGAAACTTTTTCATTAATAACTCTAAAATTAGCAAAGCCCTTACAAAAAGAGATAAAGAAAAAGATACAAGACATGAAAAAAAAATCCCTATACTAAATTCCTTTATTCTTTACCTGCTACTCACTCTTTGGGACCTTTCGTTTGGATGTAACATCCCCACTTTAATCTGTCGGGGCACTGTTGGTAGATTCCTCCTCAGCTTTTAGTTGAGATCTTAGCTTTTGCTTGCCAAAAGTTCAGATTCCATAGGGAAATTCGTCCTCACCAAGGTTGTATCCTAGCCTTTCTTGAAGTTAGACTTTTGAATGAAAGAAAATTAACATTTGGTTTCCTCAAAGGAATCAATATAGTCTTTGTCATAGCTTTCCTCATTGGCAGAGGAAAATCCTTCAACTTATTTTTATAAAAGATCATACTCAACCTTCAGTTGGTCGTTATCAACCTTTAGCTGATTGAGCTCGATCATCAGTGTGCTTATGGCATCACTGGTGGACTTATTCCCATCCTCAAAAGTCCTCTTATCAGAGTCCAAATCTTCCTTTTACTTTTGAAGAGCCTCACAGAGTTCATCATTAACTTTGGACTAGTCTAAGGGACCCTCCAAAATAAAAACAAAATATGTCACAAATTGTGGATAAGAAAATAAGGAAAATATTAGTAACATAAAAAAGGCATCCATATCAATACATAATATAAAAAAAGAGACAAGAAAGAATTCTTGACTTACTAGTGATAGTGATTGAGTAGCATAGGATGTGATCTTCTCGTAGGACAACTGCTTGACTTGCTCGTGATCACTAATAAGCACAACTCCCTTCAGTAAATTATAGACCTAGAAGGAATTGTTGGCCTCATACGTCACCTTTGAGGACCTCACAAGAGGAATGATATAACCCTTATTAGAGGGTGGAGGGGCTATAGAGGCCTTATATTTCTTATTCTTCTCTTGGAGGTCCAAGTTCTGATTCAGTGGGCTTGGGTACTTCTTTTACAGTATTCTTTAAGGACTTGAGATTTAGATAGAAGGAACCATCCTCAGCATCATCATATTCAATCAACAAAATTATATTCCTTGGAGACATTGAGTCCTCTTATTCGACAAAGATGAACTCAACGTATATACACTCGAAAGAGGAGGAGATATAAAGCTTCCTTATTTTAAAGGAGGAGATCAAGGATGTTGTCTACTGGATGAGTAGTGAAGCTTCCAATAAAATTCTTTTACTGAAGCAGAAAAGAGGATGAATGAGGATTATCACTACCTAGAGGTAGTGGTTCCCTTAACTTCCAAATCATCTATAACTCTACTTTGTTGATGTGGGTAAGATGGAGCTCTTTATTCTTTGATCAACTATTCAAACAAAGAAAAGAAAATTCATCAGTCAACACAATTTAGAAAGGAAAACCATAAAAGTGCATATTAACAAGAGTGTTAACATATCCCCCCTCTAGGAGAGGAGGATGTTTCCAATTTCTAGCAATGAAATCCTAATCCCAATATCCCTTATTAGAATCAGGAAGGTTCACTACAAGAATTTTGTCTGCCTTCCTTCCCTTCAGGTATATAACACCATTCATGGTGTGGGACCAGGAGTAATAGTATTTGACTTCCTGGATGCCCAAGTTAATCCCATACAATTCATTAATCCAATGTACCCCATTGACAATTTGTTAGGTATTAGGGGGACATTGAGTTGGGACAACCTCAAAGTATTCACAAAATTCTATGAAAAGTTGGTTTGGGGGGAAGTTACTCCTCTTTAAATAATAGCAAGTGTATGGATCCATTGGCCCCCATTAACTGCAATAGTGTTTCTGGGAGGGGAAACACTCAATAGTGACCCAAGAAGGGATAAAATATGACTTTCTAAACTCTTCCAAATTATTTTCATGGAGAACGAGAACCATTTTTATAATAATAGATGAATAATATAATTATATGAAGTAGAAAAGAATTACAAAGGTACAAAAACAAGGAGAACATACAGAGCAAGCAAAGAAAATAAGACCTTCGGGAGTCTTTTTGAGAAAAATGAAGGGGAAAATAATGGGTATAGAGTTTGAAGCTAAATTATGTTCAAACTATGTTCAAATCAATCATAAGGACAAAATATTAAGAAGAATTTTGGAAATTCATTTTTTGTCAATGACCATCGTACGTCTGGCAGTTTTGATTAATCACAAACATATCCGAGCAGTAAATCTCAAGACTATTTGGTTCAACATTGGGCCTACAAAGGATTTAAATTTCTTTCACCCAACTTTGTCCCAATTTTGGCAAAGAATTTTTCTAAAATTATGGGTCCCAAACCATAAAGGCCCAACTTTTAGCAGCCCGAGCAGGCCCAACACATTCCCCCAGCCAGATATAGCACAACATGGATAATTATAAAGAGTTATCATGGGAATAATTATGTCCTTAACTAGTTACCTATAATCTAGGACAAGATAAATGGGAATCGCCAACAAGGAAATACGGATCTAGGATAGTTCCTTGTTACACCCAACTACTTTTTCATTATTATAAATACAACCCTCACCCCGGGGCAAGGGGGCATGTAATTTCGAACCTCTAAGAAATTAATAAAAAAAACTAAGAACTTTGTGGCAATAGGTAGTTTTTGAACCATGTAAATCTTTTTCTAGTGATTATTTACTTTCTTATTTTATTGACTTTGCTTTCTAGAAATATTTAATTGTGAATCCTTGTAGTCATAAAAAATAACATGTAAAAGCTGCCCTTATTTAGTTGCCACTATAATCTTAGATGGTGGATGCGTCAACCCTCCCCTTTGATGAAAGAAGAATGTATAGTGAAAAAGAAAAGGAAGTAAAATATTTAGGAATAGCAAAAAAATAAATAAAATATGTTAAAATGAATAAGTGATGTGAGAGGCTAATTTATTTTATTGTATTAGGGGAGATACATTCTTAGTCTAAGCATGACCCTACGATGGGTACATGGTAATTTATATTATTCATGATGGAGATGCTTGGGGTGTATACGAATGAGGCTGAATTTCGTATCTTAGTGCTTGGAGACCCAAAAGGAGATTGGGGGCCAGGCACAATTACGAGGATTTATAGGATTATGTTTTTGGGTGTGTATGAAGGAGGTTGGATTTTATTATATATAAAAATGTTTTGGGGTGTATAAAAATGAGTTTGGACTTTGTTCACTAGGGGAATTTATTTAAAAAAAATTATTTTACTGTATATTGTGCAATAGGACGCTAGTTACCTCCAAGTGGCGTGGGTGGTAGATATGTTCATGGTTTTAAATAATGTTTCATTTTAAGATGAATATTAAATTGGTACATTTTTAGGCACGTTAAATGTGGCGAGATATAATTTATAAACTGTAGACTTATTATTTACTTGCACAATTGTTTACTGGGTGTCATAGCCATGTTATCTTTAGGTGGCCTGGCTATCACTATTGAATCCCCATTTGGGATGTTCGTGAATATCCGACTTAAGTTTCCAATTCTTGTTGCATCGGGCCATGTTCCAGTTTCATCACCATTATTAGGTAGTAGGTTTCATTTTATTTATGTTATATTCATGTATTGAAATTTATGAGGATTCTCATTTTAGTTCTAGCATGTACTGGTGTACTTGTTAAGGAAAATATCTAGATGGTTGGTTACGGAGGATTACTAATGATGTTGGTTTTTGATTTATTATGTAGTGACGGGCTTTGGTTTTTATATTATTACAGTTTGGTAGTGATGCCTTTCTTATTTATTTATTATGGGATTTATCTTCTGGCACTCCAATCGCATTATCTATATCGTTTGGTTTCACTCCTGTTAAAGGTGATATTTATTTATTTTTTTGGAAAATCGTATTATTTAATAAATAGAATTGAATAAAGTAGTTATTAAAAATTATGCGGTGTCACAGTCGGTATCACTGGATGGTCCTAGGGAACGTAGGTTCCATAATCCACTCTAGTTGTCCACGTAAAGTTCTTTGATACATTATTATCTTTACACTATCTTCATAGGATTTTTATTTCTAATATAAGTTTCATGTCATTTTCAGATGCTACCTAATAGAAAGACTTGTTCCACTACTCGAGCTTCACAACCTGAGCTTGTAGCACCAATGCCACCCGCATCGCCAATGGAGCCTGCTCAGTCCATTCATTCCAATAATCCCATAACTTGACTAACATGAAACCTGTTCAAAGTTAAATTTGTAGGTCGTTCACACATGACTAGTTTCATAGAGAGATAAGAGGCTAGTTAAGGGCCTACAACCAATGAAACGAGCCCCGTAGCCGAGTGGAAGAAGGTTAGAGGGGCATTCATGAAATATATCCCGCTGAAATTTTCTAGGGGCGTCTCTTATTATGCACTGAAGTGAATAAAAAATTCTTGCTACATTCCCATTTATATGATACGTTCTTCAGTGGTGGGTGAGTGTGAGAACATCCGATAAAAGGGGTATATCATAAATGATAAGGTGATGGCAAGGTCAAATAATAAGTATTTTCTCAAGACCATTGGTACGTAGAAGGAGATGAAGTTTCTGGGACTCTAGCAGGGGACTCGTATTGTTGTCAAGTGAGAGAAAGAGTTCCCCAATATGTCCTTCTTTGCTAATGATGAGGTGAACATCGAGAATAAATAGATTGTTTATTTCATTAAGGGAATCATTTACCCTATTATTTATATTCTTATGGAGAACCTAACATACATTACCATACATAAATAGTAAATGTGACACTCACCTTTGTCCATAATTACACCAAGCACAAGATGACATATGACAAGGTGGGATACACAAATGGGCCTATGTCTGATAGAGGAGTAGGTGGAGATAGGAAGAGATGACAAGGTCGGTCTATCTAAGGGCAATGGAAGATATTCTGACCAAATTATCATAAACTTAAGAAGCAACAGGGACCCCCTTAGGTAGGTGAGGGACAACAACATCAATAATCATGAAAAAGAGGGAATGATTTGAATGTCTAATTTGGGTTATGCTATCGGAATGGAAGTAAAAAATATAAGTCGATAGCATGTCTTAGTGACATGATGGTTCAATAGGGCCATGGTTAAAAGGATGGCCAGATTGGATAAGGCCAATAGGTCCATTTCTATCAAGGCCACTCCGATCACGGCGAGTAGGACGACTTCAAATAAGGACATTACAAGCAGGGCCAGTAGGGCTAGGGGAAGTATAGGTATGGCTACTAGATCCTAGTTCAATAGGGATTTAGGACCAACTATCAGCCACAATAAAGGCATCAATATATGCCCTCTCTTCCATCTCTGAGGAAATCGACGACACTTCCACCACCACCACCTTTAGCAGTGCCTGAGCCTTATCTACAGTTTGGTAGGGTCTATCCCAAGACATGACGTCTTTGATATAAAATGTCATTTTATATATATTATAATTATTTTTCATGACACTTTAAATATAAAAATCATATTTGATTATAGATATTATGACACTTTTTAAAAAAAATTATCCTAAATATACATATTATGACGTATTTTTTGTTCCCCTAAAAATTTGAGACTCCCGCCTCCTAAAACATTCACACCCGTGCGCTCTTACTTTACCCACTATCTCCCTCTCTCTCTCTCTCTCTCAGCACGTCACCCACCGTCTCTCTCTCTTTCTTACTCACCAGATTTCTCTCTCTATTAGGTCTGGAATTTAAAGATTTGAAAGATGAATCGAAGTTGAAATCTCACACACGGCAGTCACGCTTCAGGCAATTAGGTCTGCAATTTGAGGTGTGCAATTTATCATTTTCTTTTCTCCTCAAGTGCTTCTCTATATTTTTTTCTCTATTTTCACAAAAAATATCTTCACAAGCATGAAGGGCATCAATTAAATAATCTGACCATATCCGCCGTATTAGGGTTTTTTTATACCTATTATCTAATTGTTCAGTCGCTAAAGTTCTCCGCCACACTTGTAATCGAAGGCGGGGACGAAACTAGGAATATAGGTTGAGGGGGCAATATAATTTTTTTTTTATTAATTAAGCTAAAAATGATTTAATATTATTTAATTTAATTAATAATGTTATTATTAGAAAACTTTACAACAAAAAATAGTTATAATTTGGATATTATTATGATTTCATGTCTTGGGATTTGTATTATATACTAAATTATATTCCTAAATAATATATTGTGTTGGTAAAAATCGTTAAAAAAAGCTCAATGGTATACTCTACAAAATTTATTGGGTATGATTCTGAATTTTTCCAAAGTTGGAGGGGGCATGGCCCCCATCAAAAAGGGCCAGCTTCGTCCCTGAATCTGGTCACGTTATTTATTGTTATGTGTATGCAAATATTTTATCTCCCTTGTATCTATATACATTGTGTTTGACATGGTGCTTGATAAAATGTACAACTAGTGGGGTTCTTTTTTATATATATACTTTTGACAATTTCAGTAATATAGTTTCTAAACAAAACAAATTAAAGATAATATAACCACATGCTCTTAAATGAAATAAAATTTGGCAATTGACGTGCAAGGTGGGTTTGTATTAACAAATACGAATAACAAACTAATGCCCCATTCAGTACTTTTGTTATGGATGTACCTTCTCACGTATTTTTGGGGTCATGGCCATACTTTTGGATTGGATGTGTAGGTGACATTTAAGAAATTTTAAGAAATTTGTCCTTTTATGATTTTTACAGTCATTGAAGATTGCACCTTAGAGTCATTGAAGATCGACCTTAGAGTCATTGAAGATAACAATATTCAATAATGCAGTGTTAGGTCTGCAATTTCACATTGAAGGTGCGTGACATAATTTAAGTTCATACATAATGAAAACATTGAAACCATTCCATAAATAATGATACCATTACAGTCATTGAAATTTCTTGAATTTAATATTCATGGTCGATAGAATTTTTTTTTTTTGAATTTTCCTTCTCTTTTCTTTTCTCATTTTTTGGGGATTGTTCGTTTATACGTACTTATCTCAGATGATTCATTTAAATGTAAATATTTAGTTCTTTTTTTTAATTTCACCCACCAGTTCTCTCTTTACAGGTCGCTCCTTCTGAACATTTGTGGTGCAACCGCCGTTGTAGAGGAAGAAGCTTGGGGTGTAGCTGTCGTTAACACTTGGGGTATCTATTTCTTTTTATTTTCATTTCTCAATCTGCTAATGTCTGTTTATCGTTTACTATTCCATTTTTCTATTTTTTTTTATTTTTATGTTTTCACAACCGTGAATATCAACTTCTTTTAATTTCTTTGCAGCAAGATTAAAATTATTAGCTCAATGCATTTATTATGCTTTTCGGATTAGATTTGTTTTCCTTAAAAAAAATACTGGATTTATGATATTCGTTATTAGCATCTTTTTAATGATTAATTTTTGAAATAAAGTAGTATTTAAGATAATATCAATAAGGAGATATCTTCGAGGAAATAAGTTGAAAAAAATAAAAACGAGGTGAATGTGGGAGTGCCTGCAAAAGTATTATGGTATTTTCCACCCATTCCTAGGTTCAAAAGGTGGTTTCAATCTATACAAACTGCAAAGGCCTTGGCTTGGTTGCAAAAGAATGACAAGTTGAAGGTAAGTTGCATCACCCCCGCGGATTCTCCTGTATGGAAGTTGGTGGATGACTACTTATAATCTTTATAAATTTGGATATATACGACTTATGAGGATTGAAAAGAATATGATTTAACAACACTCTTGATAATTTGCTTAATTATAGGGAGATTTGAAGAAGCAAGCCCATGATGGGAGCTTAGTAAGTCAAGGGACATCAAATTTCTTAACCTTGGCCTAAAGAGTTTGTGCTGTCATGTGTTGAGGTAATGTTTTTTTCTTTTTTTTCTGAACATAGATTTTCTTTGGCATCATATCTGAAAAATGACCAGGGTCTATTTTCAGTTAGGTGGTTAATATTATAATCTTAATAAGAGAGAGTGGAAGCAAGAAGACACCCGTGTACATGCTAAACAATTAAAAAACTCTGCAGAAACTATTTTCTTATTTGTTTTTGTGCATTTGCTCTTTACCAATGGTTCAACCTTACAAATATGACATTGTGGGTAAGTTTTTTCATGGTCGTTCCACCTTGGATTTTATATGTAAGAATTTTCAAGTCGTTGGCCTTAAGGTTGCTATTCGTATGGGATTGTTAGATCAAAAACATATTTTGTCAATTGTGAAGAGAATTTCCGATGAAGGATCAATGGTTTATTGGTAGGAGTCCAGTGCACACGTTTAAATGGTCTCCTAGGTTAATACGAGATGTTGAAAGCTCTATAGTTCCTATTTAATCTCCAACTAACTTGGACGGCAATATCAAATCTTCTAAACGTTGTAGTGTGAAGTATGAGGAACACTTGATCACGTGCTTTGAATGACCTATCCTATCTTTTCTTATCATCATAGTGTTTATCTCTATTATGAGTTTGACTGAGGTTATCCCAAAGTAACCGCCACATCAAATATTCTATTGCACCTATTATGGTGCCCATATAAATAGGAATAGACCATCGAGGAGGTGCAAATACACATTGTGCCCGAATTGGAGAATATTCCAAGAAGAAGATAAAATGAAAATACCATCGATAGATAGAGTCCAAAATAGAGCAGGTAAGACACTATTTCCCAAAACATCAACTCGAAAACATCTGTGAATCAGGTTATGAAGCATCAATGAATTAATCTTCTGAAAATCCCACTAACCTTGAAAATAAATTAGATCAGAAATCATTAAAGAATTATCAATTTGAGAAGAAGCAACATGACCATCACCAGTCTAGTTATCCTAATTCACATTGATATCACCTTTACTTATTATCCACTTTGAATTTTGTTCAGCGATATCTCTACACTTAACCATTCTCTGCCACATACGAGATCATTTACTTTTATTAGCTTCAACTGGATGGTTTAGTGTAAAATACTTAGCATTTATAACTGGGTCAATGATTTATTGGTAGAAGTGAGCCATGATCTTTTAAAATAAATTAATAACTTTTTTGGGAGGTTGAATAGCTTCCAAAGTGAAGATAGGAATTATTTTCACTGAGATTCCAAACTGCTGACGTGATTTCATCCTCATTAGGCATATAGGTGAGCAAGTGTCCATTGAATATTGAGCTCAGATACACCAACATGATTTCATCCTCTTTTCAACTTTTGTTTCAAGACACACCATGTTGACTAATTTGTCATTCTAACTAATATTTATGCATTCCATTTTTTTTAAATTGTGAATTGGCTTATTGGTGAAGCTTTTTAATTCAATGATATCTTACAATATTCACATACAAATTCATATATGCGACATACGGAAGAGATTTAGGCAGTTCTCTTTACATTTTTGTCCCAGTCCAACGAAACGTCACCGAAAAAACAAAAATAATGTCTGCAGTAATATTTCTCAACAAATCTTTGATCAATCTGGTAGAGTTGTGGTTGGAAAAGTCAGTCATTACTAGTCAAAACTTTGATTAAATTCATCTCAGCAACATTTTTTGGGTCTATAGCGGTTGGAGTTCTTGGTCAGGAACAACAGCGTCGACAGGCTTGTACGCAATAAGGGATTGTTGCCTACGTTTCCAAATAAACCATGCCCCGAAAGCTGATAGTCCAAGAACTGACGTTACAACAATTGCTATAATCACAGCAGGGTAATTTTGCTATCACCATGTCTTATTTGATTGGTACTCTATGTTCCAATAAAAAAATTGATAATTCCCAAAGGTTTCTAGAAGATAGACACGGTGTTCAGCTAACCAATCAATAATACTCGTTGCAGAGGCATTCAAAATGTAGTCAGCAAATCCTGTTGGGAAACTAACCTATCTTAAGAGGGAATCATTTCCTTTTGATGTAAAATTTAGCATGTGAACCTGAAAATCATTTACATTCAGATCCTGAGCCATGCACTGAGTAAGCTTGAAGATGGAAGGCTTAAGATCTGAGTAGTTGACACTCAACAACATAGAAAACGTTATCAGTCCAAGTTTTAGTTCCCCTGTGGTAACATACTGTGGAGGTCCAACGGGAGCGAATGAAGGTGGCATATCTGCGGTAGATTTTCTTTTATCCACTGCTGAAGGAATTGGTGGAGGCGCAGCAGATACATGAAGTATTTCCCATAAGTCAGAATAATTAGTTTTCCAGAAACCAATCTTTTCATGTTCACGATCATATGTTACGAAAGTATTGCGGACAACAATTCCTCCTAAAAGAGTGGTTGGATCCTTTCCATTCTGGAAAATCCCCAGGAAATATGCTCCAGGCACCTTTGAATGTCGGAACAAGTAGTTTTCAGGATATAGCGATAGCTTTTGTCCATTACCAAATACCATATCCATTGCTGGAAAGGTTTTTGAGAGTTGTGAAACCTCGCTTCCAGCATCGGAGAAGTAAATGTCAGGATAATTTAGGTTAGGCCCACGGATCTGTTTGAAGGAATGAAGTTCTTTCGTGACAACATTCTTAAATGCCACAAATGCTGCTTCTGGTAGGTAAGCATATGTTATACCACAATCTAGGACTGTTCCATGCTTTCCGTAAAAAACACTTGGATTTAAAGGCAACGACTTTCCAGAAACATGTATCTCCTTTAAGTCAATATTGTAGTATGGACTACGTCCAGCGTCTGAATGGGTAAAGACCATATCCGGAGGGGGTGAAATTCCACCAAGAACCATTGCACCACCACCAACATCCATTCCACCATAACATAAAAAAAGAATCACCGATGAGGCCTCTGTCAACAAGTTGATCAATAATACTGAGATTGCTACGGCCCAAACCCATTATTCCATCAGCGTGTTGACTGTATAGGTCACCGGTCTCAACATTTTCACAACCAAAAACAGTACGCTAAGGTGAAGTTCACTTTGGTTGCCGAAAGAAATGACATCCTCGCCGAGTACACCACTGCTAAAACTCATTTCAGCATATTGTCTTTCATAAATACATTGCACCGTATCATTATCACAGTTGCATTCAACATTGAATTTCACGGGTTGGTACGTGCTCGACAACTCTGGCTGGAATTTTGGATCCTGGTGCTTGCCACACTGTTCACATGTAGAATAGGGAACATAAGTAACCGTACTCCCCGTATCAATAATAAGCGAGAATTTCTGAGGCGGACTCCCAATCCAAAGATGAGTAGTATAGTACCCATTGAGGAGAACATCATCTTGGACTGGCATACTAGCAGATCACTGAAGGAGTCGACTTGAAACTCTACGGGAGGAATTTAGGGGAGATACATAAAGAGGGAAAAACATGGTGTGGGGGTTATTTATAATGAATGAATCTGGATCCTCAGATGATAAAATTAAACTGGATTGCTTTAATATCATGATGCTGGTCAACCACAGGATCATAAAACCAGCCCATGCCATTCAAATTCAATTGGTGTTTCAGATCGGGAGTAAAGATTTCATGTTTTGGGAGAGACAAAAGAGGAGACTTATTGGGTGGTTGGGATGGGTCTAGTAGTTGATGGAAACGGAAGTCACCTAGGTTGGCGAATAATACACTTCGATATCTACATTTTTTTATGCATTCCAAATCATCAACTTGATCATTTAAATAAAGGTTGATATTGATCACAGTTCGGAGCTCCGAAATAGTAGTGTGACTGTGTCAGTGTTTGTGGTTTATGGTAGATGTAACAAAGTGGGTAGAAGAGATCTATGGCTTCACAATGATGTTGTTGCTTCCTTGGATAGAAGAGAAATTGGCCTGGAACACCATGCATAACTTCCATCTATATGATTCTTTATCATCTTCATCAAAGGGCTATTTATAAAATTTTAGCCCATGAAGTTCTTTAGAATTTTTTGAGAAAATATGAAATGAAAACTTATTTATAATAGTCCATTCAAGTTATGGTATAGACTTAAAGATCATACTAAATGATATAGTCATAAAGATAAGAGTCCATTAAGCCATTAATATGCTACAATCTACATTAATATGATTACTTAATTAATAGGCAAGTTTAATTTTTATAGTGTTAAGAATGGAAGTTGTTTATATTTACCCTTAAATGAAATTTACCTTCAACTATACCTTCTCTTAAAAAGCTTCAGCATTGTCGAATTATCTTGCACTTCAGCTATGTTTATGTTCGTGTGTTGTAGGAACGAGCTTGATATGAAATAATTGAGGATTCAAGTCAGAGGTATAAGGCTTATCCTTCTTGTTCATAAAATCTTGTCTTTGTAAGTTTAATTTTCATACAAATTTGACAATCTCACTCTTGTTTTCATTCTTAGTTCATGTTTGACAAATTGGGTCATCTTGAATATCGTTGAAGTTTTTTATTTATTTCTCAAACAGGGTGGATAGTCCTATAAACAAAGGAAACTCTGCCGAATTTTTTAAAATTGTTTATAATTATTTGTATTATATAAAAAATATTTTCGACTTACATTATGCACGCGTAATACTTTGGAAAAACTGGAATTTATATGCTGTGTTTTGCGTTGCACTAGAGATTTATATATGTTGTTTTGAACTTATGCAGGGGCATTTAATTAGAGGCATGTGAAAGGCGTATCATTGCTCGATTAGAGGCACGTGATCGAATTTTTGTATTATTTCACTACAAGAAAAAATGCTTGTTACGACGCTTTAAAAAAGTGAACTTATGACATTTATTAAGAAAATATCATGAAAAGTATAGTATAAATACTATTTTCACAGACTTATAAATCAACGTCATTATATGATACCTGTTATGACATTTTTTAATCATAAATCTTTTTCTTCTCCCTTTTTTTTACGCGGGCCTTCATCCCCAATCCAAAATATTCATCGACTTGCCCCGAATGAAAACCCTCCCCCTCCCCCCTCCCCCTCTCATTCCCAAAAGTACGGATATTGAAACCAAGTGGAAACTCACCCTGGCTACAAATCCACGGGCTGGTCCAGCACCCGTTAGCTGCTCTCACCGCTTCTCCCTCCACTCAGGTATGCTTCTCTCTAAACCTTTGAAAGGTCTGACCCTGTTTCTAAAATAGTGAACCCTAATCCCGTTATATGTGTTGAGTTCATGTGGAGTTATCATGTTGTCTCAAAAATTATCATCCCTGTACTGTGTTCATTTGATTTATGGGTTCTAGTGGAAGTGTTTTAAAATTCAAAATTTACTCCATCAAGTTTAACTCATGGATAAGGATTGGAGATTTCCATATTTTATATTGATTCAAATTGGAAATTGTCGAGTTAAAGAAATTTTTGCTGCAATTTTTAATGCTATTTAAATACTATTGAAATTATCATTTTTTTTGTGGGGAGGGGGGAGCATATTAAGGTTTTTTGGTTAAATCAATCACCAAAATCCTGAACTTGTACTTATTAAAATGAATATAATAATATAGTTTCAAATAATCTTATGAATTTTTTTGGGGAGTGATTCTCGAATTTCAATTACACTCGTTTTATTAATTTGGCCAGATATTAGTAAATAGACGGATCTCCATGTGGAGTATATGCGTAGTGCAGTTGAGTTTGTGGTTTAACTCAATATCGACATTTATTTGTTGACTTATGACACTTTGAAAATCTGAAACTTGGTAGTAACCGTCATTGGGGGGATATCTGTACCCAGTATAAGTATAACAATGGAAGTGAATGTAAATATTAAGTGTTGATAAAATTTTTTTAAACTCCAAAAAATATAAAAGTATGTTTTAATTGGTATGCATGTTACAAACATACAAACACCCACTAACTCGAGTGTACACAATTTATTGAAGACGTGTTTGGACATGAGTGATATTGAGAAGTAATCATATCAAGTCAATAAACTTTCCAAGCATACTCAGTCTTTGTACCATTCATAGTGCATAAATTTAATGTTCAATACCACTTTAACTAATAGGGTTCTAATCTGTATTTAAATGGAACGATTTAGTACTGTTCTACAAAATGACAATCCCTTGGATTTTTCCTCGCTTCAAGAAAAAAAACAATTTAAAATAAGGGAGAATTCTTGCAAATGCATTTGTATTGATTTTCATTTCCCATCACAAGGAAAATAACCATGAATTCTAAAGTTTTATGGTAGTTTGGATTTCTTTCAAAAAATGGAATGCAGTTTGTAGTGGGTAACATGCAATTGTTGTAGAAAGCATTCTCATCATTTTTGGAGAACGAAGCTCAAACACGATAAATGTGTTAAGACTTCGGTCTATACAATAATGTCCTTCTTCCCACTACAATTTTCTCCATCTATGACAAATACGAATATCATTAAGCTTTATCGTTCATGGTATTTGGCCTTCTGAAGGTAAAAGGAAAGTCAATTAGAAATTGTCGGGTCTAATCTTTTGCAATTGCAACATTTATAAATATTCTCTCTTATTTGCGTTCTTTTTTGTACTAAGTAAAAATACAAGGGATTATATTTTTTCATAACGGTCCTAAAACATTCAATTTAAATGAGGATTGAACCATTTTTAGTCAGCAGGGAACAAACATCGATTTTTGACATTACGAATTGTAATTATACGAACTATGTTCGCAGAATTTATTATTTTGATATGATTACTTCAACACCACTCAAGTTTAATATAATGTGTACAGTGGAGCTTGTAAGTATATGTGTGTGAGTGTGTGTGTTTGTAACATGCATGAAAATTAATACATATTTCTAGATTTACAGGAACTTAAAAAAAATTATTCATCGCCACATATGAGTTATAACCACTTACATCGTTATACTTGCTTAATGTATGAATCTTTCCTAATTAGAGTTAATATCAAGTTTCAAATATTGAGAGTGCCATAAGTCAACAATTAAACGTGTATGTTGAGTTAAATGAAAACTTATGAATAACTGTCTATATATTGATCAGTTGGGGAATGAATGACTACAAGGTAGTGGGGCTGGTACAATTATATGATGTAGATCATGATTCAAAATCACGGTATCGGTCTATGACTCGGATGCTCAATTTTTGACTCAGTATCGGTATCGGTCTCGGTCTCGGGCAATACACAACTATACACTGTTTAGAGAACTCAAAAAAATTTGAAAAAAATATAGAAAAGTCTAGAAAAATAAGAATAATAACATGGCTCAATTAGACAAGTACAAAATCATCATTTAGTATGCATAATATTGTGTAATTGTTTATAGTGAATCATTATTTAGTATGTATAACAATGTGTAATTGTTTATATTGACTCGTCATTTAGAATGCATAATATTGTCTAAATCAATATATATTTAGTAATTTATTCTTCGTGAATGTTATAATAGTACCTATTACTAATTAGGGATATATGTGATATAAATAATCATACACTTTAAGGATAGATGAATAATGATGCATATTAATACAAATGAAGTAAATACAAATAGAATGTTAAATGGGAGATAACCCCCCCTAGTAACACTACAAGAAAACAAATGAGAGATTCAACCAAAAAAATTCGAGTTGCGACCACGAAACATCATATAACCTATACTAATTGAAAGTGATTGCTCCGATCATGACATGGATGCAAAATCGAGACTCAATTGAGTGAGTTAGAAGTTGAGATAGAGAGATCGATGCTTAGTAACTTATACAATCTCGGCCGATATATCACCGATATGGGTCGATATTACTGTGATATCGTCAATATTGGCCAATTATGTTGCGATATCACTGATATGGGCCGATTCTACCGGGATATCACCGATACTACCGATAAATTACTAATATAGGGTCGATTCACACCAATAATTGAAAACTCAACTTGGAACTCGGAATCGGATTGGTGGGTACCGATACCTAGTCAACTCGGTCGTATCGTCGCGGTATCGGCCTTGACTTTGAACCATGATGTATATAATGGTTCATTTGATTATGAAGTGAAGCATAGTTGTTAAAGGCACACCTAGACAACAAGCTCACCTAGGCTCAGCATCGACGCCTTGCCTCACTCGGGCAAGACTCCTTCAATAAGGCGCATGCCTTATGCACCTAGGCTGCAAGCTCAAGGCACAGTACAAGTGCGCCTCATTAAAAAAAATTGGATAACACCCCCAATACAAGAATGGACCAATTAATATGCTGATTTTACACATTTTCCAATAAAATATGGAATATTAGACGATTCTCCAACCCAAAACTAATATAGATCCTTGTTTTCTATAACTTCAAAATTTGTGAAATTTTCATAAGAGCAGGTGATAGACGTTGAATGCCTCTGTCTAGATATGGAGGAATCATTTGGTCTTGATTCAGTTGATATGTTCACGATGAAACTATGTGTGACTAATTCGTTGCTTTTTGAGGAAGAACTTTTAATTCTTTATTGGGGTAGTGAAAATGAAATCATATTACCTATTTCATCTTGTTAGTTTATGTTTTTCTTTTTTGTGTTTAACTATTTTAACTATTTATTGTTTCTAAACTATTCCTGACAGAACAATTTTGGAGTGATTTTAAAAAATGTGTCATATTTTACTTTTTCCCTTTTCTTTCCATATCCGGAGATTCGGGAGAACATTGAAAGCACTGGAAAACAATATCATATATTGGTTTGAATTAATGCACATGACTTACAAACAAAACACATAGAAATTTTATTCTTGGAATAATGAAAATAACACAAATTTAAGCAGCTTTCTGGCATTTCTACCGATTTAACAAATTACAGATCAATAGAGAGATACTCCATTTGTCCAACTCTTATTTGGGACAGAGGGAGTATATGGAACCATTCGAGAGAGAACTTGTGAGAAATTTGGATATAACTACTAGAACTGCTAGGAAAATGTTTAGATGGCATGACCTGCCGATTAAAAAATTCAAGTTAACTAAATTAAAACCATGATTGCTACAACAGAATAATAAAAGAGATAGGAAATGTGTGTGTGTGTGTGTGTGTGTGTGTGTGTATGGCCGTGTGAACTTATGACTATTATCTTCATCTCACCCTAAAGTTAGTTTTTTTATGAAATTTTATGCACATAATCTTCGTGGGGAGGAGATATCTTTACCAAATTTCATATGCTTTTGTCCCAAATTGATAGTCTTGTTTTTCTTTTTGATCTGAAGCGTATTATTAAAGTCACATGATTGTTTCATTCTATTTTTGGGTCACATAGGCATTACTGTTGATGACACATACAAGACATGTGAGAGATTTGAACTTCTACATGTGGAGTTCCTAAAAAAACTTGATGATGGTAATTTAACTATTTTATTTTTTTGGAATAATTTTAAGATGATATATTGCTTTTGATTTCTATTGATCCTTGTAGTAACTAACACTAATAACATTTTCATTCAATAAGATGACAATAGAGAGTTAATAGCAACATATTGTATAGTTCAAAGCATAGAAGAAGGAGGGCATAAGGGTGGAAGAAAAGAGGTCATGGCAGATTCCCCAGATAATTATGATGGTGTCTCTCAACACGCATATAAGGGGGTAAAAATGGGATCAATACAATTAACAGAGGGATGGAATCTACAGCCAAGAAGATTGGTAATGGGAGCAGAACCATTTCAGTGTCCCTTAGTCTACAGAAATCTAATGGTGGCAATCAGGTCAAAATTCGAACTCTAAATCTTCTACCATTTCCAGGTCTCAATGATTAATTCCCTAATAAAGAAAATAAGGAGTATATCTAAGAAGGGGTCATTAGAAGAATTAAAAGTCATGCTAAGATGAATAAAATTTGTATGTTAGTGGTGTTAAAGCCAAATCAACCGAAAGAAGATATTTCCAAATATTGTTATAAGTTTGGTTTTCCCAATTATATGAAGTTTTGTGTATTCTAAGTCTACTAATTAGTCTCGACACTGACTGATCACTGTGATATCATTCATATTTTTTTTTGTTAAACATAGAAAAAAAATTACCAATCTAATGCACAATCATATATGAATACAAAAGGAATGTTTTTACCCTCTGTTTTTTCATTGGCATCCTTGTGATTTTGAGGAAATAAAATGTACAAGAGTAATTGTTCCCATTTATCGACCTAGGGTTAAAAAATGTAATGTGGTATTTAGAATGCATTAAAAAATCCTAAAGATATTTGTATCGATACAAAAGCTATAGCTTTAATGTTCACCACAGTCTTCATCCAAAAGGGAACCCTACTGCTATAACTAGATGCCCCGATAAGGAACATTTCAAGTTCAACACTGTGATTAATGTATTTCTTTTTTGTTGCAAATAACCGCATGCTCTTGATTTAAATAACTCCCCTTATAGTAAAAAAGGGCTTTGTTCATTTAGTAATTATAAGAACAAAATCTAAAATCTGTGATACTCTTCCACGATATAGCCGCATACTAACTAAATTCATTGGTCAATTTGATTTTCAAACCCACTTTTGTTTTAATTTTGTGTTAGACCCAAACATATACACCCCAACAGGAGACACTAAAGAATTCCTTGGGCTGCTTAGGCATCACAACAGCCAACTACAACTGTCCTAGGTTGTACAATCTAAATGGATTCTTGTACATCGTAACCCTAGCCGTATAATTATCCAACAAAACAACATGTGCAATGCTAAACGACTCCCCCTTCTCAAATAAAAATTTCCACTCCCTAAAAGTTATAGGAAACCAATCCTTCCTCACAGATATGGTAGCTTTAACTTTTATATACTACCTCTTATTTTCCTCATCTTCCACCAAAATATCATAGAGTAGCCCTCTCTTTTTACCTTCATTGACCCACTTCACATTTGTCTCCCCAACTTTCGATGTGAAATATTTGGACGCCACAATCTCTCCTAGTCTACCCATTATCACATGTTGTGGACTAATTACTATACCACCACCAAGTTGGTCCCTCTCACCAAACTATCTTCTCCCTGACTGATCTCTCTCCATAAAATTAGAAGAAACCAGGAGGGGCACATGAGATGGAAGGACTAGATTAATGGGGTTGAATACAATATTCGTACTAGAAGAAATAATGTTGCTCGTATAATCAGACTGATCCTCGAATGTTTCAGTTCCTTGTAAGATTAATGATGGTGTAGACAAGGCTGGATCATCTTTTATAATCTAATCAGCATTAATCTCGATCAGAGTCACTTGATCCATTTGTGGGACCACTATCTCAACATCTAAGTCCTTTTTAAATTGCAGTCTAGTCCCTGGTTGGGTCTTCAATCCATTTGCTCGAGCAAAACCAAACCCGGGTGCAGTTTTCCAATCGATAGGTGTCCAATTTTGATTGACTCCAGGTTTCCTTTTTTGACTTTGAGAGGTTGTGTTCGTCAATCATTATCAAAGCTGATATCTCCTCGTGATCTTCTGATGATGGTTATTGAAGGGTCCAGACTCATTCTTCATCGGGGAGATTTAGAATCTTCTAGCTGTTCAAAATGAAAAATTATGTCTGCTCCTCAGTAGAACCCGACTCTGCCATGGCTGTAATCATGTGAAGAATATCTTGTTTCTACCATATGAGTATGCACACTTTTTTTGTGCAATAGTGTAAGTTCAGCCTATTCACAAACTAAAAGAAGTTACTTCTTAGTGTCTTGTTTCTTTAGTTGTTTTGTGATTCTATGATTGATTTACATTTAAGTTAGGGGATTGGTGTTAGGTTTCAGCAGTGCCTTATTTCTTTAGTTGGTAGAGGGTGGGGGTGTTAGTGTTTATTTAGCACTGGCAGATATGAGTTATTTGGGTGTTGGAGTAAGCCCAAGAAATGTAGCAGTGTACCACAAGACCAATTTAAAGGAGGTTTATAAGAGGCTTAGGCTTGTTGAGTTAATTTGGAGGTCTTTTATTTTTGGTTTGGTTATTCTTGCTGCTGTTCTTATAGGGTGTGATACCTAGGCTAAAGAAATATTTGTCATTCAGAAGAAAGCCAAATTCACAGATATGAAAGACCTTATGTTTTAGGTGGTATCCTATGGGTTAAGTTCATCTTACTCAGTGGTGCAAGGGTTGAGGTGTATTGTGATCATGGTTAGAGGAAGTGTGTTGTCAGCAAGCCCTTGTCTTGCTTATCTTGGTACTGTAATCAGATTCTCAACGTGTGTGTTACCGAATATGACTGCGAGGGACTATATTGGTTAATAAGAAACAAAATTCAAATTAGTTAATCATCATTGGTTTAATTTCAGGAGGGTTATGTCATATTTGTGCCCAATGCCCTATACTTTAAGTTTACTTTCTCCATATCTTCCTCTAATTTGACAATGGTGTCAACAGATGGATTCTTACTAACCTTATTTGTTCTTAATCATTTAAAACAGGTAGCCCGACCCTGTATGAAAGATGATATCTTTCATAAAGGAGTGATTGAGAGATAAAAAGGATTTATGCATCTGATTAGGATAAACTCGGAGAGTAAATGGAAGGGCTTTTGCATTCCAACTTATGATATTGATCTTATATGGCATTCTCACCAATTGCATCCACTATTATACTGTAAGGATCTGGTGGCAATACTCGGACAGGTACTGGAACATGATGACATGGATTCGGACAGAACTAAAGGTGAGAAATAAAAGATGGAAGATACCAATTTTTAACGTAAGGAACGACCCACAATTGCTACAAATAATTTGTGATCCAGAGACGATCTGTTACACCTGGGAATTGTTGAGAAAAGAACGACCAAATTAATTTGGTTCATCACAGAACCTGCGAATCGGATGAACTCAAGATAGGCACAAATCGTCTGGGATATATCTTGAATAAAATATTAGTAAAATGATTTTAATACAGTCAGATTGTTTTCCTTTCTCCACAGATTGCATATAACTATGGAAAATTCTTTGAAATTTAATTTTTACGTTAAGAAGCTAATTCCACTCAGCTTGTTTAAATCCAACTATCTGATCTTAATAGAATAAATAAAATATCAGAACCAAATTGAAATCACTTATAGTATTGGTAAGACGATTATTCAGTTACTTGATAGGTATGCATCAATGGTGAAGATCCATATAGGTTCTATACAAGGAATGTGACTTATGGTGATTAGTTTTTCTCTATATATATTTATGTGTATATATGTGTATTTATGCTGCACAATAATATATCGATATATTGTGCAGGGAATATTGATAAGTGGCCATTTACAGGGGAGCAAATTCAGGCAGTGTGTAATGAAAACTTGATTGTCAATGTTTCAATGGATGAACCCTTTCACATTTTCTGGTCAGTTCTCTTCTTTGTGTGCATAATAATATATGAATGTGTTTAAATACTACAAAAGGTAAAATTGAAAAATGATTTTGAACACGTGAATAAAAGCATGCTTTATACCCCAAAAAATAGGGGGTCTGATTGCTGCACTGATACTAATTTTTGTCGAACAAATATTTTATGTTTTGGGACGCTAAATGCAATAAATTGAATCAATTTGATGTTAATCAATACGACATCACATACCACACATGTTTTTAATCTTAAAATAGTAAGGATAATAATATAGGAACATGGTTTAATCTTATGAATTGTATGTGAGAATCTTATCTTTTTCAAGTTCTTGTCTTTCATTCCTTCAAGGTACCTACTTTACTTGTATTGGAAAATTTATTATTTTTGGGTAAATTCAAGCTCATCCATCATGTGCTTGCTGTTTGGTGTATCTTATACTGATAATTACCTCGCTAACACATTACCTTAATAGTACACCGATGATAAAAAAATAATCATCTCTCATAGATCAAATCAACTAAATAAATTAAAATCTTCTTACTAATGACAAACTTTTGAATTTATTGTTGTTTTTAGGTGCCCCAGCCAGTGCCCCCCCTCCCAAAAACTTTCATCATACATGTGCACCAGGTTTGATTCTCACTCTTACCCTTTCTGATTCTAGGTCTTTCCCCTTCATTATACTTTTCAAATCCTTATAGTCTTTTTAAAAAAATCTAATTAGTTTTGGTAATGTAGATTTTACAAAACTTACTTCTATCACAATTATTCCAATTCTTTTCAATAATGATTTCTTTTGATATTAAATTATATATTCCATTTTCCAAGCATAAGATTTACATGCACAACATAACATGTCTTACTAGTAACTCGTGTCCACATGGATACGAAAATATGATGGAGAATTATCTTGAGAACACAATTGTTCTCAAAGAAGGGTGGAGCAGATAATACGCTTCAACATAGTGTCCAAGGAGAATGGAGTTTCTCTAGCGGCATTCTCTCTGAAGGACAACGCTCGCCACGATGAGTTTGAGGTAAGTATTATACTCTATATGTTGTAATAACCAACCCAATGATGTTCTATAACATTAAATCGATGCCTTTTATTAAAATAAATGTCTTTTTGAAGTCATTGGAATACATCAGACTGGATTTGGATCCTACAAACCATAAATAACTTAGACAAGATGTCGAAGTAACTATGCAAGAATTGGCGATATTGGCTCATCATACTTCTGTAAGTTATTTCATTACATGCTAATACTTTTGTAACGATGTCTGCTCTAATTACTTTTAGTGAATAAAATAACATCTGAATTTGTTTGATAAATTGGGTCTCTTTTAATATTTTTGTTGGATTTTTTTTTATTTCTTAAAGAGGGCGGATAGTCCTATAAACAGAGGAAACTCGGCCCAATTTTTCAAAATTTTTACAGTTATTTTTGTTATTTAAAAAATTTGTTCGACTTAAACTATACACGACTTGATAATTTCAAAAAACTGAAATATCTACCACAAGTTTAAATCACAAGATTAACATATAACATAAACCGATCGCACATTCAGTGAGTCTATAAATACATGTATATGTACATACAAGCATATCACAACATTAATATTCCCGATTTACAGAGAACAAAATTTATATATTGACTTTGCATCGATTCTCAACCTCATTGTGAGACAAAGTAGATATTTTAAACTGACCAATCACAACAAAATACCAAATCAATGACAAAATAATATATAGATGAATATAACAAATGCCTCTACCACTAGTTTACATCAAATGGTTTAACAAACAACATAAAACGACTGCACATTCAAAAAGCCATACATGTACAATGTATATGCACATATTAGCATTAAGCAATATCACAACATTAAGATTTCTCATTTACAGAGTAAAATGTCGAAAGACTAGCATCGACTCTCAAACTCATCTTAAATACCTTAAACACATCAATCACAACATTGAATCAATGGCAAACAAATCAAAAAATAAATTAAACCTTTATCGCTAATTTATATCATATGATTTAACAAACAACATAAATATGATCGCTTACTCCAACATGAAGTGGTAAGAAGATAAACTAATCTATAAAATGATGTGAACAAATTTGTGGGGTGATACCTTTCCAGAATTTGATGGAGGCAGTGACACTTATGTTTGCTCCTTTTGTTTTGAGAAGTATCAATCAAGACCCAATAAGCAAACCAACAAGTGCATTGGTAGTAATCTATGTGTTTTATAGTGTGGTAATCGCACTTTAGATCCATGCTCATGGTTAAAGTAAAAATAATTGGAGCATGAAAACGTAAGATAAGAGAAAAACGATATGAAAAGAGGCATAAACACCTCACACAGGATCAAAGAAAGTTGTGGAAATAGCTTGAGTAGTCATGTGACTCACGGGTTTGAGATTTGATCAAAATTTGGAAATCTTGATAAAAGTTGAAAATTGGGCTTTGTGGAAGAAAATGCAAAAAACCAATCAAACATTATGGAAAGAGTCAAACACACCTCATACATGATTAGAGTAACTTGTAAAAACAACCCATGTAGTTATGAGACTCGTGGATTCATATGTAGTTCTAAATTTCAAATTTCTAAGTATAAAATTTTAGAGTTGGGGTTGGAGCGTGGAAACGCAAGATAAGAACATAATGACCCAAAAAGAGGGATGCACACCTCACAATGGACTAATGTATGAATAATCTTAGGCTGTGCAGGTCGTGTGAGATTATTATTATATTTTTTTAAAACTCGAAAATGAGTTCATTGAACCTTTGTGTTGATGGATTAAATTTTGTTTATCTTATATATGTTGAATCGGTGGAAGGGATTTATGGGTGGTTTAGTTGTGGATTTTGTTGTTGTTGAGTTTATTTTAATGTTAAATCAGGTTGGATTTCACGAATAAACAAAGGAAACTCTGACGAAATCTTCTGACATTAATAAGTGTTCTAAATTGATTAAATCGAATAGACACGCATTTGAAAATTGGGTATTGGTGGACAGAAAAGTAAAACAATTAATGAACATGCCAGAAATCGAATATACACACGTATTTTTTGCCTAATTTTTTAAAATTGTTTACAATTATTTGTGTTATATAAAAAAACATTTCGACTTAAATTATACATCATTTAATACTTTGAAAAAATGGGAATTCATATGTTGTGTTTTACCTTGCACTAGAGATTCATATATGATACTTTGAACTTATGCAGGGGCATCTTCTTAGAGGCATGTGAAAGGTGTATCGTTATCCGACAACATAATAGTGAACGTAAGTGGGAAGAGGACTTCGACGCATTGTTGCCTAAAATTATGAAGCGATTATTACTACGGAGGAACACTGAATTTTGATAGACAAATTTAATTTGGTTGATGTGCTAGCTCAATTTGATTTAATGTAGTTTTATTTGATGTGAGAAAAAAATATATTGGTGGGAGTGTTGTTGTATTTCTTGGCTAAATGATATAATTAATAATGTATCAATTCTAACATTGAATGTGGAATAAACGATTCTATGAATTTTGGTTGGTCTTTAGATTTATTTGTCGATTATGACATTAATATTAGTTATTATTCTTTTTATTATATGTTTAATTTATGACCGTTTATATTAAGCCCTCATATGATGAAGTTTTTAATATGACCTTTTTAAAATTTAGAAAAATGTTTATCATGACGCTTTTTAAATCAAATATGACATCTTTGTAATGCCCCGCTTAAAATAATAACGGGTGGACAACCCTATATTACATTAAATCAGGAATTTCAGATGGTCTAGTCTCAACATCAACTGTCGGTACAATATAATATAGGACTAACTACCCAGTATCATACAAGCGAGATGTTAAAATTAAATAAAATATGCAACAGACAACAAACTAACACTACTAAAAAAAATAAAGAAAGATGCATGAAAGAACTATGAGAAATGAAATGCTAGAATAAAAAGGAAATAAATGACTACAACGAAAATATACTACACAAAGTAGACCCTAATAAGCTGTCGGGTCACAGCCAATACAATAACTGGAATGGAATAAATATAAACATGTATATAAATATCCCTTGGGTACAAACCCGATATACAACATGAATCCTACCTCGATTTTTTTTTTCAAAGGAGGAAGCGACTTTATTCTACATCCCGCAACAGTCCGCACCTGTCGCGGCCCCCAAGACTCTGGATAGAAGGTCATCTGGCATCCATGCAGTAGGACACCTGTAGTAATATATATATACAGGCAGGAGAGAAAAGTAAACGGATCAGAGCCCGAGTTGTGAAAAATATTTAGCAAGTGTGTTAACCGTGCATAATAAATATCGGTGCACTTATTTCATAATTAAAGGTAGAATCGCACTCTCGTGGAACCCCAACTCACCTCTCATCTAAAGGCGCGCTCCTATTCGCAACCTCAACTTGTAGTTAAATTACCCCCATTTATTAGGACAACCTAACTTATCATAGGCCTAGCCTATACCCAAGAGACCTACCTTCCTATTTATAACCCAAGAATCCACCCCCTTCTTTTTCTAATCCTACTTGATTAAGTTTACAGACAATTATGCCTTAATAGGCTTAGTGGATTTCGGTTTATAATTTAATCAATTATAGTTCTTAATAAGTTACCCATATGTATTTGGGTTTGAAACATATGATTTAATTTCTAATTAATAAGCATGCAAAATTATTATTGACAAAACTTCCCTCCAATTTCAACGATGCGCTGCGTTTCGTACGTGGGGTGTCTAGCAAAAGCGAAATCCAAACAAGGAACCACCCCGTTACACTACTCCTTGTCAACGTCGATCCTGGAGATCCATTATGCCAAACATAAATATTATACTACTACTACAACTAACATCTCCAATAATATCCTTGGGATGATGTAACCGAAATATTCCTTAAATGCATCAACCCCCATAGTTTAGTACATCATAATCATCCAAGATATACTCCACAAAGATTCTATATCCTTTCATCTATAGGATATATAAATATATATATAGGCAGTTTATTCTCACCATATATATATATATACACACACTAATCATCCATACCCATGTCCAAGTGTACATATCATATCTGATGTACAATGGACATGCACATAATCCACCCGGCTATATATATTGCCGATAAAACTGCATCAATGCTATCATCTTCACAATGCCCGGCTCACGTAACAATTGGGGACCACCTGGTGGGGATCCACGACACCCACCTCGTGATAACTCACACACACGACGTCCCGGGAAGTGGTCATAGCTCCAACTGGCAATGAGACGAAACATACCCACCACGTCTTATCCCAAAAATATATCTATTGTATAATAACACACGGGACGACTATGACCTGGGGAATATCTACACCCTTCTCTATATGCCAGGATGCTCACCCTCTGCGCGGAAATTTCCCAATGATAGCATGAGAGGGGTATGCTTAACCACATAAGTATATATATCATTCACATGCACAATATACATACATCCATATGATCCCATCATATGATCAAATATTAAAGAATCATATACGGTTTAAATATCCATACCATGTATGTCCACAACATAAATATATCCATATATTCAAATTTATATATAGATATATGTACATATATTCACACGTCGTTATATCTATATATATACAAACTAATTCTCGCTCATATGTATAAGATATATAAACTCGGCTATAAGTATACATAATCCTCAATATACAAGCCGTCACCACAAACTCAAATAATTTACCTCGATATGTGAGTACAATCCCTCACTTGAAACATATTCAATCATTTTTCCTATGATGAATAGTCTCCCAAAATCATATGTATTTATATATACATACATTCAACCTTAGGGTTATCACCCAAAATTTTGTGTAGGAACCCATCACTACACATTTCATCCATATTCAAAAGTACATAATTACCATTAGTACTATTTAACCATAGGCACATACATGACTTAATAGTCTAAAACCTCAAATTATTCCAACCTCGTTTCAAGTATTGGAATCTCAATGGTTATTTCCCACAATTACGTGTAAACTATCCTAACTAGAATTTATGCTACCGCTTATTCTAGTCGATAGTACTATCCAAATCGTTCCCAATTTCACCTATGGTTCAATAAATCTTATGAACCCTTACTCCTATTGAGTTATCGATTATTCCTTAGTCTAAACCTTTCTAAGGATATGAGACCCCTACCTCTCTAAGAGTTCTCAACCTCACATCATATTTATACCTTTTTATCTATAATTGGTATTCCCAACCTCAATGAGGTTTCCCCACAATCTCCATATTCAACTCCAATACATACATGGATACATTTCTCCCAAATTACCCTAAGGAGTCCCCAAAATCCTAATATGTGAGAAACTCCTTATATGTCTCCAAGAACATATCTCTTACATCATAAGAGAAGGCCCCCAAATCAATAAACCCAATCAAAAAGGGTTTGGAATCACTATGGAGAAAAAAAATACCTCAAAATGCCCTGTTTTCGAATCGATTCAGCCCTATTCCGAATCGATTCGGCCTAGAGAATCGATTCGGCCTCCAAGGGAAATCGATTTGGGTCCAAAGACCTGGGCTTTTGCCACAGGCCGAATCGATTCGGCTTGGGTCCGAATCGATTTGGGCAATACAGACCTACCAATTTCCCTAAACCGAATCGATCCGCTTAAGGGGCGAATCGATTCGGACCTGCAGACTTTGAAGGGTTCTTCTTCATTAATAAACCCATGAATTTTAAACCCTAAAATTTTCATTCTAACCCCCAAACCTTCATCAAATCATGATTTTAAACCCATAAATCAACCCAAAGTTGATCCCAACCATTTCTATTCCATTAAATCCATATTTAGACATTGATTCCAAGATTAAACCCAAAAATCTAGGTTTTGATATTAATACCCAAAAATCCATTTCTTTAACCCAAAAATTATGAAATGAAATACAAAAATAACTATTTAGCAAGATTAAACACTTGCCTCAGATTTGTAGAGGTTGGATCGTCCTCGATGTCGTGATGGGGCCGAAAATCTCCAAGCTGTTCTCCCTCTCTCTCTTCTTTTCTTCTTCTTTCTCTCCTCTTTTCTCTTTTCTTTTTCTCTTTTTCTCTTTCTCTACATGAGAAGGCTTCATCCGTAAGCCTCTTAAGCCTATAAAACATAAGTCCCAATTTTAAATGTTAATACACACTTTAAATGACTCGTTCACTCCAAATCGAGTCAACTGACTTAAAAATATTCCGGAGCCGAAATAAAACTCAATGACAGTCATTTTGACTATCTCGACCCTTCCGGGATCGATGGTACCCTCAAAATTATCATCCGGAATACTTTAAAACGTCCTTTATTTTTGGACTTAAATTCCCAATTTTAGAATTCTCCAATCTAATTAAATTTTATTCTCCCAAAAATTTAATTTCTCAGTCTAAAAAATCATGGGGTGTTACAATCTTATAGAGTATATTATGACCTTTTTTGTAGTAGATATGACAGTTTTGAAAAAAGGTCATATATAACATATACCTAATATGACACTTTTTATGGGTATCAATAATGACACCCAAACTTATGACGTTTTTTTATTGAAAAATAAAGGGTCATACATTTTAATGAGATTTTTGCTCTGGTATCAAGGCTCGAGTCTATTCATCTCCTCTTAGACATTGCTTATAATTTGCAATTTTAGCTTTTTCAAATGGACATTAAGTCTTCATTTTTTAATAGTATTCTATCATAGGAAGTATACGTAGAACAGAATAAGGGTTTTATTTATCCTTCGTATACTAATCATGTATTTAGATTGAAAAACTCATTGTATGGCTTAAGTCAAGCCCTTAGGGTCTGGAATGAATGCCTCTTAACCTTTTTAGTTAATAAAGGGTTTAAGCATGGTGGAAATGACCATATATTATTTTGTCCAAAAAATTAACAACGAGGTTTTGATTTCACCAATTTATGTGGATGGTATCATTTTTAGTTACAGTTCCCTTGAACAAGTAAATGATTTTTGAATTATCATACCTGGGAATTTGAAATGTCCTTAATTGGGCAGATACAATATTTTCTTGGTTTAATATTTAAGCAATAAAGTGATGGACTTTTATATCTCAAACTAAATATGCTAGTAATTTAGTTAAAAAAAATCGTCTACAAAATTCTAAAACTCCCCCAACATCCATTAGCACTTCAACTAATATATCAAAAGATGAGCATGGGAAAGATATTGATCCAACTCTTTATAGAAGCATGATAGGGATTCTTTTACACATTACTACATCACGACCTGATACTTCATATGTTGTGTGTGTCCGTGCGCGATATCAATGTTCACCTAAAGAATGTCATTTATTGTGTGTAAAAAGAATTATAAAACATGTCAAGGGCAAACTTAATTATGGAATTTGGTACACAAAAGACACAATAAGCACTATAGTTGGTTACACAGATACTTACATGGAAGGTTGCTCCGATGATAGTAAAAGTACATTTATTGTCTACTATTATGTAGGAAATAATTTAGTTGGGTGAAGAAGTAAGAAACAAAACTGCATATCCTTATCTACTGCTGAATCTGAGTACATTACAGCTAGTTGCTGTTATGCTCAATTTCTATAGATTAAGCAAATGTTATGTGATTATGGCATTAAAGAAGACAAACTAACTTTATTTTGTGATAATCAAAGTTCTATAAATGTTTTTAAGAATCATGTTTAGCACTCACGCACTAAGCATATTAAAATCAAACATCACTTCATTCGGGAACTTGTAGAATCCAAAGAACTAGAAATAGAGTATCTAAACACTAAAAAATAATTGGCTGGTTTATTCACAAAACCCTTGGGTGATACACATTTTGAATCCTTAAGGAAATCCATAGGGATGATAGTTCTTAAATAAAAATTATTCCTTATAGTTATATTTTCAAGTACATATCTTGTTAACAATTAGTTTCTGAGGATCTAAGGTACTATTATTTATAAATGACAAAAAACACCTCCCTTGTCAGCTTAATGTTGGAGAACCCTGCTATGACCTTAGTTATGACTTAAAAATTGGTAAAATTATTATGTTCTTATATCTCTCTTATATCTGTTTATCCATTGTCTATTTGAGACAAAATGGGGAGAATGATAGAGTACATTTTCTTAATACCTTACTCCGTATATTTCTATGATTCAACAAACATGCCATTTCAAGTGCTTTATTTTAGGCATCCTCATATAGATTTTGATGTACATTATTCTCTATAGTTGAGTTATGTATTTTTTTTTCTATCTCTTATTATTTGATCTAAGGTGGGATTGGGGAGAATAGAACTTTGTATAGAAATCTAGGATTTTTTTATGCCTATGAATACCAATGTACTCAAGGAAATTTGGTCTCCACTATCCAAAGGGGGAGATTTAAACACACTCTATGGTTGTCTTATTAGGAGTCTGTGCCATATAGGATTTTCAACTATTTTGGATATGAAGACAAAATACTTTCTATATCTAATTGAGCCACCATTCTTCAAAGTACAACAAAGTTCAAAATCAAGTGCAAATCCACCAATCCAATCATATTCTTAAAGGAAAAAGGTAATAAACAACACACTAAAGGAACGCCACACTTAGGCTTAATCCAGTGAAACACAAACCTGAGAGAAGAAAGAGAATTGGGAGAAAGAGAAAAAAAAATTCAGCAGAAAATTTTACAAATTATTTTTAAAATATTTTATGTTCAAGAAGTGTATTTAGGTTTTTAAAATAATAGAGAAGGATATCCCTTATTATTTCAAAAACATTTATTAACAAAAAAATTTTCGTTATTTCAAAATTCTAGGGTTTTATGTGAGTTTAGTCAAAGTGATTTTGAGTGACAAAATTGTATATCACAACCACTAAAAAACCATCTCTCTCATAACAACCTCACAGTGTTGAAAATCTCATTTTCGTTCTAGAAATTTGAGTTTTCAGCAATTTCATACCGTACACGCATTACCTAGGTATTTTAGCTTTATTTTTACATTATTTTGTAGGTATAAATCACCTCTCTGTGGATATTTTGTAAAAAAACATTCGAAAATTTCAAATCTATTTTCTTTTGTTTGGAAATGTTAAAAAAATTGACTTAAATTTGTTTGCATTTTCTTGAAACCTATTTTCTTGAAATCTTGATTTTACATTTTGTAATTTTTTTGTATAATAAAGAAGATTTTAGATTTGAATTCTTAAGATCTAAAATACACAAATCTAAAACAATCTTGAAGTTTGGAGTTTAATTTTTGATATTTTTAAAATAAGAGCATATAGACTCTTTGTAATTTGAAGGACTAGTTTATAACATATAAGTGTGAGTGTGCTCATATCTTTCATATCTTTAGACACATGTTACACGACTCACAAACACATCACATAATTAATCCAAGTGTGTTATTAGGAGAGAGGTATTTTTTATCGAGACATCGAAATGCGAAAAAGGTGAAGGAAGGAGTTCAAATGTTAGGAGAGATCAGGCCAAGAATAAGTACCGTGGAGGTATGGCTCAATATCGGCATAATTCTTTATTTTCTTTATCTTGTGTTATAGGTGTAATTATGTAAGTTACTCTATTTTTAATGGATTTTTTTGTCATAGAGATCACTGTGGAGGTTTCCCCTAATTTTCGGGTTTTACTACTTAAAAAACATTGTGTTTACTTTACTGTTTTCATTTCTTATTTCTTTCGAAACTGGTTAGGATAAAAATCCCTAATGAGTGGGAAAAACATCACTACTAAATTCTAGTAATATATAAAACCAGAGTTTGGTAGTGATGTCTTTCCCACTCATTTATTTTATGGGATTTATCTTCTCGCATGCTAGTTGAATCGTCTATATCGTTTGGTTTCACTCATTATAAGGATGATATTTAAATGTTTTTGACAAACTATGATATATAACGAATAAACTTGATCAACTTACTTATTAAAAATTGTGGGGGGCACATGATCAGTGGATTATATATAGTAGAAAAATAAGTTAAGTCTAAGAATCATGGAATTGATTAGATATTGATTCAATTCAACAATGATAAATTGACTTGACCAAGTAGGAAAACTTTACACGGGCGGGAATCATATTATGTACCATTATCAACTTTGTAAGTAAGACCTCATTATATTCGAGTGATTTATGAGATATTTAAATTGGAGTGAGTCATAAATATTTATTTGAATTAATTATGACTAAGTTAAGAAAGGGAATATATTACAGTAAATGTAATTTTGTATTTCTGACTATTTATTTGGAAGCTAGTTTTATTATTTGTCTTCCATTCCTAGTGTAGTGCATATGCCTAAGTAGTTTTTCCCACACTCTTAAGAAATCCAGGTTGGCCTAAGCCAGCCTCTTACACTTGTATATAAAGGTATGTAAATGAATTTTAATCATTATTATTCGTTAGGGTTTGAGAGGGGTGAGAGAAAATAATGTTCACATTTTTGTGAAGAGTCCTATAGAGAGACCATCATATCTTAATAAAAATAAAGGAGGATCATATACTAGAAGATTTGGACATTTGATAAGGTTCAAGAAATCTTTTGGAGATCCAAAAGAAGGCATCACTTCATCACCAACAAATACTTTTCACTTTATCAAATAGCAATTGGATCCTTAACGGTATTATGTTCTAAAACCTAGATGTGTTTTTAAAAACTAATTTTGGTTTTACCTATTTCTATTATTTCATTAATGAACGATTGAATGGCTAAATTTTTTAATTCTGCACATATTGATCCCGAACAATTGGTATCACAGACTTTAGTTTAGATTTGTCATTTATTGGAAATGTCCATGTTGTGAAAACCCTTGTTTTGCATGTTGTGTGATTTTGTATTGTTGTGTACGCTTTCATACTAAAATGGTTTTCATAGATTCTTTGGTTAAATACCTTTTATCATGGTCAAACATTTTTTTTCTGTGTGAATGGATCCTATAGTGGTTTATCACTAGTTATTTTTTCCTCTTAGAATCTATATGATTATAATAATTAGGTTTATGTAATTTGTTGACCCAAAAATTATTCGAAGAGGGGTGAGGTGGGGAGTTAGGATAATGATATTTTGTCGACTTTTAGAACATTCAAATTTCTTTCTTCCTTTTCCATGTCATTTTTTTAAAACTTTTCCACTTAGTAAAAGTCTTTTTCTTAGCTTGTTGATAAAATGACTTTTGTAATGTTGTCTTACATCCATTCACATTTACATTCAGGGAATATAAGTACATCAAATTATTAATTAAAACATGAATGTAAATAAAGTAATTTAAGTGAGTATTTAAAGGAAAGCTTTAATGTGGTTCAAACCCGCCTACGTCCATGCTCGAGATGCTACTCAAGAACTTCACTGTCTCCGGTTCAGTCATGGTGGAACCAAAACCTCACAAGGAAAAACATCTAGTAAAATGGAAACCAATAAGATGATTCCTTTGTCGTTGCCCAAGTTGTACCCACACAATAGACCAAGGACTTTAAATGCCTAGACTACCCATAAAAACGACACTGTCGATCGTGAGGATATAATGAAGTTTCTCGCAAACAACAGTACAAGATTTATAACCAAAGCATAAGAAAGTTTTTTTACTAAAACAAGGGGGAAATATTCTTACTTCACCTTTCAAGAAAAGTAAAAAAGCATGTAATCCTATGTGTTTTTCTCAAGGGGGTATTTAGATTGTGTGGTGTATGTCTTAGTAGATTTGGATTTTAATCTCTAAGCATATATTGGTTTTGGGTTAACTTGATTCTAGAGAGATTTCGAGTTTAAAAAACACTAAAACATAAATGTGTTTTGGGTATGGAACTTTTCTATGGAGATGTTAGATATTTGGAATTTGGTTCACATATATTTATTGCTTAAAATAAATATTTTAACATGGGTGGAATTTTCTTTCTTTAGAAAATTATTATCTTTAGGCTTATAAAGAACTTAAGTTAAATGAGTTTGGAGTGTGCAACTTGGAAGTTTGTTTGAAATTTATGGCGTTTGGTTTGGAACATCAATAGGTTTGAAGATTTACTTCAATGGAGCATCGGCTAGAATGGAGATTTGGGTTTGAATCTCATATTTAAGGAAAGGCATTTTGGAAGCTTGTTTCTCTCTTAAAAAGTTCAAATAGGTTGATACAAGATTTATTTGAGGCTTTGTGATTTGGAAAGGTTATGGGGGGTTGTATTTATATTATTAGGATTTGTTTTATTCTTGGGGATTTGGAAAGGTTGTGGAGGGTTGTATTTATGGTATTAGGATGAGATAAGAAGTAACCACAGTTTGGTTAGAAGGTTAGTATTAATGTAATAATATATAAGGTATTGGGATAAAAGGTTAAACAATTATACGAAGTACAAGGTTGGTTTCCTACACTTTAAGGTGACTAAAAGTGGAGTTTTAGTCGACTAAAACTCCTTTAAATAAGGTTTTCAAAAGGTTTAGTTCGATAAAAAATATTTAGCTGGCCAATAATTTCCCGAGACTTTTAGTCAATTAAACCCGACGGTTGGTCGGCTAAACCTCATAGGTTTTAGTCTACAAATTATTCGTTTTTGTTCAAATTTATGGATATTATTTAGGGAGCACTATGGGAGGTATGGGCGAATAGTTTTTTATCATATCTATGTTAAATCATGTCACTTTAGTTTTATACAATGGTTCCTAAAGTAAAAGAAAAAACATCATGTCATTTGAGCATTCTTTGATGCTTGAATCATTAAATTAAGGCTTGTGATAGGTTGCTTGTTTGGATATTTATCACCATAGGTTACGTGATATGGTTATGAACTTGCTTGTGTGATGTTGTTTGTGTGGTTAAGCATTGAACTTCTCTGGTTGGATGTTAAACTTCACTATGATGCTTGTGACATGATATTGTTTATTTGTATTGTTGAGATAGGTTGATATTAGTCTTGTGTTGATTAATATAATCATTGAGTTTCTTTGTCATTGGTATGGTTTCATTGATTTCTATATTCATGATGAAATATCTCATAACATATTGCGTGCTTGTTTTTATTTTGAGTACATTAGAGATAATATAGTGAAGTTTGATCATATATTAGTTGTGTATTCATAATACAAAATTTTTTCAAATACATTTGGTTTCACAATATCCCCTTTTTGATGATCACGATACAATTGATATTGTTTGAGAAAATATTAAAGTCTCCCCCTCGCTTTGAGACTTGGGTTTAGAAAATTGTTTTTCTTTCGCCCCCCCCCCCCCCCCCCCCCCCACCCCTTAGTTGTAACATATTTTTATCATATAGATTTTTCCCCACTTATCATTATCAAATAGGGTGGGGGGTTTTGAAAGAATATTTTCTAATCTTCTAAGATATGGGTATTGTGGTTAGTATAACATATATGGGAGTAGATAATTCATATGCATGAAATTTAGTCATGCACATGTCATTAATGTTTATCATGATTAGATTTTATGGGATGGTGAAAAGTTTATCTTTAGTAAAAGTTTTTGTTGAAATCATATTTAGGAAATGGTGCCTTTAAAAAAAATCTCCCAGTTTTGTGCGCAGTAGGTGACTGGTGATTTCAACTAACTGGTTATGAGTGATTGGGAATTAATTTCCCCTATTTCAATAAGTGCATTATTCTTTGAGGGAAATCCTAGTTGTATTATCGTAAAATTGGAATTTTTGCAAAGAAATATTTTGAAAATCCATTTGGTGGGTTGATACTTTTCATCTAAAGTTTTTTCTTGTGTTGGTTCTTGGTAGGTTTTATAAACACGATTTGTCTTTGGTTATCTTTCTCTCAAGAATTTTGTTTTCAACATTTTCACAAAAATATTTGTATGCAAAGATTTTCAAAATGTTTATTTTTTCTCATAAAGGAAGAATTAGATTTATTTTCCATGGTGAAGAGACTTAATCAATGTGTGTTTTGAATTTAATATGTGTGTGAACATAGAAATGCATTTTATGTACCTATCCTTTATGTGGATAACTACTTGAATAATGTCACTGAGTTTGTATTTTACGTCTTTTGTTCATATGTAGCCTATCCTCCTCCTTTGATATCAGATATCAACATTCCTATGTGCACATACATAGTTGAAGATTTTTCGTTAGTAGCATAAGTGTATGTAATGTCAATAATATCACGCATGCTCTTTTATATCACAATGCTAGTCATAAGTCATACAATAAGTGTTTAGGCTTCACACACATCTTTGATTCAATAAGTGAATTCTCACAACAGAATGTGATTGCCATTACAAACACATTTTCACAAGAATTGCAATATATCATGTTTATGAAAATGCCATATTTTATCGATTTAGTTCAGGTACAATTCTCAGGATGATGGGATTGTCGTCAATATTAAAGCATGTATATCATTTAGGCACAAGATAGTGCAACAATGTTAGGATTTCCAACATATGTAAGGTGAGAACGTATTTTAAATATAAGCATGATGAGAAGGTATTGCCTTCTACAAAACAATATGTAATATTGTTACCAAAATATCGTGTGGATGGGAATTCAATCCACTATTTACTATAGAGGGATTGACACCTTTATCTTATGGGATTACTACTCAATTTTCATATTGATAGGAATGCCATCAAAAGAAAGATTAGGTGTGTAAGATTGCATCACAACTTGGGTATCAATTAGGTAAGATTGCATCAAACCTTTGGTTTAGATCAGGTGTAACAACCTATGACTTTTCATGAGAATGATATATATTTAAGCATTTTATCTATCATGTGATTCTGAGTCTCCAATGATACTTTCTTAAACATGGTCTATTTTACCAATATAATCATGTGAAGATATTGTAGAATGAGTATATGATAAAGTAATTGTGATCGTGATCATATGGATATAGTATTTAATTCTCGTGAGATGAATAATATCTGAACAAGTTTATATTACTAATGACTTTCAATAATCTCAAGTCAACTATGTCGTAGAATGTAAGCATAGTAATTCATGATTCATATAACAATAATGGAAGTATTTGGTCAAATTTACTGGGGAGCAACATGAACTCCTCGTGTAACATGTGTCAAGGATTTTTCAACAGTGAATGCAACCAAATGGGGCGTGTGTCACAACAAAGGATATTTATATTTTAGGTATTTGTGAAAACATTTATTAATGGCATATATCACATTAACATGGTATTAACATCATACACACCCATGATCATGTCTATATATAATTCAAGGGAACATATAAGGTTATGTGCGAAAAATTTCCCAAACATTTAAATGTATTTTTCCAAAAAAATCTTTATAAAAGTTCCAAGGGTTGGTTTCCAAAATTTTATATTCTTAATTTTTTAGGAAAGGATAAATGGGTACTTAAGATTCTCATGAAATTCCAATATTATTTCAAAAATATTTTTCTCTCATAATCTCTCACACTTTGTGTAATCGGATTTTGCAATTATCAACCTCTTTAACAAACGTGTTTTTCTTTTTCAAAACCTTGTTTTGGTTTCAAATATTTCGTTGTGTTGTGTTTGTTTACAAGTGAATCAATTACAAGGAAATTTTCTAGAATAAGGATTAGAGAACTCAAGGTTGATTTACTCCTGAATTGGGGGATTAATCTATGGGAGATATGTGGGTTTTTATCTTACTCTGTGTAAGAGTATAAGTATGAGTATTTTCACAATAAATTTCAACTAGAAAGTGGGGGTTATTATATGGGGGATATGTGTTCAAAGGATTTTTGACGATGTATGAGTTTTATTGTGATCACAAGTCCTCTCAAGTGTGTAAATAATATGTGTGAGATATATGTAAGGATAACAATAACCATTCTAGTACAAGGGCAACATGTTTTACAATAAATTTTAATCTATATGATCTCTTTCCATCAACAATTTTATAAAATCATTTTTACTAAAATTATTTTCAAGACCCATTTCACTTCTCAAGTGTACATTGTTTCACAAGGACATCTTTTTCAAGGATAAGAACCTTACTATTCCTCTTTTGTACATAAATATTTCAAAAAAATTATTTCTTTAAACAATATTCATCTTCTAGAAAATATCATTCTTTGAAAATCGGTTATTTTGGATGCGATCTTTAAACTCAAAATATAATTTTCAAAACAAGTATCTATGAGCTAGGTGTTGATACCAATTGTTGGTTTCTGGAATTTTTGTCGACTGAAAGTGGACTTTTAATCGACTAAAACTCCATTAAATAAAGTTGTCGCAAATGTTTAGTTGGCTGAAAAAAGTTTAGTAGTCTAAACGATTTACTAAGAATTTTAGTCGACTAAACCTCAAGTTTAATCGACTAAACCTTGTGTGTTTTACTCTAAAATTTGTGTCGTTTTGTTCCCTTCTATAGGGAAGGTTTATAAAGCTATAAATTAGGTTTTGGGGACTAGTTTTTGATCATATACATGTTAAAATATGTTACTTTAATTTTTACAATGGTTCCAAAAGTACAATGCAAATAAAGTAAATAATGTCATGGAATTTGAGCATTCTTTGACATGGTTGAATCTTCAAATGAGTTCTTGTTATAGGTTTCTTGCTTGGAGATTTATCATCATTGGTTATGTGATGTGGTTCTGAACTTGCTTGTTTGAGGATGTTTATATGATTAAACTTTGAACTTCTCTAGTTGAATGCTGAACTTCTCTTTGATGCTTGTGATATGATCTTGTTTTTATGTGTGGTTGATCTAGATATATGTTGATTTTATATTGATTAGGATCTTCATTGAATGGATTAGTCATTGGTATTATTTGATGTATATCCAATAATCTAATGAGTGTTTGTTTTTATCTAAAGTACATTAGAGAGAAGATAGTGAAGTTCGATCATTTATTAATTATACTTTAAATCATAAAAATCCTTCGTAATACATTTTATTTAACATGATTATTTCAAAACCTGTGTCATTGGAGGTGATTGTGAGGGGATATAATATTTCTCTAACATGGATTCACTTTTTTATGTGAGTTTTAGTGTTGGGAAAAGTTTTATGGAGTTTCATGAAGATTTGTAAGAGTTAGTGTAGTTTTGATTGAAAATTTTGAGAACAAAATGCAGTTGTCACACATGGTCTTTCAGATCAATTCGAAAGGAGAACCATATCAATATGGAAATTTGGATCGATCCAAATTGGGCGCAAATCGATCTGATCGAGCACAAGCAAATTTTGTGGATTGGTTTTTTTAGTCTTTCCAGTGGATTCTCGTGGTGGTTCTTCCCCATCTCCCTTCCAAACTAGGATGGATTAGTATCTAGGAAGAAGATTGTAATACCCGATAATTTCTGGCGTATTTAGAATTTAATTAATTGACTAATTAAATAGAAAATACGTTTTAATTTAAACTACGTGAGCAGAGTAATTTAATGTGATTTAATAATAAATATGGTTATTAAGTGAGTTAATAATAATTGTAGTTATTAAATATTAATCGAGAGATAGATACTGATTAATATGGATATGATGCACGCCATAGCGGGAGATGGCATAATTTATGTTACCTCACCGAGAGTCGCGTGTAGACTATTTTTGAGACGAGAAATGAGAAAAATATTTTAAGTGACTCGAATGATAATTTAGAGGTAACGAATGAGCTCGAAAGGGGCGAATTAGTCAAAATAGTATACCCGGGGATGTCAATTAAGTCACGGGTCAATTTGGAGCCAAATCGGAACCTTATGGAGGTATCAGGGTTCATAAATCAAAAGGCTTAGAGAAGTAATTAGAGGGAAGAGAGAAACTGTCCCTAAGAGTTTAATGAGGGTTTATGAAGGATTGGAAGGTGTTCTTACATCCCAAGCACCTAGGGAGTGAATATTTGAAGGGAAGCACATCAAATCATCATCTTTCTTACGAAATCAGATTACCTATGTATAAGGCAAGTGGTTTATTACAAAATTAAATTGATGTTATAATACCAATGTGTAGGGTTTTTATGAATAGTTTCTCATATGAAAATTCTTGTTGAAAAGGAATGATTTAAATAAATGTTTGGTATGAAATCGCATGTAGATTATATGAACAACTGTAGAGAAATATAAATTAGTGTTTTCATGATCATTTTTACAAAATCTAATCTGGATTAATGAGGATAATTTATGAAGAACATGCATATCTATGGTTTTTGATGATATTTAGATTTGAGTGGTTCTTGAATGGATTTCATAAAGATTTGATGATGTATTTACGTTGGAAATAGTCTTTATACATGTAGTGGATGTTTGGTCATGTTGGTAGAGATTTTCAGCAGGTTTAATGAGGTTTTGAAAGATCGAACTTAGTGAAAACTGTAACTGGACATGGTTGATATCTGCTTGATCGATCGATCGGCCTATGAATGTCGATCGATCGACCAAAACCTTCGATCGATCGACTAAAGCTGAATTGAGTCTCTTTTGTACATTGATGGTTATTCGATCCTTAACGATCAGTGGGAACCTTAAGGATGGTATTATACCTAGTTAGGGACTTAGGAAATACCAGTAGCTATATTGTCAAGTCCGATAGAGTACTTTAGAGTGAGACTTAGAGTATGGACCAACGTGGATAAATAAATTGGGATACGTATCGAGAAATGAGTGGCATGAGTTATAGAGGAAGAGTAAACATTAATCCACGATACATACCAGTAAAGTAAGTTAGGCTTAGCTACTAAAATTAAAAAAGTGGTTAACTAGGTCCCTTAGAGTTGGATGAATACTCGAGAAAATGTGATAAAGACAGAAATCGAAAATGCAAGGTACGGTGAGTATTGGAGAGAAATATACTACGTACTAATGTAAATACTTAGGTCGTGTGTATACCTATAAATTTTGTACTTAGGTTGGGTGAATACCTACAGTGCCATATGATATTGGAGTCGAGGATTAGATCGGGCCAATATCTGACTATTTCATTTACATTGGGAGTCGAGGATTAGAGTGGGCCAATGTAAATGATAGGATAATTGGAGTCGATGATTCAGTTGGTCCAATGCTCCTTATAGTATATATTGTGTGTGAAATATATACTATATAAATAATCTACTTGGGTAGAATGATAGATGATAAGATGTGCATACATCTAAAAAATAAATAATTTGGGATAATCGGAGTCACTGATTAGACTGGGCCAATTATCCTTATAGTCTATATTGTGTGTGAAATATATACTATATGAATAATCTACTAGGATGGAGTAGTAGATATTTAGATAACAGGAATACATATAAAATAATAATCTAAGTGGAGTAAGCTTAACTGGAAAAAAAAAATATTAGATAGTGTACATCTAATGAATAAGATTAAGTGGCCAGACTTAACTTTCAAATCAGAAAATAGCATATGTGAAATGATACTTGGAAATTTATTAACAAAATGAGAAGTGTTAATGAAACTTAGTACAGTATGGGTGGTAAGGGAACTTAAACATGTGGATAAGATTCGACGGGTACTGTAGTCTAAATAGCTTGGGTAGTTATAGCTAAATAGGCTAAGTATGGAACGTTATGCGTGCACTATAGATGCGATGTGAGGAAACTCAAGGGGGTGTGCGTGAACCTAACATGTGTAATCAATAACTGATCTTTACTGTAATAAATTACTTGCTAAATATTTTCAAAACGTTTCGAGTACTAACTCTTGCTATGTAAAATATTTTTACAAACCATTTAGGTGTCCAGCCACAGGAATGCCAAGCGTGACTTCATCTAGGGATTTCGGAGCTGCCGCACAGGTGGATGTTGCAGGGCATTGATTAGATGCTTCTTTTATCATTTCTGATCTAGTGTAGGATTTCAGTTTTCAGTATGGACATGTTGTCCTACACTACTTTCCCTACTGAGAGTTTTGATAATTGTTGGATTTTGGCCGAAGTTTTATTTGGCAAGACTTATTTATCTTAGTTGTTGTATTCAAACTTTTATGTTGGTATTTGATTTATACATTGTTCCGCATGTTGTTGTATCTTTAATGAAAGTTAAAATTTGGCACTATTCTAATTTCACATAGGTGGTTAGTAGTTAAATAGTTTTCGACAGTGATGCTAAGAATGAACCAACTAAGAAACCTATTTTAATTTGATTTAGGACTGATCACCCGGGATTTAATTCAGCGGGGTGTCACAAAGATCTCCAAGAGATCTTGTTTATGATAAAATCTATAAAAAATTGGAGTCTATGAGAAAAGTAAGTCCTCTACAAAAAGGTTTATTATTCTTGGAGAATCCTACTTCAAGAAGATATTTAGGCTATGACGGAAAGGGTTAATTTTGTCCTATTATTTTCTACAACATTTATTTATTTATTTGTAATGACTATTTATTTTATTACCTTGCATAATTTGTGTGCAAATGAAATGGATAATTAAGAACACACGTTTTATAAGCAACATGGATTTTAGTTTTGAGACCGACCAAGATCACTGGGTTTTTTCATAAATTAGTGGATAGACAGGGTTTCGCCGCAGCGCGAGTATCACCTGCGCATAGGTTGTTTGTTATATTTGGCTCACCAACTCTATACAAAAATCTAAACTATACCTACACTCTTTTAAGGGAGTATAGCGGCCAGTTCGGGTATCGAATCAACAAAGACAAGTTTCTAGAATTTAATTGGTTTAATACTTCTAAAATAAAAGTGTAAAAGATAATTTTAACAAAAAGGAAAAGATAATAAAGAGAAAAGATTAAACTAGGCAAGTGTATTTAAACTACGTTAACAAAGAGAATAAAAATTATAGGTTGCGTCGAATATCCCTCACCCCGAGTTAATTAGTATAAAATGGTTACATGGGTCGACGAGTAATTAAGATTGCGTCTCGTTTCGACAGTTAATTAAATCAAGAGTAGTCACCCCCTAAATTCGCATAAAAGTCTAATAAGATTTTGGCGTCAACAAATAACCCGGAAATTACGAATGCAAGGTCGTAAGTACGGATCATACATGATATACCCCGTCAAATCTCCTAGGCCTAATAACTAGGACAACACACCTGAAATAAACCCGTAAACTCCATCACCAAAGAAAAGAAACATGTCAACCCTAGTTGAGTTCAATCCATCACAACCTAGATTAAATTAGCCCCTAAGCATATTAAATGACATGAATTAAACTAACTAACTACCCAACTAATTAATTAAAGCACACTAATTAAATTAACTCTGCAAATTAAACTAGGCTTGAAAATTAATAAAGCGTGAAAAATACAGTACAAAGCATAAATAAGAGGGAAGATAATAAATAGTAAAGTAGCACTTACATTAATCGTGGTACAAAAATAGAGAGGGGTTTATCTCCACAAAATCCACAAAATACTCTAACCCTAGGTTCTAAGAGAGAAAATAACTAAAAATCTAATTTATTACGTGATCTTTACAAAAATAAACCAAGTCTCCTAAAAATAAACCAAGTCTCCTATTCAGCGGTCGACCACCGGAACGTGGCTGGTCGACCGCATACAGCATCTCCAGCCATGCATTTCCCACATCAAACCGAGACTAAGAGAAAGTGATCCAAAACCTCCATACCCATGGAGTTGCAAACCAAAACAAAATTCAAAACGTCCAACAATAGTGATTCAAGACCCAACCCACATGCGATTTCAATGCACCAAAACCGTGTGTGGCAAAGGAAATCAAAAACTCCTCCATAAAATACAAAGACCCATTTCCACCATTATTGGTCAAAAAGTAAGCTCCAAACATGGTCAAAGAGACCTATTTGCGCATGTGAACCAAAATCAAGCTCCAATTTCGGACCAAAATCATCAATTTGGGACGAATCCAAAACCTGAGCCAAAACCCAAATCGCCATCTTCATTTGCTATCAAAAACGAAGTAGGGACACAAAGGGAATTATAGGATTTGTTATTAAAGAAGAAAAGGGACATGGATGTAATTAATAAAATTGTTAATGAATCTCTTATAATTCTTTCCGATTAAAAGTCTGTGTTTCCTTCGTTCGAACTCCGATTCGTGCACCGTTAACGGCCACGCGTATCTTGGCCTGAGGGATACAACTTCTGTGAAGACTTTGGGCAAAAATCCCAAAGTGTAAAATTACGAAAAAGCCCCTGAACATGTGAATCGCGACGAAACTTGATCGAAATGCGACCAAACTTCATACTAAGCACTGTAACACCTATAAAAGCTTAATAATACCTCAAATAACATGTTAGAATATAAAATGGAGGTTTTATAGTTATCGAGCATAATTATAGCAATTACGGTACCCGAGGGGACTAAAATGCCTAAGTTCGAGGGTAATTAAATGCATAATTCGATACGAATCACAGCCCCTAACTTACACATTCCTAGTCCCTAGTAATGAAATTCAAAGAAAGAATAACTATAAGAAAAACACAACATGTATATGTGCATCGAAATATTAATGCCACTTCCGTAGGGAACACGATTGCATTTATCATATACAATAAGTCGTTAAACCCTAGGTTACCCTAGTTGGCGAGAGTCGTCTTGTGAGAGTTTTCAGGGATAAAACCCACAAAAATCATATGATTTCCTCAAAATTTGCCCAATAACAACATGAGACAATCCCAACAATACGAACAAGATTTCAACATGTTATTAGCACAATGAACGAGTTCAAACAAAAGTCCAAATCATTAACATTATAGAATGCACCTCACAGAATTGAAACCTTAAAATATGGGAGGGGAGCGAACACATGCAAAGTTTGATTTGGCAAAAACTTATATAAACCGGATAAAAATTAAAGCAAGAATATATTCCATCCTCACGGGCATTACACTTATCAAGTGATTTCACTCGAAATAGGGAGTTAGCACACGGGACATGCCGTCATAAAGAGTAAATGTAAATGGAAACTAGGTCGCGCACATGTCAAAATGAAGAACACTATATATAAAATGAAAAATGTAATATCAATGAAAGATACCACACATTAATGGAGGCGAAATGCATTTTCACAGATTATCAAAACTATTATGACTTTTAAATTAAATACACTTTAAGATCACATATGACTTTATAGGGTTGTAATGTAGGCTAGGCTAGGGTGCGGAACGAATGACATGTATGTACGGGTTCAAAGTGTTCGGAATGAAAAACTTGGAATAATGGAAAATAGTGCGGGCAATATAAAAATTTGGAAAATAAGTTCCAAACGAGCATTAGATATAACAATTCGAGTGTAATCAAAGCTTATTGAACAATATACAATATTTACAACATTCTATTTCTTTTATTTTCTTCTTTTTCTCATGTTTTCTTTTCTTTTCTTTTACTTCTTGCTTTCATTTTTTCATCTCTTTTTTCACATCTCTTTTCTTTTCTTTTCTCACTCTCATATGCCTAAATTACAACCACAATACACAACATCATTAAATCCCAAGTAACAGTCCAAACAAAGGTATGTAAGGTAATATGTATGGTATATAACTCCAATTTGGAGTTGGTTATGGGAAGTTGGGTGATGAAACGAAAGGCTAATATTTAGGCTCAAAGGGGATAACGAGGGAAAACATTTAAGGTGAGGTCAAGGTCAATATGGGTGATATAACAAAGATGGTCTATGATCATTTCACAAAGTTTACGCAATTCTCGAGTCAAAACAAACTTTGAAAATCATGCTCAAGTAACACATTTCATATATGAACTCAATTAATTAACGATCAATCAAAGAATAGAGAGATTACCGACGAATTCAACGTTTTCAAAGAGGAAAGAATAGTGTATAACACTCACAAATGACGAAAGGTATAAAGCTTACTCGTTGTAAGTATATACAATGCAACAAAATATTATCGAGTTATAAAAATCTTAAACCAAATCAATAAAACAAGAAAAACTCATGTGCCCGTGGGATTAAAGTTTAATTCATGAAGTTATTCATAATATCAATAATTAGGACTAAAGTCTAATAACTTCTAAAATCGAGAACATGCATCATTGGGTTGTCAATTAGATTGGGCAATTATTGAAATTTATCATCGGAAACAAAGGGAAAATGCCCAAAAAAGGAGAAAAAAGAAAGAAAATATTTTTGAAACTTTTAAATTTTCTAAGAAAAGCAGACTAAGTAACTAACATGTGAGCAAAAACATGGACTAACAAAGAAATGGATAGAATATCCCACACCCCCAACTTAAAACTTGACATGGTCCTCAATGTGAATTAAGAACCAAGTTAAAGAGAGGAAACGAGTGATAGTACTCAAAATTGGAGTGATCCCCATAAGAATAGGTCCAAAGAATCTACAAAACAAGTTAGTACCGAGCATAGAAAAAACAAATAACAAATAACAAAAAGTTAACTAATTACACTAAACTAAATTAAAAAGGAAAGAAAAGAAAAGATAAAAAGAAAGAATGAATGAAAAGATAACTTAATACAACCTATTATTTAGGCTTCACACTAACTATACACTAGAAGTCTAAATAGGTGAGGGTCCACCATGAAAAAGATTTGACTTTGGAGGATAACCGGTGTACCCTCATGTGACACCCCGACTAATTAAATACTGGGTAGCTACTCCTTTATTAAATTAATTCAAAATGCCAAGTTGGTCCAGTTAATAGCATCACTGTCGAAAACATTTTAATGATTACTAACCACCTAGTATTTAAAAAGTAAGTTGCCAAATTTTAATTTAAATCTGATTACCATGCAACAAGTGTAATGAAGAATAACTAATACCATTCACCATACTGAAATAAATAGAATAACCATCACATAAGGTAAATAAAGTCTGGAGGAAAAACTCCTCACTACAATCCCGCAACTGAAATAAGTAAACCGAATACTAAAACAATACATGCCAAAGTCTGAAAACTGTACTGGAAAGATGTCTCTAATAGAAATGGGCAACATGCCCTACAAATGATAGATAATGACCCTGGAATCCAAATGATAGAAGCGTCTACAAGCAAATCCCTGTAGCTTCCACAAACCGCTACAGCTCGTCACCTGAATGAGTATCCTATGCATGGTGTCCTTGTGGCTGGGCACCTAAAATGGTTTTACAAGAAAAAAATAGATTTGAAAGCAAACGGGTCAGAGCCCGAATGTGGAGATATTTTAAAAACCTGCAAGTTCTTTAAAAACATTTAAAACATTAAATGCAAAGTACATGTTAGGACGTGCACTCACATGATATTCTCACCTCTCGTCTAACTGTGCACTCCTAATGTAAATACCCATTTACAACGACACAACCCACTAGCTAAGTAACATCATATCTAGATAGACTATCATAGGTCCTACCCTTATTACTCGGTTCTATTAACATTATAACGCTCGTAATTAAATAGGGATTTAACGTAAACTCAGATGCTCAATATGCAATATATTTCACTATCAGCTAACTCGTTATGTTTCTCGAAACAATACCGTAATTATATTCACAACATTAACATGAAGGTTCCCATTAATTAAGTGTATATTAGTCACAACATAAATATACAATACAAGCACCCCGAGAACTAAGCTGCGGTGCACACATACTCTGCTATCCATCCCGGTACATCACGTACATAAGGATTACATATTCCGAATCTCTCAGGAATAGTTCACAGATAACAACATCACAAATAATGGAGGCGAACACAGTCACATCACATGGGTCACGCACATACCTACGCTCCCACGATCAGCGGACTTATTAATATCCCAATAAGTCTTTCTATGACATATGTTCATCAAGTTAACCAGTCTAAATCCGGGCAACACAAGGATTAGAGGGCCCTAAGCGAACGCAAACCTCCCGTGATAGCAAGTATGGTAGGTATGTCATACACACAATTCATATACCAATACTAAGTAAATACACGTCTTAGTAATCCCGTAGTTTGATTGTAGTACTATTCTCATTCTAGCACCAATATATAATATATACAACTTATATAATCCCGATTTATAATCATACGCGCCCTAAATTTATTCTCACGTCGTAGTAGACACTCACGTCTCAACCCAAACGGTTCATTGATTTACATCACACGTATATAATTCACTCCTCATAATAACCCAAAAGTCCCAATTATATCCATATATCATCAAAGGAATGCTATTTCTATCCTCGAACAAGTTTACGGGACTCCCAAAATCAAAACAGGCCAAAAAGGCCTAAACTGCCAGCTCGTTAGAAGTCTCGTTCGAACGAGGCTGTTCGAACGATATTGAACTGTCAGCTCGTTAGAAGTCTCGTTCGAACGAGACTGTTCGAACGAGATCCAGTTCGTTCGAACGAACTGCTCCTTCTAACGAGATCTCGTTCGAACGAAGTATTGAACGAGATTCCTTTTCGTTAGAAGCGACTGGTCAACTCGTTAGAAGCTCGTTCGAACGAGGCTCGTTCGAACGACCTGGGGAGGCTCTTCTAACGAACGACCAGATCGAGCCCAGATTTTTCCTTCTTCGTTTTTCATCAATTTCTACTCCTTAAATCTCTTCTAAAATAAGTCCCAACGATGTTTTAAGGTCTCTAATAAATCCTAAACATATTATAGTCACATCCTAACACGTTTTAAAGGATTAATCCATCCTAACATCAACCAAATTTACAAATCTCTACACTTTTTCCCCAATTTTTCAAGAACATGAACCCTAACTTTTTGAATCATGAATTAACCAAATATAAATCCATTTTAATTTCTTCCAATCACAAATATCATGAGAATAATCATCTACCTATCATTCTACATGCAATTCTCCTCAAGATTTTCAGGTTCTAAGTTCCAAACTACATGGGTTTTCATATTTCACCAAGAACAAACATAAAATTGGAATTATCTAACATGGAAAGAACATTCTCTAAAATTAAATGGAATTAAGTCACTTGCCTTGATTGTCTCTCAATTTGGTGTTGATTTTGTAAAGGTTTTTGCAGAATTCCTTCTCTTCCTCTCCCTCTCCAAGCTATCTTCTCCAAAGGTGGCTATGGTGGCTAGGGTTTTCTTTGGGAGAGTTGGAAACCTAAATGATAACCTCCGTAGCTTAATGGGTTAATATGGGTTGGTTAGTGGCTTAGTGGGTCAATTCCCAATCAGATTAAAACTCCCAATTTTCGTCACTTTTAATTCTCCAAAAATACAAAATTACTAAAATGCCCTTTATGTTGCCAGTATGGCCTAAAGATACCCCGGGACCCAAACTAAACCCCCAGCTAGTGTTTTCTGACTATCTCGACCCTTCCAGACGCGTTGGCGCACTCAAAACGACCATACGGTTTATATAATTTAAATTCACTTTATAAATAAAATAATACACCATGACGCGACGGTCACACGCGTTTCAACAAAATTTCTAAAATGCCGTATATAAATCTCACGACAAATTTTTCATAATTCAATATTCATATAAAAACATGTATTCACATAATCAAATACCAACTCGCATCTCGTTAGTATTTTTAACCCGGATTAATTTCCAATTAATACGCATTTAATTAATTAATCCCAAAAATAAATATAGCCAAAAGTATGGGGTATTACATACTTCCCCCCTAATAACTGAATTTTGTCCCGAAATTCGAGACTAGAAAGTACCTTCTAAAAATAACTCTGGATAACGTTCGCGTATCTCATCCTCGCGCTCCCATGTGGACTCCTCGACATTGTGATGTCGCCACTGAACACGCACTAACGGGACTATCTTTGACCGCAGTTTCCTCTCGCTTCGGTCCAAAATAGCAATCGTCCCCTCCTCATAGGAGCTATCCGGCTGGAGATCGATGTCCTCCACAGCAATGTGAGAATGAGCCAGATTATCTCTAAGGTATTTCCTCAACGAGGAAATATGAAACACATCGTGAATCCGATGCAAATGCTCCGGTAACCCAAGTCTATACGCAACCGGTCCGATCCGCTCAATAATAGGAAACGGCCCCACATACCTTGGTGCCAATTTCCCCTTCTTCCCGAAACGCATAATCCCTGTCATAGGAGATACTCTGAGCAGAACCTGGTCCCCCACTTGGAACTCCCTGAAAAATCTCTTCGCATCAGCGTAACTCTTCTGTCGATCTTGAGCTACCCGAATGCGACTCCGAATCAACTCAATTCTTGCCGAAGTATCCTGAATGACTTCCGGCCCAAGTAGTTTGTTGTCCCCCACCTCTAACCAACATGCTGGGGAACGACAAGGCCTACCGTACAATGCTTCAAACGGAGCCATGTCAATAGTGAACTGATAGGAGTTGTTGTAAGCAAACTCCACCAGTGGAAGGTAGTGCTCCCATCCACCCCCAAAGTCAATAATGCACATGCGTAGCATGTCCTCCAACATCTGATTTGCGCGCTCGGTCTGCCCATCGATCTGCGGATGATAAGCCGTACTCAACCGCAATTCCGTGCCCATGGCCTCCTGGAAACTCTCCCAAAACCACGAAACAAATATCTTGTCTCTGTCAGACACGATATTTAGGGGCACACCGTGAAGTCTCACAATCTCTGAAATGAAGAGCTGGGCATACTGTCCCGTAGTGTAGTCAGTCCTTACGGGTAAAAAGTGAGCGACTTTGGACAACCTGTCCACAATTACCCAAACGGATTCGTGACCCCTTTGCGACGTAGGCAACCCCGTGATAAAGTCCATTGATATGCTCTCCCACATCCATACCGGGACCTCCAACGGCTGTAGCAATCCTGCTGGTCTCTGATGGTCCACTTTTACAAGCTGACAAGTGGCGCATTTCGAGACAAACTCAGCGATATCTCTCTGCATACCGCTCCACCAATACTGGCATCTCATGTCTAGGTACATTTTGTCCCCTCCGGAATGTATCGCGAACCGTGAGCCGTGCGACTCTGCCATCACATCGTGTCGTAATTCCTCCCCTTCCGGAACCACCAATCTCCCATTGAAGCGTAATCCCCCGTCTGAGCTGACGGTATAGGACTCGGCTCCCTCTGCTAGTAATCGAACTATCTGCTTCTGACAGAACGAGTCATTAGCCTGTGCCCGTACTACCTTCGTGACAATCTGTGGTGTAACGGTCATCACAGACATGAAAGATCGGGCCACTGCATCCTGGTGTCACAATTCCTTCCACTTTGCCTTCCACACCTCTGCCACCTCATCTGCTGGCCTACGGCTCAACGCGTCTGCTACCACGTTAGCCTTACCTGGGTGATACTGGATATCGAACTGGTAGTCTTTCACAAACTCAAGCCACCTACGCTGTCGCATATTCAACTCCTTCTGCGTGAACAGGTACTGTAGGGACTTGTGGTCCGTGAACAGTTGGAACTTCTCCCCCAAAAGATAGTGCCTCCAAATTCGTAGGGAAAATACCACTGCCGCCAACTCCAAATCATGCGCGGGGTAATTCTTCTCATGAGTCTTAAGCTTACGGGAAGCATAAGCTATGGCATGTCTCTCCTGCTGCAATACACCTCCAAGTCCTTGCAAAGACGCGTCGGTGTAAACCAAATACTCAACTCCCGGTCTCGGCAATGCTAACACAGGTGCTGAGGTCAATTTGTCCTTTAATTCATCGAATGCCAACTGACAGGCATCACTCCAGATGTAGGGCACACCCTTACGAGTCAGATGTGTCAAAGGACCTGCTATCTCAGAGAAACCCCGAATAAACCTCCTGTAGTATCCTGCTAGGCCCAAGAAACTATGAATCTCCGTCGGTGTCGTGGGCTGTCCCCACTCCCTCACCGCGGATACTTTCCCCAGATCAATAGATATTCCCCGGTCGGAAATAATGTGTCCCAAAAACTGGACTTCCTTCAGCCAAAACCCGCACTTCTCATATTTTGCATACAACTCGTTCTGACGTAGTGTCTGCAAAACTTGCCTCAAATGCTCGGCGTGCTCCTCTTCTGTCTGGGAGTAAACCAGAATATCATCGATGAAGACAATGACAAACTGATCTAGGAAATCCCTGAACACTCTGTTCATCAAGTCCATAAATACTGCTGGAGCGTTGGTCAAACCAAAAGGCATAACCCGAAACTCGTAAGAACCATATCTCGACAAGAACGCAGTCTTCGAGACATCCTCCTCCCTGATACGCAACTGATGGTATCCCGATCTCAAATCAATCTTTGAGAAGAAAGAAGCTCCTCTCAACTGGTCGAATAAGTCATCGATGCGAGGCAACGGATACTTATTCCGTATCGTGACCTTATTCAACTCCCGGTAGTCCACACACAATCTCAGTGAACCGTCCCTTTTCTTCACAAACAAAAGTGGAGCGCCCCAAGGTGAGGTACTCCTGCGAATAAAGCCCTGACCTAACAGCTGCTCTATCTGATCCCGTAACTCTCGCATCTCTGCCGGAGCCATACGGTACGGTGCACGTGCTATAGGCCTCGTATCAGGCAATAGGTCTATAACAAAGTCTATCTCTCGACTGGGTGGTAAGCCTGGTATCTCCTGAAACACATCCGAATACTCCCTGACAACCGGGATCGAATCTAAAGGAATCACAACCTCCTTAGAGGTATGCTCCTCTAGGTAATACAAATGAGCGGTCGATCCTCCCTCTGGGCGAGGCATCGCCACTACGAACATCTCTTGCCCCGGAATGGAAAAAACAATGCTCCCGCTGAAGCAATCAATTATGGCCCTATAAGCTACGAGCCAATCCATACCGATGATCACATCGTGAACATGCATATCTAATACCAACATATCTGCAGGTAATACCAGACTACCAATCCCTACTCCCACTCCCCGGCATATAAAGAATATAAGTGACCCACTCCCCAATGGTGAGTCGACACATGTCACTGTGCTCTCTGCCGTAGCTAACAATCCTAAAGCTTTCGCAAAATGTGTAGCTATAAAACAGTGTGTAGCCCCTGTATCAAATAATACCCGACCCATAGTGCCATGGATAGGAAACGTACCCTCAATCGCGGGCGGTGCCTGTGGAACTGCAGCCTGGTGGACGTTGTAGACACGTCCATACTGTAGCTGCCCCTGCTGAACTGGGACTGCTGGAATGGGTGGCAATGCTGCCATCTGTGGCGGTGCGGGGAGAGCGGCGGGAAACATAGGCCTCTGTGGCTCCTAGCGAGCACCCTGCTGCTGCTGCTGTGGGGCCCTGCCCCTATCAGGACAATCTTGTTGCTTATGGCCAGTCTTGCCACAAATAAAACACTTCCCTGGGAAGTTCCCTCCTCTCTGCCCCTGCGGTCCCCGGCCCTGGTGGCCGTTACCGTTCCTCCCTTGGCCCTTCTGGCCCTGGTGAAACTGCTGCCCATTCTGCCCCTGTTGGCCCTGATGGCCGTTTGGTCCCTGATGGCCCTGACAGAAACCTCCCTGTCCCTGTCTGTAGTTCCCTGATCGGAACCTCTTCTGATCCCCCTGCTGAGAACCCTGCTCATCCTATCTCTGCCCCTGAACAGATTGTGCCCCACCGGCACCATGTCCTCCAGTCCTGCCCTGATGGCTAGACTCTCCCGACCTCTTGCCCTCAGCTATATGAAAGCGGTGGTCCGGGCAGTGTAACAAAGCAGCGTTCTTTACATCAGAATACGTGGCCAACGAAAGTTTCCCTAACAGATGCTGACGGATCCTCCAAGTCAACCCGTCGGTGAACTTCTCAATCTTCTTCTTCTCTGTTGGTATCTCATCTGGAACGATATTCAACAGATTCGTGAACTCGGCCTCATACTCGGCCACAGTCTTACCCTCCTGCCTCAGATTCATCAGCTTCCTCCTCATTTCCGTATGAACAGCCGACGAAAAGTACTTGCGGTCAAACCGCACCCAGAAGTCCTGAATAGTGAGAGTATCCATCTCCTCCGTGGTGGTAATAGACTCCCACCACTGTAGCGCAGATCCAACTAGCTTGAAAGTAGCTAGCACCTACTTCTGAACATCCGTGCACTCATACATCCTCAAGTGCCTCTGCATATCCTTCCTCCATTGGCTCGAGACTACCACATCTGAGCTAACTGCAAACTCTGGATGATGCACTTTCTGAAAAGCATCACGTACATGCTCCCAAGCAGACGGGAATGCATTTGCCAGTACTGGCGCGACAATCGGCGCCTGAGGTGGTGCCTGCTGAACAACGGTAATTGCTGCATTTACCGCTTGGGCTACTATAGCTGCAACCTCAGTGGCGTTCATCATGCCCTGAACTTGAGCGGGCTGGGGTTCGGGCGTTGCATCCCTGGGAACTCATCGTGCACGTCGTGGAGGCATCCGAAATAAGAACAAAGTTTATAAGTTCGCTGTATATAAACTTAAAATAGCAGAAGAACGAAGCATACATAAAAAGAGTACAACAGTCCTAAAATATAGGGCTCTATATCAAAGAAACTTAGCGGAAACATAATAAGCCGTCAGATCCTAAAGGACACTAGAACCAGATGCTCTGATACCACCTGTGACACCCCGACTAATTAAATACCGGGTAGCTACTCCTTTATTAAATTAATTCAAAATGCCAAGTTGGTCCAGTTAATAGCATCACTGTCGAAAACATTTTAATGATTACTAACCACCTAGTATTTAAAAAGTAAGTTGCCAAATTTTAATTTAAATCTGATTACCATGCAACAAGTGTAATGAAGAATAACTAATACCATTCACCATACTGAAATAAATAGAATAACCATCACATAAGGTAAATAAAGTCTGGAGGAAAAACTCCTCACTACAATCCCACAACTGAAATAAGTAAACCGAATACTAAAACAATACATGGCAAAGTCTGAAAACTGTACTGGAAAGATGTCTCTAATAGAAATGGGCAATATGCCCTACAACTGATAGATAATGACCCTGGAATCCAAATGATAGAAGCGTCTACAAGAAAATCCATGTAGCTTCCACAAACAGCTACAGCTCGTCACCTGAATGAGTATCCTATGCATGGTGTCCTTGTGGCTGGGCACCTAAAATGGTTTTACAAGAAAAAAATAGATTTGAAAGCAAACGGGTCAGAGCCCGAATGTGGAGATATTTTAAAAACCTGCAAGTGCTTTAAAAACATTTAAAACATTAAATGCAAAGTACATGTTAGGACGTGCACTCACATGATATTCTCACCTCTCGTCTAACTGTGCACTCCTAACGTAAATACCCATTTACAACGACACAACCCACTAGCTAAGTGACATCATATCTAGCTAGACTATCATAGGTCCTACCCTTATTACTCGGTTCTATTAACATTATAACGCTCGTAATTAAATAGGGATTTAACGTAAACTCAAATGCTCAATATGCAATATATTTCACTATCAGCTAACTCGTTATGTTTCTCGAAACAATACCGTAATTATATTCACAACATTAACATGAAGGTTCCCATTAATTAAGTGTATATTAGTCACAACATAAATATACAATACAAGCACCCCAAGAACTAAGCTGCGGTGCACACATACTCTGCTATCCATCCTGGTACATCACGTACATAAGGATTACATATTCCGAATCTCTCAGGAATAGTTCACAGATAACAACATCACAAATAATGGAGGCGAACACAGTCACATCACATGGGTCACGCACATACCTACGCTCCCACGATCAGCGGACTTATTAATATCCCAATAAGTCTTTCTATGACCTATGTTCATCAAGGTAACCAGTCTAAATCCGGGCAACACAAGGATTAGAGGGCCTTAAGCGAATGCAAACCTCCCGTGATAGCAAGTATGGTAGGTATGTCATACACACAATTCATATACCAATAATAAGTAAATACACGTCTTAGTAATCCCGTAGTTTGATTGTAGTACTATTCTCATTCTAGCACCAATATATAATATATACAACTTATATAATCCCGGTTTATAATCATACGCGCCCTAAATTTATTCTCACGTCGTAGTTGACACTCACGTCTCAACCCAAACGGTTCATTGATTTACATCACACGTATATAATTCACTCCTCATAATAACCCAAAAGTCCCAATTCTATCCATATATCATCAAAGGAATGCTATTTCTATCCTCGAACAAGTTTACGGGACTCCCAAAATCAAAACAGGCCAAAAAGGCCTAAACTGCCAGCTCGTTAGAAGTCTCGTTCGAACGAGGCTGTTCGAACGAGATTGAACTGTCAGCTCGTTAGAAGTCTCGTTCGAACGAGACTGTTCGAACGAGATCGAGTTCGTTCGAACGAACTGCTCCTTCTAACGAGATCTCGTTCGAACGAAGTATCGAACGAGATTCCTTTTCGTTAGCAGCGACTGGTCAACTCGTTAGAAGCTCGTTCGAACGAGGCTCGTTCGAATGACCTGGGGAGGCTCTTCTAACGAACGACCAGATCGAGCCCAGATTTTTCCTTCTTCGTTTTTCATCAATTTCTACTCCTCAAATCTGTTCTAAAATAAGTCCCAACGATGTTTTAAGGTCTCTAATAAATCCTAAACATATTATAGTCACATCCTAACACGTTTTAAAGGATTAATCCATCCTAACATCAACCAAATTTACAAATCTCTACACTTTTTCCCCAATTTTTCAAGAACATGAACCCTAACTTTTTGAATCATGAATTAACCCAATATAAATCCGTTTTAATTTCTTCCAATCACAAATATCATGAGAATAATCATCTACCTATCATTCTACATGCAATTCTCCTCAAGATTTTCAGGTTCTAAGTTCCAAACTACATGGGTTTTCACATTTCACCAAGAACAAACATAAAATTGGAATTATCTAACATGGAAAGAACATTCTCTGAAATTAAATGGAATTAAGTCACTTGCCTTGATTGTCTCTAAATTTGGTGTTGATTTTGTAAAGGTTTTTGCAGAATTCCTTCTCTTCCTCTCCCTCTCCAAGCTATCTTCTCCAAAGGTGGCTATGGTGGCTAGGGTTTTCTTTGGGAGAGTTGGAAACCTAAATGATAACCTCCGTAGCTTAATGGGTTAATATGGGTTGGTTAGTGGCTTAGTGGGTCAATTCCCAATCAGATTAAAACTCCCAATTTTCGTCACTTTTAATTCTCCAAAAATACAAAATTACTAAAATGCCCTTTATGTTGCCGGTATGGCCTAAAGATACCCCGGGACCCAAACTAAACCCCCGGCTAGTGTTTTCTTACTATCTCGACCCTTCCGGACGCGTTGGTGTACTCAAAACGACCATACGGTTTATAGAATTTAAATTCACTTTATAAATAAAATAATACACCATGACGCGGCGGTCACACGCGTTTCAACAAAATTTCTAAAATGCCGTATATAAATCTCACGACAAATTTTTCATAATTCAATATTCATATAAAAACATGTATGCACATAATCAAATACCAACTCGCATCTCGTTAGTATTTTTAACCCGGATTAATTTCCAATTAATACGCATTTAATTAATTAATCCCAAAAATAAATATAGCCAAAAGTACGGGGTATTACACCTCACACTCAAGCATGCCTTCCAAAAAATATGAATTCCGTTGGAACAACGGAAGGCATGTGTAAGGCGGAAGAAATGAACCATCGTCAATTAAAATATTTGGAGGGACGATGGGGGATTTGTATTGAATGGGTGATAAAAACATGTGGGTTCCGAGAAAAGTCGAATATCCTCCCAAGGATTTAGCAAGCGAAATGGGAGGTGAGGCACACGAGGGCAAAGATAACTTCATGGAAAGCAACTCGAGCAAGTACTCCTCGTTGGTAAAAGGGTTGAAAGTTTTAAAGTTCGGTACCGATTCATCGGGTACTTGTGATGGTGAGATAACAGAAAATGAAAATGGGGAAGAAAGAAATTCAAACTCAAGAGATGAGTTATCATCACTCAAAGTTGGAATTTCAAAAGAGATAGGATCATTTTCAATGAAACTTTCTTCTTTGGGATCCAAAGAAGAAATCATCTCATTGCAAATTGATACTACATCGTTTCATCCTCACTTTCATTTTCTATTAAAAGATGGGCTAAGTGACGAATGGTTTCTTCCAATTTAGGCACAAAGTCCTCAATTGGTTCAAAACATTCCTCGACTTTAAATGTCTAGGGAGAGAAATCGTTATCGGATTCAAATAATAAATCCAAGTCTTTCTCCCAACAACGATTTTCCTCCCGATAACGTTCTTCATACCTCCCGTTCTCAATCATGAGCAAACCCTCGCTGGAAGTCATAGGCCGAGGTGCGGATTCTTGAAAATTAGGAGTTTGAAAATCGTTATCAGCACTAAAGTTAAACTCATTATTATAGGAGTTTTGAAAACTATTGCAATTCATTTCAAAAGTCATATTATAAGGAATTAGAGGCCCAAAATCATTATCATCCTCCTCAAAATACACGCACTCCAAAGCTTGACTCTTGTAATACTCGCCCAAAGTCATTTTAGATGTTGCAATTTTTTGGGACTCTAAGTATTGACCAAAAGTCAAAGGTGTACGAGGATTTTGAGAATTATAACAATGATTACCAAAAAAAATGGAATAAGACATGCTTACCCCAAAAATGGCTCGAATGTGGCGAATTCCACAAAGCTGATGCGCGCACGAGAAATTCGAGCGTTTCTAGGTGCTCAAATGTAGAAGTCCTGCAAAAAGGTTAGCCAAAAAATACAAATAGAAAGAAAATACTACGAAATACTAAATCAAATAAATTCTAAAACAAACTCATCCCCGACAATGGCGCCATTTGATAGACAGAGTTTCGTCGCGGCGCGAGCATCACCTGCGCGCCGATCGTTTGTTATGTTCGGCTCACCAACTGTATACAAAAATCTAAACTATGACTACACTCTTTTAAGGGAGTATAGCGTCCAGTTCGGGTATCGAATCCACGAAGACAAGTTGCTAGAATTTAATTGGTTTAATACTTCTAAAATAAAAGAGTAAAAGATAATTTTAACAAAAAGGAAAAGATAATAATGAGAAAAGATTAAACTAGGCGAGTGTATATAAACAACGTTAACAAAGCGAATAAAAACTATAAGTTGCATCGAATATCCCTAACCCTGAGTTAATTATTATAAAATGGTTACATGGGTCGACGAGTTATTAAGATTGCATCTCGTTTTGACAGTTAATTAAATCAAGAGTTGTCACCCCCCTAAATTCGCATAAAAGTCTAAAAAGATTTTGGCTTCAACAAATACCCCGAAAATTATGCACGCAAGTTCGTAATTACGGAGCATACATGATATACCCCGTCAAATCTCCTAGGCCTAAGAATTAGGACAACACACCCGAAATAAACCTGTAAACTCCATCACCAAAGCAAAGATACATGTCAACCCAGGTGAGTTCAATCCATCACAACCTAGATTAAATTAGCCCCTAAGCATATTAAATGACATGAATTAAACTAATTAATTAAAGCACACTAATTAAATTAACTCTACAAATTAAACTAGGCTAGAAAATTAATAAAGCGTGAAAAATACACTACAAAGCATAAATAAGAGGGAAGACAATAAATAGTAAAGTAGCACTTACATTAATGGTGGCACAAAAATGGAGAGGGGTTTATATCTCCACAAAATCTCCAAAATACACTAACCCTAGGTTCTAACAGAGGAAAGAACTAAAAATATAATTTATTACATGATGTTTACGAAAATAAACCATGTCTCCTATTTATACTAAGTTACAATAAGGGAAAAAAAAGAAAAATAAAAAAAAGAAATAAAAAAAAGGAAAAGTCTCTTAATTAAGAGAAAAAAGAAAAAGAAAAAATAAATAGAAAAGGGAAAAGGGAAAATCTTGGAAAAAAATCGGAGGAAACTTAACACCGGTCAATCGGGGGTGGTGACCAGTCGACCGCGCCAAAGGGGGAGGCAACACTGGAAAATTCTCACGACAAAAACCCATTCAGCGGTCGACTGCCAGAACATGGCCGGTCGACTGCATACAGCAGCTCCAGCCATGTATTTACCACATCAAACTGAGACCAAGAGAAAGTGACCCAAAACCTCCATACCCATGGAGTTGCAAACCAAAACCAAAATCAAAACCTCCAACAATGGTGATCCAAGACCCAACCCACATGCGATTTCAAAACTCCAAAACCGTGTGCGGCCAAGGATATCAAAAACTCCTCCATAAAATGCAAAGACTAATTTCCACCATTAATGGTCAAAATCTAAGCTCCAAACATGGTCAAAGAGACCAATTTGCGCATGTGAACCAAAATCGAGCTCGAATTTCGGACCAAAGTCATCAATTTTGGACGAATCCAAACCCCAAGCCAAAACCCAAATCGCCATCTTCATTTGCTGTCAAAAACGAAGTAGGGAAACAAAGGGAATTATAGGATTTGTTATTAAAGAAGAAAAGGGACATGGATGTAATTAATAATATTGTTAATGGATGTCTTATAATTCTTTCCGATTAAAAGTCTGTGTTTCCTTCGTTCGGACTCCGATTCGCGCACCGTTCATGGCCACGCGAAGCTTGGCCCAAGGGCTACAACTTCCATGAAGACTTCGGGCAAAAATCCCAAAGTGTAAAATTACAAAAATACCCCCGAACGTGTGAATCGCGACGAAACTTGACCTGAATGCGACCAAACTTCATACTAAGCACCGTAACACCGATAGAAGCTCAATAATACCTCAAATAACATGTTAGCATATAAAAACGGAGGTTGTCTAGTTATTGAGCATAATTATAGCAATTACGGTACTTGAGGGGGATAAAATGCCTAAGTTCGAGGGTAATTAAATGCGTAATTCGATATGAATCATTAGTGTATAATGTATTCTTTTCTAAATTCAAATAAATTGGGATAAGTTTTTATACTAGTTAGCTCCATTTTATAAGTACGTAGGCCTAACAATTGTTTTGGATAAAAAAAGTCCCATGAATTTTTCTTTTTTCTCCAATATGTCCTAGTTATAAACATGTAATGAATATTCACCACATGTTTATATATGACCTATTACGAAAAAAATGTTTTGATAGGACCTATTGGGATATTCATTATGTAAATATGACTTATTTATAAAGCTCCCTTAAATTTAAGGTCTGAATTAAATTGATATCTCTGGGATTTATTTAATTTTGGAAAATTAATTTTTTTATTTTATTTTATGAAAATTCAAATGTGAGATCAAGACGTTTAATTGATATGAGTACATTTGGAAATTATGAAGGATTTAAATTCGGTCTTTTGGAATTGAATAAACTTTCCTCCTAATTCTCATGTTTTTCAAAATACAAAGTGGGAGAGGGATTTCAACATAAACTCTATGGTGTCCATTAGTGTTTTCATGACTCAAGATATGATTAATGCATCTTATTATTTAGGATGCCCCCGAATGAAATAGATCAAGGCATCAAGGATTCTGTAAAATTCTTAGGTGATACTTTTAATAATTAGAATTTGAGTGAGTTTGACCCTCCCCCCGCCTCCCCACGAGGCAGTTCATCATGAGCTGGTTTTATTTTGAGGAAGGAACCAATGGTATATACTTATACTTAATTAACTATATACTAACTCATGGAGTCATTATCATTAATTATATGACCAAAAGACGATGACTATTAAATTATGTTAGATAGAGAATCTTGAATTTTCCACGTACATAATTAAAAGATGAAAGTCTCTCTAGTTCAAGGTGGTGTGATTGAAGTTGTTCGCGAGAAATCTCATTCCATATGGAAACTAAGATGTCTATCAAGTTTTTTTCCTTTAAAATGGCAGTGAGGGGGGCAATTTAAAATTAAGACGAAGTTAAATTCCCACATTTGTATTTAAAAATTAATTATCTTTTGAAAATTTATGATTCTCATATTTAAAAAAAATCATCATTCAACCCACTTACTTCAATATTAAAGGGTAAAATGTTAACTACATTGAATTACATTGATCTCAAATGGAATCTAGGTATTATCCTAACAATAGATGACTTTGTGATTGTCTTGACCGAGATTTGCCCATCCAAGACGAAGGAAGGGGCACCCAAAGGGGATGTCCAATCCTAATGTTGATCAAATGGATCTCTACTACATATCGTCCACCATGACTAATGTGTTGCAGCAACATCATCAGAACATGTCCACTTCTTTCGACATGATTCTAAGACTCGCGGATATGTTCTAGGATGAGAACCATTTTCAAAGTTGGACATTATGGTAATGTTGGTAAACACAAGGATGCATGATGGTACTCCCGTACGCGAGCATGTTATAAATAAAGATGATGTCCATCTTTGGACAAATGGATTTTCTTAAATGTGAAATTACGGGGAAAACCAAGTTGATTTCGTTCTCCAATCACTACTGTAGTCGTTTAAACAATTTTGCCTAAATTATCATATGAACAAATTTGATTATTCACTAGATCCATTTATTAAGGAACTTTAGGCTGCAGAGAATATCAATAGGCATAGGATTTGATTCAGGTTTCTGAAAAAGGCCCATTTTCTTTGAAACCAAAAGAAGAAGAAGAAGAAGAAGAAGAAGAAGAAGAAGAAGAAGAAGAAGAAGAAGAAGAAGAAGAAGAAGAAGAAGAAGAAGAAGAAGAAGAAGAAGACAGAACCTAAAGTTATTTGTTAAAACTTTCATCCCTAAGGAGGGGGTAAGAAGTCGAAATGACGTTATTATATCTACAAAGAGGAAGGACACTCAAAGAAGAAATGGCTTGTCTTTTTAGATAGAAAGAATGTAGAAAAGTGTTTTCTTTTACATCATTGAGATATATGGTGTGGTGTAAACTACCAAAACCTGATGTGTAGATTCTGGATACACTAATCATGTTTACATCACCTTCTAGGGTTTCCAAGTAATCGGGGAGCTAATTGATGGAGATATGATTCTATTCATGGGAGATCATCATATGAAAGCAATACTAACAGTAGGAAATTTAGTTTTAAATTTTAGTGAAGACAATAAGTTAGTACTGGTAGATTTTTTTAAGTTCCTAGTATGAAAAAAAATTATTTTCAGTTTCTAAGCTTGTTATGAACAAAAGCCTAATTTATTTTAATACAATAGTTTATTTTTTTTATCAATAATGGAAAATCTCTTATCTGTTTTGAACATTTGAAAATTATCTTTCCATTATTAGACTGATCTCACAACTATTGCTTAATACTCAATTGAGAAACTTAAAGGGAAACAACCTAAAGACAAGAATCCTTCTAATTTGAACCAAAAATATATTTGTCACCTAAAGTTAGGTCATATCAATCTAAAAATGATATAAATAGTGGTTTTAAATGGACAATTGAGTTCATTAGAAATGGAGGCACTCTATTCTGTGAGTCCTACTTAGAGAAAAATATAACCAGAATGCAATTTACAACCGAGGGATATTGTGCCAAAGATGTGTTGGGATTAGTTCATAATTATTTATGTGGTACTATGATTGTTCGGGAAATGGGTGGTTACGATTACTCCATCACTTTCTTCAATGATTTCTCAAGTTTTTGATACATTTACCTTATGCATAAGAAGTCTATACGCTTTTATTAGTTCAAAGACTATAAGGCTGAGGTGGATAATTTTCATAATAAACTAATCCATACACTATGAGATAATAATTAAGGGGAATGCCTCTTAGGAGAGTTTAGGCAACACATATCGGAGATGGAAATCACAAGCTAATTTTCTCCACCACACAATCCATAAAAAAATGGTTTAGCAGAGAGAATGAACATTACTCTTTTGGATATGGTTAGACCCATGTTGAGCTATTTAGATCTTTTGAAAATCGTTTAGGGGTTATGCACTAGAGATGACCATATATTTATTGAAATTAGTTCCATATAAATATGTAAAATCTAGAAAGCAGGAAAGCCAAGTCTAGGGCATGTTCGGATATGGGTTTGCCAAGCACATGTGTTGCAGAAGAATCTAGGGAAGTTGGAATCCAAGACAAACATATGTTTCTTTGTGGGACATCTGAAAGAAACTAAGGGTGTCCAATTCTATAATTCTGAGGACCGAAGAGTATTTATTATCAGAAATTTTAGGTTGTTATAGGAATATTTTATGATTGATAACAAGCCCAGGAGAAAAGTTATCTTTTAAGAACTAAGAGGACAATATAAACAAAATGATTTGGATCTTTACCATACAGGATGAAATTTAACATGATCTCGGTAGTACACTAGCCAATGGTAGTGAGAGTATTATTGATGATGAGGATACATGTGTCATTTATACTAAACTAAAAGTAGAGCCACATTGTAGTTGGAGTCTTAGGCATCAGCCTTAGAGGTTATTATATTTAGGGAGAGAACTTCGGTGAAGTCCCAAAGAAAGGTGAATTAGATCCCGGTAACTACGATGAAACACTCCAAGATAAGGATGTCGAAATTTAACTACTATCTATTAATACCTAGATGGATTCAATGTATTCGAATCAAGTATGGGAACTTGTAGACATACGAGATAGGATAAAACTCATCGGATGCAAGTGGATTTACAAGGAACGACTTGTAGTGAAAGGGTTCACTCAGAAAGAGAGGATTGACTATAAGGAGACTCTTTCACCAATATCTTTAATTAAGTCTATTTGCATTCTCCTATCTTTATATGCATATTTCAATTACGATATTTGGAAAACGGATGTCAAGACAGCGTTCTTGAATGGTAGTCTTGATGAGTGCATATATATCGTGCAACCCACGTAATTCATAGTAAATGGTGAACAAAGAAAGGAGTTCGATATTAAGAGATCCATTTATGAACTTAAGCATTCATAAAGATATGGGAAAATCCAATTTCACTGGGTAATAAAATCTTTCGAATTTGATCAATGTTTGGATGAAACTTATGTGTATAAGAAGAATGATAGAAACATGGCGATTTTTATGTTACTTTACATAGATGATATTTTCTTAATAGGGAATAATGTGGGTGTATTGTCAAGTTGATAGTGTGGTTGTCTAATTAGTTTGATATGAAAGACTTAAAAGAAACCATTCACATCCTAGGGATCAAGCTATCACGTGATAAAAAATAAGATGTCAGGATTATCCCAAGCTACTTATATCGACACATTTATCATAAGGTTTAGTATGTAAGATTCCAAGAAATAATTTATTCCTTTTAGGCATGTAATTTCATTATCTAAGGTTCATTTTGTAAACACACATTATCAGACAATGAGTATGGGGAATATACCTATTGCTTCGGTGGTTGGGAGCCTCATGAATTCTATAGTCTTCACTGGACCAGATATCAGTTATGACGTCGACATAGTCAATATATTCCAATATAATCTAGATGAGGGGCACTGGACTAATGTAAAACACATTCTCAAGTAAATAAAGGGGGGTAGAGATTATGTTTAGTTTACTCAGAAAAGAGTCTATTACCCATACAAAGACTCAAATTTTTCATCTTATAGGTATTTCAAGAAATCGACCTCAAGATATTTTTTCAACCTAGGAGGTGGAGGCATATGTTAGAAGAGTATCAAGCAGTCATGTATTATTGATTAGGACATGGAAGTTAAGTATGTTGTCACTTCAGAGGAAGAAAAAGATGTTTTTTCATTCTATAACTTCCAAAATGACTAGTGTTTTGTTCATTCAGTATAATTAGCAGATATACTTATTGTGACAATAACAGTGCAATTGTGAGTTTGAAACAACCAATAACTTATCAGAGAGCAAAGCTTAATGAGCGCAAGTATCACCTTATTCAGGAGATCTTACAATGTCATCGTGACCAAGATTGCATCTGAAGACAACCCACATAATCCTTTTATAAAAAAGCTTAAAATCTAGGACTTTTGACACTCACATAGAAAGAATGGGAGCGAAGTGCATGGCCATGTGGCTTCAAGAATAAGTAGGAGATTATTAAGGTTTTATTCTTAAAACCATGCATAAAACATTTTATTTTAATTAATAAAGGATTGTTTTATTTATGTTGAAATGAGAATCAAGTTTATTATAATGCTTTATATTTTTTAAAATATATTGTTTCATATATATTTCGGTCAATAGATCTTAATGGGTATTGAAATCATTGTAACCTCAAAATAAATGGGTGCTCCCTACAGACTTCATATAGGTGAAAGGGGAGGAGTGTTAATGTGTTATACAAAATTTTAAAGTTGTTTGGACCTCAACCGAGTATCATACATCCACTATAAAATGGAGTTACATTATTTATTAGATAGTAAAAGAGTTATTACAATCCACGAGACCTATTGAGGTTTGGTCAAGTAACTGATGGACGTGTCCCTGAGTTTTGATTTAGAGATTAACAAGGTATAAGATAACTAAAAATGATCCAATCTTTGGATTTATGCTCCCAAGAGTGGGTTGAAAAATTACATAACATGGAGTAAACATTTACGAATGTTTTATCTCTTAGTTATCTAGAAGTATAATCACTTGAACCTCCCTTTAACCTTTCCCCAGCTTTCTATTTATAAGCAAATTCTATGAGAGATAATGAGTAGACTGCCAAAACATGATTGTGATGTCTTTGAGGTGGTCTAGTTTGGACAAAAGTTTTGCATGTATTGTAAGGTAGCTGTTGATTGCATTTAAAATGAATGGGTGCTATCAATGAAATATTGTTATGCTTTTCAGTTAGCCACTAGACCGGTTGCATGAGCTTTGTCGAAGCCTTAGGAGGTTTGAAATTTCCATCGGACTACTATTGGATTGTATTAAGGTTCTCTAAAATGGTATGACTCTGTGCCAAGGGTTAAGTAGCCTTGGGAGATCATTTCTTATAGACGAAGGTTTGCTTTGGGTTTCAAACATTACAGATCTATGGTATTGTGGTATTTGAACTGGGTTCAAGGTACATATTAGAATGACTAATACTTTTGGAATACCTAGGATGCTGATGAGGTCCATTATAGTATGAAAGTCCTTTCATATAGTAGTTGTGGTCTTTGGGTGTAGGTAGTGGTTCGTTAGAGGTCTAAGGTCATCACATAGACCTCAGTCCTTATATGTTGGAGTTGGGGAACCTTACCAATAACAGAGGCATGATATGATATCATTAGTAACCTCCTACATGTATTTGAAGGATTGTCAGTGAAAACACTTATCTCCTACATGAATTGGGTGCACGAGCGTAACAAATCACCTATTTACTAGTCATAATTAGATTATATTGGGAAGGAGCTTGAAACTAGTTAGGAGTATTAATGGGCGTGCCTTGGGGCTGAAAAGACTGAAGCGTCATCGCTTGGGGGATATAAAGAAGCCCTTTCGGATGGTTTGAATTCTTCACCATTACTCCAACTATCTTCTTTCTCTAAAACTCTTTGTGTAAGCATCTTTTTTTCCTTGTTTCCCTTATGAAAGTGTCTGCTAAAAATCTCTCCCTATCTAAAGTCTTGGACCCAACACCCCTTTCGGTGGTTTGGACTCATGTTTATCTTCCACCATCTACTCAAAAAGGGGATGAGGCCTTGTACCATTCCCTCTATAATAAATGTGATTTCTTACTTAGGGGATAATGACCCAAACTTCTCTCGGGCATCCCACTTGAATTCTCTGATCACTTAGGAGGACTTGGTTGAGATTTGAAAGAATTATGAAATACCAAAAATGATCATTTTGAGGGTCACATCACTTAACGAGAGGTCCATCTTCATGGTTTCTCAACATATGGACTTCAATGAGCACTTACTTTGATATGGGCCTATGTTTCCTTTACCTCCACTGGTGGTAAGGATTTTAAAAGTAATGGGGATTCTAAATTAGTGGATAATTCATTATTCTATTTGATAATCACGGGCTTAGCCTTTAGGGAGGAAAGTGTGGGGCAATATGATGTTACCACAACCTAATTATTCATGATATGCAAAGTCTAAGAGCATAAGAAACCCAAGGGTAAAGGTTAAAGTACCTGGCTTCTAAGTCCACTTTTTTCTTTGATAAGGAAAAGAACAATTCTCCCAATAACTAAAAGGAAAGATTTTTTTTTTCATTGGTGTAGCTTGGGCTACACGAGAACATAATGAGCCTATTGTTTTCCTTACTCTCTGGTGTACTTATTCACCCATGGGTAAGTTAAATTTTCCTTCACTTTTATGATTACGATTATTCATTGACTTAGGCCATGAGTTTTAGTGACCCCCTTTATTTTAAAGTTTCTTATGAGATCTCTAAGGAGGAATTAAATGGGATAGCTAAGGCCTAGAAGTTGGACTTTATTCCTTTTGAAGTCTAAGTCACCATTAGGCATATTTTCAACAATGAATGGGACCTGAGCCCAATCCTTCAATGGCTAGAATTGATCCTTAGGCCCCAAAATCATGGTGGGGAGATTTTTGGGTGTGAGCCTTTGATTGTGGTGCCCCGAAAGAGGAAATCTATTATTTAGGTCTATGTTGGCTAAGGGTTAGATCCCTCCAAGGATTTAATTTATCTTTTCCTTAATCAAGAAGGCTATCATGTTGGACTCTGATTGTTCTCCTAGCAAGTAACTTATGTTTTCTCCTTTTTTTCTATTATCCTCCATCTTCATTCTTTGATAACTAACTTTAATCTTAGTACTGATCTAGTAGAGTAACAAGAGGAGTGAATGATTTCCAATCAGTTTTCCAAAAAATCCCCTACTGAGGTTGTGTCCATGCAAGAAGAAGAGGCTTAAAACCACCAAGCATTTGAATTTCAGTACATTGATGGATCTTTCAATTCATGGTGTCAAATCTTTGGAGGAGGAAGATATGAGGTTTCGTAGTATAGGAGGATCATTGTTGGAGCTTATAATCAAAACCCAACCCTTGTTATAAGTATCTTCGAGGGAAGGTGTAACCTTTGAGGAAACCTAGTGCATTTTTTATTCTAGTAGACTTGAAACCCCTGGTCTCAAAAATTAATGAAGCTTTACATGATCCCTTTCAAAACTAAAGGCAATGGTTATATCCCTAGAAAAATAGGGGCCTAAAGGGCCTTACTGAGGTATTCGTACAATATAGGGGCTATAAGATGCTATGGCATAAGGGTTTGGGGCCTTATGGTTTGATGGATATTCAAGATCTCCCTCAAATTAGGAGATGAATACTTATGCATCGACAACTGATGTGCTTCATTTTGTTATTAGAATGAACTGACATAAGATGTTGGCCAAGATGGGGGGCTAAGGGACCTCATTAACCACTTAAGAGTAGGTCCATATCTTGGGTAATGTACTCTTGCATACTTTTTATCTTTACTCAATGCTCTTTTTTTCTTTTTGTACTTGTTATCTTCTAAGTTTTCTATTTTTTTGCAGTCTTATCCCTTGATGGAAGACCTGTTGGCCTATGATATAGAGAGCTATACGATGAAATAAATTCGTGGATTTGGATGAAAAGTGAGATCTCGTATAACTAGAAACAAATCTGATTATTACCTAGAAAGGTTGAAGGTGGCTTCTCTAAATAAGGAGAGTGTTGGTCACAGTTCAGAGATCACCTATTTAGAATATGACAACATGCTAATTGAGAATTATTTGAAGGGAATATTTTCCCCTATGGCCTATCCTTGAGATTTTCTGCCAAGGTTAAAGAGGAACTTATTTTGGATAAAATTTATCTTAATATGATAGTGGAGGCAGTTCAAGGCCGTTCCCTCAAGATTTAAAATACTGAAGATAATCTTCTTCAAGTTGATAAGGATATGGGTCTTCTGAAGTAGTAGGTTGATGATCTTAATTTTATGGAAGATTAGCCTACCTTTAAGAGCCAAGAATTGTAAAAGTATTATACTGTGGTCCTGGTGAATCACACATACCTCTAGCGAAAGATTAATTTCACAGTAAAAATAAACTTTGATGTCTATCTTTAGTTTGGTCTATGTAATCAAGTACAAGTGATATTTCACGATGTGGATGTTTCTTGCTTATTTACTGAAGCCCCCCGGTGTGATGATGAGAGCTCAGATAATGAGATCAACATTTCTCATAATGTTGATGAAGCCTCTGCCTCCCAATCCCAAGAAGAAGAAGAATCTCTAGAGAAATCCTCGATCTCTCAACCTCAGTCAAGCCATTCGAAGATGGAAAATGAGGACACTATTAAGGAAACTCTCATCGATCCCATTAATTGAAAAGTATTTTGTGTATTTTTTTGTTTTTCCTTTGGATTGTTTTAAGCTATGGGACTTTTGATGTAAACCTATTATTTGTACCATTTTAATGACATTTTTGTTTTTTGAAATTCCAACTTATGTACTACTTTACATTACTTCATACTTGTTGTATTTTTGCTTTTTTAAGGAAAACTTTGTATGGAATTTATCTATTTCAGGTCTACAGGTATGTAGTATTACTCATAGCCCTTAGATTTCTTGAATAAGGAAAATCACTTAATTAGAATTTTTTTAAGTATATCTCAGGTCCATAAGAGCTCTAGCATATACGTGTGCAGTTTCTGAAGTCAGGACTGAGGATCCAAAATGGGCCATAAGACGTTAGAACCGTAAAATCCTCCATACATGTACTTTTTTAGGCTCAAAGGCCCAAAACTTTTGTACAAACACTTAACCCACTGCAAAATTTTGGTTGTAAAGGACAAAGGTTAAATCTATGAAGGGTGAAAAGACTTGGATTTAAAATTTGAAGTCCCACCGTGGATCATAAGACCTTTGAACTTAAAAATTTTGAAATCTAAAGTCCGAGAAAAGGGTCATAAGACCTTTGAACTTAGGGAATGTGAAATCTGAAGTCTCATAAAGGGTTATAAAACCTCTTGACTTATAAAATTTGAATCTTAAGTGTCCCGTTGGGTCATAAGACCTCTCAACCACGGGTTTTTAAACATTTCCATATAAAACTAGAGTTTTGGACAATTTTTTTGCATTCGAACACTTAGCCCCTCAAATATTTTTTAAAATTGAAGTTTTACGCCAGTTTCATGTTTTTTCAGTTAAAAGGTGATTAATACTTATATTTTTTTGAAAGGAGAGTTTAACATGTTTTTTTCCTAAGGTCTTTACATTTTTGTATAAGTGTGTCCTTTTTAAAACATTTTTTCGGTGCGCAAAAGGCCTCTGGGGTGAATTTTATACGTCCATGGACCTTAGTTAGTTTAAATGGAATCAAGGATGAAAGCCTTAGTAATTCTTTTATCTATTAGTCTCTTTTGGGTCCTTAGACCTTTGAGTAGCATCTTGAGGATGCATGGAACTGTGCCAAGTGTTGAAAAATTGTCAGAGCTGACTGTCATGTGTATTTGAACTTAGTCAATTTGAATTTAAATAACAATCAAATCCTTGGGAATTATTTTAGTGTTTTTTAGGTTAGTAGATCCATTATATTGGCTTAAGCTAAGGATGGAGTCCTTGCAACTTCAGGTTTGGGTCTTAAACCTTATCTTAAACATAGAGATAATACTGAAGTACTTGCAACTCTTTGTTTTGGGTCCTTAAACCTTGGTTTAAGTTTAGAGCCAAGGATAGAATCCTAACAACTCAATGTGTGGGTTCTTCGACCTTAGGATTCAGAGCCTAGGCTTAAATACTTGTAACTCTTAAAAACACTTATATTAAAACATCGTGGGTAGCCAAAAAGGATTATTTTCATTTCATTTCAAATTAAATCATTGGTGGTATTTTTTGATGTGATCTACATTCTAGGGGTGTGAAATCTCGTATCCCTCCATGTATTTGAGATAATAACAACATGGCCTCACAATTGCGATCACCACATATGGTTCCTTCCATATGGGACCCAACTTCCCTTCATTTGGATTCCTGGTTGAAATGTTGACTACTCCAAAAACCAAGTCCCTTACATTGAATTCTCTATAATGGTCCTTTTTTATTGAAGTATAATGTTATCCTTTGCTTGTGGGAAGACATTCGAATTAGTTCATCTTTTTTTCTTTCTTCTAATTCATCCAAAGGACTTTTAAGACCTTCATCATTAGACCTTAGTTCAAACTAATCTAAGCTTTCTGTAGTATCTTTTAACCTCTCTTGATATCACCGGCTTAGTGCCAAAAGTAAAAGAAAATGTTCCTTATCCTGAGGTAGATTTTTTTAAATCCCTATCTGACTGAAAATTTGAATCTGTGTACCCTATGGTTACTAGAATATCTACTCAGGAAACCATTATATAATTTCATTCATATTCAGGTACTTGCGAATGTTCTTCACATCAGTCAAGTGCTCGTAATCTAGATTATAATATAATCTGATGACCATGCCATTGACATAATAAATAATTGACCTAGTACAGGCCATAGCATACATGAGGCTCCCCATCGCTAGAGCATAAGGTATATTCCTCATCCTATTTATGTGATTTGGTGTCTTAGGACACTAAGCCTTGGATAAAGGAATTCAATGCCTGAAAGGAAGTGACCTTTTCTTAGAATTCTTCATGCTAAACCTTGTGAGCATTGTGTAGATATAAGTATCTTGGGATAAGCCTAGCATCCTATTTTTTTAATCATATAGTACCTTGATCACTAGTATGTTATTGGCTTCTCCTAATGCTTCATATATAACTGACTAGCTAATTACACTATTATAATATACCGACATAGTTCCCTATTAGGGGAATATCATCTATGCATAGTACTAGAAATACCACCACATTTCCTTCATTATTATTATACACACAAATTTCATCCACACAATGACCAAAACCAAAGGATTTGATTGGATTATAAAACCGAATGTTACAAGACCTTCCCACTTGTTTAAGTATATAAATTGATCTGTTAAGCTTCCACATCGTTCCTTCATATCCCTTTGATATGAATCTCGTGGGTTGCACCATATAGATGCACTCATCAAGATTACCATTTGAAAATGAAGTCTTGAAATCCATTTGGAAAATTTCTTAATCGAGATGTGTAGTAATAGATTGGAGAATCTATATAGACTTAATCATAGCTACCGGTAAAAAGGTCTCCTCATAGTCGATACCCTCTTTCTTAGTGAACCATTTTGCAAAAAGTCATGCCTTGAAGGTTTCCATCTTCCCATCTACCCATCCCTTACTCATGTAGATACACTTGTATTCAATGGGTTTTATCCTATCTAAAAAGTCTACAACTTCCCACACTTGATTCGAATCAATATCAGTGTTCATAACCTTTAGAAAAATTTTAGCATCCTTATATTTTAATGCCTCATCATTGTTATTGATATCCAATTTAAGTTTCGTTTGGACTTGATCAAAGTTTCTCTCCCAAATACACCACCCTATAAAGATGAATTCTAACCCTAGCACAGAGATGTGGATCCACTTTTGGTCCTATATAAGTGGCATGTGTATCCCAATCATCGGTAATGATCCCACCACCATTAGGCAGTATATTATTGATATCAAGTTGTATTTCATCTTATATGGGTCGTCTCGAAAAAATTTATTGATCTTGTCCTCTTATCTCTTGGAAGATAATTTTTCTTTTGGGATTATGATTTATCATATAATATTCCTCTAAGTACTTAAAATTTATACTAACTATTACCCTCTGGTACTTAGGATTATCAATAAACCACCATTGGTTCCTTCAGGTACCTACAAAAAGTACATGTTTGTCCTCGATTCTAACTTTCCAGGATCCTTCCTATGCATGTGTTTAGTGTAACTCCAAATTTTAATGTTCCCTAGAATAGTTTTGCACCCATTCCATAATTCTATAGGTGTTGTTGAGACTGATTTAGATGGAACTAAGTTAAGTAAAAATTGGATGCCTCTAATGCATAACCCCAAAAGAATCCAGAAGATCCAAATAAATTATCTTAGCTGTAACCATATCTAAAGATTCATGTCTCTTATTTTTTCTACACTATTTTTTCTATGGACTGCCTGGTGCAGACAATTGGGTTGTGATGCTTAGCTCCAATAGGTTTAGTCCAAACTCTCCTAAGAGGTATTCCCCTCCATGATCATATCATGGAGTATGGATTAGTTTACCTGGCTTATACTCCACCATAATCTTTTCAACTTTGAACTTATGAAAGTGTAAGGACACAAATCTCTAATTGAGTCTTAATATAGTGTTGGCTCAATTCCGGACAAAAACATTTGACTCATAGGATAGTGTTCTAGTGTATACATCTAAGCCTATGACGTGTAAGTTGAAGACGTAGCGGCAAAGCTTCATCAAATGGAGGGTCTAGTGTCCCTCGTTTCTATGTCAACAACATTGTTCCAATGCTCCTAAGGTATAAATGCATATATATATATATATATATATATATATACGAAGACTTGGAATAATTTTCTAAAGGGTGTAATTTTTTTAAAACTGAAGTTAATTTTTAGAAGGTTTCTTTAGAACTTTAAAATAAAGTTTTTGAGCTTAAAATCAAATTTTGACCATTCCGGGACTTCGTTCGATATTGTCGTTCGAAAGAGAATATCATTCGAACGAGAATATCATTCGAACGAGTTTGCCAACGAATTTTTCCCATTGGCCTCTGGAACTTCGCTATAAGGGTCGTTCGAACGAGACTTTGTTCGGACGAGATTTCTGGCGCGAAATTTCTTGGGCAGTTTTTTCGCAGTTTTCTCCACTACTCCACTCTTTTGTTCCCACTAATTTTTCCGGAATTTCTAATGTGCGGGAACCAACTTTTTGAACTAACTTTTTCACATTCTAAGATATTTTTAGAGAGGAAATTCTTCCAAGAAAAAGTTCCATGTTTTATGTTTGATTTTCATGGATTAAATTCACCAAAAACACATACACACCCAATAGTTTTGTTTATTCCAAGTTCCTTAATATATATCATTGCTTGGAGTGTTTGTCATCGTGTTTTTCTCTACACCTCCTAGAAGAGATTTTTGGGTTTACTTATACATCTCACAAAGAATAAGTTTGTTTGCTGTGACATACCCACTTGGAGAAAAGCTCCTTGTTCGGGTGGCATTGACTAAGAAAAGTCTGATCGATGGATTCTGAGATCGCGGTGGACCTTCGTGGTTATTCTCTAGGAGGAGGTGTGTATAAGAAGGATCATCGGGGCTTGGATGGAGTCAAGTCGAGTGTTTGTAAGTATTTATGTCTTATACTTGTAAAACCATACTTACTGGATTTGAGGCTAGGGCCCTCCGAGGTTTTTTCCCGTTGTGGGTTTTTCCTCGTACATCACGGCGTAGTGGTTATTTGTTTATTTTATCTTTTGCAAAATTCAAATTAGATGCATGCTTAGGTAAAAAGATAAAATTGGTTTAAATCACTACTCATGCTTAAGTTGGTGCTAAAATTAATTTGGTTAATGTTTAATTAATTTAGTTGAAGTCATTAACTTTAATTTGATAAAATTTTGTTTGGCCTAAATTTGAAAAAATTGATTAATTATTTTGTTATGCAATTTTCTAGGACTTGGATTGAATTAAGTTGTTTAAGTGAAAATTAATTTGCTGTTTAATTTAATGTCACTTCTTGTTTAGTTTAATTTTAATTTGAAAGAAATTAAAATTTGGTGTTTGTGTGTGTTGAGTTGAGCCATATTTATTCCGCATCTAAAAGGAAATTGAATTTTTGTAAAATCTAAAAATTGGGGGTTCTCTTGTTTTCAAATTAGTATCAGAGCATGATTGTTAAAGTATTGCGTTTAAGATCCTTTTAAATATTTTTGACTAAAATGGAATTTTTTCCATTTTCAAAATTTCCTATTTTCGATGGTTCTAATTACGCATATTGGAAAGCACGCATTCGTTTGGCACTTAGGTCTCTAGATGTGAGGGTTTAGTTGTTTGTCATTAATGGGTGGTCCCCACCTACATATATAGTTAAAAATGAATTTATTCCCAAACCCACAAATAGACTGAGTGAAAATGAATTTAAACTTGCAAACTTTAATTCCCGAGGTTCAAATGCCTTGTTTAGCGCGATCAAATCGGATGAATTCCGTCGCATTATCACGTGTGAAACCCCTAAAGAAGATTTGGATATTTTGCAACTCAATCATGAAGGAACTAGTGTCGAAAAGCTTCTAAACTCCAAAACCTCACCACTCAATTTAAAACCATTAAAATGAATGAAAAAGAAACTTTTGATGAATTCTATGCTAGAATTTCCGATATGGTTAATTCATCTTTTAATGTGGGAGAGAAAATACCCGACAACCGAGTAGCAAAGAAAATTTTAAGGTCCCTACGCGATAGATTTATTCCTAAGGTGACCGTGTTAAATTCTTTACCCACTTTAGCCTCTACGAAATTAGAAGATCTCGTAGGTGATTTACAAACCTATGAACTAGACATGTTTCCCTCTAAAACTAGAAAGAAAATATATAAGGGCGTTGATTTGAAAGCCCGAAAGGAGGAAAAACAAGTAGTATAGAGTGAAAGTGAGAGTGACTCGAAAGATATAGCTATGTTTTCTAGGAAGTTTCGAAAATTTCTTAAGTTTAACAAAGATAAATTTAAAAATGATTTTAAGAAATTTGAAAATTCTAAGCATGACAAAGCCGAGAAGATCCCTAAAATTTTTAATGAAAATTTAAATAGAGACGAGTCAAATAGGTGTTATGGTTGTGAAGGGTATAGCAATAGGGCAAAAGAGTGCCCCACTAAACTAAGGAGAGAGGGTAAGCAACCAATTTCTTTTAATGCAACCCTTAGTGATAGTGATAAGGAATAGGGATCCAATTCCCCCATTGAGCGCAACTTTGACGCGTTCATTACGAGTTATGTAAGTGATAGTGAGGAATCATCTAATGATGACACCCTAATACATAACATTTTGGAGGCCTTTGTTTGTGAAGCTATAAAAGATGATGGTAGTGAGAGTGGAGAAGAAAGAGAGAGTGTAAATTAAGAAGAGGTTGATGTGAGTGAACTTCAATTTGCATTTCAAGAACTATACGAAGAATCTATTAAATTAAAAAGAGCAAATTTGAAGTTAGAAGCGAGTTTAAAGGAGCGTGCCAAGGTTGTCGATGCGAGTGTGTTAGTTGATGACCTTAGGACACGAGAAAGATCTCTTTGAGAGAAGCTTGAGTATGTAGAAGGAGAGAGAGATAGCCTTAAGAGATTAATGGAATCTTTGAAAAAGGAGCTTCTCACGTTTGAAGAGCGCAATATTTTATTAGAGTCTCACATTGTAGATTTAGAAAATAAACTAAAAGACTCTAGTAAAGTCAAATTTGATTTGGAGTGTCGTTCGAAAAAATTAGAAAAAATATTAGGAACGGTCCAAATTAAAAATGACACGTGTGGTTTAGGCTTCGATACTTGTAATGAGTCAACTCATAAATCCAAAACCAATATCTTAGGAGAATCTTCTAGGAACAATGTTATAGATCATTCCTTAGGTAATTCTTTTCGCCGAGTCTTTAGGTGCTCATATTGTGGTCGAAAAGGTCATCTTAGGAAATTTTGTTTTGATCTTAAACGAGGTCCTAGAAAATCCCAATGCAAAGCAACCGAGGTAGCCAAGATTCCTATAAACCGAGATCGTCATTCGTCATTAGTTTGGGTTAGGATATCTGACTTGGTAGCTTTACAAGATAGGATTTTTTATTCCCATTTACTTTCATACGATACCTCCCTTGCTAAATCTAAAGGTTGAATGTGTTAGTTATTTGCATACTTTAGCTTTTTTACTTCATGCCAAATTATCATGCTAATTGTATGCCTCTTAATCATTGTTCTAGTATATACTTCATACTTTATCACGCGCTAGAATTATGATGTTTGTTTATCTTTTGTATTATACTTATTTCATTTTAGTTTGCATTAAATGAAAGATACAAAAAGATTTTTGTTTATCATTTTTGTTTCATTTTTTTTAATTTAGGCTTAATGAAAATATAAATTATTTTTGTTTGTCTTTTGAGTACGTATTTTTTTTTATTTTTTTTTGGTTTAAAATTTTCAAAAAACTCAAAAAGATTTTTGTTTTGTGTGTATTTTAGTTTGACACACTTTATGTGGCATATACTTTTGTTTGGATCCCTTCTTTTTCGCTTCCATGTGGCTAGAACTTTTGGTTTAGATTGTCAATCACTAAAATGTTCTTTACCATGCTTACATGGGGTAGTTGGATTTTGTGTTGATTTAATGGATTCCATTTTTATATGCCTCAACTCACATATGCACGAGCTCACTTGAAACTATAACTTCATATGTATATTTGAGCTTTGTGAGGTGTTCTCTTACCAATCTTGTCATCTACATAGTGTATGATCTAGGAGGACTAGTGCATGTTAAAATTCATTGTACATGAGATTTGTGTGAGATATAAAAATAATGTATATAAATGTGCATGGGGAAGGGCTCTGAAAGGAAAATCATCCTTTACGAGTAAGCCACCATTTGCTTGGACCTAAAAGAAATACGTGGTCCAAAGTCCTAAAAGAATAATGGCATTAAAAGAAAATATTTGCCAAGGCCTATTTTGTTTAGTTGATTTATTCATTCAAAAGATTAAAATAAAATGCTTATTTTGAGGGAGGTTGGATGGTATATCAACGGTTTTCACAATGTCCATTTATCTTAGTTGTACATTCAATGTCATGACTCTATCGGTTTGTAGAATCATCAAAATTCTAGGCTTGTATGCATTGTGTATGTTTGTTCATTGAGTTCAATTTATATTGCCACATGAGTTTATATTCAAATGTGATGAAGTTTACAATCAATTGAGAACTCCGTGAACATGTTTTTAAGTGATTGGATCTAAATTTAATTGTTACTAGTTCATACCCCTACACTTCCAATTCCACATGACACGTTTTTGCCATACGAATGTGAAAATCTTATTGTATTTTGTGTCATGTGTGGTGTCTATACCTATATATGTGAGTGTGCATTAGTGATATTCATCATGTCTACATATATATGGTATTTTTTTCTTTGCCTCGCTTTCTAGTCCATCTATGCTTCTCATTCATAATTGGTATCTATCTTGGTGCATATTTTGTTGATATCACATGCTTAGTATCTTATGTATCACGTTGGTATTATTTTTTTTGCATCTTCGTTGGTATCCGATATTATTTGTATGGATTATTTATGATTTTGTTTCCCATATGCTTCCATGCTCTTGTCTCTCTAAGCTTCATGCTTAAATTAGTTTTTATCATTTTTCTATTCCTGAACAAAAGGGGGGAGAATGATAGGGGGAGAAATGGTATCTATTCATATTATAATTGTATCTTAGTTTGGGAGATTTATCTTAGGGGGAGACGTCTTTCTAAGTAGGTCATTTATTTGATAAAGGGGAGAATTAATTTAGGGGGAGTATTTATATATGTATTTAATATTCTTATTCCCTATGCGTTTGATAGTTTGATTAAGTGTACAGGAATTCTTCTAAGTGGCAACTTTCCTCATCGGCAAATATATTGATCCTTGGGTTTTAAGTCAAGCTATGTAATTTTTATTTTGGGAGGGATATTTTTTAAGTCTAGTATAGCTTGACGGCCCTTTAGGAATTTTGGTTGTTTTTTATCCCGGAATAGCCAAAGGGGGAGATTTGTAAGGACACAAGTCTCGGATTGAGTCTTAATATAGTGTTGGATTAATTCTGAAGAAACACATTTGAGTCATAGGATAGTGTTCTAGTGTATCCATCCAAGTCTATGACGTGTTAGTTGAAGACGTAGCGGCAAAGCTACATCAAATGGCGGGTTTAGTGTGCCTCGTTTCTACGTCAGCAACATTGTTCCAATGCTCCTAAGGTATGAATGCATATTTATATATATAGGAAGACTTGGAATAATTTTATAAAGGGTGTAATTTTATTTTAAACTGAAGTTTATTTTCAGAAGGTTTCTTTAGAACTTTAAAATAAAGTATTTGGGCTTAAAATCAAATTTTGACCATTCTGGCACTTCGTTCGATATTGTCGTTTAAACGAGAATATCGTTCGAACGAGTTTTCCAATGAATTTTTCCCATTGGCCTCTGGAACTTCTTTAGCAGGGTCGTTCGAATGAGACTTCAATTTGAACGAAAATCTAGTTCGAACGAGATTTTTGGTGCAAAATTTCTTGAGCAGGTTTTTGGCAGTTTTCTCCACTACTCCACTCTTTTGTTCCCACTAATTTTTCCGGAATTTCTAATGTGAGGGAACCAACTTTTTGAACTAACTTTTTCACATTCTAAGAGATTTTTAGAGAGCAAATTCTTTCAAGAAGAAGATCCATGTTTTGTGTTTGATTTTCATGGATTAAATTCACCAAAAACACATACACACCCAATAGTTTTGTTTATTCCAAGTTCCTTAATATATATCATTTCTTGGAGTGTTTGTCACCGTGTTTTTCTCTATACCTCAAAGAAGAGAAGTTTGGGTTTACTTCTACATCCCACAAAGAAGATGTTCGTTTGCTGTGACATACCCAGTTGGAGAAAGTCTCCTTGTTCGGGTGGCGGTGACCAAGAAAAGTTCGATCGGTGGATTCTAAGACCGTGGTGTACCTTCATGGTAATTCTCTAGGCAGAGGTGTGTACAAGAAGGAGCGTCGGGGCTTGGACGGAGTCAAGTCGAGTGTTTGTAAGTATTTCTGTCTTGTACTTGTAAAACCATACATAGTGGATTTGAGGCTAGGGTCGTCCGAGGTTTTTTCCTGTTGTGGGTTTTTCCTCGTACATCGAGGCATAGTGGTTATTTGTTTATTTTATCTTTTGCAAAATTCTAATTAGATGCATGCCTAAGTAAAAAGATAAAATTGGTTTAAATCACTACTCATGCTTAAGTTGGTGCTAAAATTAATTTGGGTAATGTTTAATTAATTTAGTTCAAGTCTTTAACTTTAATTTGATAAAATTTGGTTTGGCCTAAATTTGAAAAAATTGATTAATTATTTTGTTAGGCAAATTTATAGGATTTGGATTGAATTAAGTTGTTTAAGTGAAAATTAATTTGCTGTTTAATTTAATGTCACTTCTTGTTTAGTTTAATTTTAATTTGAAAGAAATTAAAATTTGGTGTTTGTGTGTGTTGAGTTGAGCCATATTTATTCCTCATCTAAAAGGAAATTTATTTTTAGGTGGAATTCATATAAAAATAGAGTTTTTGACAAATGATTTCAGAAAATATGTTGATTATTTAAGATTGAAATTCAGAATTTGGTTCCATATTGATAGAAGGATTATAAACTCTAAAGATTGAAATTGATAAATTGTTATAAGATATGGAGACTTTTATCATATGAAGAGAATTCTTTTACATCCCGTAAAGTGGTCATATATAGAGAGATGTATGTTCAAAATAAATCGATTCCATGTTTAGAATTGTTGGAAATTGAATTTTATTGAAGAATATGATATTAGGACTTACTGATTTAGGGTTGAAATTACGAAAAATGAAATTGGGACACATCGTTGCAATCTGCATGGGCGAACCTATTCTCCCTCAAGTCGAACCAGTTCGACTGCCCTACTACATTCAGGTTGGCTAATTTGATGAAATATGTTTGTAATTTAAATTTGAAAATTAGATTATTATGTCCAGGGATAAATTAGGACTTTTGGAAAATTATATGAATTGATATTATGTCTTAAACTAATTGGGGATTTTATCCTAGGTGAAAAATAGAGTATTTGGGGTGTATTATACTTGGGGATTTATTATTGTAGTTGTGATGGAAAATTAAAAAAAATAGGGATACGAGCTTATTGAGAGTTTAACATGTTCAAAATTAATATTATGACGATTAATTAAGTTGATAATTAAGAAATTGAGAATGGAAAAGATATTCGGAAAATATTGGGCTAGTGCCACGAGTAATAGGCACAGTTAGTCGGAATTACTGAGAAAATATATAAGGGTATAAAGACAGTATATATATTATTATATCTTTGTGTATGATATAATTATTTGAACATACAACCCTAGTGTTATCATCGGCGGTTGCGCGACGTGGATTATCTTCCCTAGCGAAAAACAGCAGGCTAAGTATGGACCCCAGATCATAGCACCATGCATGTTCCCTTTGAGATTAAAGTTTGAAGTGGGGTAATTTGAACATGGTTACGACTCACTATCAAAGAACCTATGAACACCTCCAATACGTTTACAATGTTATCACGGTTCATTCTAAGAGTCCAACCCAGTGGCCCAAGATAATGTTTGTATGCCCTTATGCATGATAGAATTTTAGAGACTCACATCCAGTGAGTTATTACTCTAAGTGAGTGATATATATATACACTTGATGTGATATTCAACTACGTATATATGTGTGCAGAAAAATATATACGGACATGAGATATTAAAGTGTGAATATTAATTCAATAACCAAATTATAACTCAGAATTATAATTGCTAATTATTATCTTATATTAATTGATTAATTATAATTGAGAATTATAATTATGAAACGGATGGGAAAATTAATTATAAAATCACGTGACACGGGATAGCATATGGACTTGAGGATATTGGACACTAGTTAGGTGGGATAGCATAACTAGGGTGTTAAAATGCATTCGTTAGGTGCACACAATAGTTGAGGGGTGATGATTATCTCATGTGAGTGTGACACCAATTTAAATATGGAAGAATTCACACATATTTATTTTTGCATTTTAATCACTTAAAAATATTTTCAAAAGGTTTTGGGCTTTAACCCGTATCAAATATATTTTCAAAACTTCTAGGCATCCAACCATAGGTACACCAAGCATGAGGATCCTTCTAGGTTGTTCAATTTGCAGCAGTTGTGGGGTGATGTAGGGATTTTATAGGCATTTTCTATATTTTAGATTCTAGCTAAGAATTCAGTCAACAGTGATTATGTGAGTTTTTATTATCTGGGCATGTCGCCCAATGTCAGTTTTTATTTATGTATATTTAAATCAGTTGTGTTTGATTGCAAATCGATGTTTTATTTGGTTAATGTATTTTATCATATTCCAGTATTCAGATATGATTATGTGATTAAGAATTTAATTATCTATCTGGTATAGTTGATGGTGAATGATTTTATTATGCTAATTAAAGTTTAAAATTGAGGCGCAACTGGACTAAAAAATTGGTGGTCAGTAATTAATTGGATTTTCCACAGTGATACTAAGAATGAGAAATTTGAGATTCCAATTTTATTTTTGTAGAGGCATGGACACCCGTTAATTTAATAGGCGGGGTATCATAGATGGTACCAGAGCATCAGGTTCTAGTGTCCTCAGGCTCTGTGCAGACTTACTATGTTTTCAGTGTTGCTTTTCTTCAATGATTATCGATTCCTATTGCGATTTATGATCTCTTGCTATTGCGTGTAGTAAAAGTGAATCTTATACGAGTTCGTTTGGGTTGTGAATACTAAACCGTAGAGGATGACCAACTAATTCCATTAGGAGGACTGTAGAAGGAGAGGCTTAGCTGGAGCCACAGTCTATTCTGGGAACGGTGACTAAAGTATAGGATGACATTACTGTTGCTCGGAAAATTCATGTTGCGAAGACTGCCATAGTGCAACAGTTTCCAAAGTACCACCATAGAGGATGGTTGTGCTAAATCAAAATCACCCAGTTCAATCAGATTTGGTGAGAGTTAGTAGGACCATTCATAAGGTCCATCTGCGAGATTCTCCGGGAAGTGCAGACATTGTATTAACTAGCCAATGGAAGGGGAACATCCATTATCGTTTGAGTATGGTGGAGTGCCGTGACACTCGAAGAAAAAATTGGCTATTTTTTAAAATCTCATAGGAGAAGCATTGTAGTGGTGGGAGTTAGTCACCACATCTAAGAAAATATATACTACGAATATCGAAAAAAATGTATGTGTATTTTAACTGCGAGACCTTTCATCTATTGTTCAAATAGAGATCAAAGAAAGTTTTGGGTCTTGTCATAGGAGGGTTAGACAAGGGCCAAGTATGAGGAATAATTCTATTTTTAGTGAACTTCATACCCGATGAGCTAGATTTGAAAATGAATATGGTGCTTAAGTTTGATAATGGACTCATAAGCGGAATTCGCCACCATATATGGGGGAATCTGCCTTGGGCGACTTATACCGGTTTCTTCAATGTTGTATTGTTATCGTGTCAATATCAATGTTTCCTTGTGAAGGGTCGAATTAGAGAGTCTTGAAAGCAGAGCAAGATGAGGTGTATCGATGTTGGTGGGGCACCAAAGGGGCAATACCCAAGAGAGGGACCCATTTAAAAGATTCATATCAGAGAGATTCTGATCAAGTGAAGGTGGATTCAAGCAGGACCATTAGTTCCAACAAGGTGTCCCACAAGGCCAACAGAACTAGGGAAACAACATGGGTAGCCATCAAGACCGAGTCTACCAGAGCCAAAGAGTAAGGCAGGCGCAACATATCTAGTGGGGCCAAAGATAAGGGATTATACACAAAGGTACTTTATACGTAGAGATAAAGAACACCTGTGTTGATCTTGTGCATAGAGAGATAGGGGAGAGGAGCTGGGTGCCCAGTAGGAACAACAGTTAGAATAGTTTTTGGTTTATATTAGATGTGAGTATTACGTCTGGGAATCATTTGAACAACTAGTGACATTGGCAATGGAAAGTACGATTATAACCTTGGGCAAATGGGGTAAATTTTGCATGATAGGAGTGTGTCTCAGTATTATTTTAGAATTAAATTCGTGCGAGATGAGTTTAGTGGATGTATCGCTAGTATTACTACTGTGTATATATATTTATCATTGGGCAGTGGGACTCTCTTTAGTTCCATTTGCAAGGGAGTGGGTGTGTACACTAACAGGATATGTTTAATTGATTTACTCATTTTATAAAGATGTAATATGAGAGTATGATGCTGTCCCGGTTATGAGCAGTGGTGGACTCTTACAGTAAGGCTATCGTGTTTGCTGTTCCAAGGCAGGATGTGTTGTTCTGGTGACGTCTCACCAGAAAGAGGGTCTAGCCGCATATACATAATACTCTAGAATAGACATCAGAGATTATACTTGTCTCTTGGTTTGTTCTTTGAGAACCATAAATTCCAGGTTATAGGGTATTGGGAAAATTCCATAGTTGGATCTCAATTGCGTAGTGTTCCATACATGAACCTTAATAAACATCGGGAGTTAGGAGACGTTGTTGAATGATAGAGTATAGGTTTTGAATGATGAACATTGTACATGTGGAAAAAACACTTTGTGCTGAGAGCTATTATACTATATAAGACTAGTGGAGTCAGGTAGTGCAGTATAGGAAGCACTGGAGAAATTTTTATGCCACTAGTTGATTGGTGGGATAATATGAGGATAATTAAGTCGCGATTAGTATGGTAATTAAGTATAACCTTACGGTGTATCCGAAATGAGCATGTGAGGCCCAATTTTAAATAAATATATTACGTATGTGAAGTTTATGCAGATATGTACAGGTTATAGGGTGTATGGGCGCACTAGTTAGTTTGACTTTCAGTATTATTCGAGATAAGGGGACATAAAATAAATTTGTTGAACCGTATGCCTGTGGGGTAGTAGAAGCAGAAATAGAAAAGCTTTATAGACTGAACTTTTCTTGAGGAAGGAGAGAGTGTGGATATATATATTCAGTAAGAAAAGATATCACATCCGAGATGGGATGAAATACTATGGAGACGCAGGCGAGGGATCTTTCTAGCCAAGGTAGGATCTAACAGGTTTTATGAGTAGAGCATCGTCTCACTCAATTGAATGTTGAGGGTGGCTCATGCATAAATAGGATATCGATTTTTAGTAGGGAAAATGTACTTATGAAGTGCGTTTTTTTGGAGCACAAGTATGTGTCACGGGTTTTGATGTACCCCAGGAAGGGGAGTAAGAGGTACGATGTGAAGTGGGATGTTGAGCATGTGGATTGGTATGGAGTGGGACCTAGGGAAGTTGTGTCCAGGTGCATCACTCGTAGATGGAAAAAGGTTGGCCCAAGTCAATCCACCGGAATTTTTTAATAATTGGTGATTCCAGTGAGGAAATTGTTAGGCAGACTGATTAAGTTCATTTTATAGAACCGTCAAAACTCCCTATGGGTCAGTGAAATGTATTAACCGAGAGGGAGCAGTTATTATTAAGTTCGGGAACTTACACAATCACGAAGTGTGTCCAACATTCCACTAAATAAAAGAAAATGAACCGACACAAGGTGCCTCCTAAAATTATTAGGGATAAGGATGAGATTCCACCTCTTATTGGAATTATCAGGAGCCGATGGGTCAAAGTTACAATTTGAGTAAGATATTTTACTTGCAGACCGAGGAATAAATGGGAAAATTGACTAGGATGTTAAAGAATGCGAGAAATGTGTTTTATATACTTTAAGGTAATTGAGAGGAGTAATTACCATTTCTAAAGTTGTGTGTAATAACTCGTACAAGCTATTATTAGAAAAATGCCTTTTAAGTCTTGAGATAGGAGGCCTTTTCATCCACCCTGTGATTAGCTAAGGGTGGGGAAATAATAATTTTTATGGGTCGGGCATAATTTATAGTCGGTCGGTAGGGATTGAGTTAATCGAATATATGTTCATATAGTTCAATAACATCGTAAGAGTTACATCATCACGAATCATAGAGTTAAAGACTGACGTGCATGGTCAGAAATTATTACGGGATTCTCCTATGAAAGGAGTTATGTGATTTGGGTAAAAAGGGAAGTTGGAACTTAGGTAACTGGTGCCTTTCCCCAACATGGAAGTGATAGAGCTAGTGGAGTCTAGGCTCGACTTATGGGATTTTTTTTAGCAAATTCATGATAGTTTGATTATCATAGTATAGGTGAGACCTTAATAATGATAGAGTATAATAGTATGAAAAGATTTAATACATATGTCGATAATCTTGGGCCGCATTGAGTAGGCCTTCAGTTAGGAGGGTACCACTAGCAGCTGTATAGTGGAGGCACCAAAATGTTATCAAGAGATGATGTTAGGTATGTTCGGATGCCATGTGGGAAAGGATCCAATCTTTTAGTACCAGTCTTATTTGAATTTCAGATACAAAATTCCTTTGGAAGGGGAAGTATGTAACACCCCGTAATTTTGAGAATATCTAAATTGAGAACGTTTAAGTTATGTGTTAGAGTAATTTAATTAATTTGAGAAATAGACTGAATTTTATAAATATTAATTATCTAGAAATGGATTAATATTTATGTGGTATTATATTTAATTATGTCATAAGTATATGAAATTGAATTATTTATATTACGTTGTACGAGAGGAAAAACGATGGGATAATAGGTATCTTATTCGGAATGCACGTGTGGGGTTGTGTTGGGAATAAGATGGAAAGTTGATTATGGGAGACTCAAATGATGACTTTAAGTGCACGGTTGATCCAAAAATGGTCAAAATACTCAAAATTAAGTACCCATGAGTAGTGTTTGGGTCTCGAGGGATTTTTAGACGAGTCGGAGCTAATATATGGGCGTTTTGGTCTTTTTAATGGAATACGAAGAGGCAATTTCGGGATTGATGTTATAATATGAAGTGTTTAAGTTAAACAAACAATCACTTTACAAGTAAAAATGTTTCTTTTAGTAAAACAAAAGGTTAGTGAGAAATGAAGAGAAAAGAGGAGAAAACTCAAGAGTCTAAAGGAAAGCTAAAGGAAAATTGTGCAGAGAATCAAATTGAAAAAAAAGGAATGTTTCAATAAAATTTAGACACTACGAATCTTAACGCATGTGATTATCTTTCTATTTATTTATGTTTTCAATTTCAATTCACATCATGACCTAGAATTGATTTTTAGGTGGAATTCATATACAAATGGTGTTTTTGACAAATGATTTCAGAAAAATATATATGTGTGACACCCCGACTAATTAAATATCGGGAAGCTACTCCTTTATTCAAGTTAATACAAAATGTAAAGTTGGTTCAGTACATAGCATCACTATCGAAAAGCATTTTAACAATTTCTAACCACCTAATATTTAAAAAGTGAGCTGTCAATTTTAATTAAATTAAATTAACATACAACCAATTTAAATTAAGAAATGCTAATACCACAACCACATCACAGTCACAATAGAATAATCAATGGAATAAAATGAATCTGGAGGAATACTCCTCAGAAAAATCCGAATACTGAATAAAAACCGAATATAAAGTCTGAATCACTAATTAATTACATCCAATACTGAAATAAAACTAAATAAATAAACTGTCTCTAAGAGAAAAGGGGCGACATGCCCTACAGATAAATAAGTCTGAAATGGAATTAAGGTAGAAAGTGGAGGCGTCTATAATCAAGGGCCTGTAACTTCCACAGCAGCTACATCACGTCACTGGAATGGAACTTCAAAGCTTGGTGTCCTTATGGCTGGGCACCTAAAAGGTTTTTACAAAAAAAAAATAGATTTGAAAGCAAATGGGTCAGAGCCCGACTGTGAAAATAGTTTAAAATATAGCAAGTGTTTAATGTCATTAAACAGTGAATATAAAATATATGATAGTAGCGAACTCTATCTGTTTATCTCTGCTGAGGTATGTTTTGCTGGGTAGGATGATTGATGAGGAGGACGGGGTGCATGTGAGGCAGATGGCCTTGTTGTTTATTTTGCTGGTGTTAGGGGGATTTTTGGGGATGTCGAGCGGCGACGTCGTCCACTTGTGGATTTTGCCATACTTCAGGATGTTTTCGAACATCCCTCTCTATGATTGGGGGATCTTGACTTTGGCGACCCTTTATCTTCCCTTGGATGCATTTAGCCTGTGCTGCCGGAAATCTTTTACTGGAGCCGTGTATCTTCTTTAGGTATTTTTTAGTTTGCACATTTTCCTTTCATGCATTTGCATTTTCCTCATGCGTCTCTTTTTTATCACCAATTCTTATCTTTGGCAGGCGTGGTTCTATGAGGTGATTGGGTGTAATACCCCACTGGTTTCTTTGAAGGATTAGACTGTTGGGGACTTTTTCTGTTTATATCGATGGCAGAAGGCCAATTGGCAGTCGAGGAAGTATCTTTATCAGGAGGCGATGCGTCGGGTCTTGAATGGTCTGACCAATGATAGGGTAAGACCTTTTCCTTCTTCAGTCTGTGTATTTGTGTGCTCTGATTCCATATTGATTTATATATACTGGGGATTTTTTAGGTGACCTTTTACCCTTGGGGGACGGTTGTTCAGGACACGAGGTCGACTGTGGTGAATGCGCATATGAGGCATTTTTTGGCGCATGAGTTTGGGCACTCCTGGTATCTCGAGGAGAGGGTGGTCAGATATATTGCTGAGGAGGAGGTGGTGGTGCCAGTTGTAAGACCCCCTATGTCTATGAGGCGAGATCGGATGTTCCCAGAGGACACGAGGATTGCGCTGATGATTGGCGAGGTGATGATTGGCGAGTCATATCTATTGTACACCGACACAGCTTTGCTATATGATTATATGGACTTTGTGACGAGTTGGCTGATGGCGCCTAGCATATATGATGCGTTACCTTTCCCTCATGCGGGTTTGAGTTGGGCTTGACAGAGGAGGTCCTTCGTCCTTTGGTTTACCTTTCCGTTCTTCTTTTTTTTCTCTTTTTTTGGTTTCTTTTGATCTTATTCGCTTGATACTGATTCTGCCTTTTCTTGCAGTAAGTCCGGGTGTCCACCAATTGGCTGAGGGACATTAGGGACTGGATATCTTCGGTAACTACCCATATTCGGGATGCGGTTCCTATTCCTTCTTTCTTGGTGTCGTCTGCCTCATCCGAGGAGGAGTTTGTTTCAGGTAGCGGTGGTGAGTAATCTCGTTGCAGGGGGAAGAGAGTGCGTTGCAGGGATGGGAGATCTTAGAGAGAGAGAGAGGAAAGGTAGGTGAGAGAAAGAGTGTGGGTTCGGGCTGAGTCCCATTGTTTTTTCGCTTTTCTTTATTTCCTGCCAAATTTATGTAACATAAAAAAGTATTTATGCAATGCAATGGAGTTTTTTATTGTCTCCTATTAGTAATGAATGAATGAATGCATATTCACTTTTTACTTTGCTGCTGAGACCGTAAAAAGAAATATTTTTTGGATTTGAAGGAAAGTTTTATTTACAATGAGAAATTATATAGAGATGGAAAAGGATTTTGAAATTCTGTTGAGAATGTCAATTTATTTTCATTGAGTTTTCTGATTTTGATAAAAAAGGACAAAGGGAAATTTCTAAAATAGGAGGTGGCCGATCGGTAACCCTCTTATCCTGCCTATCGGCAAGTCAGTCCAGTTTCATCTATTCAAGTCCTTGGTTGGTACCCTCATCATTCTTTGGTACCTTGTGGGATAGGGTTCCCTACGATTTCTGTAAGGGTTGTGTATTTTGTGAGGGTTTTCAAGTATAAAAAGGGGTAAGGGTGGAGTGTTTTCATGAAACCTTCACATTCTTACTTTCTTATTCTGTGAGATGGCTCTCCCTGGTAGTGTTGAGTTCGCCAACTACCTCGAGGCTTTGGAGGTGAGTTGCTCCTATAACGTCGACTACGATGCTTTAAACATGCGTCGAGTCTCTTTTTGGCATAATTGGCCCATAGAGTGGAATATACTGATGGCGGCAGTTCAATTTTGGTACCCCGAAGACCATTTATTCCACTTTGGCTTGGAAGAAATCTATTCGACTTATGAGGAGTTTTCCGCCATATTTGGCATAAATCCTAGTGTGGCGACTGCTATGCCTGAGTTTTTTTTATCTCCACGGGAGCTGTTAGTTGTACTTCTCCACATCTCGCCCTCGGAGGGTAGACCTTCGGTTACTAGAGGAATGGTTTCCCTTCCGATGATGCTGCGGTCTATGCATTTATAGGAGGTTAGTGATGCTGGATATGCTTGGGTCGTCGTTATAGGCTTGGTTTCAAAATTGGTGCTGGTGACTGGGGAACTACTGGTGGACCCACAACTTGTAGCCATTACTTCATGGATGTCATACTGTTACAATCCTGCGACGGTGATACTGGCGGCGACTTTTAATGGCCTGGATGCCTGGAGAGAAGGTCGTTCTGACTTTCTGAGGGGTAGCCCTATGATGTTGTTCATGTGTTTGTCCGAAAGATTCCGCCTGGTTACTCCTTAAGAATATCCTTTGTCGGCTGCACCCAACTTCTTTTCGCGCCATTTCATTAGTGTTGTCCTGGATATCGAGAGCTGGTAGAATTTATTTGTGGAGCATGGGGCTCTAAGTCTGTGTTGATCAGTGCTTTAGTGGGTACAGTTGCTGCCTATTATGGAGCTGGGGGAATACCCGTATGTTCGGATGGTTGGTATAAGGAAAACCTCTTTCTATTTCTCTTGGCGGCTTTTGCACCAATTTGGCTAGGAGCAGATCGTGCCACCTCGAACACTGAATTTTTTTTCGGTAGTAGATCTGACATAGTGTCTATGCATGAGGCTTGGATCTTTGTGGGAGAGTCGGCATCTGTAGACCCATCCTTCTCAGTCTGTTGGGAGAGTCTGGCACATCCTTGGGGATTATATGAAGTGGTTGTGGAGAAGAGTAGTCACCGAGATGTTGGTAGCGGAGACTGGGCAAAGGTGGTTTGTCTTATCCGATACCATGGAAGGAGGTGTTGGGGTTTTTTCGAGCCTGGTTCGACCTTATCGGTCTATAGAGCATCTGCGACACTATTCAGGCAGGGGAAGCTTGGGGACCGCAGGATGTAAATGATGATGGAGCGAGCTCCTCTGGTGGCTGTGGGTAAGATTATTGGGGAGTTTGTTTTGTAATGGGGAATAAATTTCAGAATTTATTTGGCTTTTTAGGAAAGTAGGGGAGGGGAGTTACCCGTCCCTTTTCTTATGTAATTGCACTGTAATTTCTTATTAGTGAAATAAATAAGTTTTTGATCATCCAGCTGTGCATTTTGATGAAATTTGTATTTTAAATTATTTATACCGATCGCTAAGGCATGCGCAATCCTTTTGTTCAAGTATATGTTAGAATGAACTATCATTCTCGAAGATAATAAAAAAATAGTTTTTTTGTGAAAAAGAAAGGGTCGTGCTCATGTAAGATGTATGAGCTTCCTACGTACCTCTGGGGGTTTTTGAAAATATTTAATTTTTCTGAAAATGGCTTTTGTAGAGGATCAGGCCCACGTAGTTCTGGGTAGAGGGAAATGAAGAGATTTTTTTTAGAATAGAAGGGAGATGAGAAGAGTCATAGAGCGCCGAGATTTTGGACTAGGGGTAGAACTTCTTTAGACAATCCTTGTTAACTGGACGAGCCATCTCTTCTCCATCAAGGTCGATGAGCATAGTGGAGCCGCCGTACAAGATCTTCTTCACACTGTATGGGCCGCTCCAATTGAGCTTGAATTTCCCTCTGGGGTCCCAGATGGGCTCTACTATTTCTTTGATGGCTAAGTCCCCCTATCGAACAGTGCGATCCTTAACTATTTTATTAAATGATTTCGCTATACGACGATGGTACCCTTATATGTGATATAGAGCTTTCAATATCCTTTCATCTAGGAGGGTTAGCTCGTCAAGATGGCTATTGTACCAGTCTTCTTCGCTGACCTTGCTTTCAAGCATGATGAGCAATGAGGGTATTTCTAGCTCAACGGGTAGGACTACTTCCATGGCGTAGACTAGAGAGTAAGGGGTAGCCCCAGTAGAGGTTCGAATTGAGGTTCGGTATCCCCAAGGGTCGTAAGGGATTCATTCAACCCAATCTTGATAGCTTTCGATCATCTTACTGATGATGGCTTTGAGGTTTTGGTTGGCAGCTTCGACTGCACCATTGGTCTGAGGTTGGTAGAGAGAAGATTTGTGTCTCTGAATCCCATACTCGTTGACCACTTCAGTGACTTCTACCTCGAAGTTCAACCCATTATTTGACACAAACTCGTACGGGACCCCATATCGTCAGATGATGTTCTTCCTGATGAATTTGGCCACTTTCTTGGCGTTCAGAAATGCGTATGACTCAGCTTCGACCCATTTGGTGAAGTAATCAATGGAAACTAGGATGAATTCATGCCCATTGGAAGCCTTGGGTGTAACCTTACATATGATTTTGATGCCCCAGTTGGACAATGGCCAGGGAGAAGTCATGTTATATATTTCTCGCGGAGGTAGGTGTTGAAGGTTGTAAAATTATTGGCATTTTAGGCATTTCTGGACAAAGGAGGTGAAATCCTGGATTATGGTGGTCCAGTAGTATCCTTGTTGGATGATCTTTTTGGCTAGCATGTGACCGTTCATATGGGGCCCGCATTCCCCGTTGTGGATTTTTTGCATTATCTTTTCAATATCATCCCCTGCGATGCAGTGTAGATAATGTATGGGGCGGCTAGTCTTCGGAGGGTTGCTCGGTATTTCTTTTTGGAACCTTCGAGATACCTACCATGCTTGAGGAGGTTCCAGATATCATAGTACAAACAATTGTCTAGCTCGATATCTTCTTTGGTGATGAGCTCAATGTGGTAGCAGTGGTTTGGTTTATCATGCTTTTGAACCAGAAAGGGGGTTATTATTATTCCTTCGGGCATGTCGACCATGGAGGCTGAGGTATCAAGGGAATCGGCTAGGTTATTCTTTGCTCGAGGTAGATAATGGAAGGTGATATCTTGTAATTAGGAGGCTAGTTCTTATAACTGGGCATGGAAAGGTTGGAGTTTCTCATCCTTGACTTTCCACTTTCTGAACACTTGACCGATGCTGAGGGAAGAATCCTCGTATACATCTAGGCATTGAATACCTCTCTTAAGAACAACTTTGAGGCCTACCGTACATGCCTCGTATTCAATCATGTTATTGGCGTAGGGGAAATCAAATTTGATAGCGATGGGAGTGTGGGAGTCATCTGGGGCGATCAAAAGTATCCCAATGCCATATCCCTTTTTGTCAACAGCGCTACTGAAGAACATTTTACATCGAAGGTCATCTTGAGCAGCACAGAGGATGTTTTCATCCGGGAATTCGGAGATCCAAATATCAGCTTCTTCTATGGGGTGGTCAGTGAGGTAGTCAAAGATGGCTCTTCCTTTCATAGCTTTCTACATGATGTACACGATATCAAACTTGGCTAGGATCATCAACCATCGAGCCATTCGGCTGGATAAGGCAGGTTTCTTAAGAAGGTACTTAATGGGGTCTATTCGGGATATAACTTTGATGGGGAAGGCGAGCATGTAGTGTCGTAACTTTTGGGTGACCCAAACAAGAGCGACGCATGTTTTTTCCAAAGTAGTGTAATTGATTTCGTATCCGGTCAACTTGCATCTGGCTTAATAGATAGATCTTTCTTTATGGGATTCTTTAAGGTATTGGTCTAGCAAAGCCTCAGCTGCAGTGTCGGTTATGGTTAGGTATAGGAGCAAGGGGAGAGCTGGCTGTGGTGGCAAGAGTACCGGAGGTTGGGTCAGATATTGTTTGATTCGATCAAAAGCTTCTTGGCAGGCGTCGTTCCAATCCTTGGTTAAATCCTTTTGGAGGAGTTTGAAAATAGGTTCGCAGATGGAGGTTAGCTGGCTAATGAACCGGATGATGTATTATAATTTTACAAGGAATCCTCGGAATTACTTTTATTTTTGAGGTGCTGGCATCTCAAGTATGGCCTTCAGCTTGGTAGGATCTGTTTTTATCCCTTTTCTCGCTAATCATGAATCCCAGCAGTTTCCCTTTGGTGATGCCGAAGACACACTTCTGTGGATTGAGTCTCATCTGATACCATCGCAGTCGTTTGAAGAACTTCCGGAGAGAGGGAACATGACCTTATCTAGTTTTGGATGTGATAATCATATAATCCACATAGACCTCTACTTATTTATGAATCAGATCGTGCAGGATGGTTTTGGCAGCCCTCTGGTAAGTAGCCCCAGCATTCTTGAGACTAAATGGCATAACAGTGTAGGAAAAGGTTCCCCACGGGGTGATGGACGCGGTTTTTTCTTAGTGATCTGGGTGCATTTTGATTTGGTTGTATCCCGCAAAACCTTTGACGAATGACTTGAGAGCATGACTGGCTGTGTTGTCCACTATCATGTCGATATTGGGTAGTGGGTAATCATGCTTTGGAGAGGCTTTGTTCAAGTCCCGGTAGTCTATACACATCTGAAATTTCCCTCCTGATTTCGGCACAGGCACTATGTTTTCTAGACATGTGGGATATTTGATCACGCAAATGAAGCCCACGTTCAAATGTTTGACCACTTCTTCTTTAACTTTCAGCGACCATTCGGTGTAGAGATTTCTCAACTTTTATTTAACTGACTTTTAATCTGGATGAGTGGGGATCTAATATTGAGCTATTTCAAGATCAATGATGGGTATATCGTCATAAGACCATGCAAAGATATCCATGAATTACTTTAGTAAAGGTAGCCCCTATCCTAATCTCGCGCAGTTGGCTACTAGAACCGAGGTTAACAACAATAGTTTCTTCTTCATTAACTTGAACGCGGTTATGTTTTTGGTTATTAACATTATTTAGATCAGTTAATAATTGTTAATTTAAAAAAAATCATCATCATCAAAATTTTGATTAGCATCTAAACAATTAATATAAGGCACAACAAGATACTCAAAATCTTCATTTATTTCATTGATAGGAAAAATAGCATTCAGAACCTCATCAAAGAAGGTCTCAATTACATTAGAGCAAGGATAGACAACAGAAGAAGAGATGGGGTAAACATTGGGATTAGGTGGGATTTCAACAGGTATAACTAGCACAGCATGCTAGTTGAGGAGAGGTGTATCAACAGCTTTAATCAAGTGGGATGGATCCAGTGATGTGGTTCTTGAATTAACCATGAAGAGTGTCATCCCCAATGTTTGTAAGTTAAATGAATCCTCAAAGTCACTTTCCTCAGTCTCTTTGGTACCTTTGATGAGCGGTTGTACATGGTGTTAGGAACTTTTGGCCAATGGGTAGCTGTCTTAGAAAACGATCTTCATTCCAAGCTTCATCTTCTTATCTGTATGGTCATACCAGGGTTTCGAAAAGCCATAAAAAGGGAAGTCTTCGACCTCTTTAATGAATCTTCCATTAAAGGAGTCATCTAGGACAGTCTGAATGCAGTCTAGTCTTCTCTTTGGTCGAGACTAACGGATCATTCTGAGCTCTTGTTCTAATGGTTGATACCCTAAACCACAAGAAGGGAAAGATTTTTTTAGCATGACGGGTTCAATTGTCCCTTATTGACTTTGTCCTAGCCCCAGTTCGGGAATGAAGTTCATGTTTTTGAACATTTGAATCACATTGACGTTGCCATGAGGGTCATATTTTGGACAAACCCTTTCTCTGAAATTATCCCATGTCGGGAGTAGAAGTGGCTCAACTCGAAATCCTGATAGGAGCATATCATTTGACCCATGTTGTATCTCAAGGATTGGATTACTGGTACTTGCACCCTCGGCATTATTGTCGTCGCCCAAAATGGTGATGACTTATCCATCGGCGAAGAACTTCAATTTCTGATGGGGCGAGGAAGACACACCCTTGAAACTGTGGAGCCAAGGTCATCCAAGAAAATGGTTGAAATAAGCTAGGATGTTAATAACTTGGAATTCAATGACAGGGTTTATGGGGATAGCCCTATTACAAGATTTATGGATCCCATCACCTCTCAATGGGTATTATCGTAGGCACGTAAGGCAGTGGAGGTTGGAGAGAGGTCACTTTCCTTCAATCCTAAGCATTTGAAGGTTCTTTATGGGCATACATTCAAGGCGGATCCATTATCGATAAGAGAGAGTGGTATGATCTTCCCCATAACTTCGACGGAGATGTTGAGTGCATGATTGTGGTTTCGCCCAATTCTGGGGATTTCTTCTTCGAAAAAGGATAGCATTCGGGTAGAGGTCAAGGATTCGACTAAATTTATCACTTCTTCTGGAGTGGTAGAAGGAGTAACTGTGAGTCTAGTGACCAACTTTATCAAAGAATTTATGTGCAGCTGGGAAGACATAAAAATCCCCCATAGAGTGATGTTAGATTGAGTTTTCTTTAGTTGATCGAGGATCTTGCTTTCCTCGACGTTCATCTATGGCATAGGAAGGTTTTCAACACCCTTCCCTTTGTTATTGGCTAGTGGTAATCTTGGTATCTGGTAATGCCTTCCTGATCTGGTCATGTGATTTACTGAAGAAGGGAAGAACATAAACCATGTTTCTTCGTCAATCTCAGGTTGTTCTGCCACCTTATTTATTTCTCTTAGGAGTTCTTCAAATGATATCATCCCACACATGTCGGCTACCGGGCCAGTTTTCTCTAAAGCTTGCTCTTCATTTGACTCTTCGAATTCTTCCCCCCATCCGGTGGCAATAGTTATGTATTTCCATGTAAAGTCAATGCATTATATAACTTTAATGGATTCTTCGTACATGTACTCCCATCCTGTAGGGAGATGTAAGGGTAAAGGGACTACGCGCCCTTGTAGCTTCAGAGTATCAAATAACTCAGTCATACTGCAAATATTGTTGGTTCGCCTGAATAATTCTCCCATGATTTGGACAACGTCATCTATGCTAACTTCATCGGCTGGTACCACCTAACTATCTAACTCTTGGGGCCATTTTTTTCTTCCAAGAATAGCGTACTAAAACTTTAGCAATCAATGATCATATTAGAGGGAAATTTCAGCCCGAACTCTAGGAGTTAGTTTAATACTTCTGATAATTCCATACCTACATTTTCAAAATGGGTATGGACAATAATGCATGCACTGGTAAGGAGTGACAGTGCCTGATCAGCGAGGCGAGTAGGGTGTAGAAGGAAATATGGGCAAGTTTGGAGAGTTTTGGGTGAGAGTATATGGGTGTGATGTGTGTTGAGGGATCAAATTCGGGGTTCTTTTCAAGGAATATGGCATTGGCATGATTTGGGAGTGGGCTATGAGTAGTGTTTGGCTTAGGATTGGCTGGTGGGGCAATGGTGCCCCGGTCAATCAAACCTTGGATTATGTTTTCGAGGTGAAAGCATTGATTAGTGGCATGGCCAACAGTTTGGTGAAAGGCGCAATTTTCATCTGCCTTGAAGTTTCTTGGAAGTGGATTTGGCAATGGACGCGGGTCAAAGGGTTTGATGAGGTTTTGGCTTAACAAGGCTTGATAAACATTGGAGAGGGGAGGATGGAGCTCGGTGTATTATTTTCTGACAGAGACAGGGTGGCTTTCTGGTGCCCACGAGGTGGTTGGTTGAGAGATGTTATTGATGGTTGAGACTAAAGCATTGACAGATTTGTCATATTTTTTGGGAGTGAACTATCCGGACACTTTTTTGTTTCAACTTCTGTTTTAGCGAGACCTTCCTCGATTTCTACTCCTCCTTCCCTGAGATCCCTGAAGTGGGGATAGTATTGTCCTCCCATTGTTGCTCAGACATGGGGAAAGAGGTTCCTCTTCACTATGTTGGTTTGTACTTCTTTGGATGGCCGACTGGTCATGATGGTTACTTTTTCCCTCCATCGGGCTATAGAGTTAGTGATTTATTCCCCAGAGTTCTATTTGAGCATCTCTATGTCATGATGGATGACCTCAAGCTCTTCGTTGTATTTGTATTGTGACATGAATTCTTGGGCTACGTCTTCCCAGCTACAGATTCTGGATTCCTCGAGATACAAAAATCATCAGAGGGCGTTATCCTTTAAAGTTTGCTGAAATAATTGTGCCATCACTTCTTCGGAAGCCCCTAGGAGAGTCATAAAACGGTGATAACTATGAAGATGAACAATTGGGGGTCCACTTCCTCCGAATTTCTCGATATTTAACATCTTGAACTTCTCGGGTAACCTTTCTTTAGGATAAGGAGACATGTGGGTGTAGTCTATATAATTCCTAGAGATTCTGACTTGGTCAAACTTCTTAGTTAGCATCTTGAGATCTTATTTGACCTTGTTCACCTCTTCTTTTTTTAGATCCATGATCATAGGAAAGTTTGCCCCAGGTTGGGCAAGGTGTGGCATAGGAAGCTGGGCAGGCGGAGGCCCATTAGCGGGAGGGGCACGTGGAGAGTGTAGGTACTCTTCGGTAACCCAGATAGGCTCGGGTGGACCATAGATCGAGGGAATAGGGCCTCAGATCTTGAGGAATAGGAACCTGGTTTTGTTGCATCTCGCAGACTTCAGTCTGGAGGTTGTCAATCTTTGACACGACCTGAGCTAAGACGATCATCAGATTTAGCTTCACAACTGGTACTTGATATGTGTTCTCCATGGAAAGAGAATGGATTCCGGACTCGAAAGAAGTAGCTAGGGAACGGACGGAACTCCGGGGTGATTTGACTGAAGGCCGAAGCCAATAAGGAGCCAGGCCAAGGGCGTGCAGTCGACTTGAGAAGGCGTAAAAATGGGATTTATTTTTGACAAAAAAGAATGAAAATATTTTTTACATTTTTTTTAGATTTAAAAGACAAAAATATTTTTGGATTTTTGATAAAGAAAGGAAAAATGTTTTTGGGAGACGGGTCTCAGCACGATTGTAATAATTATTATATTTTCACTTGTATTAAATTATCCTAAGTGCAAAAATGAAATGCCGAACGAGACCCAAGCCTGGAAAAATTGGGTTTGTAACATATGCAAGGCTATGGTTGGACATGTAAATAGGCTCATGGGAAGGGTCCCATTTTAAAAATGCACGAAAATTTGGGCGATAGGCCGACCCAAAATTTTGACAGAGTTTCGGGTCAAAATCGATAATCTAACATGTGTGTCCTAGGCTTGACACCTATATGTTGGTATGTAGTTGGTTGGGTGAATTGGAAAGGTTCCCCCATTTGGCATGACTTTCATGATATACGTCTTGCTTTTGAGGGAAATCGGTACGGGTGGACAAGCCATTTGATATACATGAGTGTACGTGAATTGTCTCACTATATACCTCGTGGGGACTGTATGTGTGAGAGAGAATTTAATATACTCGACGTACGTGAACGATTTCCCTACGATATACCTCCCGTCATAACTTCAGTCAAGCGGTGTGATGCGGGGGAACCATTCAAAATACGTCTAAGGTACTTGGCCAATGGAAGGTGAGAGTCATATCGCTTAGGCTAATTGAGCCCTTGCACTTAGACCTTCTTGAAGATCTTGAGCTTGGTCTTGAATGTTAGAGAGAAGCCCTTGCACTTGGATGATGATGAAGGGTAGTTACTTCACCAAGTTTGATGAAAAAGATGATGAAAAGTGAAGGTTGGAAAAGGATTTGGATGTGGAAATCACTCTGACTTCGAGAGAGGTTTTCTGAGTTCGCTGAGAGTGATGGATTTAAGATCTTATCTCCTATTTCAATGAGGTCAGGCCCTCCTTTTGATAGGCCCGGGTCATTTCCAATTAGTATAGGCCTGGTCCTTCCAATCAGCATGTGTTTTTAGGCACACTGCTGATAGGCAGGATTTGGAACCTGTCGTTTGGAAGTCTCTTTCACGTTCCTTCGAAAAAATGGTCGTAAAACGCAAACCATTTTTCCAAATCGTGCATGGGGTGAACCGATGGAAAGGTATTTTAGAGAACTTTAAAAGTACTTGGACTGCTCCTGGGTCCAGAAATTATCTTTAGGGGAAATATGGCTCAGAAGCGCTGGTCGGTCCTTTGGACGGGGGATCATCGGACACAAATGGATCGTTCGTCCTCATGGTAAGTCAGAATCACGCACGAGATGGACCGTTGGAAAGGTTAGGAGATAAACTTCATTGTTGAAAAGGGGTTTCATCTCCCTTTAAAGATTCATTCAGTCTCGGTCAAGCTGAAGAGTTGACTTTGGTTAATCAGATCCCGGGAGCATCCAGTGACCTCCTGATCAAGTTTCGAGGGAAAACGGGGCGTTCGTCCGCACCGCATGTCCAAATCACGGACGGGATGGACCATTGGAAAGGGCTTTTAGCGCCCTTTGAAAATTTATTCAGTCTCGATCGAGATGTAGAGTTTGTCTTTTGGTCAAATGGAGCCCGGGAGTGCCCGATGGCCTTTAGGTCAGTACTCGGGGTATGACTTAGGTTTATAGTGATGAAGGGAGGTTCTAGGGACCTAAGGAGAGGTTAGGGGGTGCTAGAATGGGGTGTGTACAGGTGCCTTTTTCCTGCATGTTTTGAATCTACAAATAAAATGAAAGGAATAAATGCAGACCCATTAGTGAAAAAACACGGATGAAAATATATCGTGACCATGGCAGTTGTGATTTATTAGATGTAAATCTGAAACTTGTGAATCTAAAGAAGTAGAGATGATATGAGGTAAACACTTCCCAAGGCAGTTATGATTTAAATTCTATAGTTGTTAGAACGCGTGGCCCAAAAAAGTATATATATATATATATATATATATATATATATATATATATATATATGATAATTATACACCGAACTAACAGAATATAAATCCATAAAATGGCTAGCGACCTGGAACTCATGGAGTAAATTCCATACTAATTGTTAAGCTTAGTATCTATGTGAAAATAATTAAGAAACTACATGGAGCTACTGCTAGAAAGCTTATTAGAAACTCACCCAACAATTCAATCAAACGCTAGTTAGTTTTCAAAAGGCCTTGACATACCTATAATTCACCCTTGGTTAGTGTCAGTATATACTAAAAATAGTAACTTAGGCCCTTGGTTAGAGGGATTTTCTCTACTTATTTTGAAAGAGCCAGATCTTCATACAGTTTAATGGAATTAAAAAAAACTTAAATGTTACTTTGTTCCATCCCAAACATAATCAACCTTTATCAATAAAGAAGAGTGATCTCAGTTTCATCAAAATAAACTCCAAATAGAGGGCAATGAAGCAAAATTCGTAAAAAAGAAGGTATGTCAGTAAAGCAAAATTCGTAAAAAAAAGAATGCAGGTTGGTATAAAATAATGCATGTCAGTGAATAAAATAGAGGGTAATGAAGCAAAAAGTCTCATCAGTATAAATATATTGTTAGGTGTACCCGTATCGTCCCCCGAGTCTGTTAAATATCAACCATCCAAAAACTACATATATGCCCCTGAGTATATTTTATATCAGCCGTCATGAATAGGCAGGTCAGTGAATTTAATCTACTGCTAATAATAATAATTTATGTTGATTGATAGAGAAAATTACGAAGCAAAAATTACCTGGGATCAAATCGTAATTCATCATAAGAATGCAGACATTCTAGAGAGCTCGAATATAGCTTCCTCAAGAAGCTGTAAACATAAAAGGAAACTATAATCACGTTTTCATCATGCCCAAGTAATGGGTCTGGGGCCCAAAGCAATTGTTGGTTGTGATTTTGGTTCTGAAAAGATAAAGGTTTTCTCTTTGCATATCGGAAGTAAGGCGGCCTAGAATATGACACGCTGAACTGCGAAGGGCGCAATTCTTAAGTAATAAAATGAGTTTTTTCCAGTTTGTCAACCATTTGCTCGTGTGTATAAGATGTCTCAAATCCAACAGCATTCTCAACAAAAAAACATTAGTGCAGGTTGTAAAGTCTACATCATAAGCTCAAGAATTTCAATAAAAGAAGAGGCTCGAGCATCACTAGAGTGTTTCTGCAGACCAATTGTTTGTATTAATGAACAGATTATGATCTATCTATACTGTTTTTAAAAATTTCTTAGCATTCCCACTGAACATATGTGATGATCAGATCCCATGTTTGAAATTTATAAAGTACTAAAAATTATATGAAAAAAGGAGGTCTATCATATGTGAGTTGTATGTCCATAGCTTATACCTTATGTCGATGACATGCATAAAAAGATGAATCTTTCAAGTGGTGAGGGTAGAAACCTTGAAACTGATATATATTTTTTTAGCATTAATCTGCCTTGAATTTTTATTGGGGACTTTAATGTTGTTTTAGGTTCTCATGAATGTCATTTCACCTGTTTAGAAAAAAGTAACCAACAATGTGCATATGAAGACAAAGTGAAAAATCTTATTGTGCTGGTCACAATCCAAGAGAGAAAAGTTGAGCACCACCAAATATTGATTTAGATTTGTGGTACCTAAACATCTGGAAATATAACTCGGAGGTGTTTACCAGAACCATTCATGATCATTTTATCTCTAAATCCATTAAACACCACCACCTACCATGCCAATTAATATCATTGTTGTTTGTGGTCATTGTGACAGGGCATCATGGATTTATCTTATTTATTTATTGATTGGATCATCATTAGTGGAGACTTTAACATAGTGATGGATCATCATGCTCTCTATGGAGTTCACAACCTAAAAAAAATAGAAAGAGAGAACTGGCAATCACTATTAACGCTAACGATATAACATTAGTATTAACAGGCCTTGATACCAATCAATGTTTCAAGAAAAAAAATTAAAGAACCATGTGCATAAATCTTAAGTAGTTCACGTACTCCCGTCATCAAACGCAAATATATTAAAATTCACATTAATGTATTCTAAGAACGGATCTTGACATTTTGCCCGAATGAAGAACTTACTTACAAATCATAAATATAATATTCAAATGCTAGGCATTTAAGTCACCAATACAAATCACAGCATTTAAGGGGAAAAATCACACAAAAAAGTAAACGTATTAAATAACAAAATTCAAATTATAGTCTAAACACACTCTGTAGAAACAATGGAGAGTGAACCAAAAAGAGGGAGAGATGGAGAGCCTAAAAACATGCAGTGTGTAGGGGAGTTTTTGAATGAGTTAGTTATAAGGTTGTATGCGGTGACATGTGCCACACAAGTCAGTTTTTAAAGTTAAAAAATCATAATAGTAAGAAAATTATGCTAAGAAATTGTAGGCTTTTGAGGCTTAACGATATAAAATATTTGAAAAAGAGAAGAGAAACGTGAAATACATGTGTGGTAGATTCAATATCTTCTTTTGAAATATCAAGGTACGTATGGTGAAGTTCCTCTAGTAATGGTATTTTTTAACATCTTCGATCAAATTTTCATACAATGAAGCATAACAAAACGCAAGTTGAAGACGCCCCAGTTGGCCTGATTGATTGGCGATGTGGAGGAGCAAATGAGGGTCTCTTAAATCCATAATATTGATATGGAGAAACTGGCCTTGACCTCGATCGACATCATGTTTGCAAGAATGTGAAAAATGGGCAAAGCTTCCTCATAAAGTAACTTGAAGCGGAACAAAATCAACCCAACATCAATATAACAAAACAAAAAATGATGCATTATTTTCAAATGAATGATTGTCATTGTTATCATATATGTTCAATATTTTCTATGAAAATAAAAGTAACTATATTTTGAAGAATCTCCGTGTTGAAATATATCCAATTATCAACAGCTTGTCCAAGGCTAGAGATATAGAAGAGCGAAAGAAAATTATGAAAGTGATGGATAGTAGGGGCTGAAACCTAATGTGTACACTTATAGTGTCATTATTAGTGGTTAAACAAATGGTGGTGGGATGGAGGAGACTAAAGAAGTCAGTGTTGAAGCTTAAGGGTTATCAGCAAATCATACAAAAGTAAATGTGAATAGGGTGTTGAAGTCCTCTTTTTGTCCCTTTTCTTTCTTTTTCCTTTTTGTATTTTCACATTATATATATATATATATATATAAACAATTGCATAGTATAAAGAGAATAAAAATGGTGTTTGTCAATCCATGTCATGTTCGTGTCAATGAATGTCCCGCCAAAATACAACTGATAAGTCATCTTAATGTCAAGTTGTATATTTTCTTAATGGGGATGAAGCCATTTTTTTACTCACCGCAACTAAACATTATCCAGATGACTATTGCAACATATCAAGATTGATCATGAAGCTTTAGTTTGGGCCCTATGAGACAAAAGTTGACACAATAGCATGCTTGTCTATAATTAAATGCGATACCTCAAAAAGATTAACAATTCCTCAAAACTTCAAACCAAAATTCCTGCATTTCGAAACAAAAAATAACACATTACTAAGAGTAAATGTGAATTGCATTAAAATATCTCATTTAGATGAAACATGTAGTGTACAAATCTAATGTAATACACCTCATAATATATGCAACAACCACCACATATGTATTCAAATTAATACAAACAAACTATAATCACATGTATTAATACTTAAGTGAAAAGAAAATTCAGATTACTCGAATCAACGAATGATAATTTTTCATGTAATACTTAAAAACTATCAAATCTGTAAAATTTACAATATCACACACATGATTGTTGAGGCTTATCGAAAACACATCTTTAGATATGCAAACTAACTTCACATCTTTAGATATCCAAACCGACTTACTCTGCATATCAAAGCAAAGAATCAAAAGCTTCCCAGATTGACGAAGCTTCCCAAATTGACAAAGCTTCTACATCAAACCAAACAAAATCAAAAGAAAATATGAGAACTGGTGTTGGGGATTTGATTTCAACTACTTATTTCTTCTCATATAATCAACAAAGATGCCTCTATCAGCATCGAAACTAATGTTGGGGAACTTGGAGAGAGAGGGAGGTGAAACAAACTTTGAAAGCTAAAGGAGTGAACCCTAAAACAAAATCTGAAACCCTAATGAAATAAAAATTTACCAATAGAATGTGCAAAACGATTAGAAAAATAAAAGGGTTTATAAGATGCAAAAAGATTACAAAAATTAAATAATAAAACCATTTATAAGATATAGAACCAACCAAATGATCAAAAGACGTACAGGCAAAAAAAAATACCTTATTGTTCATTGCCAGCGCTAATCGTACAACACAAAGGGAGAGAGGGATGGAGAGAGTAAAGTGAGGGTGAAAAATAAGAAGAGTGATAAGGGGAAATGGGTAGTAAAGTGTGAGAACGGGTGCAAATACAATTGAACCCTTATTTTTGAATTTTGAAGAGAATGGGGGAAATAAATTAAAGTGTATCAAAAGAGGGGGGAAATTAAAGATGTGAGGGGCAAAAGAGCCACTGCAAAAAAAAAATCATCTCATGACATCATCTTTTGCTCTTATGACATACAAAAGTTTTCTTAAAAGGATCAATGGATTCTTAAAGGGATCTGAATTCCCGAACCTAGGAGTGGATCAATGGATTCTTAAAGGAGTCTGAATTTCGTTTCTAATGGACCTCCCTGTGTGTGATTCTGATTTATGGTTTGCATTTTATGGTTGTTTTTAGAAAAATTACCTCAGGCTGCTAATTGGCAACCCAAGGACCCTATCTTTCGACAGTGTGTCTAGGGTTCTATGATGATAGGCTGGTCTAGGACCATGACGATCGCCACCCCCTTGGCCCTATAATAGATTCCATGACCTCAGTTTTAAATACACCTCAGGACCCCTGAACATCCCTCTCAGCAATTCAGAGAGAATTCCATCAAGTTAGAATCTTTCCTCAAAAGACCATTTCCCACATTCCTTCCATCATTTTCAAACTCTTTTGAGTAAATTCCCACCCACCTTCTCAAACCACCATGATTTCATCTTGAGATCAGCACCTCTACAAGCAAGATATACTTCAAGCCTTCATAAGGAGGTCCATTTCTTCCTCTTTGTCTTTAAATTCTCTTAATTTTGCATGAGGTACTTCATCTTTTCTTTACTACTTTACTTCATTAAATTACATATCTTAATTCTAAACATTTATTATTAATATTTGTACATACATTTTTCATGAAAAAAAACCCAAAACAGGAAAAAGTGGGTTCACTTGTAAATTTCAAAAGGGGATTTCTCATCACACTTTTTCATACTAAAACACCTTTTTCTACACACACATATAAAATAAAGTCCCTGATTGGATTTATCGGTTAAATCCCACCTCGTATTGTCTTCGAATTACATGGACATTGATGCCCCCAGGCTATACGTAGGCATCTTGATTGAATCCCTCGACTCGATTCCTCCCACATAAATTTTTATTTTATTCTCATCATATATTGTGATATTTACATATGTGCTTTCTTGTGCTAGTTCTTTGTCCGATATATGTAATCGTTCTTCCAGAACTACTCGTGAATTGACAATAATTGAAATCATATTTTTTATTACTATTTTGGGAACACTCCTAAGGATGACCTCGCTCCACCTTTATCCATGTCGCGAGTTGAGTGAATCTATCATCTATTTATATTATGCACATAAGCACACAAATCATGGACTTATGCATGACAAAATTTAACACATGCCCATGAGATCCCGAAAGGGAAGGATGGGTGCCTAACACCTTCCCATTTTGTAACTTAGTCCACAGACCTTTGAACTACTTGGTTTCGCAAGCATTAGTATTGTCTTTGATGTCGTTCTCTCGACGAAGAAACATTTATTTTGCTTGTTTTGGGCAAAATAGGATGGAAACTCTATATATACATATCACCCCACGTCGACGACGGCCAAGCGCCTGGATAAATAACACAACCCCGCATGCACGCCAAAAAAAAGGGGAAGGAAATAGGGATCCACCATCGAAAAAAACCTCGGGATGGCCACAATGGAGTTGTGACACCCCACCTATTCTAATCCAGGGTGATCCGTCCAATATTAAATTAAACATGAATAGTTAATGGTTTCATTCTCAACATCACTGTCAAAATCCAACTAATTTATTAGTACCCTAATGGACCAGTGTCAAAATTTTAACTCTTGTTATTAACATGCAAATAAATATTTCACATTCACCATTCCAAATAACAACATAATAAATAATAGAATATATGAATAAATAATAGTGACTGGAATAAACACTCTAGACTGAAATCCAAATAAAATCATCTACAAACTAAACCAAATTCGATACTGGAAATAAAATGGAAGTATAATGTCCCTGTAATAATAACCAAATAGGAATGGGCGACAAGCCCGACTGAGATAGATAAAGGATAAATAGGAAGTGATAAATGTGGAGGCGATTACTACTAAGATCATGCAACTTCCACAGTAGTTGTAGCGCGTCAAATGAAGGAACTCCTAAGCCTCACATTCCTGTGGCTGGGAAACTAATATGTTTTTACAAAAAATGGATTTGAAATGGGTCAAAGCCCAAGTAAAACAGTTTAAAAATATTTTAGCAAATATTTAAAAAAATGTTAAAGAGTACATATTGTATACATGTTAGCTTCACATACTCTCACTTGAGATCCTCACCTATCAACTATTATGCACCCCTAACGTACTCTTCTAAACCCACTTAATTATGCTACCCCGCCTAACTAGTTTGACTTAAGCCTTTCCCCTCTATTAATCCACTGTGCCAACACGTATTTCCCTTACAATAAGTAACTAAATTTCCAATCCATTTTATTTATTAAGAGTCAACAAGTAATTAATAAGTTCACATATTCTTAGATCAATTTAGATAACATTATCTATAGTATATACTAAAACACCCATAGTAGAATAGAGGGGAAAGGCTATATATATATATAACATCAGCATAGGTGTACACACAACGTATAATATATGTCTCGTACGTAGTATATATAACTCCAGAATATCATGCGTGTCATGGATTTGTCATTTAACTCGTTATCATATATTCCTGAGTATTCCCCACTACTTGAAGTGTGCCAATTATCATTTCGGTTATTTTAGTAGGTAGTCCATTGAATCCTTACGGTTCTAAGTCATAATTGTTCTCACCATCCGTAATTCATTATCATTCTCTCGAGTTCATTACATTATTACTTTTGTCGATTAGTCTTAGCCCCAAATCCTCCTAGTGTGACTAAGTCTCAATCCTAATATTGGCCTACTGGAATCCCAAATATCTCTAATTATACTTTAAAGATGTCCCAAAGTTTTCCCAATCATCATTTACAAGTTCAAGAATAAAATAGGCAAAATTAGCAAATCTGGGCAAACCAAATCAATTCGCCCTGTTGCCGAATCGATTCGCCTTGCCAAATTGATTCGCCCATGGGGCGAATCAATTCGAACATAAACAGTTGATCTTCTTCGTTGGATTTATGCATTTTTTACCATTTTTAAATTCTCCATTACACAGTCCTGAATGCCCATCCAAATATACCAAACATCATACCAACATATGTAAAAGATTTCTAACGTAATTGAATAATAAAATCATAAAGGACACCATTTAAACCAAAATAATTCAACATTAAACTCCCCAAAACCCTAGATAATCATTTTTTATTCAATAACCTTAACAAGAACTCAGATATCTTCACATGTTTATCATAATAATTCATCAGATTCGTTCTACATGCATAAATGGATTCAACCTATCATGATTCCTACCCAAGAACATGAATTAAACCTTCCAAATTAAAGCCAATATCCATAATTTTCAGAGATTATTCATCCTACACTAACATGTATGGTATATATGCTCAAAAAGTAGCAAGATAAATATTTACCTCAATTAGTAGGTCTAAATCTCTAAAGAAGAATGGTATGGTTGTTTTCCTTTTCTCCCGATCTATGCTCCTGCGAAGGTTGTGGTGCAAAACGGTGTGCAAAGGCCTTTGAAACTCCGCTCCTTCCTCCTCCTTTAGCCACTCTGTAGTTTGGTAACTTCTAAACCTAACTCCTTTACCCTACCAGATGATATAGACTTAGAAATTTCGTAGGTCCTGCTACTTTAAAAATCCAAAAACACCAAGTTACCCTCTCGGTGTGCCGATTGGGCCTAAAAATGCCCTAGGACCCAAACTAAACCCCCGAGTACACTTTTCTAACTATTTTGACCCTTATGGACACATTGGTGCACTCGAAATGACCATTTGAATTATTTAAAATAAAATTACCATTTTTTTTTCAAAATTAAGTCCCGACATGACTAATACGCGCATCCTGACTAAATTTATTATAACTAGTGTATTTCTCACTCACGACAATCATAATATTTTCTTATCAAATTTATTACTCATTCACTAAGTAATATTAAAAATAAATAAATATTAACCCTTGTCTCGCTAATTAATATTTATTTTAATTTGGATTAATTTCCCATTTTAATTTAATTATTCCCAATATAAAAATCATTAAAATTATGGGGTGTTACATACTTCCACCCCTAATAATGAAATTTCGTCCTAAAATTCAAAGAAAAAAAATACCAAGTACCAATAACTCTGGATATTTTTCGCGCATCTAATCCTCGCGCTCCCAAGTAAATTTGTCGGCATTATGATGCCCCCATTGAAAGCGTACAAGTGGAACTACTTTCGACTTTATTCTCCTCTCACTATGGTCTAGGATAACGACTAGCCTCTCCTCATATGAAATATCGGGTTGTAGATCAATATCCTCCAAACCAATGTGAGTGTGATATATCTCATCCCGAAGATATTATCCCATAGAAGAAATGTGGACTACATCGTGAATCTGATGTAAATTCTTTGCCAATCCAAGTCTATATGCAACTGGCCCAATCTGCTCAATTATAGGGAATGGACCCACATACCTTGGTGCCAACTTCCCTTTATCTTCGATCCTCATTATCCCCTCCATAGGAGATACACGTAATAACAGTAGGTCCCCCATATTAAACTCTAGGAAGAATCGCTTGGCATCGGTATAACTCTTCTGTCTATTCGAATATATTCGTATACAACTCCAAATCAACTCAAATTTGGTCGAAATATCCTGAATCAACTCTGGTCTTAGTAGATTGTTGTCCTCCACCTTCAACCAACAAGTAGGGGAACGACAAGTTCTACCGTAGAATGACTTAAATGGTTCCATGCCAATCGTAAAATGATAGGGGTTATTATATGAAAACTCGACCAGTTGAAGATATTGCTCCGAACCTCCCCTGAACTCAAGAATACACATCGTGATCAATCCGCCCTAATCATTTTACTCTGAAATACTCCTTCATTTCCCTTACTGTTTCCTCTTGACGCCTACGAAACTAGTTTCCCTTCTTTCGAGAATATTCCAATGCAATTGGGTCGATATTCTAACGACTATACTATTCACTATCCTAGGAAATGTCCCCTCCTACCTAGGTGCCAACTTACCTTTTTTTAAATCATGTACTCCTTTCATGGGAGATATTTGTAATCATACCTGAATATTCACGTCAAACTTTTACATCTATAATTGCTTATGACGCAACTATCGTCATTTTACTCCTCTGCTCATAGTAGTTCCTGATTATCCTCGAAAATTTAAAAAATGTACTTTTCAGCACTATAATCACCCCTTTTCTTATACTCTTTGGTTTCTGGTGACACGCCTTACTCACAATGCAACTACATTCTCTTTATCTCATTCTAGTTTTTCCTCCAATTTACTAATTCATCTACGTTTATTTTAGACGTTTCCACATCTTCTCCTCATGAATGACACTGAAAATCTCAACTAACTATGGCACCCAAACACCCTATATCTTGTGCATTTATGAATAAATCAACCAAACGTAATACATTGGTTTTAAATTAAGCCTTGTATACTAGGCATGACTATACAATAAGGGTACACTCAACCACCCTACTAATAGCAACTTAATAATTCTCACATCAACATCATATGGCTCTACCGGCCTTAAATCATAATATAACTATCATTTATTAATTATAACTACACACACGTATAGAAAATAAGTTATTAAACCTGTGTCCTAAAGGACAAACATTTCCCAACTCCCGATAGTCACTATGTTCCATGCGTGGGATGTCTTGCAAAGAGAAATCCAAATAAGGTCCCCCTCCCACCCCGATACACTACTAAATAACATTATCGATGGTCGAGATTCATTAATCCCTCAACACATAACCTGTACCCCCAAATACCCATCTTCCAACATAAAAAGTCTACACGTACACTCTCATCTCACTAAAGAAGATATACAACACGGATCTCTCACTATCACAAGTCTTCAGCGCTATATTGAAAATGAGCTATATCTCTCCCCTCAATAAAGAACACATCGCACCCTGAATCACATCAGTAAAAGGTCCATATGCATCAGGATCAAATATAGATAGACAATATATTCGTAGAAATCTATAATACAAGATAATTTACATATATATATATATATATAGGCCCAACCCTCTTTCAGGTGATGCTTCGTAAAAACAATAAAACTCACCCTGGAATAAGAAGGACGGTGGTCTTATCACACAATCTACTACCACTCAAATCCTTAGTATCCAATCACTATACAAGGTAGTAATAATATGCTCTACTCTCATAACCCTCAAAAGGAGAAAAACTACTACATAATATAAAAATCCTCTTGGTGTCCACAGTCGCCCCTCCTCGTAGGTGCCACCAAAAATCCTGCTATCTAAGGGTATATACATACATAATAAGGTCGATAGTGCAAAAGAACCCACTAAACCCGACTCACACTCAAATAGTAGTGTTACACATCATATTGTGATGCACCCATGTCTCCCAAAACCTACCTTATGCTCATAAGGATAAAGAAAAAATACATTTCCATTTGTCACTTACCTCGCCTAGTCAACGGTTCCCTGACCATAACCCTCGTGCTGGAACTGACCTATGATATATTACAATGGTTGTACATTAAGGATCTCATCATGTAGTTTCCCCTTGACTCACTTTGGGTAAATCCTTATATCTTTGGCCCATCTGTCCACAATTGTGGTGACTACCACAGGAAATCTCCTCCCTTTGGCCCTGGACCTATTGGCCTCCCCCGCCCTTCTCTTGGCCCTAGTGGACCTAAGGAACAGGATGATATTACTACATAGGACCCTGCTCGTCCTACCTGGACCCGCGATTTCTCAGGTTACTAACCTCTGGGCCTAAATCTCTTAGCCCTATTCTCCTGTAAAAAATCTCACTCCTGCTACTTTTGTACCCCACTGACATCGTTCCCATATACCTTCCCAGTCTCACTGGTCTCACTTACTCATTGTGGATAAGTTCATTACAGATGGCCCTACTCTCAACATATGGGACACTTTTCTCTCCCATCCCCCTGTATCTGGCCTCACTGGCCATGTTAGGATGTTTTTCTCTCAAACCTGGCAGTCTTGTCCCCAAATGTAACCCCTGTTGTCCCTTTGGCTCCGCTAGCCCCATGGAACTCGATGTTGGACTTGACATCCCTAACTGAATCCACAGTCACTTAGTAGTAATTTCATTGGTATCATTCATTTAAATTAGTCCCCTACTGAGTGCACCCTCCTTTGTTGATTCACTAACACCGTTTTACTCTAGTCTTGCTCTTTGGATAGATTCTCCAACCCTCTTGGATCCCTTCTCATGGAAGAGTTGCTATAAACTAGTCAACATATGACCTTGACTATATCGGCACTAGTCATCCTAGATGAATTTCCCATCCATGATTGTGTATTCTACCCATGAGTCCATTGAAAATTTATGGAACCTTATATATTCTTCATATCCCCTTCGTCGCATAGAAGTTCACTAAATAAGTCAACTTCTCTCTCACAATCGGTCTCTATTTGGCCCACTTGTGATAACTTTTGAAACTCCATTCGAATCTCTATTTGAACAGCAGATGGATGGTCTTAGTAAAACCGGAGCAAAATTCTCATTTAATTCCATATATACTTCTTCATATTTGGTATTTGAATCCCATCACTCTATGCTTCTCCTATGAGCTAAAAAAAATTTGCTCAAAAGTTAATCATGGGTGTAACTACACTCCACCCTATCTAATTTCCTTTACATCCTCTCCTCCCATTGGCCCATAACAATTTCTCTCTTCTCCAAATCCATTTCGGCCACTCTTCGAAATAGTTCCTTTCGACTTTTCCCTGCTGACTAAACTTGGTGAGTCTGAATTTGCACTACTGTTGTCTAAGATAGTGCTTGCTGACGTTACTCTAACACCCCGTATTTCTAAATATTTGAATTTAATTAATTCGGTAATTTATTGACTTTATTTTAAACTACGCAAGAGAAGTAATTTAATTGAATTGAGTAATAATATCCTTACTATATATTAATTTACTAAGTGAATAGTAAATAACATATAGAAATTATTACACGTAATAGCGAGTGATATTGGCGTAATTGGAATTATCTCAACCAGGAGTTGCGTGTAGACTAATTTGGGGTCGAGATGGATTAATTATGTAGAGTGACTCGGATGATGATTTTGAGGTCATAGATGATTTCGAAAGGGTCCAAATAGTCGGAATAGTATACCCAGGGGTATTGTTTGGATCCTGAGGCATTTTTAGACTAAACCGAGGTCGTATAAGGGTAATTTAGTCTTTCGGTAGCCTATGGTAGAAGGAGATACGAATTTCCCAACCTTATATCATGTGTGAGATAGAAGGGTCTAGGTTTAAGAGTTTAAAACCAAGAGAAAACATTAGAGAGGAAAGGGAGAGAGTCCTTAGAGCTTTTGAAGAGATTCTTTGAGATTTTCATCTCAATATTGCACCACAAACAACCTAGGAATGAGGATTGAAATAGAAGACAATCAAATCGATTACCGATCCATGAAATCAGACCCTACTGATCAAAGGCAAGTGTTTATATACAAGTTATTTGAAGTTATAATACCCATGTGAGTTGGGTTGCATCATATTTTGATTAAAGTAATGATTCTTTGAAGAAAAGAATGATTTAAATGCATCTTTGTGTAGGAATCGCATGTAGAAAGATTTGATATAGGTAGAGGATAATAAATTAGAGATTTGGTATTATTATCCATGAATTCAATCTAGGTTTTTGATGAATAAAGGTGGAACAACATAAAACCTAGGGTTTTGAGGATTAGATGTTTAAATCCTTTCTTGAATAAAAATTATATGGTTTTGATGTTGTATTTACGTTAGAAATCATCCTTATGAATGTAGAAATGGTGAGGGACAATTGGTTTCAAATTTGTTGAAGAAATATGTAAGTTATGTGGGTGTTAATGGTGAAAAATGCACTTGCGTAAGAAATAAGATGAATCTGCAAAAAAAACAAATCGATTCGGTCCCGAGGCGAATCGATTCAGTCTCTTGGCGAATCGATTCGGTTTCCCAAAAAACATGAGAATTCCCCTTTTAAGCCTAGAACTCCTAAATTATTGTCGGCAACACTTTTACGACATTGTTAGAATATAATGAGGGATCTATTATATGGCATGCCATTCTAGGGTTATGGGAATTAAGTCTTATCAAGAGAATTAAGATGATGATTAAATGGGATTAAACGATAATGCAATCCATTCGCGAGAATGAGAATATAATTACGGGAAAGCGTGAGTGAGATTAAGGAATGAACCATTAGGGTAAGAAAGAATGGGTAACTAAAATAAAACAAGGGGTAACTACGACCCTTAGAGTAGAGAACAATACTCCATTAAATGCGATAGTGAGAAAAAGCATAAATTGTATGTACGGTGAGTATTAGAGTGATATATACACTACGTATAACTGATGATAATTAGGTTGTGTGAATACCTAGTTAATATATATAGGTTGTGTGACAACTGATGATAATTAGGTTGTGTAAATACCTACTTAATATATATAGGTTGTGTGTGTACCTATTATATTATTGATGATATATGAAAGACTTAGCTACTAAAATAAAACAAGGGGTAACTACGACCCTTAGAGTAGAGAACAATACTCCATTAAATGCGATAGTGAGAAAAAGCATAAATTGTATGTGCGGTGAGTAATACAGTGATATATATACTACGTACAACTGATGATAATTAGGTTGTGTGAATACCTACTTAATATATATAGGTTTTGTGTGTAACTATTGTATGATTGATGATATATGTTAACATACCTACGCTACCTGCTATCACGGAGGTTCCCGCACAGTGGGCGATCCCACATTGACGAATCTCGGGAGGTCTGGATTTGTTACCCAGAGCATATAACTTAGGAAGGCTCATTATGTGTCATGTATGAGTGTGTCATGCATGTCGTTTGGGTGAATTAGGTATGTGCATATCCCAAAGGCTTAGTACTATGTTCACCTCCACTGCTTGTTATTTGATTTTGGGTTCGAGGAGATATACCAAACCATTTGTCCCTATTTAGTACGAGAGGTACTTTGACTAATAATAGAGTATGCCCATGTTTCACGGTGGTGCTTTTGAGAGACGCTATAATGATATTTATTACCTAGATAAATATATGTGTACTGATGTGAATATTCTACTTACGTGTGACAGTAGATAGTTAGATAATGTTTATCTAAAGACTGAATTATGTAGTGAAACTTAATCAATTGAATAATGAGAATATAAATGAAATGGTAATTTAAGCTCTTATAACGTATGAGAAACATTAACCAACGAGTAAAGTATTTATGGTAATTACGGGAACAGAGACCTGTTCATATTCAGAAATAGTTAAGTCTAGTTAGCTTGGGTAGAATAGCTATGTGGACTAAGTACAACTGTCAGGCGTGCACAATAGTTGAGAGATGAGGAAACTCGAAAGAATGCTCGTGAACCTAACATGTGTAATCAATAATTGATTTTAAATTGTGATAAATACTTGCTAAATATTTTCAAAATATTTTAGGTTCTAACCCTTGCTATAAAATCTTTTCAAAACTTTTTAGGTGTCTAGCCATAGGGATGCTAGACTTGATGATTTCATACAGGGACGTATAGCTGCAGTGTTGCGGAGGCTTGCAGAGTTTTGATTAGACGCATCTATCATTTTATTCCAAGCGTAGTAGTTTACTCCAGTATTTCAGTTTGGGCATGTTGGCCCCATTTGGGACTTTATTCATTTAGTTTTTTTAGTTTCAGACTTGTATTCATATATTCTTATTAGTTTGATTCATTAATTGGTTTAGGATTTTTAGCCAATTTTTTATTCGATAAGACCTTATTTATTTATTTACCTGAGATGTTTTGGGACTCTAGTATTATGTGAATGTTGTAATTCAGTTTTTTTGCATATTGTTATTTATATGTTTAATGCAAGATAAATTTGGCACCGAATTAATTAACTAATAGGTGATTAGTAATTAATTTGGTTTTCAACAGTGATGACAAGAATGAACCATTTTGTAAATCATGATTTAATTTAATAAAGGCCTGATCACCCGGTTTAATTAAATAATGCCAACTAAGCCTTGATTGTGCAGCCCAATTTGATGACTATCTTGGCCCAACTCAGTGCCAAGATTGATAACCTTCAAACTGAGGTCCATAAGATATAGCGTCACCGAGCCCAGATTCCCAAAGAACCCGAGGTTCTCTTTCCTTATGCCATAGGTTCACCAGCTCCCGAACCTGCTTGGGTCCCAGAGGAGTATCAGCATACTTCGTGATCCCAGCCTGTCAATGGGCTGTTGTCGACTCAACTCTCTATTCCAATCCTTGCCCAGCCAGGGGCTAACCTACCAGTACCCACAGTTCATAAGGAAGAGGAATTGAACAAGGTTAAGTAAGACCTTAAACTATTGTCAAAGAAGTTTGACCATGTTAAAATATCAGAGAACTACATGGAATACACACAGATGTCTCCCTATCCCAAAACCAGACTGCTGAAGAAGTTCAATATGCTAGACATCAAGAAGTTTGGGGGATATGGACTCCTAGTTTTTCACCTTAGAAGATATCACCTAGACATGACCCTCCTTGGTTCCTCTAAAGAGATAATATCCTAGATGTTCCAACAGACCTTGAAAGAAATCACCCTTTGTTAGTTTATATCCCTTAAAGAATCCATAATACATAATTTTTAATTAGGAGGATGTTGCCTGAGAATTCATGTCTCAGTACAAGTACAATGATGAGCTAGAGATTATACACCAAGATCTAGATCTTCTTAAATAGAACCTTAGCAAAATAGTTAGTAGCTTCATAGGAATATGGAGAGAGACAGCTGTTACCATAACCCAAAGATTATCTTAGGAAGAAGTAGTTAGTATTGTGAAGAAGAACTTTTTTCCTCATATTCGAGCATCCATGGGAGGACAGTACTACCCACACTTTCGAGCCCTTTGAGAGCTACTGTACAAATTGAAGAAGGCATTACCAAAGTTGAATATGAGCCGAAGAAAGTGACCGGACAGTTCACTCCCCCAAAAAATGAGAAGACCATTAGTTCTAAAGTCTCAACCATCAACAACATTTCCCAACCTGCTACCTCTTAGGCACCAAAAGTTTTCGCCAACCTTACCAAGAAGGATTCCAATGAGTTCCATGCTCCCTGGCCAAAAGTCGACCAATCCCTATTCAGCCACAACCTCATCAAATCTTTGGACCCTCAACCACTACAAAATCAACTCCCTAAAAACTTCAAAGTTGATGCCCGTTGTGATTTCCACCAGTGTGTTGGCCATACTACAGACCAGTGCTTCCACCTTCAGAATTTGATCCAAGGTTTAATTGACAAGGGTATCATCACCTACCAGCCAATCCTAAACCCAACACCACTCATAATCCTCTTCCAATCCATGAAAATTCCATCTTTTTAGAGAGTAACCTAGAATTTGGTCCATCTACTCAAATTGTGCCCAGTAAAGCACCCATTATACTCGTAATCACACTCAAACCGCTCAAAGTTTACCCGTATTTTCTCTTACACCTTACATGCTTCACTGAACAAGATCTATTACTCCCTCTAAGGGCCCGTATCCCCATTTGTACCCAATTTGAAGGGAAATATATGGATTTACCTGATTTACTGAACCAGTTCTTGAAGTTTGGGCTAAAATTGCCCATTGAGATAGCTGCCGATTATCGTAGATTTAGTGGCTTATTTATGGAAGCCCGAATATGGGCTTGGGAGTAAAATGATTGGGTGGTACCCATTTAAGAAGTCAATCTACATGACATGGTGAAAATTATGGCTGATGCATTTCAACAAACATGAGAAATCTTTAACATTGATAAGCTAGTCACAACTTTGATGCTTCAGGGACGATTGGTCAATTCACTCATACACCTCCCCGTTGAGTGGGAAGATTTGTATGATGAAGTTGTCGAGGTTGTTAAATACATTGATATATATTGGAAAGAGGACATAACACCACATAAGGGGGAGATGAATTTGAATGCTCAGATGGAGAGCCCGGTCAGTAAGACACTAGTCTAGTAGCTAGTTTATACAGAATGATATACTTCGAAGGTCTGTTGGGGGAAATCAACAAGGTAGCCATTCAATCAAAAATAGATGAAGATGCGAGGTTCCTATTCTTCCCAACCTCAGTAAATCACATAACCAGATCTGGGAGACACTACAGAGATTCGATTGCTCATGTGACTGAGACAGATAAGGGAAAAGGAGTTTGTCGAAGAACTTCCCATGCTAGAGATAACCATTGAAGGAAGTAAAGTCCTTGACCAGCTCAACAACACCCAAGAAAACATCACCTTATAGGTACTTTTCATGTCCTCCCAGTTGCACCAAAATGCTCTAATGAAACTCCTCACCAGGCCTACAGTATTTCCTTCCACCATTCCCGAAGAAGCCATGAATACCAGACTCCTCTCTTTTTCCGAAGAAGAGGTACAAAAGATTGTCCCTCACCAAAATTATGCCCTTAACATCCCTGTTGAAGTATTAGGAAAGATAGTCCCACTTTAACTTGTTGATAACAAATCAGGCCTCAATGTTTTCCCTCTCAAAACCTTTAATTGTTTGGGACTGAAAGTCAGTGACCTTAGTCCCCCTTCCATCATTGTGCTTGCTTAAGATAACACTCGTCGAAAGGTAATGGGGTCCATAAAACTCACGATAGGGTCTAGACCTATCAATATTGTCACTAAGTTATACGTTATTGACATATGTGCATGTTTCAACCTTCTTCTTGGTCGTCTATAGATACACAGTATCCGGGGGGTATCATTTTCTCTTCTTCAAAATATGAAATTCTTTGCCAATGGACAGGTTATCACCATCCTGGGGGATGACGACAGTTTAGATGTTGCCCATAACCTTCTATTAGAGATCTAGTATGGGAAAAATGACATGCTCCTCTTTGGCTTTAGAGTTGACGCACTTATCCTTCAAATAAGAGAAAGTTTCAAAGACTAGGTTTATTTGGAACATACCCCTCATGACAAGGTCAACATGATTAAGATGTTTAAGAACATGCACGACATGCCTTAAATGGGTCCAGGGAGACTCCAACAAGGTATCCTTGAGCCCATAGTCTTAAAAGATGCCTTTCCCCCATGTGGCATGGGCTACCAACCCTCACCGAAAGAACTCAAAGCCCTCTAAAAACCACGATCGAAAAGAGGCTTGGAAGAAGAAAGGATTATTTTGAGAGACTCTTTGAATGGAAGGTTTAAACGTAGGAGAATACTTCCATTTTTGCTGCTTCCCCAAACCATTATATGACCACGTTGATAAGAAGATGAAATCGAGTCTGGAAATGATCTTACAAGACAGCAACTCTTGGGTCGCAGTTTATTAGCATGAAGTTCAAACTCTCACTAAGAAAGTCGTGATAGATACTAAGGATTCTGAGGAAAATGATTACAAGGAATCATTCAACGTGAAGACACTAGGGGCAAGTCTCTCTCTAATCCATTCAGATGTTGCACCATCGAACTCGTCTACCCTGATCAGAGCTGTTGACATGCCTCTCCTCAACTGGAATGTCGTGCCTATCCAACCTGCCCAGATTCAATCTGACCCTACTATTTACGCTATTCAAGTATCTTCATCCGATCTTGTTGTTCCTTTTTTGGATATCAATATGACTAAGATATATTTTGACGAGGTTCTTAATGTTGTTTTTCTCGAAAATGAAATAAAAAAAGATTTGAGTATCTTGTGGTTCCTTACATTAATTGTGTTAATTCTAATCAAACTCTTAATGATGACAATTTTGCAAATGAATAATTCATAACTGGTCTTAATAAGGAGTAGAAAAAACAACATAATCATGTTCAAATTAATGATGATGAAATTATTGTTATTAATCTCGGTTCTAGTAGACATCAGCGTGAGATTAGGATAGGGTCCACCCTTAACAATCATTAGCGTGCACAATTCGAAAAGTTACTGAAGGAATTTATGGATGTCTTTGCATGGTCCTACAATAACATGCCCGGTAGTGACCCAAAAATAGTTCAACACGATATCCCAACATTCTCAGAATAAAAGCAAGTCAAACAGAAGCTCCTCACCGAATGGTTGCTCAAAGTCAAAGAAGAAGTGGTCAAGCAAATAAATGTAGGTTTTATTCGTGTACTCGAATATCCTACATGGCTCACTAACATCATCCCTGTGCCAAAGTTAGGAGGGGAATTTTTCGTATGCATCGACTACTGGAATTGAATATATCATCCCTAAAGGACTATTTCCCATTACCCAATATCGACATGATGGCGGACAACGCGGTTAGCCACACCCTCGAGATATTTTTCAATGGATCTGAGGAATACAACCAGATCACGATACACCCAGACCATTAGTAGAAAATGACTTTCATCACCCCATGGGGAACCTTCAGTTATAATGTCATGCCATTCGGACTCAAGAACATCGGGGCTACCTACCACAGGGCTGCCACAACCATCTTGCATGACCTTATTCATAAATAAATAGAATTCTATGTGGATGATATGATCATCCAATCTAAGACTCGGGAAGGTCATATTCCCAACCTCCAAAAGTTTTTCTAGTGACTATGGCAATATTAAATGCGGTTAAATCCACATAAATGTGTTTTCAACATAATAAAAGGAAAACTCTTGGTATTTATGGTCAGGGAGATAGGAATTAAAACAGACAATGCCAAGATAAAATCCATACTTTAATGATATCACTAGGGATGGAGAAGTAAGTACGAGGATTCCTAGGAAAATTATAGTACATATGTCGGTTCATCTATCTGCGAAACCATTTTCAAGCTTCTTCGACAGGATTCTACTAAAATTTGGATTGAGGCCTTCCAAGAAGCCTTTGACAGAATCAAGCGATAACTCATCTGACCTACGATGTTTATGCCTCCTTAGCCAGGTCTCCTCCTACTCCTATACTTGGTCGTGATAGATACTGCAGGAGAGGCCTTGCTAGCCCAATACATTGAAGAATATCGTTAGGAAAGAGACATTTACTACACCAGTCAAAAATTAGCTGGGTACAAAGTCAGCTCCACTTATTTGGAGAAAAAATTTGTTGACCTGATCTTAGTCATATAGAAATTATGACATTACATGCTTGCCTTCCCCACAAAACTTGTATCCCATATGGATCTCATTAAGTACTTTCTAGGAAAGCTCACTCTGTTTGGCCGAATGGCCCGATGGTTGATATGGCTAGCCGAATATGATTAACCAATAGAAGAAGCCAATATTTGGGTCTCTAAATTCACCGAAAAAGATATTCATTGAACCTCTCAAGAGGATCTCAGATGGAAAATGTTATTTGATGGAACACCCAATAAGAAAGGATATGGCATTCTACTGATTCCCCTGATAATTCTCACACTCTAATTTTCATCAAACTAGACTTCCTCTGCACCAACAACATGATCGAGTATGAGGAATGCATTGTAGGCCTCAATATCGCCCTCTAGAAAGGAATCTGGCACCAAGACATTTACGGAGGCTTCTCCCTTATTATCGACTGATTCCTTAGAAAATGGAAAGTCGAAAATGAAAAACTCCTACCCTTTTATGCGCACCTAGAAGAACTACCCTCCAAGTTTAAAGAAGTCACCCTTTATATCTTGACCCGGGCCAAGAACATCTTTATTGACGCCCTTTCTATCCTAGCCTCCACGGTCGACATGCTCAAGGGAATAAAATTGGCCCTTTCCATTATAAAAAATAAGCTAAGCCTATGCACTCCTACCACATAGAACTTGTTCCCAAAGAAAATCATGCTATGGTCGGGTTATGGTATTATGATATTTGGTGCCTCCTCAAACATGGTAGGTATCCCTAAGACACAAATAAGAAAGACTTTGCGATCCTTCATAATTTGTCTGTCCAGTATGTCTTCAACGATAAAGCACTGTTAAAAAAACTTCGATGGAACCCATTTGCATTGTATAGCAGGGGGTGGTGTTTAAGAAATGATGCAGAAGATCCATAGTGGGAATGTGAGCCCCACATGAAAGGTCACATGCTTGCCAAAAAGGTCATTCGTCAAGGATACTATTGGTACACCATGGTTCAAAATTTCACTGTCTATGTCCCAAGATGCCTGAAATGTTAACAGTTTGCCAATCTCCAACACTTCCCTCCCCGTGAGCTATACAATATGACCTCTCCTTGGCCCTTCTCGACTTAGGGCATTAAAATAATAGGAAATGTTACTCCTAAAGGTTAAAACAGTCATATATTCATCATGGTCGCCACTGATTACTTCACCAAATGGGGCTAAGTCGAGTCATATGCATTTCTGAATGCTAAGAAAGTGTCCATGTTTGTCAGAAAGAACATCATTTACCGATGTGGAGTTCCACTTGATTTAGTATCAGATAATGGGATCCATTTTAAAGTTGAGGTTATGGAACTAGTCGATGAGTACGGGATTAAGACACATAAATCTTCTCCCTACTAACCCCAAATAAATGGTGCCGAAGAAGTCGCTAATAAAAGTGTCAAGACCGTAATCATCACGAGGACTGAGAGATAAAGAGATTGGGCTGACTGAATCCCTTACTCCCTCTGAATCTACCACACTTCAATAAGAACACCTAATGGGGCTACTCCTTATTCTCTAGTATACGGCATGGAAGTGGTCCTACCTATTGAGATGGAAATGACTTCCCTCCGCATATTACTCGAAAGCAAAGTTGAGAAAGAATAATGGCATCAAAACTGATTTGATGAGATATCACTCTTGGATGGAAAAAGACTAAAGGCTCTATACCATATATTGGGGTACTATCATCGGATAACATGATCCTTTAACTGGAAAGTTAATGACCATGGTGTTTAGGAAGGAGAACTCTCTCTCAAAGAGATCATAGAACCCATCTGGAACCCAAGAGGTAGGTTCAAAATGAATTGGAGCGGCCCCTACATCGTGAAGAAGATTCTCTCAAGAGGCACCACTATACTCAAAGACCTTGATGGAGAATAGATGGCGCATCCATCCAAATTGGATCGTCTCAAGAAATTTTACTCATAGTCCAAAATCCTGGTGCCTTACGACTCTTCTCATGCCCATTTTATTCTAAAAAAACTTCTTTATTTTTGCTACCCATAACTTTTTGGAACCCGATCCTCTTAAAAATATTTATGTCTTAAAATGAAACTCATGAGAATTTTCAAAACACCCATAGGGTATGTAGGCATCCCATATGCTATACATGGGTTCGGCAAAAATCGCAGTGGTACGTAGGCAACCCATATGCTATACATGGGTTCGGTCCCCTTCTTTTTTAAAAAATATTATTCTTTTCAAACCTCTAAGAACGGTAGTTCATTTTATCATTTACATGAATAAAAGGATTGTGTATGTCTTAACGATTGGTGTAGATAATTTAAATGCAAAACTCATTAAGCGGCAGGACAAAATATGTTCAAAATTAACTTTTATACATAATTCAGGAAAATAGCATTGTTACATGAAGAATCAGCGAAGGGAGTCAAACTAACCACCCCCCTTTGCTGACCAAACTGTTCCTAAACAAACCTGAACCTAAACAAACTACACAAAATTATTCCCAAACCCATAACACAAAAACATCCTAATCACTATAGCTTCACAAAAATCACCATAGCTTTACAAAAATCACCCAAAGCTTCACAAAACATTACCTTTAACTATTGAATGGCCCTGCTTCATCATATTTACCAACCCCTGGAGGTCCCCAAGTTTTCCACTCCTGATTAGAATTCCGTATACATTCCATGGAGTGGTACGCCTTGAAAGACTTGAATAGAACCACAATACCTTCTTCTTTGGTGTCAAAGCCATGAACCACATTTGACTAGTCTCTTATACTAGGATCTTCTTTACTACTCGCTTCTATAGACATTTTAGGTAGTCCCCAGATACATTCTAGGACCCTCCCATGGACTGTGATAGATGGATAGACAGTCGATGGCGCTGCCATAAAGAGTCCAGCATCATTCGCAACGATTCAATTAAATCATCCACTAGGAAGAAATTTGTTATATGAGGGGGAATGATATGTTCCCATCTGACTTGGCATAGGAGCTTCCAAGGGAAATAGAAACAAATCTACCAAAGATCCACCAACTGTACATAACAATAATTTCTAAGTTATAAGATAGGTAATAAGTCCCCCCATCATAGCACTGACCAGCGAAGACGCTGAGCTCCATGCTCTACAAGATAGTTTACCCAACTCTCTATAGATGGGTTGAAGCTAAAAAAGGCGGACAAGGAAATTGGGCACAACCGTCAAAGGGAACATAGGAGGGGTTCCCAAGCTAAATCTCTCCACAAGCCACATAAACAGCATTACGGGGCTCCCCCTCAAAAAGTCAAAATGACCCCCTTCTAAGCATTCAGGTGGTTCAGGGTTTTAGCTAGCACCACCGCCAGAGGCTTATGGCGATAAGACATCCAGGTCGTTATCACAGCAACCTGGGATCCATAGGTAAGTCTCTTATCACCAATAACACCCTCGCAGTAGGTCCTAAGGCGATAGCCCCGGTAAAGCCGACATCCTCAAAACCACTCAGGCACATTGAATACATAACTTCCTAAAGAGAAATGGCCCCTATAGTAACTAACAGTCTAGCCTCCAAAAGATAAATGTGAAGCAACTCCGACAAGAAAACCCGGGTAGAATCGAAGAAATCGGTCATAGACGTTGCCACGCTGGGGTTGACACCTAACATAGTCGATAACTATTCATAAGTGGGATAGACCTCATCCAAGATGTAACAAAAAATATAACCTTCAGGATACCAAAATTATACAGGTTTCAATATATAGCGCGGTTATGCCACAAAGAAACCCGACACAGGTTAAAAGCATCTTTGTCTAGATTATAGAGTCACATATTCTCCAGACCATCAAGGTGCGAAGCAAATACTTCATGAATGGGAAGAGACATTTAAAAGGAAGAATATGACGTGAGAAAGAAAAAATGAGTATTGGTGGTATAAACCAATCTCGCACACCCCCTTTTATACTTCAAATCTTTGGCAAAGGATAAGAGCCCGGAAACTCGAATAAAAATCAACCCCACAAGAGTACTCTGATGTGCAGGAAAGTGAAATCAAGGCCTAGGGACAATTTTACTTGACCCCCATGCTAATAGGCAGGTCAAGGAGTATGATGATCGACAACCCCCTATTTTGGAAAATTCCATCTTTATTCTTTTATAAAAAATAATTTCAGAAAAATCCTCATTTTGAAAAATTACCACTGGGTTATCTACTCATTTTTATCTCAAAGAGAATAGTTCTCTCTTAAAAATAAATTCATTCTCAAAAACCCTTTCCCTAAATGAATCACTTATACTCCTTTTAATAACAATTCATATGCCTTTCATTTTTCATTTCATACTTATCTCTATCTTTGCAAAAAAAACAATCACACTAGAAAATTAAAAGTGCATAGAGGATAAATCAAGAAAAAAAGGAAATTTATATTTCTTCATATATTTTTCTTCATTGAGTTACATTTTTCCAATGAAAAAAATAAAACGAGACTTTGCCCAAACCCAAAAACTCTTTATCTCTCTAGCTTCTCAACCGCCACGGCAGACAGGCTTTCCCATGTGATAAGAGGTGGATCCTCCAATCCCAAAACCCAATCTCTCATCGTAAGTGGAAGGTATCACAAAGCATGAAGAAGACGAGCTCTTGATATATTATGACATGGAGTAAAATTGATCCTTGATATCCCTTAGCCAAGTTGTCAACACTCGAATATACTGGAAGCAAAAGGCAAATCAGTCAACAAGGAAAAGAAAGGTCAATAAGAGAAAGAAAAGGATATACCTCAAGCTGAAATGCATCTTTAGTTAGACCTGTCAATCAAGACACCAATGCATGAGAATGATGCGGCAGACTCAATGACTCCTCGCTACTCAGTCGAAAGTTGTAGGAACAGGGAGTAACCTGAATAATCAAATCCTCCTTTGTCATCAACGCCGCGGCCGACGTTCCACCACCTGCTCTGTGGGAAAATCCCACCGGTGCACTAGTCCCCTTGCCCGAAGTCGTAGCGGGTGGAGGCATGTTCTCCACATAATAGATACAGGAGGGAATCATCCATCTCATCACGAAATCTAGATAGTCTTATCTCACCTCTGTATTCGTATAGAACGTGTAGGGCTCCCCTATCATGGCCACTGCTCGGGGATCATTCGACATCCCCCTCACCCGCCTCAGGTACATAGGGGCACCGAAGGTTAGACCCCCACCTCCTCCTCTACAATCTGCCTAACTAACCTATCCCCGAGGTACTATCCATACCCAAACTCATGCGTGATCACCGTCGCATATAAGAATCTAGGCTCGTCACCCCCATATCATGAGGAGTCACCCCCCCAGGAGTAAAAAGTCACTTGGAATCCCCTCACAGAGAATGAGTATCGTCTCAATGAATGAAGACGTCAAAGGACATAGAGAATATATAAAGATAACTTCATCACTCATCAGAGCATTCAGAGCCCTTCGCACCTCCAAACGATACGTGGCCTCCATAAAATTATGTCGATAGCACCAACAAACGCATCCAAAGAATAATAAAGGAACACCAAGGTAAGTGCCCCCAATCATACATCCGGACGTCAAAAACCGATCGCAAATGTAAAAAAATATAGATGGACGACATTTACAATCGTCGCCACCATGAAGCCACCCAACAACTGTAAAATAAGCAAACAAGTTATCTGCCTCAGCTGCTCCTTGTTTGTCACATCCACCATTATATTCAAAATTGTATCCCTTAAAGAATAAATATTGAGTGAATCCCCAAAAATGATCCTACCAACATCTTCCAAAGATGTCTTTACCGCCTTTGGTGTCACCCTTAGTGTGCGATCCACCAATATCTAGAATCCCTCATAATCAACTCTCATCGGTTGTTGAACATCTATGGGAGCGATCATCATCTCCCCAAATCCAAGATGGAAAGTGTGGGTAGTGTCCCACTACCTCTCTCCCAGATAACATAAAACTACGGTCGAGCAAGGTGTCTTCTCCTAAATAACATAAAACCCGCATAGGAGACCATTTAAAGTATTACACTAGGGATCTTCTCCCAAGCCTCCTTTAACCCCGTCGTCCCCTGAGATCAAATAGCCAAAGGAGAAATGTCAGTCTGCAAAAGAAAAAGAAAAAACCCTTCATTAGCATAAAAAAAGAAACAAAAATTAAAATGGAATATCAAAAGTCATTGGCCTTACATAGCAATTAGGGTTCCTCACCCTAGACGAAGGGTGATATGCTAGCTCGCATAGTAAATTATGGTCATCATCCATAGGCTCAGGCAAATCAAAGGCATTTTCATTACCCAAAGCAAGAGGCACCCTAGATAGTCATTCCAGGCCAGCCCAGTCATCGACAGTCAGCCATGAATTGTCATACACCTCACTTGACCCCTGCCATTTTAAGTCTTGAAGAAAGAAGGACTTAGGAACAATTTTTAAAAGAGATAAAGAAAAACAATAAAACACTTGAAGGTGTGAAAATGGGGAGGATCGTCCCACTTTTTATAGAAGGATAAGGGGGCCTTCCGATTGGCAGCCCTCAGACCATGCCAGTCGATAATCATCTTTTAACCTTCCTAAGGAAGTCTAGGAGTTTGTGACCTTATCGATTAGCACCACCCAGGACTGTCTATCTGCACCCCCTTCAAATTTTGTACAAAAAATGTCAGAAAATTCCATAAAAATACCAAAATATTATCTAAAATATTCCCAAAAGTCCCATAAAAATATGGAAACTCATTTTCCTCAAGAAAATCACTTTTGGAGCACTAAAGACCCTTACAAGACTCTCGAAATCCCCAGCAGGATTAATTTTATGCTCTTACACCTAGCATAATCCCCAATCGGATCAACCTTGTAAACCTATCCTCAACATATTCCACAAGGAGAACCAACGATGCGTTGGCATCCAAGTCTACTATTCCTCATCCTAGACATCACTCAATGAAGTATCAAGATAAAATAATCCCCAGTTGGAATCTCAAGGATAAGTACTTCCCCGGTGGACTCTTAAAATAACACAATCCCCAGAAGAACCACATATGCATATGCACCACTAAGATAACTTAAAATTCCTCAGGAGAGAAACTCCCTCCATTACAACTTAAGGTCCTCAAAATTAGCCTCTGCCCTTAGAATTGGTTGTCATAACCCTAGGTCCTCATAATTAACCTTGGCCCTCAGAATTGGTCATCATATAATCCTAAGTCCTTAGAATTGACCTCGACCCTCAGAATTGGTTATCACAAACTTAGGTCCTTATAATTGACCTCGGCCCATAGAATTGGTATTTACAACTTAAGGTCCTCAGAAATGACATTGGCCCGCAGAACAAGTCACTACAACTCAAGGTCCTCTGAATTAATCTCGACTCGCAGAATTGGTCATCACGACCTATGTCCTCAGAATTAATCTCAGCCCAGAGAATTGGTCGTTATAACTCAAGGTCCTCTGAATTGACCTCAACCTTTAGAATCAGTTGTCATCACTTTTGGGTCTTGAGAATTGACCTCGACCCACAGAATTGGCCTTCATAACCCTAGGTCCTCGGAATTGACTTTGGCCTACGGAATTGGTCGTTACAACTCAATATCCTCATAATTGACCTTGACTCACAGAATCGACCGTCATCACTTTAGATCCTCAAAAATGACCTTGACCAACAGAATTGACCTCTACCCTCAGAATCGGTCGTTATCACTTTAGGTCATTTGAATTGACCACGACCCTTAGAATTAGTCACTATAACTTAGGTCCTTAGAATCGGCCTTGGCCCTATGAATTGGTTATCCCTGGAACAATAAAAAAATTAAGCTTAATCAATTCAATCAGTCATCCTGATCTCCTTAGGTCCCCATAATCGACCTTGACACGTCAAATTAGTCTCCTTAGTCCCTTAGAACCAATGATAATGCATCCCTAACCCATTAAATTGTTCGTCTTCGTCTCCTTATGTCCTCAAAACTGGCCTCGACCCACTAAATCGGTTATCCTCAACTCTTAAGTCCTCAAAATTAACCTTTAACCCTTGAATCGGTCAACCTCATGCTCTAAGTCCTCATAATAGACTTTAAAAATCTCTTTCCCAACATCGATGTGCTTTATATCATTCGATGGACTTCACTTGTTCTAAGTTCACCCGTCGAGGGTCTCTTTGTAGATACCCCATCCCAGGACCCCCTAAGAACATTGATCCTTAGGTCCCTTGCACTCACCCATTCATACAATCCCAAGGTCATACCCCGAGTACCGATATATAAAGAATTGGGTGCTCCAAAGTCTTATTTAACTCTGGTAAACTATCTCGTTTGAGAAAAAATCTTAATAAATCTTTAAAGCGATCGAAATCCCCTTTCCAACGGTCCATTCGATGAACGAATCAACCTTATAGTTCAGATGAACGGCCTGTTTTCCTATCAAAAACTGATTTGGAGGCCATCGGGCACTCCCGGGCCTCATTTCAATTTCGATGATCTCCTCGCCTGATTGAAATATCAATGAATCTTTAAAGCAATATGAATACCCTTTTCAATGGTCCACCCCATGAGTAAATTGGCCTTACAGTAACGATGGTCGATTTGATTTACTCCAAAACTGATCTGGAGGACACCAGGTACTCTTGAGCACCGTTTGACTCCTGTAAACTATTTAGCTCGAACGATACTAAATGAATCTTTGAATGACTCTAAATAACCTTTCCAAAGGTCGACCCCGTGCACAAATCAACCTTACAGTACGGATGAACAATCCATTTTACTCTAAATGTTCTCCGATCACTTTCGGGCCCAATTTGACCAAGGTCAACTCTCCAAACTGAACGAAGTTAAATGAAATTTTGAAGGTAACTGAATACCCTTTCCAACACTCCATCCCATGTCTAAATTGGCCTTGCAGTTCAGACAAATGAAACATTTTCCTCCAGGAATTTTTATCTGGTGATCAACGGGTGCTTCCAGGTCCGTTTGACTTGGTCAACTCCTGAACTGGGGAGCGGCCCAATGGATTCTTAAAGTTCTATGAATATCCTTTCAAAATTTCCATCCCATGCATGATTCTGACTTACTGTTCGCATTTTATGGACATTCTTTTGAAAAACCTGTCTCAAACTACTAATTGGCAACCCCAGGAATCTGCCTTTCGGTAGTGTGTATAAGGTTCTATGTCGATAGGAAGGTGTAAGGACATGTTCATCGTCACCCTCCTTAGACCTATAAATAGTGTCCATGACCTCACTTGGAAAAACACCTCAGGTCCCCTGAACATCCCTCTGAGCAATTCAGATAGAATTTCTTCGAATTCTGAGTTGTTCTTTCCTTAAAAGCCCATTTCCCACATTCCTTCCATCATTTTCATATCTTGTTAAGTAATATCCCACCCACCTCATCAAACCACCGTCACTTTATCTTGAGATCAGTGCATCTACAAGCAAGATCTACTTCAAGTCTTTATAAGGAGGTCCATTTCTTCCTCTTTAAATTCTCTAAATTTTGCATTAGTTACTTCATTTTCGCTTTTGTACGTTACTTCACTACATTACATATGTTAATTATAATTCTTTATTAGTATTATTTTCACATACTTTATTTCATAAGAAAACCTAAAAATAAGAAAAAGAGGGTTCACTCATAAATTTTAAAAGGGGATTTCTCATCACACTTTCTCATACTAAAAAACTATTTTCTACACACACGCACATATAATAAAGCCCCTACTGGATTGATGGGTTAAATGCCACCTCGTATTGTTTATGAACTACGTGGACTTTGAATCCCCACGGGCTACGTAGGCGTATTGGATGAATCCCTCGACTTGAGTACTCCCACAAACATTTGTTACTTTTTCTCATCATATATTTGTGATATATATACATATTTTCTTGCTTGTGCCTTGTTCGATATATGCAATTGTTCTTCCATAACGGCATGTGAATTGACAAACACTTACATTATATTTTTTATTACTATTTTGGGAACACTCCTAAGGATGATCTCACTCTGTCGTTATCCATGACGTTAGTCGAGCAATTCCATCCTCCATTTTTATCATGCACAAAAGCACACACATCACGGAGTTCTACCGGAGAGCATTAACACATGCCCAAAAGAGATCGAAAGGTAGGGATGGGTGCCTAACACCTTTCCATTCCATAACTTAGTCCTCGACCTTCGAACTAATTGGTTTCGTAAGCATCAATATTTTTCTTGACGCCGTTCTCTCGAGGTGGGAACATTTCTTTTGAATATTTTGTGAAAAAAAGGCTGGAGACTCTATCTCTACATATCCTCCCACATCGAAGACGATCGAGCGCCCTGATAAAGGATACAATCCCGCGCTTGTGCTAAAAAGAGGGGAAGGAATGAGGGATCCACCTCCGGAATAAACCCTCAGGATGGCCATAGAATCTAAAAGCTAGTATATTACACTAGAAAACCTTTACTGGTACATAAATAAAGTACTCAAGAATGAATAAGTTAGCTTTATCTTTGATAGTAGGATTTAGGAAGATGAATAAGTATTTCCAATCCCACTATATAGTGGTATACACTGATCTCCCACTCAGACAAACCATCCAGAAACCAAAAAAATCTTCTAGGTTGATGGCATTGGCAATAGAGCTTGGTGAATAGGAAATTTCTTATGAGCCAAGGACTTCAATAAAAGGCTAAGATGTAAGATCAGATTAAACAACACGTGTTGTCCAAACTAAATAGAACTAGTGGCCAAGCGACTACTCTATTATAGTTCTAGACAAGAAGATCGGGAACCTAGAAAAATCCTCATCTGAAGATGACCAGCATAGCTAAAGAGGAAATTTTTCCACAAAATTGATTAAATGTGGTTGTACAACAAAAGGAGAATTTAATGATGAGCTTCTAGTTTGGAAGGTATTCGTCGATGGATCATCGTGTGAAAATGGTAGCGAATATGGTTTGATAGTTAACAAATCTAATTGAGCTGATATAAAATATTCCCAACAATTCAAATTTGAAGCATCTAATATTGAAGTGGAGTACTAGGCTTTGATTGATGGATTGGAGTTGGATGTGTCACTTTGAGCCAAGCACATAATGGCTCATAGTGATTCACAACTAGTGGTGAACGAGGTGCTAGGAGAATATTAAGTAAGAGAGGAAATCATGTTAAAGAATATTGTGAAGGTAAAATTATTGATCCTAAAGATAAAAGAACTTTAGATAATCAAAATCCTCAAAATTAGAAACATCATAGCAGATGAAATATCCAATCTCGCATCAACCTCTAGGTCGAACCTAAGGAAAACCATACCGGTGGAAATTTTATTACATGGGAGCATTGATGTGGAAGAAGTAAATTTCCTGGAGTTGACCATGGTCCCATCCTGGATGGACCTAATTATCATATACTTAAAAGAAGGCATTATGACAAACGATCAAAAGGATGTGAGGAGACTTCGTTATAAATTTGGCAAGTACATTATAGATAAGGGAGTGTTGTACAAAAGAGGTTTTAGAGTCTCAATGATGAGATGTGTCCATTCCACGGAAGATCCAAACCTAGTCAAGGAAATAACTGAAGGGTCATATTGTGGCCACATAGCAGGTTGGATGCTAGTGAAGAGAATAAACATCAAAGGATATTATTAACTAATAATGAGGAAAGACTATGAAGAATACAGGCTAAAGTGTGATAAATACCATAAGTTCAAAGTGGTACACAAAAGATCAGGAGACAAGATGGTTCCTATCACATCACCTTGGCCTTTTTCTCATCTAGGTAATGGATCTGGTTTGTCCACTATCAAAACAAAAGAAACTTTCTTATATTTAGTGACAGCGGTTGATTACTTCACAAAATGGATGTAGGCCAAACCACTCATAGAAATGACCTATGAAAAAGTCTCCCTTTTTATATGGAACAATGTGATCAGTGGATATGGGATCCACCATGTTTTCATTATCAATTATGACACCTAGTTCGGCAGTGATGAGTTTCAAGAGTATTATGACAAGGCCAAGAACATAAAATTACATTCGTCACTATCTCCTCCACAATGTAATAAGAAGGTAGAGGTCACGAACCAAAGTTTGATAGATGGGATGAAGAAGAGGCTAGAAGCAGCAAAATAAAATTGGATAAATGAACTACAAAGTGTGTTATGGGCCTAACCACACGAACATCAATGGGGAAAACACCTTACGTGTTAGATTTTGGTAGTGATGACATGGTCCCGATTAGGGTTGGTCTCCTAATCCATAGGTTTTTAAATTTTGATTCTCCTAGAAGTGATTTTGCTAGAAGACTGGATCTAGTAAACAAAGTCAATGGGGCATCAACACTCAGGGTACCAACCTATCACCAACACCTGACAAAATTCTACAACAAAAGACTTAGGACGAGCACTTTAAAAGAAAGAGACGTATTAAAGAAGGTTATACATGAATTCAATAAGTTGGAAGGAAACCATGGTCCCTACTGTGTTTGTAAAGTTATACGACCTCGCATGTATCGAATTGAAACTCTCGAAGGGGGACAGTTCAAATATCCTTGGAATTCTAAGCACCTCAAGGGGTATTATCATTAAAATGTCTTTTAGTTATTTTGGAGGTAGTTGGATATCACTAAATTTTTAACAAAACTCAATATATGAACATATTTATTACCTTTTATCTCAATTATATGATTGTCATTTTTTATGAGAATTTATTAAAATTATATATCAGGTAGGCCTTGACCACGCCAATTTATCCGTGCATGTCTTTGACTGCAAAAACACTTGGAAAGGTGTGTATCGATAAGATCCGATCACATACCGCTCTTATGTTGGATAATGCACATCTTTGACTACAAAAAAAATATAGATCAAGTTGGCCTTAGCTAACCCAATTAATCCATGCACCTCTTTAAACGCATAAAAAATGAAAGAGGGTATTATAACAAGACCATATACCATTCCTAAGTTGGATGATGCACATCTTTGACCGCATAAAAAATTATAGATTACGTCTGCCTTAGCCAAACCAATTGATCCATGCACGTCTTTGACTTCACAAAATCATAGAAGAGGGTGTGGGAATAAGATCCAACCACATATCATTTCTAAGTTAGATAATGCACGTCTTCGACCGCACTATAAATTATAGATCAGGTCAGCCTTAGCCAACCCAATGGATCCATGCATGTCTTTAACTACAAAACATTCATGGATGAGAGTGTGGCGATAAAATCCGACCACATACCTTTCCTAATTGGACATTTAAAACATCTCATCCCTATGAGAACTAGTAAGTCAAGGATAATATAAACTAGCAAGATTCCAAATAAAACATGGATTATAATGAATAGTTCACTAGATTCGATCATGTAAATCCACAACAAAGAAATATCAAAAAATGAAACATAGTATAGAAATAATAATATAAATGAAAGGTCATTGTATTCATCGATAAGTTGTTCAAAATATACCTTATTTGGTAGAGGATACATTGACGAAATATTATTAAAAAAGCGATAGAAAAAAAGTAAGGAAGCTAAGCAACGACATCTTTAGAAGCCAATTTTGGGTTTCCAGCAATAGAAGGATCCTCTTCAACAACATTCTTCTCCCCTAGTACTTGGATATCATTATCCTAAGATGACCCTACCTCAGATCGGTGTGCAATCTCCTCCTCCTCCTCCTCATATAAGAACTTCGTTTCATCATCATCTCCCTCCAAGTCCATGATCACTTTAGTAATGTTAGGGTAGTGTTTAGCTACCCTCTTTTATAGCTCAACATAACCTTTAAGTAAGTCCATGGTGGTGTCAATAGCACACTCTCCAAATTCTTTGAAGGCCTTCCCAGCCTGATCTGTAATCGTGGAAGAAGCAATTAGAGTCTCAAAGAGTTTCACCTTTAGAACATATTGCTGATCCATAACATCCTTCCTAAGATTCTCTTTAACCTTGTTGAGATCTTCGACCTTATGCACTATATGATCATCACTTTCCTTCATATTATTATGTTCCTTGGACATATCAGCCTTAGGTGATTTTATCTTCTTCTCAAGATCTTTTTTGACAGTTCGAAGGTCGTCACATGTATTTTCAATCAGTTTGGCTTTCTCCCTAAAAATAGTGGTAGCCATGTTACTCTGCAAAGGAAGAAATGAAATAAATTAGCTAAAGGAATTGAGACTGTCTAGTAACAGAAAAATGAAAGACGAGTTGATTTAACGTACATCGAAGATCATGGGGGAAGTAAATTTCCATAAATTGTCAACATCCAGGATCCGCATGAACTTAAATTCAGATCTATAACCCATATATCCCAGGACCTCAGGAGTATTAGTAGCATTAAGATGTATGGAATTAGTGTCTGCCAATATTTCCTCCTTAGTCATTGGAAGGTCAAGATCAAAGGGCTCCATAGGACCATATGGGGAAAATAAGTTCCCTCCCTTGGATAGCTCCTTAGCAGTACAATTAGGCAACTTTTTAACCTTATATGTTGGGTCATTAAAATATCTATTTTTTCAACCTTTACTCTCCCTAGAGACATTCCCTTTGCCCTTGTCAACAACCTTTTTCTTCCAGGCCTCTTTAAAGGATAACTTCATTACTTCAGCATTGTAGATCTTAGAATGATCATCTTTACGTTACTTGGTAATATCCTCTTCTTTGGCCTTTTTATCACCTATTTTGTAGCTAACTCTTGGATTTGTTTAGCTCTGATCTCCTTTAACTTTTCCCTGGAGATGTTTATGTGAGCCATGATAAATGAAATAGAACTTGCAGTTAAAGCTGCACAAAAATATGGATAACAATTAGTTATTAAACAAGAAAGGAATCAAGTATAAGAGCAGGAAAAAAATAAAGATGACATAACACATGAAAATATTTAACCTTCCTCGACCTCCCGGTCGGCCTCATCACATTCACCTCCTGCCTGGATGACCTCCATCTTATTCATTTCCTCCTCTTTAGAACTCTTTTTATCATCATCATCTGGCTTTTGTGTCCTATATGTGTCAAAATCGATAATGTTGTACTCAGATAGTTTGTTATCATCCCAAACCTTTTGAGAGTGTACACATCCATAAAGAATATGGGATCCGAGGTGCAAACTCATATAATCAAACTCACCAGCCTCTTGTCTAGCGGGGGGATTTTTTGCAATTAGGTCAGAAGGACTCCAGTTCTTAGAAATGTTAATTGGTCACTGATAATGAACTCAAATGCACCATAAATAGAGAATAACTTGGTTTTCTAATTGTGGTTATTGGTTTGGAATACTTAGACCATCTTGTTGTTGGACTTTTGGGGAGAAAATAGATAAGGTTTTATAGTTATTTTTTAGACCATACACGAACCTAAATGCATCCCCCCATTTATATCAAACCCCCATACATTTTAACTAAATAATTTCTCTAATAATTTACCTATAAGAATTGAAGGAAGTTGAGTAAGGGTCAACCCATACCCAATTAAGATGCAACTTATTGATGGATCGAGTGAAAGAGGAATTCCAACTTGAAGAGCCCAAAGAGGGAAACATACCTCATCAACATTTATCCTATCATAAGACCTCTCCTCTGGGTTAAGAATCACGATGGTTACATCATCAGGAATGTAATATAAGACTTTCAGGTTAGCCATGTTTTTACTCTGACATCACTTTGTACCACCTAGCATCAGAGGTTGTTGGGTCATAATAAGCGGTGGGAACCTCTCCCATGTCCATTTCTTCATCTGCTAGAGGGATCTCTCATATTTAGGTGGATGAGGATTATCTAGCCATCAAATATTTCTATTTAAAATTCAGTTGGACTGAAGAAGTGGTATCACTAGTGTCAGCGTAATTTTTGGCCAAACTCTTATGTTTACACTATCAGGTATCTTTGAGGTATGAAACTCTGATGTGTTATACTCAAGACTTGGGGGCTTGGGAGCTAACCAGTGAAAGAAGCTAAGTTGGATATAAAATTAGGTTTTTTTGGGTCATCTTCGGGATTAAGAACTTAGAGAGGACTGTGAAATCTATAAGAAAAATCACTAGGGTAAAGGTTGTGCAAGTTGCAAATGTGTTTCCAAATTCTTAACAACTCATTCTTATATGGCACTCATTACAACCCTAGGTAAACCCTATAAATGAAAAAACCCTTAATTGAAAACCCTCAATATCCAATGCGAACCAGAAACGATGGAATAATAAAAGTAAAAGAAAAAGAACTATGCAAGGAATACCTGAAGATTTTCAGAAGAAATTAGGTCTGGAAAAATTTATCCTCCTCTCTCTCTAAAAAGAATACAATGATCAGTTTTGTATTCCTCTTTATCAAAAGTTGGGATGTTTGGTTTGGAGTTAATCAAAATGAAATTTTCCCTCACTTTTATAAAAGACAGAAGTATGTGCTATAAACGCACTTTAAAATGTAGTCCCGTCGGATTTTTGACACTTGGTAAACCTATGTAACATTGAAATTTTATTTTGAAAGAATACAAGTCAATCAAATCGACTGGTCGAACCGAATAAATTGCGATATGTGAACCACCAGATGTTAATCTAAGACTGTTTTTAATAAACTTCCCTCAATTCTTCACAGTCATGAGTAAAGACTTAGGGTATTCTATTATACCATATTTATAGAACAAATCAAGATCTGAAGAGAATTGGATGTGTATACACCGCACCCTAGAACCCCCCCCCCCCCCCCAAGTACCTCCAGAGGTCCCTAACACTTCTTCTCTCCGTAAACCCTATGTCATACTCCAATTATCGATCTCAAGGCCCTTGGAAAAATCCAAGCCCAGTTTCACTCCAGTTAAATCTTGAACCTGGGTGAAGCTCAATAAAACCTTGAACGACTCTAAATCCCCTTTCTAAAGGTCGATTCCATACATGAATTAGCCTCACGGTTCACACGAATGGTCCCTTTTACTTGGAAAACTGGTCTAGAGGCCAACAGGGCCCCGTTGGACTCTTGTAAACTCTCCAACCTAAGTGAATCTCAATGAAAACTTAAAGGTATCTAAATCCTCTTTCCAACGGTCCATACCATGCACGAATTGGCTTCACGGTTTGCACGAACAACCCTTCTTACTCCGAAACGCCACTAGGTGCTTCCTAGACCTTTTTCACCTTGATCAACTCTCCAAACCAAGCTAAGCTCACTAGAATTTCAAATATCTCTGAATTCCCTTTTCAACAGTATGTGTCGTGCATGAATCGGTCTCACGATTCGCACGAGTGACCCATTTTACTCCACAATTCCCAACTAGATATCATTGGGCATTTTTTAGACCCATTTGACTTTGTTCAATTCCCGAACCTGAGGGTGGATAAATGGACTCTTTAAGGGCTCTGAATTCCCTTTCCAATGGTGCTAGTCATTCATGATTTAGACTTATGGTTCACATTTTATGCCCGTTTTCCTAAAAATTCTATTTCGGACTGCCTATAGCCACCCCAGACCCCCTGCCTATCGGTGGGGTGTACTTTCCTTGCCCGACAAGGCATACATTGGGCCAATAGGTAGGTAAGGGACCATGCTGATTGGAACCCCCTAACCCTAAAATGGAATAATTTAAGGATCCCATGACCTCACTCCTTAGGAGGTCCCTTTTAGCAATCAGAAACATTCTCTCAAAATCAATGCGTCGTCATTCCCAAAAAAACCTATTTTCACACATTCTCTCAATTTTTCTTACCTCACTTTCCTAGAACCTTTAGTCACTCACCCTACTCTACCACCCTTATACCGCTAAAAAATCAGCCTATATACCTTCCAAGTTCAATAGCAAAAGTCTTCTAGGTCTATTCCTAATATTTTCTAGTTTATTCATTTACCATTATTTACTCACTTTATTTCCATTTGATATCTCTTCTAGTATTATTTTCATTATCTCACATCAACTAATATCCATTTTTATTACTAACTAGTTTTAAATCCCGCGCGATGCGCGAGCGTGGTATAATTTTATTCGTAAAATATATGCCACATAAATAATATTATCATTACATTTAAACTAATGTTAATATGAGATGAAAAAATGAATAAAAAATTTGGGACATATGAACAGGCCTCTATTTTAAAATTACAAATCAACTACATATTTATATTTTTTAGTAGAGATGGTAGTTCTATGATTAGTATACACTAAACAGCGAGATACTTTTTTTATTTAAGACATAATTATATTTTTATGTCTATTTGACACATTATATAAGTATTAATTAATAATAGATGGAGAGAAAATGGACACTCATATATAATCACGATAATTACTATCATATATATATATATATATATATATATATATATATATATATATATATATATATATATATATATATATATATATTACTTAGGCACTTAATCAACTTTACATAAATTATACTTTAACCCCTAATTTTTAAAAAATATAATGAATAGTATCATGGACATGATAGAGAGAAATGACAAACAATTAGAACTTGTGCGTTAAGAAAATAAAGCATAAAGGATATAATTTGTATAAAAAAATATAAAAATGAGTCAAAATAAAAATATCAAACCTTATAACAAAGCACAAAAATAATTGTGCAATCACAATATAAAAAGAGAAAAATCCAAAAAGGAATATTATATATTTTATTTTAAAAACAATGTTATTAAACATGGAAGCATACCTCACTTCCTTTAAAATAGAGCAACATACACCATATGCTTCTAACTAACTAAATTCACATCATATGCTTCTAACTAATTAAACTCACATTTCAATATAAAGATTCAATCGAAATTATCTTAAGAAAAACACTATTTCAATCTTCACAAAACACATTCTACTTAAACAAAATCACAGTCTATTCTATGGTCGTTGTCAATTTTGTAAGGATCTTTTACTATTTGGAGTCCAATACTATTTAGAGTTTTATTCCATTTGTTTACATTCTACTCGTTTGGGATTCAAAATCGACAAAAAACGTTAGTTAGCTATTTTGATGGCCAGTTGAGTCATTTTCCAATCAAAAATACTATTTTACCCGTTAGTATAAGTATTTATTAGTGTATTAAAACAAATTTTACATTATATCTTATTGTTTTAAATAGTAAAACTTTTTTTACTAACACTTTTTTATAAAATGAGAAAGTTTTATAAAATGAAAAAGTTTTATACACTTTTTTTATTAAGTATTTTTTTTTTAAATCAAAAAGTTTTACAAAATCAAAAGGTCTTTTTATAAACTTTTTTTTACAAACATTAAAAAATATTGTTTTTAACTGTTTTTATAAACGTTGAAAAAACTTTATATAAAAACAATCTTATAAAAAAACAGTTTATGAATGTCAAAAGTTTTTTTGTAAATTGTTTTCAACTTTTTTCGTAAAACCAATTCTTTATATGAATAAATTAAAAACGTAAAAAACACTTAATATAAAAACATTAAAAACACTGTTTTTTAACAGTTTTTGTATAAACGTTAAAAAAAATTATGTAAAAACACTGTTCTTAAAAAAAAGAACTCTTTTAAAAAAATATTAAAAAATAGTTTATATAAAAACAACATTTTTTTAAAGAGAATTATAAAACTGTTTTTGAATGTTTATAAAAAACAGTTACAAATTCAGTGTTTTGTAACGTTTTTAAAAAATAGTGTTTTTTCCTTAAAAAAATAGTGGTTTATATAAACAGTTTTTTAACATTTATAAAAAATAGTGTTTTTAACATTTTTATATCAACTGTTTTTGAATGTTTTACGTAAAAAAATAATTTTATAAAAAAAGTTAAAAAAAATTGTTTATAAAAAAACCGCTTAACGATTATAAACTGAATTTTTTAAAAAACATTGATTTTATATAAATTGTTTTTTGATGTTTATAAAAAACAGTGTTTTTTTAACGTTTAAAAAAATTGTTAAAAAAATAATCCAAAAAAGGGAGAAAGTAAGAATAAGAGAGATAAGAGAGAGAAAAGCTCTTATAGTTTATATAAAAACACTGTTTTTTAAAAAGGTTAAAAAAACACTATTTTTTTACAGTTTTTTATATACGTTAAAAAACTGCTTATACAAAAACCCTTTTTTTTTAAACAGTTATAAACATCCAAAGGTTTTCTAATAAACTCTTTTTAACAGTTTTTTATAAAATCAATTTTTTTTTTAAAAGACATCAAAAATGTTAAAAAAAAGTTTTTATAAACTATTAAAAACAACTTTTTACATGAACAGTTTTCATATAAAATGTTAAAAACGTTAAAAAAACAGTATTTTTCAACGTTACTATATAAACTGTTTTTTAACATGTTTATAAAAAAAATTGATTTATAAAAAAAACGTTAAAAAGTTTTATAAAAAACCATTTCACGTTTATAAAAAAAAAAATTGAAAACATTATTTTTATATAAACTGTTTTTAAAAAAAAAGTGTTTTTATATAAAATATTTTTTTAAGTTTATTAAAAAGAGTGTTTTTAATGTTTTTAGTAAACAGTGTTTTTAAATAAAAAAAAAAGCGTTTTTATATAAAATGTTTTTGACCATTTGTAAAAAGCAATTAAAAAATCAGTGTTTTGTAACGTTTTTAAAAACAGTGTTTTTAAAAAAAATAGTGGTTTATATAAACTATTTTTTAACGTTTATAAAGAAAGCAGCTAAATATAGTGTTTTGAACATTTTTATATCAACTTTTTTTTTTAGACGAAAGAAATATATCATTCTTAATTGCTTTTGACTTGGTTTCGTAGATGGATTAAATTGAAGGAGAGAGAGAGAGAGAGAGAGAGAGAGAGAGAGAGAGAGAGAGAAAACTCAATAGTTCAATGCATCTATTAAATTGCTTGTATAGTGTTTTATAGAAGTATAAAATATAGAGTGCCACGTGGACACTTTCAATGAGAAGGAGTCTTAAATACTCATAAATGCCTTGTTTTGCATTTTATAGTATACTAGTTGGAAACCCGCACGATGCGCAGATCGTACATTATAGTGAGCGAAATAAAAGAAGTCAATGAAAATACGAAGAAACGAAAAAAATAACTTGGCAATAGAATAAAAATTTATATTTGTGAAAACAAATAATTAATTCGAAATAGAATAAACATTGTCACGATTCGACATAGAGAGAAACATTAATGTAGAAATATATGATAGTAGCAGAATGCGACAGTTGATGATTGAGCTAACATATAAGAATTTGAATCTAAATCATCTTTTTTATCCTTTCATCCATGTTCCCGCAATTAAGTGAAAATATATGTTAATAAGAATTATGAAAAAAATATAAACTCACTAACTTACAATTTCTTTTGTAAAGTAAAATTTATAAATTAAAAAAATAAAAATTTAATAGATAAAAAGTGAAAATAAAATATTTCTATTTAATTCAAGTTAATATATATTTAGCTATTTTTACATAGCTGGAGGTTTGTTTTTATTAAAAAAAAAAAGTACGTTATTTAAAAAAAGTTTTTTAAATAAAAATATAGCAATTTTTCATATCTAAACACAATTTTTTTATACGAATAAAATTCATAAATGTGAAAAATGACTTTTTATATAAAATTTCGTTATAACTTTTTCATAAAGCATTTTTATTACAATTTTTTTTTGTTAAAAATCTTTTATTATAAATAAAAAATATTTTTTTAAATAAAATTGACTAATTTTATCAAAGAGTTTTTGTATAAATTTTTATAAAATAATTTTTCTATAAATTTTTTCAAAATCATTTTATGTTATATTTTTCTATAAATAAAGGGTCAATTATTGAATAGTCCCTACTATAAATGTATGTTTTTTAAAAAGGACACATATTTTTAATTTAACCTATTTAGTCCCTCAAGCACTCAATATTCTCTTATTTTTAGAGGTCCGCGTCAGCGACACTCCCTCTTCAAAATATGTGGCAAAAGACTTTTTGAGGCAAAATAAAAAAGCTTAGACTAAATGAGTATTAAAAAATATTCGAGGGACTATTTCGTATATGTCCCATAAGTAAAAGACTATTTCTATTATAGATAAAAAAAACGGACTTTATTTATAACAAAACAAATTTTTTTAACTTTTTTAATTTAAAAATAAAAATATTTTTTTATAAATAGGAATCTAATTTTTTTATGAAACACTTTTTATAACTTTAATATCAGAAGTTACTAATGGGGTTATGTCTAAAAATATTAAGATTAACTCTAATTAAGTATTAATAAATTGGGATTAAGTCTAAATTATCAATAAAAACAACCTTAGTTAAAAGAAAGAATTTGAAAATAAATACCTGCTGATGCCTCTTGCTTCGGAAGCTGTAAATGAGGACCAATTTTATAGATTATGTACTTTTAAGACTTAAACTACTATTGATTATGGATATAGGACAATAAATATTTCGTTTTCTTTATTAAAAAATAGAGACTAAAACTATAAAAAAATGTTTGTTGTCCTATTTTCAAAATAAATATTACAATAGGTACTAAATTTACAAACCCCCTTGTGGTTATGATATTTGGCAAAAATAAACACACACACTATACTGCACCGTATCACACACAAACACATCTCACATTCTCTCTCCTATCTTCTTCTTCCCAACACTCACCACACCTTCTCTCTCCTCCATTATCACCCACCAAAGCCACCATAACCCAAAACCCATTAACACAATCCCACCTGCTTTCTGCCTTATACCTCCCTAACTTACCGACCCTCATATCACTTATTTACCTGATCATACTCGGTTTGAAAATCCAACCCGAAAAAAATGCACCTGCAATTTCCCTCTACCCGGAACCATAAAATCCGGCGAACCATCTTCATAGCTACTGCCCTGTTAAGATATTTGGCAAAAATAAGAAAAAACGTTAGGGGCGAACAATTTCCCTCTACCCGAACCAATATCCAAACCGGAGAGACCCCCAGAACCATAAAATCTGGCAACCCATCTTCATAGATACTGCCATGTTATTTGGCAAAAATAAGAAAAAACGTTAAGAGGCAAAAAATGGATAAAGAAAGTAATACCTTGTTATTATAAAAAATATGGTACCTTTGAGTGGTATGATCCCTCTTTCGCCAAGAAGGATTTTTGTGTTTCTTAGCAGCGCCCTTGCTATGGATATCCTCTGTCGCTGCCCCCCACACATCTGAAATCCCAACTGAGAATCCCATGACCGCATCAGAAACTACACAGGTTACAGGCGGTGAATCGTCGTTTAATTTGCGAAGAAGTTTGATAAATGGGGCTAAGCAATTATTTCTTGTGGAGTCGCATAGAGATGGGATATGATGGCTTTCGTTGGGATCGATCGAGGGTAGACCGGCGGGGATGGTGTCGAATCGAAAATCGGTGAAGTTTTTTGGGTTGTGAACCTGGGCGTAGTAGGTTTATATATAAGGCACCAGGAGCGGAGAAAGAAAATGAGGGCAATAGGAAAGGACGGCAGTGGCAGAGGAAGGGTTTTTGAATATATGGGTCTTGAATTGAATGCATATCAATAAAGAGAAGAATGACACGTGGATAGGCTAATTGCAAAGCATAATAAATGCCTTGTTTTGCATTTTATAGTAGTAAAAGATAGAGATATTCACATGTCATATTTTCATAAAAATCCAAAAAGAAACAAAAGAGGGTTTACGAGTAAATTCCAAAAGTAAAACTTCCTCACTTTCCCACACTTTTACACTTGAGCACACTATAATAAAAAACACTCAAAGAGGAGTCTTCAATTTGGGTAACGAGTTAAACCCCACCCCTATGATATATCAAACTAAATGGACTTTGATGCCCCATGGGCTACGTAGGTGTCTCGGGCCAATCCTAGGATTCGAGTCTTATCTTTTCATTTTATTTATTTATACTATATTAAATCTATTTTTTTAGTTGTGAACTCCTATATATTTGTGTCTCGCCCAACATGCACAATCATTTTTCCATAACGACCTGTGATTAGACGAACACTCATATCATATGGTTATGTTATTTCTGGGTATACTCCTCTAGATGATTCTGCTTCGTCTTTCCAATGAAGTGAGTCGGATGACTCCATTGACCCATTATTTACATTACATAATTATACACACACACACACATCACGCTTTGTAGAAAAGGAGAGTATTAACATATCCCATGAGATATCGAAAGGGAGTAATGAGTTCCTAACACATTTCCAATCCGTAGCTTAGTCCTCAGACCTTGATTTACTAGGTTTCTATGCATTAGTATGACCTCATTATCATTCTCTCAAGGAGGTTACATTTATTTTGCCTATTTTGAGTCAAATAGGATAGCAACTCCATTCCTTCGTGTTATTCCCTTTTTATGAGGACCAATTTTATATCCGAGATAGCTCGCGAAGACACCAGCGCGAGTGGAAAAAAGAGGACCCCCATATCCTCGAAACGCCCACATGCACGTGGTGGGGAAGAGAGGGAGACTCCTACAGGTTTTCCCTCCCGTCTCAATTTTGGGGCCAGCTCGTACTGGAGTAATTCGACCAGGATGGCCACAGTGGCAACTCTGTTGGGGAATTTTTAGAGGACTAGACTCTATTTTCACATGTGTGTTAGTTCTTTTCTCTCTTACTTTTCTAGACGAGCACGTGCACCTCCACTCATATGTCCTCCTTACTCCTATGCTTACATCTTATTTACTTATCTCATTCTTATCATGATGATTACCTCAACCATATTTTCTTCACATGTATATATCACCTTCTTGTCACATACTTCAATTTTTACTCACTTGTACATGTTCGCTATGTTTCACCCGACGCTCCCTAATATATATTCTAGATCCTCACTTCACACACTAACACTCATATATAGTGTCACTCTTGACTACATGATTCACACACCACTCGTATATTATCCATGCTTAGTGTCACTAGAACACACACTCATTTTTTCTTACATGTATATATCTCCATGCTCACTTGCACATCCCACACACCACTTATAGACGATCCATGATTAGTCTCATTAGCACAAACTTCCACATTTCTTTCACTTGTATATATTCATATGATTTTTTACTCACACTATTCTCATGTAAATCTATTACTTTGCACATATCTCTCACTCACTTGTATATTCACATGATTCACACTTTATTACCATGATTTGTATAGTCTTAATGCCCCATGTATATACTTGAAAGCTTTACTTTCCAAAATTATCCCTCTTATCTCATGCTATTTATATATTCTCCCTCATAGTGGTAGTACTCCCTTTACTTATTATACAAAAAAAAATCTCCATAAGATACTAATCAACACTCATGCATTTTTGCATACTACATCACTTGAGCATGGAAATATTGACAAAAAATTTATCCCATACTGGGGGATCCCTTCGTGATGGGTGCTGGTCTCGTGAGGTGTGGTTAACCTAAGCGATATGCTTCCCACCTTTCATTAGACTCATACCTTCAACATATATCAAGTTGTTCCCCCCGCATGGTTTCGCTCTCACATTTATTGTTCCCATGAGGTATATCGTGAGGAAATTCATGCACACTCAAGTATATCAAATGGCGTCCACACGTACAGATGAATGATTTCACTTATAGGTAAGAAGTAAATCATGGAAATCATGTCCAAGGGGGTAACCCTTATACTAACCCCCCAAATGATTCAACCTTATATAGGTGTATACCCTAGGGCACTCATAACTAATTTTCCGATTATAATGCAAAACTCTGTCGAAATTTCGGATCGCCTCACCATCCGAATTTTCACGTTATTTCACCCATTTTTAAAACAAGACCTAATTTGTGATCCTGAAAACAAGTCAAACCTTATCTTGCATCTAATACCCCATCGTTTCCCCAGGCTCGGGTCCTGTCCGACATTTTTTTTTCATTTTAGGTAAACATAATTGATTTGGTATAAATATTTCATACTTATCCTTGTAATTTAGGTCTTTTTAAGATCCCGTATAGTGTAATTAACTTGGAAATGTCTCATATTTATGCTACTAACCCTTTCTAGTAAGTATTTCATGTTTCTTGTATCTCTTATATGTTTTACATGTATTTCATGCAAGTTAGTGCGAAAGAGAAGTCAAACCAATCGAAGAAATCGAGAAAAAGGCGGTTCAAGGCAATTTTCGTAATTCTGCAGCCATTGCCCAGATCTAGGGCTAACTGGAAATTCCAAGAGACGAAATTACAAGAATACTGGAAAAAACGGAACTTGAATCCGAGCTTGGTGAAAGAGTTATACAAATTTAAAGATTGAGAATAAAACAAGAGAAAAATTTTAAATGTAAAAGAAGAAAAAAGGAACAAAACCAGAGAAATTACACGAACCCCAGGCCGAACCGGTTTGGGAGCGAACCGATTCGCATGAACACCCGCACCAATTGGGGTGTCTGATGCGCGAATTTTCATCATTTTTCTATTGGTCCAATTATTTTTATTAAGAGTAAAACTCTTACAAGACATGGAGGATTAATATATGTACTTAGAAAAACATAGTTTTTAAGAAGTTTTTGATAAGGAACAATAGATGAGAAGCCTCAAGAACCCTATTTTCATCTATGCATAGAAGAGTTACACTTTCAAAGGTTAAATTCAAGGTTTTCATCATTCAAGTTTGTTTCCTCCTTTTTTGTTCTTCAACTAGATTTTAATTGCATGTTCCTTTGTTTTTTGGGGATTCTAAATCTCCCATGTATGTTTAAAACTAGTGTAGTTATGATTTTCAACGCATGCAACGTGAAGATTTGTGTTAGTTTTCACGAAATCGTGTCCATCTAGTTTTCTAAGGGTTGGAATGCATGAACCCAACCCAATGTGGTTTGCATGGATATAAAAGTAATTCCCTGAATTAAATAATTAATTGAGTCATGTTGATTAGTTGTCAAAACTATCGTAGGACTTTTAACATTGTTTCCCCTAGGTAACCGGGGTGTTTAAGAGTGTGATGCACGTGTCAGCTATTCCGACGCCTCTTTATTTATATTCTTGATTAGGTATGATGTGGGCTTGTACCCTCATATATGTAATGCTTGAAATTAATAAAGTTTGTGGTTTAATTAATTATATAATTCACAACTAATTTTATATCCGGTAAACATATTAGGGTTCGAGGGATTTTAGTCCAACTAATTTTCCCATTCATATTCATTAATTCATAGTTAGTTTACTTCTGCATACGTAGTTTAATTACTAGTCTAATTCATTTTCATCTAGTTCGTAGATAAACTTAAAATCAATCATATTTTCTTTCTTCTTCTAAAGTTAACCTTATGATTCATCATCTTATCAATCGCTATTACGTTCTACGTCCTATTCCCTGAGGATTCGACCCCATCTTACTAGGTTTATTACCTACGAGACCGGTTTGCACTTGAACCGTAATTAGCACGCACTAGAGACACATTTTGAGTCGCATCAAGTTTTTGGCGCCGTTGTTGGGGACTAGGTAGACTTTTATGTGAGGTTGAGTTTATCTAAAATTTGACTCCAATTCTTTAAAAGCAAAAAAAAATCATAAAATCCAAAACATTCAAAAAAAATTAGAAAAAAATACAGCATCTCTCAAAAGACTTTTACGCCAAATCTTCAACAAACTCCAAAATCTACTCCTACCCAATTTCACAAAAATCCTCTAGGATAGTACAATCCCGATAGCCAACACACTCCAAACGCTCCTCAATTTTGGGTTCCACCTCCTACACCGCCTAACTCTATCAACAGTCACACATTGAGCCACATTCCGAGCATGTCGAGTTAAGAATTCGAATCAATTGGAGAGAGAGCCATGTCGGATAACGCAAGTTTTGGTATAGGTGAGGGTGAAGTGATGTATCGTCACATGAAAGAACTCCTAAATCCCTAGTGAACTATCACTTCGGGATGTATTTTACTTTCGTATAATGCGGGACAATTTCATTTTCGCAATGGGATGATCCAGATTCTTCCCACTTTTCATGGAATGGATTCGAAAAAACTTAATCTCCACATTCATGAGTTCGAAGAGGCATGTGATGCCTTAAGCGATCAAGCTTTCACACAAGACGTCTTTCACCTCAAACTTTTTCTCTTCTCCTTGAAGGATAAATAAAAGACATGGCTATGGCCTTTATCACCGAACTCAATTGGATCATAATATGAAATGCAATTCAAATTTATCTTAAAGTTCGTTCCTTAAAATCGAACAAATTCCATCCAAACTCAAATTCAAACATTCCGAAAATAAGAAAATGATCCATTTGATCGATGTTACGACCATTTCAATAAGCTACTTAGTATATGCCCTCATCATGGTGTTAAGAAGTATCGTCTAATATCTTTTTTTCACCACGAGCTAAGCATATCTTCTAAACAACTTGTTGAGACAATGTGTGAGAGACCATTTTAGGAATTAGATGAACACGATGCAGAGACCCACCTTAAGTTTTCGGACACATCCAATCCTAACACCCAAAATCGACTTCGACAAACTCCCACCCCTCCTTCAGCGTCCGGTCTTTATCACGTGGGAGAGGTAGTCGGATCAAGGCTAAGAGAACCAACTGGATCCACCCAAGCAATTAAAGATAAGGTGTCTTCTATTTGTAAGGCAGGTTATTCAACAAAGGAATTCCCGATGATACCCGCCTATAAAGCAATGCTACATGAGCAAGTGGATGCAATAGGAGGATTTAAGGGTGATTTCAATGCCCCACATGGGAATTCTTACAACCCTTATAGAAGAACCATCATAGTTTTAGCTACGTGCAACAACATGCTGCCTTGAATCCTAATACACACATTGTCCCACCTCCACCTCCACATTTTCAACAAGCACCACATATGCAAGCACCACCTCCCGCACCATATATCACCCCACCATGGAGAAATTTTGAGGATGCTTTGAACCAATTCATGAATGCTCAAAATGAAATCAATGCTCAAAATGCTCGCATGGTGGCTGAAATGAATGTGAACATCTCGAAGTTGCAATCATCTTTAAGTATCCACGAGGAGGGTAAGTTTCCGGCTCAAGGACAAAGACCCCCTCAAGTCCAAACTAGTGTCAGACCTACATCCAATTAACATCAAGAGAAATGTCAACTCATCTCCACTCTACGTAATGGGTGAGTTGTTGATTTATCACCTCCCCCACACGAAACACCTAAAGACAAGGAGGTCTCGCTCGGCACGAAAGAGGCCGAAGATTACCCCTTGAAGGAGAGTGAAAATTCTAACACTAGTGAGCCTGAAGTCATAGTGAAACCCCCCACCGCCCTACCTTTCCCTCAATGTTTGTTCCTCCCAAAAAAGGAATCCTCCGAGATGATGTGCGAGATATATTTAAGCAAGCAAAGTTGAATTTACCTTTTCTTGATGCCATAAAGAAAATTACTGCCTATGCTAAATTCCTTAAGGATTTATTGATGGTGAAAAGAAGGCTAAAGGTGAAAAAGAACGTATTCCTAGAACAAAGCGTGAGATTTGGTCTACTTAATCACCTCCCACCCAAGTTTAAAGATCTAGGTACACCTACCATTTCGTGCATCATTGCGGAGAATCGAATAGAAAAGCCTTACTTGATTTAGGGGTGAGTGTCAACATTCTTCCCTACTCCATATATGGCAACTCGATTTGGAGGACCTCGAGACCACAAAGATCACTCTCCAACTCGCGGATCGTACCATGAAGATACCACGAGGCATTGTTGAGGACATGATAGTCCAAGTCAACACCTTCAACTTCCTGATAGATTTTGTCATTTAGGACACGAAACCCTCCATTACCTCAAGTAATCATGTTCTTGTCATCCTTGGCTGCCCATTCTTAGCTACGAATAATGTCTTGATTAACACTCAAAATGGGTAAATGCAACTCACTTTCGGTAACATGAACCTAGAAATAAATATCTTCAATATCACTAGTCAAGTGGGTGATGAGGACGATTTTCACGTAGTGGATCTTATTGAGGACATGGTAGAAGAGCACGTAGAGGTAAATTTTAGTGGGGACGCCTTAGGAACATGACTTATTTTGAATGGTGAGAGCTATGGGATGTACATCGATTTCGAGAGGGAGGCAGGAGAGTGGAGAGCGGCATTAGAAGAGAGAGCATCCAATGAGGACGTAAGAGATGTAAACTACCCTCCATCATTTAATAGGGAATCACACACGGTTCCCTCCGATGAAAAATTTCCCACATTTGAATTAAAGAAACTACCCTCCAACGTAAAATATGCTTATTTGGGAGAGCATGAGACATTTCATGTTGTTGTCTCGTCTAGCCTAGATAGATATCAAGAGGGTAAATTGTTAGAAATTTTGAGGAAGAACCAAGTTGCTTTTGGTTGGAGAATAGCGGATTTGAAAGCTATACTTCCCTTGATTTGTACCCATAAAATCCACCTCGAGGAGGACTGAAGCCCTCGAGGGAAATGCAAAGGCGATTGAACCCTACTATGAAAGAGGTAGTGCGAGCAGAAATAATTAAGTTATTGGACATCATGATCATTTACCATATCTCGAATAGAAAATGGGTGAGTCCTATCCAAGTCATCCCGAAAAAGTCGAGAATGACTGTGGTCGAGAATGCCAGGGTGAGTTAATTCCCTAACATACCGCCATAGGGAGGCACGTTTGCATTGATTATCGAAAAATCAATGAGGGCACTAGGAAAGATCATTTCCCCTTACCATTCATCGACCAAATGGTAGAGAGAGTAGCGGGACACCCATTCTATTACTTCCTTGACGGTTATTATGGATATAACCAAATAGAGGTAGATATTCTTTATCAAGATAAGATGACTTTCGCATGTCCTTTTGGCACTTTTGCCTACAAACTTATGCCATTTAGACTTTCCAATGCTCCCGCAACATTTCAAAGGTGCATGCTTAGTCTCTTTAAAGATATGGTGGAAAGGTACCTTGAGGTTTTTGTGGATGAATTTAGTATCTTCAGCCCCTCTTTTGACCTTTGTCTTCCGAATCTTAAAAAATTACTAGCCCAGTGTGCAAAAATTGGAAGAAGACCCATTTTATGGTTACCGAAGGAATAGTTCTTGGTCACACAATTTTGTCTAAAGGAATTGAAGTCGATAGGGTAAAAATAGATGTCATAGTCGAGCTTCCCCCACCTAAATCACTAAAGGACGTGCGCTCTTTATTGGGCCACACGAGTTTTTATAAAAGGTTTATTAAGGATTTTAGTGCCATTTCTAGACCTTTGAGTAACATTCTCATGAAGGAATCCCCCTTTGAGTGGAATGAATAATGCCAAACTGCTTTTGATAAATTAAAAATCACGCTTATTTCCGGCCCCATTATGCAAGCTCCAGATTGGTCCCTTCCATTCGAGTTCATGTGTGATGCGAGTGAATACACTATAGGGGATGTTTTGGTCCAAAGAAAAGATAATAAAGCTCATGTCAGCTATTACACTAGACGGATGTTGATCGGACCGCAACTTAATACTCCACCACAGAGAAAGAATTTCTAGCGGTAGTCTTTGCCCTACATAAGTTTCACTCGTACCTCATCGGTTCACCTCTCATATGATTTCCCGACTATGCAGAGCTTAAATATCTCCTTGATAAGAAGTATTCTAAGTCGCGACTCATAAGGCGGATCTTACTCCTACAAGAGTTCAATCTCTCCATAAAAGATAAGAAAGGAGTAAAAAACGTCGTTGTCGACTATTTGTCCAGGCTTTCATCCGACGTGCCCAGTGATCACATACCCATAGAGGAATATTTTCCAAATGAGTAATTATTTTTCACTTCTTCTCTCCTCTCGTTTGCGGATATAGTTAACTTACCTTGTCACGGGAGTCATTCCTTCCGATTGGACACCGCAAGAGAGAAATAAGTTCCTTAATTGGACGCGCATGTTCTTTTATGAAAATCCATATTTGTTCAAATATTGAATGGACCAAATCATCCGACATTGTGTATCAGATGACGAGATTCCAATCGTCATCCATTTTTGTCATATGAAAGCATGGGGAGGCCACTTTTTAACAAATAAGACGATCGCTAAGATTCTTCAAATTGGTATTTATTGGCTTACGATCTTTCAGGATGTTAACGCTTATTACAAATCATTCGATAGATGTCAAATAATAAGAGTCATTACCTGTCGAGACATGATGCCATTGACCCCTATACTTGTAATTGAGATATTTGATTATTGGGGTATTGACTTCATGGGCCTTTTCCCTCCCTCCTTTGGCTTCTAATACATCCTCATTATGGTAGATTATGTGTCGAAATGGGTAGAGGCCGTAGATACCAAAACTAATGACAACAAGGTGGTAATTAAGTTCTTGCAAGAACGCATACTCTCTCTCTTCGGTGCTCCGAAGGTAATTATTAGTGATAATGGTAAGAACTTTTATAATCGGCCATTTCAAAAACTTATGAGAAAGTATGGAGTTGTTCACAAGGTTGGGACGACTTATCACCCCTAAATGAGTGGGAAAGCTGAGCTAGAAAATCGTGAAATCAAGAACATTATCAAAAAAAACCATCTATCCTAATCGAAAAGCTTGGTCTCTTTGATTGAACGATGCGCTATGGGCTTATAGAACTGCATACAAGAACCCCCTCAGGATGTCCTCATTTCACTTTGTCTATGGCAAGACTTTCCATCTCCCCATGGAGCTCGAGCACAAAGCCTAAATTGGGAAATCAATAGGTTGAATTATAATTTTGATAAAGTCGGTGAAGCACATAAGCTTCAATTAAATGAGTTGGAAGAGATGCACAATGATGCGTATGAGAATGCTAATATATCCAAAGAAAGGATGAAACTCACACATGATAGAATTATCCGATGCAAAGAGTTTCATTCGGGGTAAAAAGTACTTATGTACAATTCTATCCTACATTTATTTCCTGGAAAATTGCGTTCGTGGTGGACGGGCCCATTTGTCATGAGTGAGGTGTTTCCCCACGAAGTCGTGGAATTAGAAGATCCAAAAGGGGGGCACATTCAAAGTAAATTGACAACGCCTAAAGTCATATTTAGAGGCATGTGTTGAAGAAACTGACACCATTTGGTTGTCGAACCCCGTTTATGGGGTTGATTAATCTTGAAACGAGAGGTCATCGCACCCCCGACGCATATGGGGTGAGTAAGGTTGTATAATAGTGTGTCGTCGTTTGTATGTAGTTTAGATGTCCAAAGAGGTCATACAAAAAAATGAAAGAAAAATAGGTTAAGCACGATGTTGAGTTGTCACACACGAGAGGGAATACGCGCATTTCGGGAGTGAGGTTGAGGTGTTCTGAGGGTCCCGAGGGTTATAGAGATGTTGAGGCACGTACACGAAGGGAAAATGAGGTTAAGAATACTTCGCTTTGAGATAGTCGAGATTTTGGCATTTTGGTCCAGCAAGTTTCCCAAAACCGCAGGCCAAACCAGTTCAGGGGCGAACCAGTTCTGAATTTTCCAACCATTACCAATTTTACCCAATTCCTAATGAGAACAAGATGAAGAAAGAAGAGAAAAATGAGCAAAAGCTCGAAAAAGCACTAACGGGCATCATAAGAAGATTTTCTAATTCCGAATTTTCCAACAATTCCAATGCACCTTATAACCCAAGAAAGTCCTAACCAAGTCCGAATTTCAAAATTAATTACCGCGTGGAGAGCTAATATAGGAAAATATAATAAGAGATATTAAATGGGGTGGATAAGAGGCGATGTTTCCCATTTTTCAATGACCATGATGAGATCTTTTCAACATAAAAATTCCATTTTTCAATTTGTGTACGCGAATTTGCATACATTTTATTTACTCTTTATATCATGCGTACCGATAGCAATAGGAACATTCTTAGTGATTTGTTTGTGAGAGCATATGTGAGAAATTGAATCAAAATGACTTTTTGGAAAGTAACGTAATGATCAATCGATGGAAATTAGCGGTTTAATTTTCGGCTTCGCACACACACAAAACAAATTGAAACTAATGAATATGAATTTATGCTAACTATTTTGGATGAGTTTAAATTGTACGGTTTTTAAGTATTTTGAGTTTTCTTTCACTCAAAAAACAAATTTTGTGGGTATATTCACTACCAACCCTCATGAGACACCACTCGTCCTACTAGGGTAACCTAGGGGTTTAACGACTTGTTGCATGTGCTAAATGCAATCGCTTCCCCGTAAAAAATGTATTCTATCCCAATAAAAGTTTTGAATGGTCTTTAACTCATACACTTATTCCTTTACATTTCTCGGGACGCGTAACGTTATAAGTTAGGGGGGTTTGATTATAAATAAATATTTCATATTTATCCCCATACTTTAGGTCTTTTTATGATCTCGTACAGTGTGATTATCTTTGAATTATCTCACATTTATCTACTAACCCTTTTCGGCAAGTATTTCATGTTTCGTGTATCTCTTATGTGTTTTACAGGTATTTCATGCAAGTTAGTGTGAAAGAGAATTCGAAACAATGAAAAAAATCAAGAAAAAGGGAGTTCAAGGGCATTTTCATAATTTTGCAGCCATTGTCCGGAGGTGGGACCAATTGGAAAGTCAAAGACGATGAAGTTATAGGAATACTAGAAAAAACGGCACTCGAATTCGAGCTACTATGGTGAAAGAGTTATGCAAATTTGAAGATTAAAATGAAAACAAGAGAAAAATTCTAAGTGTAAAAGAAGAAAAGAGGAACCAAACAAAAGAAATTACACGAACCCCAGGCTGAACCGGTTTGGGGTCGAATCGGTTGGTAGGTACACCCGAACCGGTTTGGGGTGTCTGGTGCACGAATTGTCATTATTTTTCTATTGGTCCAAAGAGTTGTATTAAGAGTAAAACTCTTCCAAAACGTGGAGGATCAATATATGTACTTGGAAAAACATAGTTTTTAAGATAGAGAACAATAGAGGAGAAGACTCAAGAACCCTATTTTCATTTATGCATAGAATATTTACACTTTCAATGGTTAAATTCAAGGCTTTCAGCATTCAAGTTTGTTTTCTTCTTCTTTGTTCTTTAACTCGATTTTAATTACATCTTCCTTTATTTTTCTGAGATTCTAAATCTTCCATGTATTTTTAACATTGGTGTAGTTATGATTTTCAACGCATGCAACGTGAAGATTTGTGTTAGTTTTCACGAAATCATGTCCAACTAGTTTTCTAAGGGTTGGAATGCATGAACCCAACCCGATGTGGTTTGCATGGATATAAAAGTAATTTGCTGAATTAAAAAAGGATTGAATCATGTTGATCAGTTGTCACAACCATCGTAGGACTTTTAACCTCGTTTTCCATATCTGGGGTCTATCAACATGCATGGCGTACGAAAGATATGGTTACTGTTGGTATACATGGTGATGAAAACGCTTCTTATGCATTAATGAATAATTATCAGGAACTTGTATTGCAGTATAATCCTGGGTCTCATTGCATTCCTGCCGTGGAACCTAATAGTAAAATATTCAAGAGAATATTTATAATGTTTGGAGGATGTATTTATGGATTTCAATATTGCAGACCTGTTTTATTTCTTGATGGTACCTTTTTAAAGGGACATTACCGATGAACAATATTGTCAGCAACCGCAAGGAATGGGAACAATGGTAAATTAATTCTAAATATTTTATTTTGTGTATTGCATTCACATTTTATTTGTTCCATTGCAAATCATCAAAATACATGCATAAAAATGTAAAGTAACTTTGAATGTTTTTGTTTAGTTCACGTGTACTTTATATTTTTACGCATGTATTTTGATGATATGTGTTGTTATTTACAAATAAAGCCAAGTACACGCATAAAAATTTGAATTACTATGAATGTTTTTATTTATTTCACGTGTACATTACATTTTTATACGTGTATTTTGATGATATGTGTTGTTATTTAAAACTAACTCAAAGTACATAAAAAAGATTGTAAAGTAAACTTGCATTTTTTTTATCTTGATCACATATACTTGACATTTTTATGCGTGTATTTTTATGTTTTGTCTTGTTATTTGCAAACAATGCAAAGTAAACACATAATATATTAATATATTTTTTACGTGTCGTAAGGTTTGCGCCAGCAGCATCAATTTATGATGTGTTGTATATAGATATGCAATTTATTTTTGTTTTGATATATTTTAATATTTTAGGACTTTTCCTCTTGCCTATGCTATTGTTGATTTCGAAATGGAAGATAGCTGGATGTGGTTTCTTGTCAATTTGTATAATGTAGTAGCTTATCAATATCGAAACGTAACGTTTATATTTTATCTAAATAATGGATTAATTGAAGTTGTTTCAAAGGTATTTTCGATGTCTTCACATTCCTAATGTATACATCATTTAATAGGGAATATAAAGAAGAAAATTCATGGGAATTATGGTGAGTTTAGAAAAAAAAACTGTTAAAGATTTTTTGTCTTGTGCATATGCTATCTCAGTAGATAAATTTCATACGAATATTGAAGGATTAAAAAAGAAATGAGGAGCTGGTGTTGTTGATTTCAATGATAATTTGCCTCCTGGGAATTGGTCTTATGCATATTTCCTCGGTAAACGATATGGTGGCATGGTATCTAATGTTGCGGAGTTATTCAATTCATGGAATTTAGATAAAAGGCATATACCAATAATGAATATTCTTGACAAATTGAGGGTGAAGATTATGAATTTCAATGAAAACAAACTTGTTGAGTCTGACACTCGGATAAATCAGTTATGTACTTTTTTCCAAAGTTATCGAATGAAATTTGGAATAAAAGTCGACATTGGACTATTAGTCACTTGAGTCAACATGTATTTGAAGTTCATTTAGAAGTGCGAGCGGCGATTGACTTAGAAGAAAGAACTTGTTATTGTAAGAGTTGGCAGATAAGAAGTTTTGCATGTTCTCATGTTGTTTCTATTGTACGAAGGATATGGACCTCTATTTATGAGTATATTGACGAGTACTATAAGGTATCTTTCTACAGAAAATCATACTCGATACCTATAGTACCTTTTCCTGATTTGATTTACTTGAATATTCTTATAACTCAAAATCCATTTTTCTTTCCTCCAATGACAAAAAGACCGACATGCAGGCCAAGAAATAAGAGAATAAAGTCAACTGATGGGATCAGAATTGGGAAAGTTACTTGATGTAGGTCTAGTAAAATTGGTTATTACAGGTCTACATGTAAAGAACCCATTTGATTACATTTAAAATTATTGAATTCATTCATTATAACCATTTGAATGAATAAATTATTTAATAACCCATTTGTTTGAATAAATGAATGTAATTTTATTGTTTAGTTTTTAGTCTTATTTTTATTATTTATTTGTGTATGGTAGTTTAACAAAGTACATGTATTATTTAGAAAGTACACGTGATCATTTTCCTAAAGTTCACATGTACTTTATTAAATTTGCATGTACTTTACATTTTTCACTATATGTACGATTGTTTACTTCATTCATTATAACTATTTGATTGAATAAAATTATTTAAAAACCCATTTAATTTAATAAAAAAGTGTAATTTCATTTTTTTTAGTTCTATTTTTGTAGGATCAAATAACAAAAAGTCCTTCAAAAAATTTTATTGCACATCTAGTCCAATTCTTTTACTTTTTTCAAAAAATGTCCTTAAACACACATTTAACTAATATTTTCTTATTTTCAAAAGTCCACACTAGCGGCATTCATCCCCCACCTCCCTCCCCTACCCAGCCTAACTTACTTTATTTTTTTAAATGTATTAATGTTATGAGGGACTTTTTGGAATTAAGTAAAAGGGTTGTACTAAATGTATTTATGGCAGTTCAACAAAGTAAACGTATTATTTAGAAAGTACACGTGATCATTTCTCCTAAAGTTCAGGTGTACTTTTTAAAATTTTCGTGTACTTTACATTTATCTTTCTATGTATGACTGTTTAAGTCATTCATTGTAACCATTTGATTGAATAAAATTATTTTAAAACCCATTTCATTGAATAAAAGAATGTAATTTTATTTTTTAGTTCTATTTTTGTATAATCAAATAACAAAGAGGCCTTCAAACATTTTTTAATACACATTTATTTCAAGGCTTAAAAAATTCCCTCAAACACACATTTAACTAATATTTGCTTATTTTTAAAAGTCTGTGCTAGCGGCATTCATCCCCCACCTCCCTCCCCCACCCTCCACCACCCCAGCCTAACCATACCTCATATTTTTTAATTCATTTATGTTGTGAGAGACTTTTTGGAATAAAGTAAAAGGGTAGTAATAAATGTGTTTTAAAAAAAGTTTGAGGGACTTTTTGATAAAAGTCCTATTTTTTTATTTTTTTATTATGTGGCAGTTCAACAAAGTACACGTATCATTTAGAAAGTACATGTGATTATTTTTCCTAAAGATCACGTGTACTTTATTAAATTTGCGTATACTTTAAATTTTTGTACTCTATGTATGACTATTTAATTCATTCGTTGTAACTTTTTTATTGAATAAATTATTTAATAGCCCATCTGTTTGAATAAATGAATGTCATATTATTTTTAGTGTTTAGTTCTATTTTTAATTTATTTTTTCTATGGCAGTTCAGAAAAGTACAGTATGTTTTATAAAGTACACGTGGACATTTTTCCTAAAGTTCACCTGTACTTTATTAAATTTGCATGTATTTTGAGTTTTTGAACACTATGTACAAATAATGGTCTGAGATACCAATATATTATGTAGGTACTAGTGTATGATATAAGTCACAAGACACGCATGAAAGAAAATAATTTTTATTAAAACAAATAAAAAAAGTACAATTTTTATCAATAAAAAAAGGTAAAGAAAATAAGGAAAACTACTAGTTGGAACAGTTGTTAAATGCATCTATAATGTCACGAAGAGAGTCGATTAAATTCGAGTAGTGTCGAATTTGTTCTCCCAATACATCTACAAGGCCTTCATGGTAAGCCTTCTTCTCCCTCAGTTGGGTAATTTTCTTTGTGACCTCATGTGTATAGAAAGACATGAGGCCTTCATGTATTTTAGTAGGATTCACATCCATATCAAATAAATATATGGGATTAGGAGGAAGTCTAGAGAAGCCTTCCATAACATATGCTTGAAACAGACCAAATGCAGTTTCATATAGGGAAAGAGTTTACTCAATTTCCCTTAATTTATTTTATTTCTTTCTTCCTTTTCTAAAGTAGCTCGCAACTTTTCTGCTAGGATACTCATTATCTAATTTTTACTTGAGATGTAATGGTTAATAAAGGAAAAAATATTACTCTTTTATAGGCCAAACAAAAGCTATTAATTTCTTGGACCATAAGTAGTTGGGAAAGTGAGTAGTTGAGCTTAATAAATGGCTTTCTTTTATTGTGTCTTACGGAATAGTAATTTTCAATTGCGGAATCAAAATATATTCAATTAATCAGTGCTTGTACTTTGTTTATATTGTGTGTACTTTGTAAATAATGCATGTACTTTGCATTAAAATGAGTGTACTTTGTTTCATTAGATTTACTTTTAAGTATATGTTCATCAATGTCTGTACTTTCGTTATATTGCATGTACTTTGTTCATAAATATGTAATTTTGATTAAAATGCGTGTAATCTATTTTATATTGAAGAAATTGTTCGTGTAGTTATCATTATGTATACCTTATGTGTCCGCTCCTACGACAATACACTATTTTGAAGTTTTACATATAATAAACAACAACCAATACAAAAAAAAATTGCAAATATCTTATGTATTTAAATTCATTTATAAAAGGCCCTTCCCCTTTTTGGGGAAGAAATATTATAAAAATAATATTTCACTCAGTATGTATGCTCTGTGTTTTAGCATTTCAGGGTCTTGAAAGGATTTTCCAGTTCCTTATCTCTAATAAATTTTTCAATGAAGTACTTGCAGAAGACCCTCCAGTCAACCTTGAAATTAAAATAAAACAAATATACAAATTAGTACTTTATACATTTGTCCATCCCGGAACATCTACTCTCTCTTCCTGGTAGGGAAAAAGGGGAGAAAAAGATCTCGCGCCCCCTTTACTCTAGGAGGGCTTCGGTCGTCGTCAGTGTGGGGTGAATGTAAAGAGATGGAATCACCAGCCTATTTTACACAAAATAGGCAAAAGAACATGTTGCCTCTTCAAGAGAACGGCACCAAATACAAACCTTTGCTTATAAAATCAATAGATCAAAGGTTAGGGGGCTAAGTTACGGAAAGGGAAGGTGTTAGGCACCCATCCCTCCCTTTCGGTCTCTCATGGTCTTGTGTTACTATTTTTCTTAATTTTTTCTTGAAGTGTGTGAGAGTGTATATACAAATAGAGATTGGAATCTCCCAACTCATATCATGGAAAATATAGAGTGAGATCATCCATAGGAATGTTTCCAAAATAGTATTTAAAAATACAATTTATGCGTTTAGCGAAATATTGATCGTTATGATAAAATGATAATATACGTTGGATAAATGCTAATATGGATCACAAGTATAATATATGCTTTATTCACACAAAAATGAATATTTATGGTAAAAGTGTATTATATAAATTCTACTTTACTTACCCTATTTGACACGCCCGTATGATTGGGACTGTCTAGTACATGCATGGATTTATAATCCACTAAAAGAACTAGAATTTATAATTATTTTTACACTTGAAGGAGGGTACACTAATTACTTTCGAAATCGAAAACATCAAATGTCAAATTCTTTAAAGAATGGTGAAATTAGCGGGAGTATTAAATCACCTAATGTGGTTATAAAAGAAGTTAATATACTCATGTCATTCCTTTAACGTCCAACGTAATTGTTCTTTTGGTTAATGGATATGCATAGTTTTAAGAATCTCTTAAATGAGTTTGCTATTCTGAATGATTTTGAGATTTATCCCAAGAATGCGAATTTGACAGAGAAGTAAGAAACTATTCGATTTGTATAATCAATGATATAAAGCTAGACTTATGGTCAAAGTTTTAATTACGAATCGAGACAGGGGTGTAAATTAATATTTTCACCTATATCTTAGAAACATCGATTTTTATAAATACATCTTAGAAATATTCGATTTTTATAATCAGTGATATAAAGCTAGACTTATGGTCAAAGCTTTAGTAGCTCCTTTTCAGTAAGAGTAACATTTAGTGTAAAAACTTATGAGAGTTTAAGAAAAGAACTGTATACGTTGAGAAATCACTATATAAACTTATGTAATTTTTTCATCAATGGTATTTTAAGAATATTTTATGTATTTTGATTAAGTATATATATACCTTGAAGGCAGTGGGAATAAATTTATATCTTGAATTTCTCTTAGTAGTGAATAGTAGAGAAATAAAATAGTTTAAGGGTATGAAGTAATGAGATGCTTAAAATATTATATGCTCACACTTATGATAATTGTTCTCTCTTGATTAAGTAGGCTTGTTTTGGCCTAGTGACTAATGTTATGAAAGAGTGAGAAACATTTAAATATTGTATGTAGCATGCTTTGGGGCTACAATTTATGGATTATAGCTGCGAAAAATTTATTTTGGGACAAGTTATCGACACTATAACTAAGTCACTGAAATATTATGATAATGCCGCTATACTCTTCGTTATGAAGAACTAATAGGTATTTTTAACAATCTAGACACATTATAATATAATACCTATATTTGAATAAAGAAGTTCAGAAATAATAAGTGTTAGTAGAACGCATTAATTTAAGTGTTAACGCAACATATTCACTACTAAATAAGATATCACCAAAGGACATTCATGAAACATGCTTAAGATATGAGTCTTGCATGTAGCCAATTAAGTATAAGTGTTGTGTATTGTTTGGTGCTTAATTTTAACACTATATTTTATATCAATTAAACTATATTCTGAACATTTCAATTTTTGTCTTGCAATATAAGTTTACATGCTTGTTGATTGATTAAAGTGACAGAAATAGTCTTTTTAAGATGATTATTGGTCCATTATGATAGACCTCATTATAGACCTTTTTAAATAAACTGTTAGTGGTGTAGTATATAGAAGGAACCTTACTCATGTATTAGTATGGAACTGCTATGACTCACATCGATGTTTTGTTTAATAAAGGTGTTCATGAAAAATTATTAAAGATGACTGAAATTTTGAAAGCGCGCCTTATATTAATTATGAACCAAGTGGGAGAATGTTAGAATTATCAAATAATTCATAAGCCTATTAAGTGGTTTATTATTAAATTACAAAATAAGTCATCTTGGGTAAATAAAAGGTCGCTCTAATATACCCAAGAGTCAAAAACGTTTTTAGTTAATAAATTTACCAATCATTGATTAAAAAATAAGTTGAGGAAAACTCTTAATCTAACCGTGATGGACAATCAAGATCGCATAACTTTTGGGATATAGGACCTCTCCCTGCCTATAAATTGTGGCCTAAACTCCATCATTTTGCCACTAGAAAAAGCAGAAAATTATAGAAAGCCTAGGGGAGAGAAACTTATAATCCATAACAATTTTTTATCTCAAGTTGGAGTCACCAATGGCAACCTCTTCACTCGTCAATTCTAATGTTGACTTAGGCATGTTTTTCAATCCTATTTTGGACACACGTGATAATTATGTAAACTAAGACCATATATTTATATAACAGTTTATATGTTCATGTATCGTATTATTGATCCATAAAAACTGTTAATTGATTTATTAAATTTAAATCTAACATGTGCATGTAGACATAAGTTTAAATAACACGTAATTAGAAGTTTTATATGGATACATAAATTTGACGTATGAATATCTAATGTTGCATGTTATTTGTTCTTTAATAATTCAAATGTTGTGTATTATACATTTAACATTAGGATCTTAGATCAACATGATTATTATTATGAGGAATACAAAATGATATTATAATGACATACCTCCATCTTATCACAAATGGAAAGATTGATGGAGCAGTCGACCTTAGCGATGTTCGATTGGACTGAATTTCGGACCGCGACTTCGTCTTGTATACGACAAAAACTTATTCCACTTTTAGCACGTTCCAATGGTTGAATCTTCTTTTCTAACCAAAATATTAAAATAAACACAAATTTGAGTCTTTAAATTTCTCTCTATTATCCTATAATTACATTATGTTGTCTTTTCATGTGTTTGAATGATGGAAATCAGTCACTTATTTATAGGCAGGGACAGGACCCAAATCTCTAATAGTCATTTAATCTTAACCATCCATCAAGGTAGATAATCAAGAGTCATTTTGACTCTTGGTATTTGGAGTATCCTTTCATTAACAAAAGTGACTCTTAGTATTAATCTAATTATGAATCATATTATGTAGAATTATTCTTTAAAATAATTCTAACATTCTCCCACTTGGTCCATAATTATCATAAGGTGCATAATAATTTTTGAGTCATGCTCAAAATATTTTTTCATAAATACCATAATCAAACAAACCATTAATGCGAGTCATGGCGCTCATATACTAATTGAAGAGCATGATCACTTTCATGTACCACAACATTTACAAATCATCCAACAAGGTCTATAATCAAGTTATTCAATAATGGTCCATAATGTCTTATATAAAAGATTATTTATGTCACATTCATCAATTCATATGCATGTAAACTTATATTGCAAGATAGAAATCGAAATGTTTAGAATACACTTTAATCGATATCAAGTATAGTGCCAAAATATAAGCACCAAACAATCCATTAACACTCATACTTAATTGGACACATGCAAGACTCATATCTTAAGCATGTTTCATAAATATTCTTTGGTGATAGCCCGTTTATTAGTGGATATACTATGTTAACACTTATATTAATGTGTTCAATTGACACTTTTTGTTTATGAACTTCTTCATTCATATATAGGTATGATATCCTGATGTGCCTAGGTTCTTTAAAATACCTATCAGTTCTTCATGATAAATATTGAAGCGACATTACCATAATATTTCAGCGACTTGTTAATAGTGTCGACAACTCCAAGTCCCAAAATAAATTTTTCGCAGCCATAGTCCATAAATTGTAGCCCCAAAGCATGATACATACAATATTTAATTATTTTTCACTCTTTCATAATATTGGTCACTACGCCAAAACAAACCTACTTAATCAAGAGAGAACAATTATCATAAGCGTGCGCATATAAAATTTTAAGCATCTCATTATTTCACATTATTAACCTAATTTATTTCTCTAATCTACGATTCATTACTAAGAGAAATTCCGGAAATATATACATTTACTCCCACTGACTTGAAGGTATATATATACTTAATCAAAATACATAAGGTATTCTTAAAAAACCATTGATGGAAAACTTACATAAGTTTATATAGTGATTTCTCAACTTATACAGTTCTTTTCTAAAACTCTCATAAGTTTTCACACTACATGTAACTCTTACTCAATAGGAGGTACTATAGCTATAAAAATTTAATATTCTAAGATATAGGTGAAAATATTTATTTATGCCTCTTTCCCTATTTGTAATGAAAACTTTGACCATAAGTCTAGCTTTATATCGTTGATTATCGAAATCAAATATTTTCTTACTCCTCTGTCAAATTCGCATTCTTGTGATAAATCTCACAACCAGTCAGAATAACAAACTCATTTAAGAGTTTCTTAAAACTATTCATATCCATTAACTAATAATTACTTTGGATGTTTAAGGAATGAAACGAGTAGCTTAACTTCTTTTATAACCACATTAGGTGATTTGATACTCCCACTAATTTCACCATTCTTTAAAGAATTTGACATTTAATATTTTGATTTCAAAAGTAATTAATGTACCCTCTTCCGAGTGTAGACATAATTATAAAGTCCAATTCTTATAGTGGATTCTAAATCCATGCATATACTTGACATTCCCAGTCATGCGGGGGTGTCAAAATTGGGTAAGTAAAGTGGAATTTATATAATAAACTTTTAACCATATACATTCATTTTTGTGTGAATAAATCTTGTGGAGATATCGAATTTTTTCATTTGATTTGTTGTTTTATAACGAAATTTCAGGGTCCACTATCCAAGAACTATAGTCTCCCACTTGGGCCACATAGATCGTTCTAAAATTATAAAACCCTAAGACCTCAAACGCGTCTGTCAAGATTCATAAGTGAAAATCCATAGACAATCTATTATATTAAATCATCAAAGTAAGTCTAGATTTAAAAGAGCCTCAACATCAAAAAGTTATTTTGAAGCTCAACATTATGATATAGGATCAGAATCATTTTTCTTGTAAAAGTTTCATAAAAAATAATTGTACAAACCACTAATGAGAATATCATAATTAACAAAAATATATTCTTATATAAATGTAAAGATGTTTTATACTCGAGAAAAATATTTTGAAAGGTCACTGAGGGTTTTTTGAAATGATTCCAAAATAACATAAGAAAAGGAATCCAAGAATTTATCGTTTGTTTTATGGTTTGTCTTGTAAGCATCCTCATGTCGATTTAGAAATATGTTTCGTAGCACTCTTGTTTTTGAAAAATAAAACAAGTTATTTCATTCATATCGATTGATATATTATAATTCATAGAATAAAGCTTGAAGTACATATGTTATATAATGGGTACTCATATTATAATCTCTAACATTATGAGATTTTGCATAAACACTATGCTTCATCCGTATAATAAATCTTCAAGATTTTAAAAAAGTTTCACACGCTAATTCATTAATAGTGAGGTCCTCAAGTAAAATTGAATTATAACGGTTTAACATTTTTAAGTGAAACTTAGTTTCTTAATTTAATTTTATCATGTTTTAACCCGAAATGCCTACGTAGCCTATAAAGGCATCAAAGTCCACATAGTCCGCACACAAAATAAGTGTGGGGTTTATCCCATAGATTTGAATGGGAATTTATTATATGTGTATGGATAGAAAATGTATTTTAATTTTGAGAAATTGTGATGGATAATCCCGTTGAAATTTATAGGTGTAACCCTCTTTTTGTTTCTTTTTATTTTTTATATAAAATAAAGTATGTGCAATAACAATAATAAAAAGGTTAGATATTAATGTGCATGAATCAAAGTAAAAGATAAATTAAGATTTTATGTAACTAATATAAAAATAAAAAATTTCAAGGGGGAGAGAAGGATTTTGGACCATCTTTGGAGAATTGAAGCTTGAACTTGATCTTGGATGAGTTCCCTTGGATGTTGAGATAAATGTTTGATGTGAGAGAATGATATTTTGCCAAATTGGGTATGAAAAGGATGGGAATGTAAGATGGAAAGGAATTTCACAGAAAGAAATTTCTTTAATTGCAAGAGAATGTTGTTGAGATCACTGATATTGATGGATCTGAGGTCTATTTTTTGGGACTGAGGGCATGCCCTCTTTTTATAGGGTAAGGGGGGGTGTTGATCATCATAGCCTTATCCCTAGCCCTGCTAATCGATAGGTAACCACAGGCACACTACCGATAGGCATGAAAATGGACTAGCCAATCAATAGTCTCGTGCAGATTTTTCTTATGAATCAATTCGATTATCCAAATAGTGCACGGGGCATACCATTATAAATGTAATTCAGAGACCTTCAAGAGTCCTTTGGGCCGCTGCCAAGTCCGGGAGTTGACTGTGGGTTAAACAAGGCTTGGAAGTGCTCGTCGATCCTTTAGACGGAAGATCATCTAACATAAACCGTTCGTCCGAACTGTAAGTCCAAATAGCATACGGGGTAGGCTATTGGAAAGGTTACATGAGTTACTTCAGCATTCTAATGATATTCACCAAGTACGAAAAGTAAACATTGTGCAACTGGGGCCCGGAAGCGCCCGGTGACCTTCCGGAGTAAAATGTATCATTTATTCGTAGCGTAAAGTTGATTCATGCATGGGGTGGACCTTTGAAAAGGGTATTGAGTACCCTTAGTAGATTCATTTAGTCTCGTTCAAGCTGAAGAGTTTACCTTGGTCAAATGGAGCCCGGGAGTGCTTGGTGGATTTTGGATTAGTTTTTATGGAAAAATGAATCCTTCGTATGAATAGTTATACCGTTTCATGCTTGGGGTGGACCGTTAGAAAGGGGTTTCATTTACCTTCAAATATTCAAAGAGCTTTAGCTCTGACGATAAAGTTACTTGGAGTCAAATCGGGGATCGAGAGCACTCGGTGGCCTCTGAATTGATTTTTGATAGTAAAATGGTTCATTTATCCAAACTGTTAAGCCAATTTGGACACAGGGTAGACCGTTGGAAAGGGGATTCAAATCCCTTTAAAGATTCATTAAGCTTTCACTCTGATGATAGAGTTAACCGGACTCAAATGGGACCCCAGAGCACCCGATGGCCTCTACATCTGTATTCAAAGTATAACCTAGGTTTATTGTTAAATGGGGAGGTGCTAGGGACCTAAGGAGAGATTTAGGGGTTCCTAGAATGTGGTGTCTACATATCCCCTCGACGGGTGATCTTGTAACAAGTGAAAGCTGTCGAATAGACACCATATGATGTTTAGGAAAAAGGTCAATTTTGTGGACCTAAGGGATGAGGATGATCGATTTAGAGGGTCGAGGAAGATTCTGGGGACCTAAGGAAATTCTGAGGATAGTCCATTCAGTGGGATGAGGTCAATTCTGGTGACCTAGGATAGAGAGGGACTAATTTTGAGGGTTGAAGCCAATTCTGAGGGCCGACATCAATTCTAAGGACCTTGAGTAAGAACGACCAATTATGAGGGCCAAGGATTATTTTCAGGACCTTAAGTGGGAGAAACCAATTCTGAGGGTCGAGGTCAATTATGGGGACCTAAGTGGGAGCAACCAATTATGGGAACTGAAGTTCATTATGAGGACTTAAGTGGGAGTGACCAATTCTAAGGGTCGAGGTTAACTCTGAGGACCTAAGTGGGAGCGACCAATTCGGATGGTCGAGGTCAATTCTGAGGACCTAAGTGGGAGAGAACAATTCTAAAGGTCGAAGTCAATTCTGAGGACCTAAGTGGGAGCGACCAACACTGAGGGCCTAGGTCAATTCTGAGGACCTAAGTGGGAGAAACCAATTCTGCGGGTCAAAGTCAATTCTGAGGGCTTAAGTAGATAGAGTCCAATTCGGTGGGTCAAAGCTAATTCTAAGGGCTTAAGTAAGGGTGACCTCTTCTGCGGGTCGAAGACAATTCTGAGGGCTTTAAGTAGGAGCGACCAATTCTGAGGGTCGAAGCCAATCTGAGGGATTAAGTATAAGTGATAAATTTTGCGGATCGAACCCAATTCTGAGGGCTTATGTAGGATTAACCAATATTATGGATCGAGGTCAATTCTGAGGACCTTAAGTAGGAGTCACCAATTCTGAAGGTTAAATCCAAATCAGAGGGCTTAAGTAGGAGTGACCAATTCTGACGCTCAAAGCCAATTTTGAGGGCTTAAGTAGGAGTGAAAAATTCTGAGGGTTGAAGCCAATTATGAGGTCTTAAGTAGAGGTGACCATTTCTGAGGGTCGAAGTCAATTCTGAGGGATCAAGTAAGGGTTACCAATTATGCAGGTCAAAGCCAATTCTGAGGGCTTAAGTAGAAAGCGACAAATTCTGTGGGTTAGGGTCAATTCTGAGGACCTTAAGTAGAAGTGACCAATTCTGAGCATCAAAGCCAAGTCTGAGGGCTAAAGTGACAGTTTTATTGGGGAGTTTTGGAGACTTCACTGGGGAAAGATATCAATCCGTGGATTGGATTCAGCTTTGTTGGGGAATTTCTCGATTTCTGTGGTGTCCTTTAGAGATGTTGTTGGGGAGATATCCAATAGATTTTTAAGAATTTTGTTGGGGACGTAAATGTTCCACTAGGGAACTAAGTGTGGTAATAAAAATGTTTTTCTTAGTGAAAAAGGTTCTAAAATTCATTTGGTAATTTTCTAGTGATTTTTTGACATTTTTGGGGAATTTTTTATACAAAATTTCAGGGAGTGCCAATTGATAGGGTGCATGGGGCGCCAAACGATAGTGACACGATCTTATGGGCTTCCTCGGGACAGTAAAGAGACATTATTGATCGGTATATATCTGGGAACTTTCGATTGGCATACCCATTAGACTGCTATAAAAAGGGAGATATTTCCTCATTTTTCACAGCTTTCAAATCTTTTAGCTTCTGCCTTTTCTTTCTGTGAACTGTTCTACCGTTCTTTTCTCTTCTTAGGCTAAGAAATGGCGGATTTTTTAAGTAGTGTGGTCCACATAGTGTGGTTTAGTGTAATGACTGGGCGCATTTGGAGTGGTAGGCCAGGGCGCCCCTAGTGTTGGGAAATGAGAATGCCTTTTACTCATTTAAGTTAGTTGCGGATGAGCGGACTCTTTTGCGTGAGCCGGCACACCATCGATACTCTGGGATGGTGAACATTAGTAGCTATCTAAGTGATATTGACCTTTGGTATTATTTTCGATAATATTTTTTTATTTTTTATGAATTTTGACAAGGGTTTTTCCTTTTGTCTTTGACAGACGGATATCTCTGTATCGAACTTGCATTCTTGAGGGATGAAGGGGTTAAGGATGTCTGGGAGCACCTTCCACCAGTGGTGCGTTGGGTGGTGTCATCAGCTGGATTTGGCAGTTTGGCATCTATACTGGATGAGATGCCTCGTTGAACGGACGTTCTTTGCTCTTTGGGGGAGATGTGGTGGGATACCACCCACACCATGCATTTTGGCTTTGGGGAGATGATGGTGACTCCCATCGATGTACAGCAGCTGTTGGGGCTGAATTGTAAGTGGGACCTAATATAGGTGGACTAGACTTTGCGGGTGGTGGTGATCGAGGCGGCGTTGGGTGATTTTGGGAGGATAGTCTCTGGGGACTCCATTCACTTGTCTCTTTTGAAGGAGGTTTCCTTGAGTCAATGGATCAATGAGACTGATGGGCTGCAGGTGCGACAGATGTCCTATTTGTTTATTCTTTTATTGCTAGGAGGGTTTTTGGTGGCGATAAGTGGCGACGTCGTCCATTTATGTTTTTTTACTTATTTGAGGGTATTTTCGAATATACCTCTCTTTTACTCAGGGATCCTGACTTTGGTGACCCTTTATTCTTCTCTGGATGCATTCAACAGGTGCTATTGGCAAACTTTTATTAGCGCCACGTATCTTTTCAAGGCATTCTTTATTTTATCCATTGTATTGATTTTATTGATGACTCTTTGTCCTTTGGAGACGTGGTTTTATGATGTGATTGGGCTTAACACATAATTAATAGCTTTGAAGGATGAATCTGTTCGGAGCTTTTGTCATATGTACCGATGGCGAAAGTTGACCCGGCTGTCGAGGCGATCTCTCTCTTTAAGGGCAATGCGTCAGGTCTTGAATGGACTGACAAGCGATCGGGTAAATTATTATTTATTTTGAGATCATTTCTCCTTGATGATATTTTCAGATATTGATTTTCCGCTGGGGATCTTATAGGTGACCTTCTATCCCTGGGGGACGTCCATCCATCACACGGGGGTGATCGAGGGGAATGCGCAGCTGCATCGTCTACTGAAGCATAGGTTCGACTACTCCTAGTATCTATAGGAGAGGGTAATCCAACAGATGGTGTAGGATGAGGTGATGGTTCCACATGCGAGGCCCCCGATGTATATGAGACGAGAGTGGGAGATGTCAGAGGAGGCGAGGGTGGCGGCGATGGTCAGCGAGCCTTATTCGTCGTATACCGACAAAGTAGTGACCTACGATTATTTGGATTTCGTATCAAGCTGGTTGATATCTCTTATCATATATGATGTTGCTCCTCTTCCCCCCATGGGCTCTGGTAGGGGCACGAGTTGACCAGTGGGATCTGCCCACAGTGCAGGTGGCGAGTCGACATCGACAGCGGTGACGACATCAAAGGTTACATTTCTGCGATTGGCTCCTCCTTCCTATAACATCTGATAGTCTGATGGAGGATTGGTGTGTATGATTCATCGTCCCAATGCGATGGACTTATAGGAGTTGGGGATGACAGAGGACATTATTTAGCCTGCGATATACCTTTCATTTCTTTGCCTTATGAGTTTCTAATTTTCTTCTTTACTTGAGACTGACGGATCTGCACTTTTCAATTTCTTGCAGTACGTTCGAGTGTCGACCATCTGGCTGAGAGATATTAGGGATTGGGTGGATTCTGTGACTGCTCATATTTGGGAGTCAATCCCAGTTCCGTCTTTCTTGGTGCAGTCTGCCTCATCTAGGGAGGGGTTTGGTTTAGGTAGCGAAGGCTTGTTATCTCGTCATTGGGGAAAGCGTGTACGTCGCAGGGACGGAGGGTCTTAGAGAGAGAGAGAGATAAAGTAGGTGAAGGTGAGAGAGAGGGATAGAGTATTTTTTTGGGGGGGGGTGGGCTAATTCTCGCATTTTTGTGTTTTTTCTGCAAGGTAAAATGTAATAAAGCAATATATATGCAATGAAATTGGATTTTAATTTGTTTTGCTTTAGTGATTTAATTTATATACATTTTTTTACTTTGTTGTTGAGACCGTAAAAAGGATTTAAAATAATTTGAGAGAAAATTTATTTTAAAACAGGATGAGTAAACATATATGGAAAAGGAAATTCTGAATTCCTTAGAATATAAATTGTTTTTATTGAGTTTTTGATTTTTAACAAAAATGTAAAAAGGAAACTTTTGAAAAATAGGGGGTTGTAGAATGGCATACCCTTTATAATGTCGACAGTTCAGTCCAGTCCAATCATCCCAAGGCTTTGATGGCACTTTCTTCAATTACTTAGTCTTTGGTGTGGTAGGGTTTCCTCTGGAGTTTACAGAACTTTTGTCTTTAGCTATGTTTTCCAAGTATGAATAGGAGTAATGGTGGAGTATTTTCTTTACCCATCCACTTTTCATTTCTTTTGCATACTTCTTGGTTTTTATCTCATCATTCTGCAATATGGCACTCCCTGAAAGTGTTTAATTTGCCTCTTACCTCGAAAACTTAGAGGCTTCGTGCTCATATAATGTAGACTACGATGATTTCAATATAAGTCAGGTTTTATTATGGTGCAACCGACCTATTGAATGGAACATACTAATGGAGGCGATAGAATTCTGGTACCCTGAGGACCATGTCTTTTGCTTTGACTTGGATGAAGTTTGTCCGACTTACGAAGAGTTCTCTGCCATATTGGGGATAAATCCTAGTGTTGCGATAACCATGCTTGAATTTTCTCGATCTACTCGGGAGCTATTAGTAGGACTTCTCCATATTTCACCATTGTCATCTCAATCATTGATTATGAGAAGAATGATCTTTCTCTCGGTTGTGCTACATCTGTGCATCTGTAGGATGTTCGTGATACGGGCTATGTCGGAGCCATTGTTCTTGTCTGGACTTTAAAATTACTGTTGGTGACTAGGGAACTATTGGCAGACCCAAAACTTGCATCCATTACTTCGTGGATGTCATGCCATCGCAATCCTATGGCGGTGATATTGGCGGAGACCTTGAATAGCCTAGATTCTTAGCGCGAAGGTCTTTATGACTTCTTGAAAGGTAGCCCCATTACGCTGTTCATGTGGATGCCAGAGAGATTTCGTATGGAGATCCTTCTTGAATATCCCTTAGCAGATGTTTCAAACTTCTTTACTCACTACTTTATCACCATGGTCCTAGATATAGAGAGCTGGGAGAACTAGTTTCTGGAGCATGGGGCTAAAGGTTTGCGTTGATTAGTGCCTTGGTGGAGGGAGTTGCAGCCCATTCTAGACCTAGGGAAATACTAGTATTATCAGTTTGTTGGCCTCCGACAGACTACTTTCTACTTTCCCTGGAGGCTCTTGCGTCAATTTGGATGGGAGCAGATTGTGCCACTTTGGACACTAGACTTTTTTTCCAGTGGAGGATTTGACAACGCATATATGCATGCGGCTGGGCTCTTTGTGAAAGAATCATCGAACGTCGACCCACCCTTCCTAGTTTGTTGGCAGATTCTGGCATGTTTCAGGGGATTACATGAAGTGGTTATGGAGGAGGGTAGTTGCAAAAATATTACTTATAGAAATTGGGTAAAGTTGGTTCACCATATCTGACACCATGGAAGTAGGTGTTATTTTTTTCCCTAGATTGTTCTGGGCTTACTATTCCAGGGAGAGCCTTCAGTATTCCATCCAAGCAGGAGAAGTTTGAAGACCTCGGGATGTAGAAGATGATGGCGATGGTTCTTCTAGCAATTATGGGTAGAATCCCTGGGAAGTTTATTTGTGAAGCTTTTATGATGTGTTTGGTTACGTATGGGAATAAATTTGGAAAGGTTGTTTAGGAGTAGTTTGATTTGTTTTGAAAAAATAATGTTAGGTTGGAAAGGGAAGTTGTTTGACTCCCTACGCCGATGTAATTGTAACAAAAATTTTCGTTTATCGAATAAAGAAAATTTTAATTATATTATATTTTCTCTTGATGAGCTTTTACATTTGAATTATCTATTCCAATCACCAAAGCATACATAATCCTTTTGTTCATGTACATGACAAAATGAACCTCATTCTTGGGGATAACAAAGGAATAGCATTTTGTGAAAAAGAAGGGGGTCGCTCTCATGTAAAGTGTAAGAGCTACCTATGTACCTCTAGGGGTTTTGAAAATTTTCTGAGTTTCATTTTTGAAAGTAAAATGATTTTTAGAGGATCGGGCCTCATGTAGTTCTGAATAGAGGGAAATGAAGATTTTTTATTTTAGAACAGAAGGGATCGTAGCAAGGCGACATTTCGGACTAAGGGTAGAATTTCTTAAGATGGTCCAGGTTTACTAGACAAACCATCGCTTCCCCATCGAGGTTAGTGAGCATAGTGGTTCCACTAGATAGGATCTTTTTCACAAAGTAGGGGCCACTCCAATTGGGCTTGAATTTCCCAGATGGGTTATATTATTTCTTTAAAGGCTAAGTCCCCCTCTTGGACACCACGGTCCTTAAATCTCTTGTTGCATGAACATGCTATTTGGTGATGGTACCCTTGTATATGATATAAAGCTTTCAGTCTCCTTTCATCCAAGAGTGATAATTAGTCAAGACATATTTGAGCCAGTCTGACTCGTTGACTTTACTTCTAAGCATGACGTATAGTGAAGAAATTTCTAGCTCAACAGGTAAGATTTCTTTCATGTCATATACCAGAGAGTAAGGGGTAGCTCCATTAGATGTTCCAACTAAAGTCTTGTAGCCCTAGAGGGCGTAAGGGATCCGATTGACCCAATCTCGGCAACTCTCAATCATCTTGCTGATGATGGGATTGAGGTTTTTATTGGTGGATTCGACTTCTCCATTAGTTTCAGGTCGGTAGGGAGAAAATTTGTGTCTCTGAATCCCATACTCGTTGACTAATTATGAAACTTCTGCCTCGAAATGTAACATGCTGGCTAACACTAGATTGTGTGGGACTCCATATCGGCAGATAATATTTTTTCGGATGAACTTGGCCACCTTTTTGGCATTCAGAACTGCGTACGAATCATCTTTGACCCATTTGGTGAAGTAATAGATGGAAACCAATATGAATTCATGTCCATTGGAGGCCTTGGGTGTAACTTTCCCTATGATATCGATGCTTCATGTGGAGAACAACCAGAGAGAAGTCATATTGTACAATTCCCGTGGAGGCAAGTGTTGGTGGTTGGAAAACTGTTGGCATTTAAGGCATTTCCAAACATAAGTGGTGCAATCCTGAACCATGGTAGTCCAATAGTAACCATGTTGGATGATTTTCTTAGTAAGAATATATCCATTCATGTGGGTTTCACACTCCCCGTTATGGATTTTTTGCATCATCTCTTTAATGTCAGCCCTTTGATGCAGTGTAAATGGGTTCCATCAAAGTTTCTCTTGAACAGTGCTTTATCACAGATAATATACTGGGCAGCCAATTTGAGAAAGGTTTCTCGGTTTATCTTGTTAGAATCTTGGGGATACCTACCATGCTTGAGGAGGGGACGTATATTATAGTACCAGTAATTATATATATTGGTATTTTCTTTTGTGATGAGATCAATGTGGTAGCAATGGGTAGGTTTAGCTTGCTTTTAGACTAGGAAGGGGGCCATTGCTATTTCTTCAGGAATGTCAACCATGGAGGCTAAGGTAGCAAGGGCATCGGCTAAGTTGTTATTTGCTCGTGGCAGATAGTGGAAAGTGATATCTTGGAATTGGGAGGCCAGTTCTTCTAGGTGGGCATGGAAGGGTAAGAGTTTCTGATCCTTGACTTTCCATCTTCTGAGTACTTGATCGATCATAAGGGTCAAATCCCCGTAGACATTCGAGCATCGAATTCCTTTCTTGAGAGAGACTTTGAGGCCTACCGTGCATGCCTTATATTCGATCATGTTGTTGGTGCAGGGAAAATCCAGTTTAATGTTAATAGGAGTGTGAGAGTCATCAGGGGAAATTAGGAGTATCCCAATGCCATACTCTTTTCTTTGGCAGTGTCTTCAAAGAACATTAGCCACCAGAGGTCTTCTTGGAAGGTACAAACGATATCTTCACTCGGGAATTCAAAAATCTAAACATTGTCTTCTTCCATAGGGTGGTCAGCAAGGTAGTTAGAGATGACTCTTCCTCTCACGAATTTTTACGTGACATACACAATTTCAAATTTAGCTAGTAGCATCAACTATCGGGCCATTTAGCTAGACAGGGTAAGTTCCTCGAGCAGGTATTTGATAAGATCTATTCAAAACACAAGTTTGATGGGAAAAGCAAGCATGTAGTGTCATAATTTTTTAGTGACCCATACATGGGTGACATATGCTTTTTCCAAGACATTGTAATTAACTTTGTACCCGACTAACTTGTGACTGGCATAGTACGTGGCCCTCTCTTTGCAGAACTCTTCAAGGTATTGGGCTAACAAAGACCCAACTGCTGTATCTATTACAGTCATGTATAGGAGTAGGGGAAGACTTAACTATGGTGGCATGAGTACCGGAGGTCGGGTTGGATATTGTTTGATTCATTCAAAGGCCTATGTGCAAGATTTATTCTAAACCTTAGTTTAATCCTTTCGAAGGAGTTTAAAGATAGGTTCATAAATAGAAGTCAACTGGCTGATGAACCGGCTGATTTACTATAATTTTCCCAAGAATCCCTGAATTTTTGTCTCCGTTCAGGGTGGTGGCATTTAGAGTATGGCTTTCAGTTTGGCTGGATCAGTTTCTATCCATTTTCTCGATAACCATGAATCCTAATATCTTTCCTTTGGTAACTCTAAAAACACATTTTTGTGGGTTAGGTTGCATCTAGTATTGTCGTAGTTTCTCGAATAACTTCTGGAGAGTGGGAGCATGACTTTCCCTAGTCTTAGAATTGATAATCATGTCATCCACGTTGATCTCGACTTCTTTGTGTATCAAATCATGCAAGATAGTTGTGGCAGCTCTCAAGTAGGTAGCACTTGCGTTTTTTAGACCAAATGGCATAACGGTGTAGAAGAAAGTTCCCCAAAAGGTGATGAATATTATTTTCTCTTGATGATTCGAGTGCATCTTGATCTAATTATATTTGGCAAACCATCAAAGAATGACTTGAGAGCATGTCTAGTTATGTTGACCATAATCATGTCGATATTGGGTAGTGGGTAATCATCCTTCGAAAAGTCTTTGTTCAAGTCCTAATAGGAAAAGCACATGCGAACCTTTCCTCTAGATTTCGACACGGGTACGATGTTGGCTATCCATGTGGGATATTATATCACACGAATAAAGCCCATGTTTAACTGTTTGACCACTTCTTCCTTAACCTTGAGTGACCATTGAGTGCGGAGATTTCGCGATTTGTGATTGATCGGTTTGCATTCCGAGAAAGTTAGAATCTTGTGATGAGCGATCTCGGGATCAATGTCGGGAATGTCATCATAGGACCATATGAAGACATCTAAAAATTCCTTAAGTAATTCCTCGAGTTGTGTGCACTCATGCTCGTCAAGGGTAGTCCCTATCCTAATCTCTCACGGTTAGCTACTAGAATAGAGATTAATAATAATAGTTTCATCTTCATTAACTTAAATGCAGTTATGTTTTTTGTTATTAACCTTATTAAGATCAGTTAAGAATTTTTCATTTGTAAAATCATCACCATCAAGAGTTTGATTAGCATCAAGATAATTAATGTAAGGCATAACAAGAAACTCAAAATATTCGTTTATTTCATTATTGGGAAAAATAGTGTTGAGAACCTCATCAAATAAGGTCTCGATTACATTAAAATAAGAAGGAACAACAAAAGAAGAGAAAATAGGATACACATCAGAGTTGGGTTAAATTTCAACAGGTGGATACGGTATAGCATGCCAATTGAGGAGAGGTGCATCAGCATCTTTGATCAAGTGGGACGGATTCGATGATGTAGAACTTGAGTGGACCATGCAGAATACCATCTCCAGTGTCTACAAGTTGAATGAATCCCCAGAGTCACTTCCCTAAGAATCACTGGTAGCAGCTATAGCCTTCTCAATGAGTTGCTACATATGATGCTGGGAAATTTCGACCCATAAGTAGCTGTCTTGGAAAAAGATCTCCATTCCTGGTTTCATCTTCTTGTCCAAATGATCATACCATGGTTCGGGAAAGCCAAAAAAATGGAATTCTTCACCCTCTCTGATGAATCTTCCATTCAAGGAATCCCCAAGATAGTCTTGGAGATTTTTAGCCTTTTTTTGAGTCGAGGTTGGTGGTGCATTCTGAGTTCTTGTGCTGACGACTGATAACCCAAACCACAAGGTGGAAAGGATTTCTTTAATACTATGGGTTCAATTATTCCCTATTGTCATCGTCCCATCCCCAGTCCGGGCATAAAGTGCTTGTTCTTGAACATATGTATCACATTAACATTGCCATGAGGGTTGTGCTCTAGAAAAACCTTATCTTTGAAATCCTCCCCTGATGGGCAGAAGCGATTAGACTCGAAAACCTGACATAAGCATATTATTTTCCCCATGTTGTATCTCTAGTATCGAATTACTGGTGATTGCATTCTCAGCAATGTCGTCATCGCCCAATATGGTGATAACCCGCCCATTGGTGAAGAACTTCAGTTTCTAATGAAGGGAAGAAGAAACACCCTTGATACTATGGAGCCATGGTCATCTAAGAAACATATTGAAATAAGTCAGGATGTGAATGACTTGGAATTCAAGACCGGGATTTATAGGGCTAGCCCTTATTTTAAGCTTTATGGATCCCATCACTTCTTGACGATTATTATCATAAGCGTGAACCACGACAGAGGTTGGATTAAGGTTTCTCACTTTTAGTCCCAGTCAATTGAGGGTTATCAACGGGAAAACATTAAGAGTTGATCCATTATCGACAAGCGAAAGTGGGACGGTCTTTCCCATGACTTCGACAGAGATATTACGAGAATAATTATGATTTGGACCAATCTTAGCGATTTCTTCTTTGAATAAGGAGATAATTCTAGTAGAGGTTAGAGATCCAACTAGATTCACTGCTTTTTTTAGCGTGGTGGAAGGAGGGACGGTGGGTCCGGTAAGTGTCTTGATCAAGGCATTTCGGTGCAGCAAGGAAGACATAAAGAACGCCCACAGAGTGATGTTAGCTTGGATTTCTTTAACTGATCAAGGATCTTTCTCTCCTCGAGGGTCATTTCCAGCATAGGAATATTCTCAACACCTTTTCATTTGTCGATCGCTGATGAATGCGGGTTTGGAACCTGGTAATGCCCCCTAGTGGTTCACAGAATATGGGTAAAACAAAAACCCCATTTCCTCATCTATTTTGACTTATTCAGCCACCTTATTAATTTCTCCTAGATGTTCCTCAAATGATATCATTCCACATATGTTGACTATTGTGCAAGTCTTTTCTAGGATTTGCTCTTTGTCTAACTATCGAATTCATCCCCCCATCCAGTGGTAATGACATTATTTTTCCATGAGAATTCAATACACTCCATAACCTCAACAACATATTCGTATAGATCCTCCCACTCAGCGAGGAGATGTATAAGTGAAAGGACCAAGCACCCTTGTAGTTTCAAAGCATCAAATAGTTTGGACATATTGTAAATTTCACCGGTCTGTCAAAATAATTCTGCCATGATTTGGACACATCATTTAAACTAACTTCATCTATAGGTACCACCCGACTATCTGACTCTCAATCCCATTTATGAGATTCCAGAGACATCGTACTGAATCTCTGGCAGTTAATGGTCATTCTGAGGCCAATTTCAGCCCGAACACTAGAAGTTGGTTTAATACTGTTGATAATTACATATCTTTCCCTACGTATCAGGTACAAACAGCAATGCAAGATCTAGTAAGGAGTGACAGATCCTGATCGGAAAAAAGGTAGGATGCAGGAGAAAAGATGGGCAAACCTGATACGTGATGGGTATTATGGGTGATTTAATGGGTATGATACGGGAAGATGGCTCAAATTTTGAGTCTTCTTTTAGGAAAATGGCATTTGTATGATTTGGAAGTGGATTATGGGTAGTGTTTGGTTTAGGATTGGCTGGTGGGGCGATGATACCTTGGTCAATCAGACATTGGATTACGTTTTGGAGGTGGAAACACTTATCAGTGGTATGGCCAACATTTTGGTGAAAATCGCAATGGGTATCTGGTTTGAAATTTTTGGAAAGTGGTATTGGTAATGGATGAGGGTCCAATGGCTTGATAAAATTTTGGCTTGAAAGGGCTTTATAAACTTTGGAGAGGGGAGAGTGAAGCTCGATTTATTCCTTTTTTACTAGGTTAGGGCGGTTTCCTGGTGCCCATAAAGTGGCAGGCTGCGAGATGTTGTTGATGGTTGAAACTGCAGTGTTAGTAGGCTTCTCATAATTTCTGGTAGTGAACTATTCGGATACTTTCTTTGGATTAACTTTTGTCTTGGCAAGACTTTCTTCGACCTCTACTTTTGCTTCTTAGAGGGCTAAAAAATAAGGGTAGTACTGTCATCCCATCATCGCTCGGACATGGAGTAAGAAGTTATTCTTCATGATAATGACTTGCTCCTCTTTGAAAGGCCATTTGGTCATGGTGGTTTCTTTCTCTCTCCATCTTGCTATGAAGTTGATAATAAATTCCCCACGGTTTTATTTTAAAAGTTCTAAATCACGGTAGGTAACCTCCAATTCCTCATTATACTTGTACTGTGGCATGATTCACGAGAAACATCCTCCTAACTTAGGATCCTGGACTCCTCGAGAGATAATAACTAGTGAGGAGTGTTGTCCTTAAAGTCTGTTGGAACATTTGGGCCATTATTTCCTCGAAGGCACATAGGAGAGTCATGGATCGATGGTAACTTCAGAGATGAAAAATTAGGGGTCCATTAGTGTGACAACCCGTATATGATTATGATAAATTATATTTAAATCATACTTATCCTATGTGATATGAATAATGTGTTATTAGCATATCTAATGTTAAGTGATTATGGTTAGTATAATTCTACTTTAATAAATCATGAATTGTCGAATTATTTACTAACACAAGATTTGGTTATTTTCGATAGAAATGTTCCTGTTTAGGACTAGTTTTGACACTTGTAACATTACAATTGACTTGACATGAAAACTAAATAGTTGTAGACATGTGAGTTAGGGTTGTAACACAATAAACGGTGCATCAACGGATGTTTGAGTAAGAAGTTAGACCGAAATTACGAACAAGGGGCGGCAAACCTGTCAATTCCCTTAAGTGGTAAATTGTCTTTTATTAAACCAAATGCATTAATTTGATTGGATGGATTGGGAGGCAACCTTGTCCAACTTAAAACTCTCCCTTAACCTTATTTCTTCAGCAAATAAGTCCCTAGGTTCAGTTTAAGGTGTTATTAGCTTGAGGAAACAGAGGTAGAAGTTAAGGAAGAAAGGGTTACAAGGAAAATCTAGGAAAACAATTTTAAGAAAATCCTTAAGGTGTTTCCAAGGTAATATTATGTGTTAATATTGTTTTAATCTTATATTATACTTATTTCAAAGTATATAAATCGTGATGTATTGATCCAAATTCCTTCCTCCTTTGTGCTAATATGTATTGGTTCATATGTGAGATAAGTGGTGTTATAGGTCATATTGCTTTGTATTGAAACCCTTTATATTCAAACTTTCATATCTCTTTGTGTGCTTACTGGAATTAAGAAATTCCAATTGGATATGAATATAGACTCATATATTCGTAGCATATCCGAAAATTAGAATTTATATCCTTATGGTTAGGCTTTAGTGATGGTTGAAAGTTGGTATATAGTTGTTATTTGTATATTTCATTTAGGTATGCCCTGAGTTTGATCAAGCTTTCGAGATAGCAACTGAAGTCCAAATATTATGAAATTTTAATTTTGTACTATTCAGTATGTCTACTAAAAGTATGTTGAAAATCTTGAAAAGTTATACTGTAAAAAAATTATGAAAATTCTTGGAAGTCGAAGGAACAATAGAGGAGTTTGTAGGGCAGATTTCTTGTGTTGTAAAGAAATGGCCATAACTTGCCCTAGGAAGCTTGAAAAATTACACCGTCACTTGTAACGGAAATTATATCCAGATATGTTTTCAGATTGATAAACTTGAACACCTGTATGTGCACTATTTATGAATATGGGATGGTTAAGTACGGAGGACAATAATTTGAGGCCATATTGGATACTCCATGACAGAATGTTTTTATCTTCTCTTTCCAAAGAGTATTTTGAGTACATGTTTCATGTGTATATACATTGAGAATTATTCTTTAATAGTTACTTGGTTTTAGTTGTAAATTTCTTATGAGGTATGTTCTATGATTGAATGTTCATAACTCTATCAACATATATACCATTATTTCGACTTTCCTCATGTTTCTTGGGATTCTACTTAAGTGGAATCATATTGTGGTTGTGTAGTCAGTGAAAGTACATAATTATTTTAAGATAATACTTATGATAGGGATTAAGTACTGATTTAGTTGGATTAAGAGGTGTAAGGGCAAATCAACCAAGTTCAGCTCCACCAGAGGGAAACGTGAATACATAGTTGACACCCCAATGTGAGTGTACTTACTGAGTTGATTATGGATATGATGTATATGTATTATATGTTGAGATGATATGGATTATTTAAAATTCATGAGATGTTGAGATGTTATGGCTTATTTAAAAGCCAAGAGATGTTGAGATGTTATGGCTTTATAAAAGTCAGGATATGTTGAGTTGCTATGCAATTCAGGAGATGTTAGGTTTTTAAAACCTATGGATATGATTATTGCCTACGGGCAGGAGATGTGGGGTTTATTAACTCTGGATGTATATATGGCCTAATTTGGCATAGAGATGTATATATTAATATGTTGAGATGTTAATATAGTACTTTTACTATATAGAGATGTAGTACATTCACTGAGTTTTTTAAACTCATGGTTTTATATGTTTACATTTTTAGGTTTCTCAGCTGCCACTGCCAGGTCTAGGAGGTTGAGTACATAGAAGTAGGGTCTTGTTAGTTTGTTTTATACACTGCACTAGTTGTAATTAAGTTAAATGATATGTGAGTTCTATTGAAATTATGTCTCCTTAAAACGATTGGATTTTTTTAATATTTCGCATTTTAACCTTGAAGTTGTTTCAATATGTATTACCTAAATAATAAATAAATTATAATTGTGGTTTGTAAACTATTTAGTTAATTATATACTAATGGGGTTAGGGGTGACAACTTGGTATCAGAGCTTTAGGTTTTTATATTCTGGGGTTAGAGAGTCTAAATATGGCAGTGGCAGAAATAACGTTGTGTGGGTCATTTATATTAATTTGTGAGAAATACTAACCATTATGTTAGAAATAAATGTTGTATTCTTGTTTCTATAATTGCGGTTTATGACAGATAGTAAGCTATGGAAGGAGCAAATGTTCATGAGAGGGTGGATGAGGAGTCTTCAAATACAGTAAACCAACAAAATCCAAATAATGTAGAGGGGGCTCCTGAACAACTTACAGATATGAAGAAAATGGCTCGTGCCATGACTTTAATGGCAGAACAACAAAACATGTTTATGATGCAAATAACAGAACAACAAGCCAAGTACTTGGAGGAGCAGACTTTGGACAGAAGAGAAAGGGAAATACAACGAGAGGAGAAGAATACTTTTTATGAGAAGTTTATCAAATTGAACCCCCCAGCATTCTCTGGTTCTACAGATCCTTTAGAAGTTGAGGCTTGGGTTAGAGATACTGAAACTATCTTCGGGGTGATGAATGTACCTGGCGCGCATAAGGTAATTTTGGCTACTTTCATGTTAAAGGGCGAAGATAAATATTGGTGGGAGTCTTCCAAACATTTATTTCTTACTCCGGAGGGAGGTGAGGTAATTACTTAGGATTCCTTTATTAAAGCCTTATATGAAAAGTATTTTCCTCGCATGTATCGAAAGCAAAAAGAGAGAGAATTTTTATCATTGACTCAGGGGAATATGTCGGTCAGGGAGTATGAAACTAAATTTATATCTTTGTCTCGATTTTCATTATGTTTCTTACACAATGAGGAGGATAAATGCACTAGATTTCAGGATGGGTTGAATTTAGTTATCAAGTCTAGACTTACTGCACTTGAAATGGTAGATTATGCATCTTTATTTAAAAAATCTATAATGGTTGAGGAAGATGTTAATGATGCAATAGAGAATAGGGAACAAAGGGGAAAGAGGAGCAGGTTTGATCCATCTCAGTAAAAGCAAGGCAATGTAGAATACTCAAAACAAGGGAGTCAAAGATTTCAGCGCGGTAGAGGGACTGGAAATTATGTTCAGAATAGGACACCAAGTAGTTTTAGGGGTGCAAGATCGATGGGCCAACAGAATAGACAGTAGGAGAATGACAATAGGCAGTCCAAGCCTGTTACATGCTATTTTTGCAAAGCTGAGGGCCATATCAGTCCAGATTGTCCCAAGTTAAAGGGGGTAGAGTGTTATCACTGCCATAAATTGGTCATACCAAAAAGAACTGTCCTATGCTACTGGGAGTGATTGAATCAGCTACTACTAGTCGAGGCTCATCACCTAGAGGCACAGGGAGAGGAGGAGGTAGAGGACAGGCTAGTGGATCCAGGGCTCCGGGAAGGATATTTGCTATGACTTTACAGGATGCTCAGGCTACTCTAGAGGTGGTGATAGGTACATTTTCTGTCATGAATAAACATGCTTACGTGCTTATTGATCTTGGTTCTACTCATTCATTTGTATCACTGTTATTTACCATGAATTTGGGTAGACCATGTTCTTATCTAGATTGTGGTTTATATATTTTTACACCTATGGGGGATGTGATGCTAGTGGAGCGTGTGTATAAAAATTGTGTATTGTATGTGGGGTAGAGGGAGTTGACCATTGATTTGATTCCACTAGATATTCGAGATTTTGATATTATCTTGGGTATGGACTGGTAATCTTCCTACCATGCATCAATTGACTGTTTTCGTAAGGAGGTTACATTTAATATGCCGGGGGAGGAGGAATTCAAATTTACTGGGGAAAGAAATGTGGTTCTGAACTGTCTTATTTCTTCCCTTCGGACGAGGAAATTGTTAAATAAGGGCTGTCAAGGATTTTTAGCATATATTGTGGATACAAATAGGGAATTGCAAAAATTAGAAGATATCCCAGTCGTTAAGGATTTTGTAGATGTGTTCCCAGATGAATTACCAAGATTGCCACCTAGCAGAGAGGTAGAGTTTATTATCGATTTAGTACCTGGTACAACTCCAGTTTCTATTTCTCCGTATAGAATGGCACCTATGGAACTAAAGGAGTTGAAGGTTCAACTGCAAGATTTTATAGATAGAGGTTTTATTAGACCCAGTGTATCACCATGGGGTGCTCCAGTATTATTTATGAAGAAGAAAGATGGAACCATGCGACTCTGCATTGATTATTGACAGTTGAACAAGGTGATTATTCGAAATAAATATCCATTGCCTCGTATTGATGATTTGTTTAATCAATTACAGGGTGCTAAAGTGTTTTCAAAAATTGATTTGAGATCGGGTTATCATCAATTAAGGGTGAGAGATTGTGACATTCCTAAGACAGCTTTTCATTCTCGCTATGGTCATTATGAATTTTTGGTAATGCCATTTGGGTTACCAAATGCTCCTGTGGTGTTTATGGATTTAATGAATCGAGTATTTCATCCTTTCATAGATTCGTTTGTGATTGTCTTCATCAATGATGTTTTGATATACTCACCTAGCCAAGAGGAACATGAGAAGCATCTAAGAGTTGTATTGTAAGTTTTGTGAGATAGTCAATTATTTACGAAGTTTAGCAAATGTGAGTTTTGGTTAAATCAGGTAGTGTTTCTGGGGCATGTTGTTTCGGGAGATGGAATTTATGTTGACCCTAAGAAGGTAGAGGTAATTGTGCAATGGGAAAGACCGAGGAATGTAACAGAGATAAGGAGTTTCCTAGGATTGGCTGGATATTATAGAAGATTCATAAAGGGGTTTTCATCTATAGCCTTGCCTTTGACTAAATTGACCCGAAAGGAAGTGAAATTTGTGTGGAGTGACGAATGTCAGCACAACTTTGAAAAGTTGAAAAACAGGCTAGTATCAGCTCCAGTTCTCACTGTTCCATCAAGTGGAGAAGGTTTTGTGATTTATACTAACGCTTCACATCAGGGTTTGGGTTGTGTTTTCATGCAACATGGAAAGGTAATTTCTTATGCATCTAGACAGTTGAAGACGCATGAACGTAATTATCCTACACACGATTTAGAGCTTGCAGCTATTGTTTTTGCCTTGAAATTATGGAGACATAATTTATATGGAGAGACGTGTAAAATTTTCACTGACCATCAAAGTTTGAAGTATTTATTTACACAGGAAGATTTGAATTTGAGACAAAGACGTTGGATGGAGTTAATTAAAGATTATGATTGTACCATTCACCATCATCCCGGGAGGGCCAATGTTGTTGCAGATGCTCTGAGTCGAAATTCATTGGGGAAGTTATCTTGTATTGAATGTGCACGGGTTGACAATATTATAGAGTTAAGACTGATGGGATTCGAGTTGAACTTATCTAAAATGGGGGCATTATTTGCACACGTTACAGTGAGACCTTTACTAGCAGAACGCATACGAAATTTGCAAGTCAGTCATCCATTCATTAAAAAGAAGAAATGGGAAATCCTGGATGGTAAAGAGAGTGACTTTCAAATTAAGAAGGATGAATCGTTGTGTTATGAAAATAGAATTTATGTACCGAATGATCCGTCCTTAAAGAAGAATATATTGGAAGAGGAACATAGTTCTATTTACTATATGCATCCGGGAGGTACCAAAATGTACAGGGATTTGAAAGAGTATTACTGGTGGAACAATATGAAATGTGAGATTGCAGAATTTGTAGCAAAATGTTTAGTATGTCAACAAGTGAAAGCGGAGCATCAGAAGCCGACAGGATTATTGCAGTCATTGCCTATTCTGGAATGGAAGTGGGAGCATATAACGATGGATTTTGTTGTAGGATTACCACGATCACCAAACGGGCATGATTCTATTTTGGGTGATTGTAGATCGATTGACAAAATCAGCTCATTTTCTTCCAGTTAAGACGACCTACACGGTTGACAAATATGCACGTATGTACGTTGATGAGATTATCCGTTTACATGGAGCACCAGTGTGAATAGTATCAGATAGAGATCCAACTTTCACTTCTAAGTTTTGGCCTCGTTTACAGAATTCCCTGGGCATAAGTTTGAAGCTCAGAACTGCATTTCATCCACAAACCGATGGGCAATCAGAAAGAACAATTCAAATATTAGAAGACATGTTACGAGCCTGTGTATTTGACTTCAAAGGTAGTTGGGATGATCATTTGCCATTGATGGAATTTGTGTATAATAATAGTTATCAGTCAACCATTGGTATGGCTTCGTATGAAGCTTTATATGGGAGGAGATGTAGAACGCCTTTGTGTTGGGATGAAGTGGGTGAAAGGAAACTTTTGGGTCCTGAATTGATAGATATGACAATTGAAAAGATCAAAATGATTCGGGAACGGATAAAGATAGCGCAAAGCAGGCAAAAATTTTATGCAGATAAGAGGAAGTATCCATTGGAATTTCAGAAGGGGGATTTTGTATTCCTACGTATTTCACCGTGGAAAGGCGTTATGAGATTTGGAAAGAAGGGGAAACTAAGTCCAAGATACATTGGACCATATGAAGTGTTGGAAAGAACTGGGACCCTGACATATAGATTGGCATTACCTCCAGAGTTATCTCGTTTGCATGATGTATTCCATGTATCGATGCTTCGTAAGTATTTGGCAGATCCATCTCATCAACTGAAAACCCAACCTATTGAACTGAAAGAAGACTTGTCGTATATCAAGGAACCGGTGAAAATTCTTGATCGTAAGGAGAAAGTATTGAGGAATAAAGTTATTCCCTTAGTTAAAGTTATGTGGATGAGCCATGGAATTAAAGAAGCAACTTGGTAATTGGAGGATACCATGAAGAAACAGTATCCCCATTTGTTAGGTAAGTGACATTCGTATTAAATTTCAGGGACGAAATTTTCTAAGGGGGGGAGGTTGTGACAACCCGTATATGATTGTGATAAATTATATTTAAATCATACTTATCCTATGTGATATGAATAATGTGTTATTAGTATATCTAATGTTAAGTCATTATGGTTAGTATAATTTTACTTTCATAAATCATGAATTCTCGAATTATTTACAAACACAAGATTTGGTTATTTTCACTGTTCTAAAAAACCCGCCTAGGTACGCCTAGGCTTAAGGCTTGGGAAAAACGCCTCGCCTTACGTTTTTCACGCCTTATTCTTGGTAAAACCCTTAAGGCTCATTTTTTTCTAAAAACAACAATGCTTTAGTGAAACGATGTCGCCTTTTAGAGAATTTCTGTACAAACCGGACCATTATCTTATCCAAAATAATCAAATAGTATTTAATTTGCTTATATTCAGACATATTTTTATGATATGCGAAATTTTTGTATTTTAATAGCCTTTTATGGTTAAAAAAATATTAAAATATATTAAGAAGGCCAAAACGCTTTTTCACGCCTTTTTACGCCTAGGCCCGCCTAGGCTTCTAAGGCTTAAGGCTTGGCCTCCACGCCTCAATCACGCCCCGCGTTTTTTAGAACCTTGGTTATTTTCGATAGAAATGTTCCTGTTTAGGACTAGTTTTGACACTTGTAACATTACAATTGACCTGACGTGAAAACTAAACAGTTGTAGACATGTGAGTTAGGGTTTTAACACAACAAACGGTGCATCAACGGATGTTCGAGTAAGAAGTTAAACCGAAATTACGAACAAGGGGCGACAAACTTGTCAATTCCCTTAAGTGGTAAATTGTTTTTTATTAAACCAAATGCTTTAATTTGATTGGATGGATTGGGAGGCAGCCTTGGACGACTTAAAACTCTCCCTTAACCTTATTTCTTCAGCAAATAATTCCTTAGGTTCAGTTTGAGGTGTTATTAGATTGAGGAAAGAGAGGTAGAAGATAAGGAAGAAAGGGTTACAAGGAAAATCTTGGAAAACAATTCCAAGAAAATCCTTAAGGTATTTCCAAGGTAATATTATGTGTTAATATTGTTTTAATCTTCTATTATACTTATTTCAAAGTATATAAATCGTGAAGTATTGATCCAAATTCCATCCTCCTTTGTGGCAATATGTATTGGTTCATATGTGAGATAAGTGGTGTTATAGGTCATATTGCTTTGTATTGAAACCCTTTATATTCAAACTTACATATCTCTTTGTGTGCTTCATGGAATTCATATATTCCAATTGGATATGAATATAGACTCATATATTCCTATCATATCCGAAAATTAGAATTTAACTCCTTATGGTTAGGCTTTAGTGATGGTTGCAAGTTGGTATATAGTTGCTATTTGTATATTTCATTTTGGGATGCCCTGAGTTTGGTCAAGCTTTTGAGATAGAAAATGAAGTCCAAATATTATGAAACTTTAATTCTGTATAATTCAGTATGTCTACTGAAAGTGTGTTGAAAATCATGGAAAGTTATGTTGTAAAAAAATTATGAAAATTCTTCGAAGTCGAAAGAACAATAGAGGAGTTTGTAGGGAAGATTTGTTGTGTTGTAAAGAAATGGCCATAACTTGCCCTAGGAAGCTTGAAAAATTACACCGTCACTTATAACGGAAATTATATTCATATATGTTTTCAGATTGATAAGCTTGGACACCTGTATGTGTACTATTTATGAATATGGTATGGTTAAGTATGGAGGACAATAATTTGACGCCATATTGGATACTCCATGAAAGAATGTTTTTATCAGCTATTTCCAAAGAGTATTTTGAGTACATGTTTCATGTGTATATACATTGAGAATTATGATTTAATAGTTACTTGGTTTTAGTTGTAAATTTCTTATGAGGTATGTTCTACGATTGAATGTTCATAACTCTATTAACATATATACCATTGTTTCGACTTTCCTCATGTTTTTTGGGATTCTACTTAAGTGGAATCATATTGTGGTTATGTAGTCAGTGAAAGTACATAATTATATTAAGATAATACTTATGATAGAGATTCAGTACTGATTTATTTGGATTAACAGGTGTAAGGGAAAATCAACTAAGTTCATCTCCACCAGAGGGAAACGTGAATACATAGTTGACAACCCAATGTGAGTGTACTTACTGAGTTGATTTTGGATATGATGTATATGTATTATATGTTGAGATGATATGGATTATTTAAAATTCAGGATATGTTGAGTTTCTATGCAATTCAGGAGATGTTAGGTTTTTAAAACCTATGGATATGATTATTGCCTACGGGTAGGAGATGTGGGGTTTATTAACTCAGGATGTGTATATGGCCTAATTTGGCACAGAGATGTATATATTAATATGTTGATATGTTAATATAGTAATTTTACTATATAGAGATGTGGTACATTCACTGAGTTTTTAAACTCATGGTTTTATATGTTTACATTTTTAGGTTTTTCAGCTGCCACTGCCAGGTCTAGGAGGTTGAGTACATAGAAGTAGGGTCTTGTTAGTTTGTTTTATAAACTGCACTAGTTATAATTAAGTTAAATGATATGTGAGTTCTGTTGAAATTAGGTCTCCTTAAAACGATTGGATTTTTTTAATATTCCGCATTTTAACGTTGAAGTTGTTTCAATATGTATTACTTAAATAATAAATAAATTATAATTGTGGTTTGTAAACTATTTAGTTAATTATATCCTAATGGGGTTAGGGGGTGACAATTATCCCCAAACTTCTCAATGTTAGGCATCTTGAACTTTTTTGGTAACCTTGCTTTAGGATAGGGAGACATATGGGTATAATCCATGTGGTTCTCGAAGATTCAGACTTGGCCAAACTTTTTGGTCAACATATTAAGGTCCTCCTTGACCTTGTTCAATTATTCCTCCTAAGGATCAACAAATATGGGTAGGTTAGCCCCTGGATGGGCAAGATTCTGCATAAGGAGCTGAGCTGGCAGCGGCCCATTAGCAGGAGGGGCACGTGGAGCGTGTTGATATTCCTCAAGGACCCTAATAGGCTCAGGTGCAAGCAGACCCATAGCACAAAGGAAGAGGACCTTGGGATCTTTAGTAATAGGGACCTAATTTCGTTGAATCTCATGAAACTCAATTTGAAGGTTATCAATCTCAGAAGTGAGCTGGGCTAGGACCATCATCAAATTCGGCTTGCACATTCAATACTTGGTTAGTGTTCTCCACGGAAAGTGGATGAAGGTGAATTCTCAACTTCGAGGAAGTAATGAGGGAACTGATGGAGCCTTGGGTCGGTTCGATGAAAGACCGAAGCCAATAGGGATCCAGGCCAAGGGTCGGGTATGCAATTGACCTGAGAAGGATAAAAAATTGAATTTATTTTTGAAAGAGAGAGGGGAAAACTGTTATTTTTTAAAAGGGAGGAAAATATTTTTGGACATTTTTGGAAAAGAGGAGGACAAAATGTTTGGTGGAAAAATATTTATGGTATAAGGAAGGAAAAATGCATTTTGTATTTTTTATAAAAGAGGGAGAAAAATATTTTTGATACCTTTGGTAAAGAAAGAGGGAAAATGTGAAGCGGGTCTCAGCATGATTATTATTATGTTTATTATATTCTCACTTGTACTAGGTTTACCTAAATGCAAAAAGAAATGACATATGGGACTTGAGCCTGGAAAAATTGGGTTTGAAAAACATGTAACAACATAGTTGGACTTGTTACCAGGCTCATGGACAGGGTACCATTTTGTAAAAGATGGAATCACACGAAAATTTGGGTGGCATGCCGACCCATCATTTCGGCAGAGGTTTGGGTGAAAATAGGCAAACTAAATATGAATGTCCTAGGTTTTACACCTATATGAGGGTATGCAGTTGTTGGGTTAATTGGAAAGATTCCCCCCTTTGGTATGACTTCCACGGTATACATCTTGCTTTTTAGGGTAATCGGTACGTGTGGGCAAGTCTTATGAAATACCTAAGTGTACATAAATTGCCTCACTATATACCTCGTGGGGACAATACGTGTGAGAGAAAATTCGATATACTGGACGTACGTGAATGAGTTCCTTGCGATATACCTCCCGTCATGACTTCGATCAAGCTGTACGATGTGGGGGGGATCATTTGATATACGTCGAAGTTTCTGGCCAAAGGAAGGTAAGAGTCATATCACTTAGGCTTACTGCGACCTGCAGGACCAACGCCCATCATGAAGTGACCCCCAATTGTGGGACAAAATTTGGTCAATAGCCATGCTCTTTGGTGATGTAGTGCGCACAATGCGTGATTTTTTATTACTATATTATGGAGAGAGAGAGTATCTTTATTTGGTATGATGAGCATTATAGTAATAGGAAAGAATGTATGAGTATAAAAAAAGTAAATCTATTACGGAGCATGAAGATTATACTAAGCATGGATAAGTGAGGGTGTGAATATCTACAAGTGGGTGTGTGGTAGTGAACCTAAGTATGGATCAACTACAAGTGGTGTGTGACATGTGTGAGTGAGCATAGATATATAAAAGTGTGATAAGTGGAGGTGTGTGTTAGTGACCTAAATATGCATATTCTAAGTGGTGTGTGCAACATGTGGATGTAAATGATCCTATGTGCAAGTAGTGTGAAGTGTACATGGAGAGTATCTACAAGTGTGTGAGTGAGTAGTGATATAAGCATGAGGTATATATGCGTAAGAAATAATAGAGGAGAAAAAATGGAACATACAGGTAGGTGCATATGCGCACAAGTAGATAACAAAAACACCCATGCAAATAGAGTCTAGCCCTTGTATAAAAATTATCCCCAGCGGAGTCGCCACTATGCCATCCTGGATCATCTCCCCTCTCTTCCCGATGGGAGAAAAGGGGGGAAAAAGGTCTTGCGCTCGATTTGCTCTAGGGGAAATTTGGACATCGTCGGTGTGGGGTGAATGTAAAGAGATGGAGTCGCGAGCCTATTTTGCATAAAATAGGCAAAAGAACATGTCGTCGCTTCGAGAGAATAGAATCAAAGACAAACTGATGCTTACAAAACTAATAGTTCAAAGTTTTGGGGTCTAACTTACGAAATGGGAAGGTGTTAGGCACCCATCCTGCCCTTACGATCTCTCATGGGCTTGTGTTACTGTTTTTCATAATTTCTCCATTAAGTGTCTGTGAGTATATATATATAAATTGAGATCGTAATCTCCCAACTCATATCATGGGAAAGATAGAGTGAGATCATCCATAAGAATGTTCCCATAGTGATATTTACAAAATATGATTTATGGATTTATCAAAATATTGATCATTATGATGAAAGGATAATATATGTTGGATAAATGCTAATAAGGATCACAAGTATAATATATGCTAAAATAATGTATAGATGAAAATGTGAAAATGTAAAAATTTGGAAATTTGGAAAATTGGACTCGAGTCTCGGGTTTTAACCTGAAATGCCTATGTAGCCTATAAAGGTATCAAAGTCCACGTAGTTCGCACACGGCATAAGGGTGGGTTTTATCCCATAGATTCAAATAGGAATTTATTATGTGTGTGTGTGTAGAAAATTTATTTCAGTTTTTAGAAATTGTGATGGATAATACCGTTGGAATTTATAGGTGTAAACCTATTTTTGTTTGTTTTGATTTTTTTTATAGAACATGAAGTATGTGAAATATGACTAATAAAAAGGTTAGATATTAATGTGTATGAACTAAAGTAAAAGTTAAATTAGGAATTTATGTAACTAATGCAAAAATAAGAAATTTAAAGAGAGAGAGAAGGATTTAGTACCTTCTTTGGAGAATTGAAGTTTGATCTTGATCTTAGATGAGTTACCTTGGATGTTGAGATGAATTTTTTATGTGAGATAATGAGATTTTTCCAAATTGGGTATGAAAAGGATGGGCATGTAAGATGGAAAGGAATTTCACATACGGAAACTTCGTTAATTGCAAGATAATGTTGTTGAGATCACTGATATTGATGGATCTGAGGTCTATTTTTTGGGAGTGAGGTCATACCTTATATTTATAGGGTAGGGGGTGATGATTGGCATAAACCTAGCCCTGCTAATTGGTAGTTAACCCTAGGCACACTACTGATAGGCAGGGAAATGGACCTGCCAATGACAGTCTCATGTAGATTTTTCTAGAAAAGTAGTTGTAGGATGCAATTATTTGATCCAAATCATGCATGGGGTATAGTGATATAAAGGTAATTCAAAGACCTTTAAGAGTCCTTTGGACCGCTACTGGGTCCGGGAGTTGAATTTTGGTCAAACGTGGCTTGGAAGCGCTCATCGGTCCTTTGGATAAGAGATCATCGGATGGAAACGAATCGTTCGTCCGAACGGTAAGTCAAAATCATGCACATGGCAGACTATTGGAAAGGTTACTCGAGGTACTTCAACATTCCAAAGACTTTCACTCGGTTAGAAAAGTTGACCTTGGTCAATTAGGGCCCGAAAGTGTCCGGTGACCTTTCAGAGTAAAACGGGTCGTTCGTCTGTACTGTAAGGCTGATTGGCGCACAGGGAGTACCATTGAAAAGGGTATTCAGTGACCTTTGAATATTCATTCACTCTCATTCTATCTAAATAGTTTATCTTAGTTAAACGAAACCCGGGAGCGCTCGGTGGCCTCCGGATCAATTTTCAGGGAAAATGGATCATTCATCCGAATGGTTATGCCATTTCCTGCACAGGGTGGAACGTTGAAAATGGGTTTCAGTGACCTTCGAATATTCAAAGATCTTTCACTTTGACTATGAAGTAGTTTTGGGTCAAATTGGGGCTCGGGAGCTCCCAGTGGTCTCCGAATCGATTTTTGGTGGTAAAATTGTTTGTTCGTCTGAACTTTGATGCCGATTTACACACGGGGTGGACCATTGGAAAGAGGATTCATATCCCTTATAAGATTCATTAAGATTTTGCTCTAATGATAGAGTTTACCGGAGTCAAACGGAACCCGGGAGCACCTGATGGCCTCTAGATCAGTACTCAGAGTATGACCTAGTTATTGTAGTGAAATGGGGAGGTTCTAGGGACCTAATGAGAGACTTAGGAGGTCCTAGAATGTGGTGTCTGCAATAGAAATAAAGTTTTTGCTTACCCATTATATTTCTTAAGGAATTCATGATCTCTTATTATGTTAAATTCAATATCACTTTCTATCAAGAAATTTATTGTTCTTTTTTCTTGTTTTATCAATGGACCATGTTCGATTATAAACTCATTTTTTGTACCTTCATCAATCATTCTTTGACTTATGAAACCCTTTTTCTCGTTGTTTATTCTTCAGTCTTTAATAAGTACAGTATTTTTTGGAAGACAAAAAACTATTAAGAGGATAAATAGTGAGTGTATATAAATAAATAAAAAAGTATATATAGATTAAATAGTGCAAAGTACACGCATAATTTTACACTACACATGCTTAGTATTTGTGCATTTTGCATGTGTTTTAAAAAATAATGCTTGTACTTTTATATTATAGGTGATTATTTGCAACTAATGCAAAGTACGCGCATTATATGGTAAAGTACACGTGAATCATAAAAGTAAAAGTAACATGACTAATTAAGTTTAGGCTCCAACCATTTTTTTGGCATCTTCAAAGTATATTGTGTTTTGCTCCTTATTGTCCGGTCGAAGGGAATCCATACGGATAACTTTTTTTTGGTATATGTATATCGTAAGTAACGTAAAATGTCCTATGTCATGTCTTAGTACAATGAACAAATTGTTACAACTGCCAAGTATTGAAATAAATCTTTGTATAACTCGCCCTTCTTATTGACTTCATTTTTTCTATAAGCTTCTTTCAGAAAAAAAATTTATCGACATTGTGTTAGTAAAAAAAGTGCCTGATTGTGATGCACAAAGCTTTTGGTTTAATTTTCCTTACCCAATAATAATAAAAAAAAAAATTGTGTGAGAGGAAGAGCCCTTCCTTGACAATTTTAACCTCAATACTTCACTGGAGGCGATTATTATATGTTTCACACAATATAAAATGGTGAGGATATAATAATGTTGAAATTTAATGAATGTATAATATTTGGTTTACATACTAGGCTTGATATTTCTTCATTCTTGATGACTTCAACAAAATCTCCCCATGGGACATACGAAACCATCCCTTGGTAAATAAATTTTCTGCATTTTATACAGGCGATAACAATTGTATAATAAGAATAACTAACATATCATCAAACAATACACTTTACCCTGGTTCAGCCTTTTGAATAAAGTCATCAATTTTATTCTTCTCAACTTCATTTAGGTATTTGTATGGATTAAGTTCTTCAAGCTTCAAGTGAGTTTCTTTATTTTTTGAGCTATTGTTAGCTTGTCGGTTCTCTTCCTTTTCAGCTTTTGTTTTTTGATTGGGAGATTATTATCGGTTTCATTGGAATCTTTTTTATTCTTTTGTCTTCTAGTAATAGGCCTTTTTATTTTGGGTATTTTGGGAATTTTTCTAACTTCAAACTCTTTAGGGGTGGCATGTAGTGTCTTTATTTCATCTTTATAAATGTAATCATCTTCTCTTTTTGGTTTTCAATCTCTTCTCTGATGGATTCTCTTGTACATCGAGGCTTGAACAATCTTCAAGTTCAAAATTTCATCCATGAGTTTTTTATTAGTGTTTTCCTTATATATTTAAAAATGGAATGTTAGATTGTAAGCATTTTTTGATAACTAAAAATTCAAATAATAACATTATTCAACAATGTAAAACATGTGTACTCTTTCACTTAAGTACTGTGTGTATTTTGATAAATGCGTGTACTTTCATAAAAAATTGCATGTATTTTATAAAGTACACGTGTGTATTTATAAAATAACTTCTTGTACTTAATAAAAAATTGTATTTTATAAAGTACACATGTGTATTTTATAAAATAACTGCATGTACTTAATAAAAAAAAAGATCACGTTCTTTCAAAACGTGTGTACTTTTAAAAGTATGATTTGAAGTATCGATCAAGGAATTCAGGGTTTTGAGACGTAACCAATCTCCTTTTCAGATCTATTGATTGTTACCCCTCTACCATTGGGATCCTAAATATTTCACTTATATCTTTTGGACTTATTTCGACACTGTTCTTCATCGCAAAACTCCTCGTTTCCATTTTGTAGATCTTGATAATGGATAGAATATTTTTATCAGTTTTTTTGTGTTGCACTTCTAGTACTTCCTCTCGATAATAGGCATTGAAAAGCTCCCAGAATGGAGTCTTCTTAAGCAGTTCAATATGACTATCATTTATTTTATTTTTAATAGCAGAAAAATCATGATAAAATCTAACAACATTCGACCTATATTGGTCGTGTTTATTCACACCACGCGTAGATTCCACATAACTTCTTGAAGAACTAGCCTTATCTTTATCCCCATTTTAATAACATAAGCACATAAAATTTAAATTACAAACCTATAATGATAAATTAAATGTACAAAAAATAAAATACATGCGCATTGGAATAAAATACAGGCTCAAACAATAAAGTACATGTGTATTTAACAAAAGTACATGCAATATTCTCATAAACACTTCTTATAAATCTCAACAAAATACATGTTAACTAAAGTAAAACCTATCATCCGTTACATGGTAATACCTAATGCATGTTTTTCGACAAGTTATAAACCAAGATTCTCTGTTCTTAACATATTCAGAAAAGAAGTGATACAATAGATCCATGCTAAACATGCCAGCATTTTTAAAACCTCTTAAGAAATACTTCTCAATTCGTTTTGCTAAAACCTTCGCTTTTTATTCAGTTACTTGAAGCTTTTGTACATCAAAAGTTCACTTAATGTATTCATAGTAGTGAAAAAAGGGAAGTATCCTTTCTTCTCTTTTATTGATGCGAAGCAGAAAATGAATTTCGTCATCATAAGTAGTATTGACTGTCGATGTGAAAGGTTTTGTATTGTTAAGATCTTCATAGGTGCAACTAGAAATTTTGTAGTTGAACATGCTTGATGGTATGATTCCTAAACAATAACACAACAATAATGCTTTTACAAACTTATAAAATGTCATTCAAACGCCATTGGTGCAGACCACAATAACATAGTATTGATTAAATATGAACATGACATGTATATTGAATAGCGTACACACGTATTACATAAAAGTACACGCACATTGGATTGAATTAAATTAATTTCAATGTGCGTGTACTTTATGAATTTGAGTGTACTGTCTGAAAGTACATGCAAATTCATAAAGTACACTCACATAGTACATGACTTATACAAATACGTGACCTAACTTCAAAAAGTACATGCAATCCTAAATAAATTCCACTAGAGTGGGCCACAATTAATATAGGACCTATACAAATACAAAGAGTATGTACATATTCCAATCATGTATATATTCCTAATCCTCAATAAATGATGTATACATGAGGAAATGTATAGTAATGAAATACATAAATGTGTAGTCCTCACCATGCAAAACGTGTGTTTTGCATTTAAAATCAGGGCAACCAATGTATTTTTTTCATATCATGGACACGAATAATGTGATTTCATCAATCCATGTATAATGTCAACAAATTTATACATATGAGAACACAAAATATATAATAAAATAAGGAAAAAGTTATATAAAACCTAAAGACACAAAAATAGTGCATGGAATACACAACATAACACTTAAAAAATAAGGACAAACAGGTGGTATTAGAAACAAAATGCTAAGAACACAACATATACAGAGTGTATGGTATAATCTTAATAACAAAACTTAATAACACAATATTACATTTAATTCATAATATTTTACATCAAATACATATATATGATCATGTATCCATACTTGTTAGTATTGATTGGAATAATTTGATTGAGAATGTGAAATATTTGTTAGAACTTTCACGATTAGGGTTTTGATCGATTGAATTTCTGTGAAGTGTGTTTGTTTTGGAATCCAGTGGTATTTATATATTGTTGTTGGAACAAAATTTTATTGATAATGAGAATTGTCTTAGAGTTTTGATTGAAGAGACATTACGGTTAGGGTTTTGATCGAAGAGACAATACACAGTTTTTGGCGCTTGAATTTCTGTGAATTGTGTGTTTGTTTTATTTTAGGAGTATTTATATGTTGTACCTAATCATTTAAAAATTGTTTGGCCCGATTTTTTTCTCCAAAATTATTAGCCCAAGGACTAAATCGTAAAAATCCCATTAGTTATTAGGTTAAAGTTGAACACACACACACCCTATTGAACTACACCCACCCACACCTTAACATTACACCTCACGCACAAACTTTTATTATGCACCCTCACACACACAGACAGATTTATTTTACTATTCACCATCTTCCACTACCCATACTCTCTCTCCTATTCCACCATAACAAAAACTCACCACCTAATTCCATTTAACCCACCTTATACCCATTTCTCTTAAATCAGCAGACCAAAACCTCAACTCCAAATTAGGAAAAGTCCTTAGAACCATCCAACACCTATACCCCATCTTCGAACCCGAAATTACAACACGCAAATCCAGTTGAACATCATTATTACACCAACACCTTTGGCCGGTTACATAGTCAAATTCGATGATAATAAGTTTCGACGAGGTTAAACCCGGATACCTAACACCGGACCTGATAAAGACCCTCATTACTGGACCATCAACCTGCCTACCTTCAACCCTATATCAACCATGATCCCCCACCTAAACTTATCCCTATTTCAACACATAAAACTAAACCTGACCCAAGCAGCAACCCGTCAAACCACTAAACCCAAAATCCATACCCGTGTTAACTGAGTTAAACCCATCGGACGAAATCGGACTGAAATCCATCTCTTCGGTGACTGTAGTCATCCTTAATCGATTAAACCTAGACCTTCCACTCACCAACTCCTACTCCGGGTTAGTACCCTCGAACCCATGACCCATCATCCTACCCATCACCTGTTCGGCGACCCAAATCAATCACGAACCTAGATGGCCAATACCTTATACCTCCACACTCCATGACCCAAGCTCCCCAAATCGAAGATCAGACCCGTGACCCATTTCTCTCTCAGAAAATAAATACCCCAGATAAAATAAAAAATAAACCCACATGTGCATTGTCTTTCCCTATTTCCCATTATACCGTCATGACCTCACCAAATCCATGCACTTGTGTGCAATATCTATCTTACCCTCACACCTCCTCCCACATGCCCAACCAAATCTCATTTTTCCAATTATTCCCCTTAACTTCATTGGCCACATTATAAAAGAAAACTCAAGGTTCATTTAAATAGAATGTAATGTAATGTAGGGAGAGTTTTAGAAAGAAAGTAGAGAGAGATTTTTAGGTAGAAACAAGTTTTAGGCTTAGGTAGTTATTTGTTTTTTAGATTTAATTTGAGGGAATTAAATTATAATGCGATTTAAATTAAGTGTGAGATTTTCATTTATGTTTTTGTTGATCACTCAATTTGAGGATGGTATGCTTCTCATTCAAAGATTGGAGTTCAATTGGATGCAAACAGATTTGGTTTGATTGTTCGCTTCTCTACTCTTATATTTTAATGCCTTTAATTATTTGTGTATCATATTTCATATCATGTTAGGCTAAAAAAACCTTTCAAGGGGTGGGATGAACCCTTATTTAATGTTCTTGTAAGTAATTAGTTTGATTATTTGAACTTCTCTTTCAATCTTAATTTTGATTCTTTGCCTTTCAATTTATGCCTCGAAAAAGGGTAAATGATGTTCTAGAGAAAACTGAAATTTGAGATAAAATACCCATTTTAGAATCAACTAGAGATAGGGGTTTCTCAAATGTGGTATTATTCCTTGAATTTCAACTCTAAATTTATTTTCTATGACTTATATGAATTTTGATGAATCGATCCTAGAGGGAGATTTAATCAAAGGAGTGTACATCTATTTTCTAGAGTTGCGGGGGTTTAAATTTAATTTTCTAAAAGGTAAGTGTTAAAATTGCATTTGTGACGAGAGTTGACTTGTAATTTCAATACTAACTTGGGAGATTTCAAATGAGTTTATTAATTAATTAAATTCACTATAATATGTGGTGTAATCCCATTCCTTGATTCTTCTCACATTTATTTACCTCACTTTATCTCTAATTTTAGTGTTTTATTTTGTTCATCTTTTTATTAGTCACTTAGTTGCTTAGTCTCATCATCCCTTGAAAATTGTTTTAAAAGAAAATTAAAAAAATAGGAAATGAAAATAATTGAAAGTGAATTGCATTCATCTTCTCATTTTAGCATGTGTTACTCTTGAAAGTTGAATTGATACTCGTACTACCACAATACAAGTTGTTTATCAATTTTTGCAGGTAATTTAATGGATTTTAATTAGCTTGGATGTGAAGACAATGACATCACACTACACAAAAGCCAAGTTATCAAGTCAGTCACCTATCGTAGTAAACTTTCCTCTTCCTCAAAAAATGTGGGAGTTGTTCCCTATGCCTATAGGCATCTCCGCAGACCTGCCTATCGACAATATCCTCAAATTTTCGTTAACAAAATTGCAAAAAATTCAAAAATTGCCCAAAAATTCACAAAAATTTCAGAAAAAACCCTGCGAAGTTAAGAACGTCATTTATCGAGAAAAACCCATGGTGAAGCACCAAACTAGTTACAAGTCCTCGTAAATACCTAGCAATATCATTGGCACTCACCCTCATCGATAATATACTCCCCAACGGAACAAAAAATCCAAGGTGCACTGCACCAAAATACTCTACAATCTCACCCAACGGAGCCACGATTCAAAAAAATCCCCTATACACAACATCTTTAGATCTGCAAAATCAACCTCGACCTTCTGAATCGGTCATCTCACTCTTTAGGTCCACAGAATTGGCCTTGACCCTCTAAATCAGCCACTTCAATCTTTAGATCCATAGAATCAACATCGACCCTCTAAATCGATCATCTCAATCTTAGGTCCACGGAATCGACCTCGACCCTATGAATTAGTCATCTCGACCTTAGGTTTGTAGAATTTATCTCGACCCTTTGAATCGATCATTTATAACTTTAGGTCCGCAAAATCTACCTTGACCTTTTGAATCTGTCACCTCAAACTTTAGGTTCACAGAATCGACCTTGACTTAGTGAATTGTTCACTTAAATCCTAGGTTCGTATAATTGACCTTGACCTTCTGATCTATCACCTCTATCTTTAGCTCCGCAGAATTGACATTGACCCGTTGAACTAGTCGGTTCAATCTTTAAGTCCACATAATCGATCTCGATTTGTTGAATTGGTCACTTCAATATTTAGGTTTGTAGTATCGACCTTGACCCCTTAAATCGGTCACCTCCATCCCCTAGGTCTGCATAATTGACCTCAATCCTCTTCTGAAACATTGATGAGGTGTCTATCTTTCGACGAGCTCTACTTTTTCCAAAATCACTCATCGAGGGGCTCTGCCGACACCTCATCCTAGTACACCACCCCCAAGTACCTCCTTAGGTCCCTAACACTTTTTATCTTTCCATAAAACCCTAGATCATACTCCGAGTAACAAACTGGAGGTCACCGAGCACCTACGGGCCCTATTTGACTCCGATTAACTCTCCAACCTAAATAAATCTCAATGGAACCTTTAAGGGATCTAAATCCCCTTTCCAGTGGTCCATTTCAAGTATGAATCGACCTACGATTTGTACGAATGATCTATTTTACTTTAAAAACTAATCTAAAGGCCACTAGGTGCCTCTGAATCGCGTTCGACTCTAGTTAACTCTCTAACCAGAGCAAAGCTTAATGAAACTTGAAAGGCTATGAATCCCTTTTCTAATGATCCATATTATGCACGAATCGACCTCACGATTTCTAAGAATGGCCCTTTTTACTTCGAAAGACCATCGGGCGCTCCCGATCCGCGTTTGAGCTTGGTCAACTCTCCAACCCGAGTGAAGTTCAATAAAATCTAGAAGGAATCTGAATTCCCTTCCCAACGATCCGTTTCATGAGAAAATTGGCCTCACGATTCGCACCAATGACCCATTTTACTCCAAAAATCCACCGTTTAGAGTCCATCGAGTGCTTTCGAGGCCTGTTTTATTCTTGTCAAATCTTGAAGTTGAGAGTGGCTCAATGTATTCTTAAAGGACTCTTAATTTCCTTTCTAATAGTCTCGGTCGTGCACAATTCGGACTCATGATTCGTATTTTATGCCTATTTTTCAAAAAAAGTCCGTAATGGATTGACTATAGGTATCCAGACCCCCTTCTTATCGACAGGGTGTACTTTCCCTTCCCGACAAGGCAAGCACTATCTTGATAGGCTGGCCAAGTTCCATACCAATCAACACCCCTAACCTTAAAATGGCACTATTTAAGGATCCCATAACCTCACTCCTTAGGAGGTCCTTTTTAGTAATCAGAAACATTCTCTCGAAATCAAAGCATTGCTATTCCCAAAAAAACCCTATTTTCCCACATTCTCTCTATTTCTCGTAACTCACTTTCCTACCACCTTTGGTCAATTACCTCACACTACTCAACCTCCCTTATACCACTATAAAATCGACCTACATACCTTCCAAATTCAGTCGAAAAAGTCTTCTAGGAGGTCTATTCCAAATCTTTTCTAGTTTATTCATTTAGCATTATTTACCCACTTTATTTCCATTTGATATCTATTTTAGTCTTATTTTCATTATCTCACATCAACTAATATCCATTTTTATTACTAATATTCACATGTCGTATTTTCATAAAAATCCAAAAGGACAAAAAAAGAGGATTTACATGTAAATTCCAAAAGTAAGACTTCCTCACTTTTATACTTGAGCACAATTTCTTCAAAAACACTCAAGGAGGAGTCTTTAATTTTCATTTATGAGTTAAACCAAATCACTATGATATATTGAACTACGTGAACTTTGATGCCCCATGTGCTACATTGGCGTCTCGAGTCAATCCTAGAATTCAAGGCTTATCTTTCAGTTTTATGATTTTATACTATATTATAATTATTATTGAGTCATGAACTCATATATATTTGTTTATCATATAATTTGCACATTTTCTTTTCCATGGCGACCCGTGATTCGATAAACACTCATATCATATGTTTATGTTATTTTTCGGTACATTTCTCCGGATGATTTCACTCTGTCTTTCCCATGATGTGCGTTGGATGATTCCCTTCTCTTGTTATTTACATTATATACATGTACACACACATCACACTTTGAAGAAAAGGATAATATTAACATAGCCCATCGGAGATCGAAAAGGAGGAATGGGTGTCAAACACCTTCCTATTCCATAATTTAATCCCTGAACCCTCGATTCACTTGATTTCACATGCATCAATATGACCTTGATGTCATTATCTCAAGGCGACTACATTTTTTTTGCCTATTTTGAGCAAAATAGGATGACGAATCCATTCCTTCATGTTATTTCCTTTTAACAACGACGGATTTTATATTCAAATATTCGAGGTTGTAGTGACTAGACTCTGAAATAATAGAATATTATTAAGTTGTTTTCATTTATAATATTAGTGACGTGACACATTTAGTAAAATCTTGAATTTAAACACCTATTATTAATAAATAAATTAAATTGCAGTAAAGTTTCTTTAAAAAATAAATAAATAAATAATAAACATATATAATTAGTGGCGGAATACTTTGAATTAGTTCAAAGTTGAATGTCAAAAAAAATTAAAAGTTTGTAAAAAAAATAGAAGATATGGGTGTCTAGCTTATAGGACAAGTGTTTAACCCATGTTAAAAACAACCCATACAAAATAACCCTAAAGCTCATGGTTTTGGCTAAGTAGTAAGCTTCTTTTATCAGCCAAAATAAAACAATTCCCAATATACACTAACAAACAAAAATAAAAGGGAAGAGAGAGAATAAGAGAAGGAGAAAAAGAATGAGAAGAAAGGAAAACCAAAGAAAGTAGAGAGAAATTTTAACTTCCGATTTTTACAAGTTACTTCTTCTTGTAGGTGAGAATTATCTTCTACTTTAAACTCATCTTGTTTCACTATAGTTTTAATAATGGGTAACCATGAAAACTCCATTGAAGCTTCAATGGCTACATAGAGAGAGAAAATATAAAACTCACCCATTTTAATTCTAAAAATTCTTAAATAATTAATTTAGTACCAAAAGATAATGAGAACCGACATACTAAAATTTCATCCCCATCTGAACTTTCTAATTTTTTTAAAAATTAAGAATATGACGATTTGTATTTCAAATTTTGACCTAATCAAACCATTTTTTTAATTTCTTTATATTTTTCCTAGATAAAGCATAAAATTATCTTCCTTTGGACACCAAAATTATAATTTTTGGATAAGAAATGAGTGAGATATGAAGTTTAGTATAAAAGTCTAAAAATTTTATGTTAAAAATTATGACAACATGTTATATCCGAATTTTAATACATTTTTAGATTTATTATTTATGTTTGAATTTTTATGTGATATATTAACTCATACGAGAACCTTATATAATTTATTTGAAGCAATGTAAGTAGATATAGTAATTTTAATAAAATATTAAAGTCAGTGTTAAATTGTTAACCCAAATTTATTAATGGTAATATGTGTTTATAAATTTTATTTTGCATGTAATGACTGTTCCAAAATAAGTGAAATAATTTCATGTGATGTTATTATTTTTAGACATATCACTTATGATGTAATATCTTAGGGATTATGAAAATGGATATTGTTATGAGTAAGTTTATTTAAAGTTGATCCTTAATATGTTGTCGAAAGTTTCAAATAAAAAATAAAGGAGTGAATTCTTGAATAAAACTTTAAAGTGAAAATATAATGTCATGATAACACCAAAATTTTATATAAAAGTAATATCAGAGTAAGCCCGTGAGTTATAAAACGTCAATTTTTTTATGAAAAACAGTTATTGATTTCTTGTGTCGAGTAAATTAATGTTATATTGTGATTTTTATTCAAAATTATATTTATTTTCATGATAAATCATATGTGTTTAATCTTATTGAAGTTGTTGAATGGGTATATGCAAGTTGGTTGTACCGAGGGCCGAGGTCATTAATTAAGTTGTGACATATTATCACATAATATTATCGTTGTTGAACTTAAGGTTTCTCCTAAGTTGGTCGGGATTCAGATAATCCTACATTTAGTTCACTAATATAGTTTATACCACCAGAAGATGTCTAGTTGGTATCGTTATAGACATATGCAAGTTGGTTTGTGTGTTATGGCCTAAGGGAAACATACACTAGAAGTTGCTAGCGTACCTATCGTAATATTTCGTTATTAGTTCTTGCGAATAAATTTTATAGGCATATATATTTCTTCAATATTTTGGAAATGATTATATCGTTAATCATGTGATTATATTTTATTCCTGCTTAAGTTTATTGACTCAAATTTTAATAAATGATATATAATAGGGGAAAGTACTTTTAGGTCCCTCACAAACAAATTTTAAACACTAAAGGAATTTTGAGAAATTTTAAACACTTAGGTCCATTAATTCCCTTCTTGTAGAAGTCCACACTAGTGGCATAACAAGAGGACCAAATAGCAAATTGTCCTTAAATGTTTGAAAATTGTCAATAAGGGATCAAAGTGTAAATTTTCCTATATAAAATATAAATCAGTGCGTACACTTAGGGGATGAATTTTGAGCAAAAGTGTATTCTCATAATGTTTTCAGTACTCATGATACTACGCACTTTGCCTTTCAAGTTTTGTGCAAGATTTATTCTCTTTAAAGTTCGTTTTTCCATAGTCCGGCGTATTTTGGGGGGAACTTCTTGGTTAATTATATTTCTTATTTCCTTATGTAAATTTGAAGTACTTTTCTAGACACATTTCCATAGTAGCTGGATGAAAATATGTAATGTAAAACCTCTTATGTATTAAGACTTCGTATGTAATATTAATATATTTTTGTATTTATGATGTTACTAATTTATATCTGATAACTTTCTGAGTCCGCTGGCACATATGAAAATTATAGTGTTGATTTTTAATTACCATTTTTTATAGTTTTGGGTGAGACAGAGATAGTCCGCGAAGACATCAACACGATTAGCGAAAAGAGGACGTCCATATGCTCAAATCACTCACATGCGCATGGAGGGGAATATAGGGAGACTCCTTTAGTTTTTTCATACCATCCCAATTTCGGAGTCGTTCCACGCAGAAGGATTTTAACTCGGATGGACACAGTATGAAAGACCTCAGACCAAGCCGAACAAATGTCATAGAGGGACCTCGGGTTAGTGAAGATATCGACCGCTTTTCCACATGAGCTAACTGGGTGGATGCTAGCAAGGAAGATAGACAACTTGTAATGTTAGTGACTGGCCAAAAGCATATGCGTGGCACGTCAGACAACCAACATGTACATAACCTTCTCCTAATGGGTGAAGCATTGAACTATTCTACCTTATCTAGATGCTCCCACTTGGACCATACTGTCTAGCAGACAAGCCCTCAATGGTAATCACTATAAATGATCGAACACCCATAATGATCAGGGAAAAAAATCATCCACCTAACTCATTGATTAATAGAGATATTCCAAATGTTCTTATTGTCTGGAATAAGATACTACATCATCATATTTATATAATATTAGAGCACCAAACTAACTTGTGGACGTAAGTGTGACACCCCCCCCCCCCCCCCCAATTAAATACTAGGTGATCAGTCCTTTATTAATCAAATCCAGAATATCCATTTGGTTCATATAATGCATCACTGTAAAAAATCACCAATTTTATTTTATTAAAACTAACCACCTAATATTTAAAAAGGTTTATGTCAAAATTTAACTTGTTATTAACCATTATCAAGTAAGGAAATAATTAACTAATACTATACATCCCAAAAAAATAAGGAAAGAACTAGCTGAATTAAAATAAAGAACTGGAGTAAACACTTCCAGTCAAAATCCCATACAATATTTCAAGCCATTAAATAAAAGTCTACTAACAGAATAAAGCATCTAAATCTATGAATAGAAAATATAAAGGGACGACATGTCCAACTAAAGTAAATAACTGATAGATAAAGAAGGATAGACTATAAGGAGTCTACCAGCAATGTCCTATAGCTTCCACAGCAGCTACAGCTCAGCAACTGAATGGAATCTCCTAAGCTTGGTGTCCCTGTGGCTGAGCACCTAAAATAGAGGAACAAAAAAAGAGATTTGCAGAAAAACGGGACAGATCCCGAGTAGAAAACAGTTTAAATACAGCAAGTGCTTAAATTGATTAATTAGCACAAATATTATTCAAGTTAACTTAGCATGCTCACTTGAGATACTCACCTCTCAGCTAATGTGCACGCCTAATGAGGCTAACTACCCATACTAGTCATGATACTCTGCCTGACTATACGTAGTATAACCACTATGCCGGATAAAATATCTAAATAACATGAAGACAATATATTGATATTATTAAGGAATAGGTTTAAAGATGCTTTAACTTATTCTCATCACATTCTTAATTCTCCATTGGTGCCCCAATAAATATATACTTTAATAAAGTGGCCAATATGAAATACAAAATAGGAACTCAGTATACATATATATAAATCTCACTATGTATACATACAAATATATACCAATACTGCACCCATGGTTAAGAAACCCCTGGTGTTAGGCATACTCGACTATCTAGTCCCAATACAACGCTCACGCATGAAGGACAACAGGTTCAATCTCTCAGAAACCAATAAAACATATACACATATTGGAGGCGAACATTATTCCAAGCCGATGTGCTACGCACATACCTGCTCACCCATATGACCTTCAACACTATCATTCTCACAGATAGCCCGTACTTAGGTTCAATGCTCTAGTGGCATGACTTAAAATCCCTCGAAGGCACACAAGAAATAGTAGTCCACAGCGCGCTAGCCTCCGTTCGATAGCCAGTAACTAGGTATGTCATACACATAATATTCCAAGTAATAAGTATGCACACAATTTATATAACTTAATAGGCGTTCACATAACTCAATTCCCATTGTACGTAGATAATGTTATCATACTTTCACCGTTATTCATTTATATATATCCTATCTAGGAATCACATTCTATCCTAGGTTTCCATTAAAGTTAAATACCTTGAGAATCATCACACCCTCAATTCCCTAAAACTTTGGAATTTAAGTCACCCATTACTCACGTAGGTTAATACACTCGCTTGGATAAACCTAGGATGGGTTTTAACTAAATCGAACCCAAGATCAAGTTTTGGAATCTCGTTCGAAGTTCCAGGATTCTCGTTCGAATGAGGTCATTCGAACGAAGTTCCCACTTTGAACGAACTTCATCATCTCGTTAGAAGGGTCATTGGATTTCTCGTTAGAAGGCTCGTTCGAACGACTTGGGCAAGTCTTCGTACGAAAAATCCGAACGAACCCAGTTCTTCCCCAAAATCATTTTTCCCAACTTTCTAACTTTCAATTTCAACTCAAAACTCAACCAACTTCGAATTTAAGGTTTCTAAACTATTCCTAATCACAATAGGGCACTTTATAATACAATTTAAAGATCAAATCCTCACATACTAAAAGGGAATCTAAACAATTTCCTCAATTTCTAAAATCGTCTTTATAATGAACCCAGCATTTTTAATCAATCGAAATCCTTAATTTAATTCATGATTAAAGCATAAAATCTCCAGATTTAATAGTTTACAAAAGGGTAAATCCTCTACATGCATACCCGTCTCCAAATTCTAAAGTTTCTTTACAATTAAACCTAATTAAACCCAAGTTTTCATTGCACTAATTTTATATCATCAAACCTAAATTATAATGAACAATATATGCTAAAAGAAGAGTAAGATAAACACTTGCCTTGGGATGGATTTCTGATTCTCTGGTTGAATTTGGTATGTTATTGATCCTCTCGTCGCGATCTACACTTTGGTATAACTATATGTAAGAAATCTCCAACTTTTGGATTTGTTCTCCAATGGTTCCCCTTCCTCCATGGTTATCCCTCTCTTTCTCTCTCTTTCTCACGTAGGTTGCAATTAACAGACCACTAACCATCTATGTTCCTATTTTCGTCCATTTAATTACTCAAAAATCCTAAAAGACTAAAAAAACCTATGGGGTGTCATTTTGGGTTAAAATGCCCCGGACTCCAAATATAACACCCGAGTAGTGTTTTCTCACTATTGAGACCCTTACGGACACCCTGGTGCACTCAAAATAGTCATTCAAGTTATATAAAAATAATTTACCTTTTTAACCCCTAAATATATTATAGTGACGCGACTTATACACGCATCCCAAAAAATTATATCTTAACTGCCGTGTATTTCGTCCCCGGCCATATTATTATTTCCCAAACGATATTACGTTATTCACTACGTAATGTCCAACATAATTATTATTCAACATGGTTTCAATATAATTATTATTCAACACGGTTTCAACATAATTATTTCGATAACTACTAACTCTCGTCGCGCTAGTAACTATTATCATTAAATCAGATTAATTATAAATTAAATTTACTCCATTTAAATCAATTCATCCAAATTCCATAATTAAAATAAAATTACACAAAAATACGGGGTATTACATACTTCCCCCTAATAATAGAATTTCGTCCCAAAATTCAAAAAATAAGGCATGCCTGGTAAAACAATTCTGGATACTTTATCAGTATGCAAAATTAACTTTCGAGTAAGGCGCTTAATCACTATATCCCCCGCCTCACAGCAAGCTTGTTTAACTTTCTCAACACTTTTTCAGTTATAAGGTCACATCTCAATAACGACACTTCACCTTGCTCCTATCCGACGACATTCGAATAAGATGATCCTATACATCATTGGGCCCCATTTTCTCAGTATTAATTGGAGGTCGTACCTCACTACGTGTAAACTACTCGTATATATCTAAAAACAAAACTCCCATCCTGAGAGAAACCATATGAACATATGACTACTCTTGTCAGTTCTTCAAATCTCAATTCCTGGTGACGTAACTCTTACGATAGTTAAAAGGTTACCTAAGACAGTATGTGGTTATTCCACTTTAGTCCTTGGATTCTAACTTGACAAATCAAAAATTATGATTATCCACTTGCATCTAAACAACTCGAGGTAGAACAGTTATGGTTCTTTGCACAAGACCTCAATAAATACTTTGTCCACCATAAACAGGTACGAGCGCTTACACACAACTCTACCATTTGGTAATAACTTCTCCCTAGTATCGTAGTATACTTTACTAACCAGTTATAATTACTGCGGATATGAAATGACAACATGAGTTAGAAATTACTTTCATACAGCTCCACTAGTCGTTAATCACCTTTCTCCTAATCCCCGGCTATAGGTGATACAACCTTCTCCCAAATGAAATGTTATACCAACTGTATGTTAAAATCCCATATTGAAGGTGGGGTTCAATAATCTCATCCTAGCTCAGAACAATGTCGGGCAGGACCACGCACCGGCGCGATTCTTCTTTTCAAAGGTAGTTTAAGGCCCTAAAATATGATTAGTAATGATAATTATATTATTAAGTATAAGTTATAAGTTATAAGTTGGTGAGGAGCGTTAAACATGTTAATTATCATATTCGGGGGATCCATGCTCATGTGATATATATGTTGTCTACATTAGATGCTAGTTGAGCTTAGGATCGAGGATAACATGTTTAGGGCATATGATTAGTTATGTGGTTAAATGAATCATGAAAATCTATTTCTAATGCATCATTATGTTTATAAAAGTAAACAAGGGTGTTAGTGCAAAATTGGCGATGTTTAGTCACCAAATGTGAAAGTTATGAGATTTTTCGGTAAATTGCTACTTTCCTATTCGAGCCCAAATTAGGTGTACTAATTTTATGAGTTTGGAAAAAAACAAAATATGAAAGTGGTATATATATAAGTTATCTATATCTAGAAGAAAATTGGAAGCAAATCGGGTCCCATAATAGTGAGTTATGATGATTTTACAAAGGTGGGACAAATCCGTCATTAGTGGAATTATCTTATTGGACCTCTTATCCAACCAATCACATGCCACCACTTACATTGGTTACATGACCACGTTTTATGGTTATAATAGCAGACCTTATCATCTTTTTCATTTCATATTTCAATCTTGGGAATAAACATGCTTATGGAGAGAGAAAAAGAAAGTTAAGGAATAAATCCTTCGGAAAATTACCATAAATCGAGGAATTATCATAAGGTAATTACTTATTTATTAAAGTTGGTCCCATGGATGAGTTATATACTTGGTATATTTTTGTTTCTTATTTTCTAAAAATTTAAATGATGCCCATTTTGCCAAATTGAGTTAAACTAAGGATGGCTTAAGATCATACGTGAGGACTTGTGCTAGGATCATAAATGTAAAAATTAAAGTCCCAGTTTTGAATTTCCTTCTTGTGAAGCTTTTTAATGAAGTAAATTCATATATATAATGACTGTATATACTAAAACATGTTCAGTATATGTTCCCATGATGGATACTCAAGCTGGAGGTGACATATGCTTAAAAAGGTTAAGTTATGCTTTAATGTTCTGTTCTTACCTAGTCGTGCTAAAAATGGAATAAATCGTGGAATACTTATTAAAATCAAATGATTATATTTGGAGATTAAAATGTACTCATATATGTATATTATATACAAAAATTATATAAAAATACAAAGAAATGAATCTTGGGTGACAGTTTGAAGTTCAGGTATAAAATTTATCCCCAAAGAGTAATTGCGCTCACCAGGTGTTCGACGTTTTGCTTGACTTAGCAAATGAACTCTAAAATTTATGCAACTTTAATTTTATATTATTCAATATGTTTAATATATGTTTCCCTAATTTACAACGAAGTTGTAGGTTATATATGCTTGAAAATGTTAAGTTGTGCTTTGATAGTCTACTTAGACCTAGATGTGTTCAAAGTGGCATAAATCATTGAATACTTGTTGAAATCAAGAAATTACAATTGGAGATGTTAGAGAACATATATGAGTATGACATAATTGAAGGGGAGAATAAAATACCTTCTAGTTTGGCTTGAGGGTTGAATTGAAGTCGAAGTTTTGTTGTTATTTTTCTCCAGAAATGATTTGGAAAAGGTTGTAATAAAATGAGCATAACTTTGTCTAGATAATTCGTAATTTAATTTCGTAAATTGGGTTAGAACCCAAATTAATAAGGTTTTATATAAATGTGAAGTATCATATCCAATCAATTTTCAGTTATGTCAGATTGACCAACTGATGTGATGTGTTACGGAGTTTAAAGTGATTTGGTGTATTCAAATACTAATGATGTTGAATTTTTAGGTGGGGAAGAGACTAACTCTACCAAACCAAGGAAATAGTTTTGGTATTAATTTTAGTACTAAATTCAAGGTGAGTGAACTTTCCCGTGAAATATAGATGCTTATATGTTCATATGGAAATGTGTAGTAAAAACTCATGCGTTAAGATGCTTATGGGAGTGATGTTGTATTTATAAAACATATGCATATGATTAAGAATGTTATGTGTTGTTATATAATGTTATGGACTGTGGAGGGTCCTTTATCTAATGTTAAGGACTGTGGTGGGTTCTACGAGATGTGGTGGTCCCATTAATCCAACTTAAAGGTTTTTTATACTCAGGCCTAATTATGGGATGTGGTGGTCCCCATTAACTGTGGTTGGTTAATTGGACTGTGGCGGGTCTAGGCTTACGAGAGTTACACAATTCCTTTTTGGTTATGACATTAGAAAATAAAAATTATCATTCAAATTGGTTATATACATGTGGTGTATATGTGGAATATGATTGTTCACTAAGCTTGTGTTGCTTACTCTTATAATGTTATGTTTCAGGTATGCCTATCATTTGGAGATCACTGCCAAGTTAGGACCTTAAACGGGGGAGTGATGGATATCTAATATGGGTTGAATATCAACAAGATTTTTGGGTAAATGTTAAACTAAAGAATTTTTTTTATATGTAAAGTTATTCAGTACTTGTAAATTACATGTGAATGTAGTTATGTTGTCATCCAAACATGATTTTGAAAAAGAAAAAGGAAAGAAAAAAAATATAGTGCTACTTACTGAGACATTTACAGTAAATTATTGTTTAAGATAATTTATTTCTACATTAAAATGATAATCTTAACTTAATTAGGTCGGGGAGCGACAACTTGGTATCAGAGCATGGTTATTAGGTTCTGGACGGGGTGTGAGGGTCTAGATTGGCAGTGGACGTAGAAACTATTTTTACTTATGAGTATTCAGTTTCAAGGGATACATTTAATTATATTGGATTCCTGAGGCATGGACATGAAAGGTTTGTTATTAAGTTTTAAATTGACTTTTATGACTAACATCTGTCAGTTATACACATATATTATTGTACGTAATATGAAATGCAAGAATCTTGCAGGAAATGAAAGAAGATGTTAAGGTTTCTTCGGGGATGACAGCAAATTCAGGTATTTTAATATAAAGCATTGCAGTGTTTTATATGTTGTATTAACAAATGTGTCATTGAAGGAAAAAAAATTAAAGACACAATGTGGTATACAAATTATGAAGTATTAGAGGTGATCTCTTCCTATGCTGGTATATGTGGACTTAAGTCGTGTTACATATATCATTATGAATGGGTGCGCTCCTCATCTATATTGGAGAGTGATGTACGGGAACACATATTCCGTTAAAGGATGAGAAGTGAGAAGAATTATGGTTACATGATTATGATCAGACTTAAATTATTGGAGTGTGAATAAAAAATGAAGATTCACATAGTAAAGGTTAAATTAGAAGGTTAGTAGTTGTATATATTTATATATGTGAAAAGCTACGAAATTCAATAACTAGTCGATATATCACAAATTATCAGAATATGGGTTCATAGTGAATTGTGATAAGTAGAATAAAAGAGTAATGAGAGTTGAGATGTACGTCTTTAGTAGTATGAGTACATGTAGTGGATATTACTCTTATGATGTTTTGAAAAGCTTATATGAATAGTAAAGTTGAGATAAGGTGTTAAAGAGTTGGAAGTATAAAAATATTGAGGAGTCCTTTTAAGAGTATGTGTTATGGACGAGTATGGGAAAGATATTAGTTAGGTTTAAATAATAACAATTGGGTTGTATGAATATTGAGTTGTATTTGTCATTATGCGTATGTGTTACCACTAAGAGTATGTTATATAATTAATATGATTGACATTACACGAAGTCACCAAGAAGTATGTGTAAGGAGAATGTGCTATGTGAGATACCATAATGTGGTACATTAAGGTATTTGTGCCGATTATTTAAAATAGATAAAAACATATAATAGTTAGATAAGTATTATGGGGTTGGTTAGTATGGTTAAAGTTTCAAGTGGTGATGTTATGTCTAACATTCATGTTATCAAACGGATAAAATAAGTGTGTCAATGATGTTGTGTAAGACTATCATATTAATAAAGATTGGAGTAAGATTATGATTGTAAAGTTATTGTGTTGGATAAATGACTTGTTAAGGTCATTGTATATTTAGTTAAAGAACAATCAAACAGTACTAAAAAAAGGGGAATATGGTGAGAAGTTATATTGAGTTCATAGTGCATGACTGTACAATATATAGGAAAGTGAATAAGGAATATTAGTTAAAAGTAAACATTTGGTGAATGATTGTTCATTATTGATATATGGAAAGTAGTGAGGCTATGTTTAGATTAAGGATCATAAGAACGATATTTAACATACTCTAAAATTTCAGAGTTGGTACGGATAGTAGTCCAAGTCGAACACATGAATTTGGTAGTGAGTGGAAGATGAGAAGATGTCATGTAACAAGTTAGTATTGTAATATAATGTTTATCAATTGAAGTATTGAATGGAAGTTGGAGAGATGAACTAAAGAAGTTAGTCTTGTATTAGAATATTTATTATTTGAAATGCTATACGATGATAAGGATGGACTATAGGAATGAATTGAGAAACGTAAAGAATGGTGTTTGGTTTATAAGAATGTTCACTCATTGTGAATATAAGAGGACACAACCGATAATCTATTATGTGTGAATGTTCAACATACGTATATAAAGGTATGACATAATATATGAGTTGGGAATTGACTTTCATTGATAAGAAATCACTAGACGATTATGCTTACATATGAGTGATAAAGACGCCTATGTGTTGATAGATCATGGTTCTACACGTTCTTTATGTTTTGCTTTATCTATTGTATCTTAATAAACCACTATCATCATTAGATTATGATTTATCTATTATTACTCCAGTAGGGAGGATTGGTTTTGATTGATAGGGTGTGTAGGGAGTGTATGGTACGAATAAGTGAAAAGGAGTTATTAGTTGACTTACTACCTTTTGATATGCGTGACTTTGATGTGATATTGGGTATGGATTAATTGCCCTCATATCATGTATGTTTAGATTATTTTAGAAGGAAGATAGTGTTTTGGTTACCAGGTGAACCTGAATTTAAATTTATTGGGGAACGGAACGTCATCTGTGTATTATTTTACAGACCTTGCGAGAGAAGCAGTTGTATGCTGAATTTTCTAAATGTGAATTTTGGCTAGACCAAAGTAGTATTTTTGGGGCATGTTATTTTTGTTGATGGAAATTGTGTTGCTTGAAAAGAAGATGGGTGGAATTTATAAAGGATTATGACTACACATTACATCACCATCCGGGTAAGGCTAATGTTGTTGCCGATACTTTGAGTAGAAAATCGCTAGGCAGAGTATTTTGTAGTTATTGTGTTCGAGTTGACCTGCTAAGAGAGTTAAGTTTAATATGGATGAAATTAACTTTGAATGAGTCTTGTGGAATACTAGCGCATTTAAATCCTAAACCTATGCTAATTGACTGGATATGACCTTCACAAGGAGGGCATAGAGAATTGGAGAAAATTAAAGACAATATGAAAAAGGGTAAAGCAAATGAATTTTCTATTCGTAATAATGACATTGCTATGTATGATAACCGTTGTGTGTACCTAATGTGCCTAATTTAAGGAGAACGATTTTAATGTAGGCACATTGTTCTTTATATGCTATGCATCCAGGAAACACATAACTTTATAAAAATTTGAAATAATGTTATTAGTGGCCGGGAATGAAACATAACATTATAGATTTCGTTACTAGATGTCTAGTCTGCCAACAAGTGAAGTTGGAGCATCAGAAGCCTAGTGGTTCACCACAATCCTTACCTATTCCTGAGTGGAAATAGGAGCTTGTTACTATCGATTTTGTTATAGATTTACCAAAGTCATCCTGAGGGTTTGATTCTATTTGGGTTATCATTGCTAGTTTAACTAAGTCTGCACATTTTCTTCCTGTTAAAGCTATTTATTCCATGGATAAATATGCCAAAATATATATGGATAAGATAATTAGATTGCACGGTGCACCTATTTCTACTATCTGTGATCGAAATCCTGAATTTACTTCACACTTTTAGCCTAGTTTACAACAAGTTTTGGGGACTAAATTGAAATTTAGTATAACTTTTCATCCTCGGACTGATGGGCAGTCAGAGAGAATGATCCAAACACTCGAAGACATGTTATGAATTTATTTATTAGAGTTCAAGGGAAGTTGGGATGAACACTTGTCACTAATAGAGTTGTCTATAATAATAATTATCATTTGAGTATTGAAATGGCTCCTTATGAAGCTATGTATGGGATGAAGTGTAGGACCCAGGTGTGTTGTACCAAAGTAGGAAAACGAAAAACTACTTGGGCCAAAAATTATGTAACTGACTACTGAGAAGATAAATCCTATTCATAATCACTTGAAGGCGATGCAAAGTAAACAAAAAGGTTATGCAGACAACAGAAGAAAGGAATTGAAATTTGACGAAGGTGATCAAGTATTCCTACGTGTTTATCCTTGGAGTCGGGTTATGAGATTTGAGAACAAGGGAAAATTAAGTCATAGGTACATTATCCCTTATGAAATAGTGAAATGAGTTGGAATCACAGCTTACAAATTAGCTTCGCTAAAAGAATTATTTCAGATACAGGATGATTTTCATGTATTAATGTTATGTTAGTATGTGCCTGATCCTTCACATGTGTTTTTTTCATGACCGATAGAGCTTAAGGATGACTTGACCTACATGGAGGAACCAATCGCTATTGTAGATCGAAGGAGTAGGTGTTACGTAATAAAACTATTTCGTTAGTGAAGATAATGTGGGAAAGTCAAAATTTGGAGTATTCCACTGGGAAAGAGAGAATAACATGAAGGTGTAATATCCTCATCTGTTTGGTAAGTTCTTATGCGTTAAATTTCGAGGAAGAAATTTTTATAAGAGGGGTAGAATTGTAAGGCCCTAAAATGTGATTAGGAATGATAATTATATTATTTAGTATAAGTTATAAGTTATAAGTTGGTGAGGATTGTTAAGCAAGTTAATTATCATATATGGGGGATCCATGCTCATGTGATATATATGTCGTCTACATTAGATGCTAATTGAGCTTAGGATCAGGGATAACATGTTTAGGTCATATGATTAGTTATGTGGTTAAGTGAATCATGAAAATATATTTACAATGCATCATTATGTTTATAAAAGTAAACTAGGGTGTTAGTGCAAAATTGGTGATGTTTAGTCGCCAAATGTGAAAGTTATGAGATTTTTCGATAAATTGCTACTTTCCTGTTCGAGCCCAATTTAGGTGTACTAATTTTATGAGTCTGGGAAAACAAAAAATATGAAAGTTATATATATATAATTTATCTATATGTATAAGAAAAGTGGAATTAAATCGGGTCCCATAATAGTGAGTTATGGTGATTTTACAAAGGTGGGACAAATTCGTCATTAGTGGAATTGTCTTATTGGACCTCTTGTCCAACCAATCACATGCCACCACTTATATTGGTCACATGACAAAGTTTTATGGTTATAATAGAAGAAATTGTCATCTTTTTCATTTCATATTTCAAGCTTGGGAATAAACATGCTTACGGAGAGAGAAAAAGAAAGTTAAGAAATAAATCCTTCAGAAAATTACTATAAATCAAGGAATTCTCGTAAGGTAATTACTTCTTTATTAAAGTTGGTCACATGGATGATTTATATACTTGGTATATTTTTGTTTCTTATTTTCTGAAAATTTAAATGATGCCCATTTTGCCAAATTGAGTTAAGCTAAGGATGGCTTAAGATCATACGTGAGGACTCGTGCTAGGATCGTAAATGTTAACATTAAAGTCCCAATTTTGAATTTCCTTCTCGTGAAGCTTTTTAATGTAGGAAATTCATAAATATGATGTGTGTATATACTAAAACATGTTCAGTATATGTTTCCATGATGGATACCCAAGGTGGAGGTGATATACGCTTAAAAAGGTTAAGTTATGCTTTAATATTCTTTTCTTACCTAGGTGTGCTAAAAATGGCATAAATCATGAAATACTTATTGAAATCAAATGATTAAAGTTGGAGATAAAATAGACTCATATATGTATACTATATACGGAAATTATATAAAAATACAAAGAAATGAATCTTGGGTGACAGTTTGAAGTTTAGGCATAAAATTTGTCCCAAAAGTGTAATTGCGCTCACCAGGTGTTCGATGTTTTGCTTGACTTAGCAAATGAACCCTAAAATTTATGCAAATTTAATTTTCTATTATTCAATATGTTTAATATATGTTCCCGTAATTTACAACGGAGGTGGAGGTTATATATTCTTGAAAATGTTAAGTTATGCTTTGATAGTCTACTTAGACCTAGATGTGTTAAAAGTGGCATAAATCATTTAATACTTGTTCAAATCAAGAAATTCGAATTGTAGATGTTATAGAACATATATGAGTATGATATACTTGAAGGGGATAATAAAATACCTTCTGGTTTGGCTTGGGGGTTGTATTGAAATTGAAGTTTTGTTGTTGTTTTTTTTCAGAAATGATTTGGAAAAGGTTGTAATAAAACGAGCATAACTTTGTCTAGATAATTCGTAATTTAATTCCGTAAATTGTGTTAGAACCCAAATGAATAAGGTGTTATATAAATGTGAAGTATCATATCCAAATAATTTTCTGTTATGTCAGATTGACCAACTGATGTGATGTGTTACTGAGTTTAATGTGATTTGGTGTATTCAAATACTAATGATGTTGAATTGTTAGGTGGGGAAGCAACTAACTCTACCATACCAAGGAAATAGTTTTGGTATTAATCTTAATACCAAATTCAAGGTGAGTGACATGTCCCATGAAATATAGATGCTTATATATTCATATGGAAATGTGCAGTTAAAACTCATGCGTTAAGATGCTTATGAGAGTGATGTTGTATTTATGAAACATATGCATATGATTAAGAATGTTATATGATGTTATATAATGTTATGGACTGTGGAGGGTCCTTTATCTAATATTAAGGACTATGGTGGGTCCTATGGGATGTGGCGGTCCCGTTAATCCAACTTAAAGGTTTTTTGTACTCGGGCCTAATTATGGTATGTGGTGGTCCCCATTAACTGTGGTGGGTTAATTGGACTGCGGCGGGTCCAGGCTTGTGAGAGTTACACAATTCCTTTTGGGTTATGACATTAGAAAATAAAAATTATTATTCAAATTGGTTATATACATGTGGTGTATGTGTGGAATATGGTCATTCACTAAGCTTGTGTTGCTTACACTCCTATAATGTTATGTTTCAGGTATGCCTATCGTTTGGAGTTCACTGCCAAGTTAGGACCTTAAACGGGGGAGTGGTGGATATCTAATATTGGTTGAATATCAACAAGCTTTTTGGGTAAATGTTAAGCTAAAGAATTTTTTTATATGTAAAGTTGTTTAGTACTTGTAAATTACATGTGAATGTAGTTATGTTGTCATCCAAACATGCTTTTGAAAAAGAAAAAGGAAAGAAAAAAAATATAGTGCTACTTATCGAGACATTTACAGTAAATTATTTTTTAAGATAATTTATTTCTACATTAAAATGATAATCTTAACTTAATTAGGTCGGGGAGAGACAGGTAGAGTGGGGCACACTATCTAATATTGTGAATCATCCCAAAGGAATGTCAATCATTTTCTACTTGGTCAAATTTTTCCACACATTCTAATGAACTCTTGACCTTACCTTGAGGTTGGCAACCCATCAAATTTTTTTTTACCGACTTGACTTCCCTCTTCCATTACCAGAATCGTCGGCTTGATACAAAAAAATTTCAACTGAACCTCCTGCTCCAACTGAATCCTATCTATGAATGGTGCACGTGGAGACTACTCACTGTGTCCCACTCAACATCGACTTCCACTTGTAATGTCTCACATTAAGTTATACTTAATATTGTCCTTATTTCCTCGGCATATACTGAAAGTTCCAACCCGTGCACTTTTCTCCACGATGTGTACTTCTGGACTTTTTATACCTTACTAACATCATCATTCTACTTACGCGCAAGTCGCTCTCAATATTTGACTAGGTAAAAGTCCGCTCTGAGTGTTCATAATAGTTAAAAATATTTACCCTTCTGAAGGAATACCCCTTTTAAATGGCTTCCCACAGCATTTCAACCAAATTTAGGTGTGCTATTCTGATTGCACACTTATTTATGGATTATCGCCCTTCTCACATGATGCTTAATCCACTTTTCTATTTCTACTTCGTTATATTAGTCCCTCAGGAATATATTTCACACATTTATTCCCACGTTCCTTTAACCCGGATGATTCTGACCTCAGCTAACCAGGATGCCCACACAGCCTATAAACCGTGCATACTGGCATAGACATCACATACGCTTCACACATGACACCCAATTCTTTATTTCCCCTGTGCTCACAACGTGGTTATAACACTTAACTCTCAATCACCCTAGAAGTTGAATTTCTAAATCCTCCTTAACATCGTTCCATCCTTTAACTCGTGGTGATAAGATAAAATTTCCAATGCCTACTCACCTCACAACCGGCTCCATTGGCCTTATATCGTAATTAAACTATTTACAGTTATAACTACATATTTCTATAGCGACCGAGGTACCGGACTTATGGATGAATGACCAAACATCTCCCTACTTCCAAACTTACGTTAAGTTTGATGCGTGGGATGTATCGCAAAGCGAAATTCAAATAAGGAACCCCCCCGATACACTACTACCTAGCATTACCGGTTATCGAAATCCGTTAGGCCCTCAGCCCATAACATGTACCCCTATATTCCCTTCTCTAGACATAAAAGTCATGTCTCTTTCTCCAATTACATTTAAGCAAATAACTTTTCGCCAATTAGACCATCGCTCTGCATTGGTGGTAATCACATTCCATAAACCTCATAGACATACAATCAGGATTCTCGAGATCCTATCCCTAAACATATGAATATAAATCTTAAGTCCCACTTCTCTAAAGGATCGATATAACAATGTGCTATCCCTATCACCAAGTCCTGAGCACTAAACATGATAATGAGTTAAATCTTTCCACTTAACAATGAGCCCAATACACCGAATCATAACAACAAAGTCCCCACACATCCCGGGATTAAACATTTTGATACCACTATACTCTTCAAAGTCTCTATAATATATGATATACATGCGATCCCTAACCTCTTGTAGGTGAGGCCTCGCCAGAACAAAACATCCCACACTACGATAGCAACCCCGATAGACTTGAGATATCCGCCCACTATCGGTCTAATTATTATTACAAAACCCTAATCAAGATAATATCATACTCGTACAACACATCATTAAAACGAGTAGCCATAATAAGGTATATACCACTAACAATACATCCATTCATCCTCCGTGGATAACACTAAATATAACTCCTCTATACCAGGGAAAACATTCACATAATAGTAACATTAACGATATACGCATTAAGCTCGTCTCACGTGCGAATCTAGCAAAAAAAATTATAGGGACTCATTCGTGACACATAAAACACGCCTCATCCTCCGAGGGTAAAACTCATACTTTTACCTTGCCAATCGCCTTGGCTAATCAAATTGTTTCCGGACATAACATGCCTATCTGAACCAAAACAAAAACTACATAAATCATTGCCCTTTACTAGGCACCATACTCTTGTCCCTTTATTCGCTTTGGAAAACTTTTAACGCGTGGGGTTTCACCCTTCGCAAAATATCTTTATGTATAGTTCACTTATCACCGATCATACTGACCATATTAGGGTCGTCCTTCTCTTGAACTTTGTTAGGCTCGATTAATGATGGCTACCCCCATTGTTCCCTTAGCTTTGTTGGGCATAATGAATGTTCTAATGGCTTCAATTTCCCTTACTGAATCCACCATTACCTGGTAAGAATTTAGCTATCCGACTCATTTAAATGGGTCCCCTGGTGGTTTCCCCTTACGGCGTCTCATTAACTTTGTTTCATCCAGTCTTAATCCCCAACTACATCTTTCGATTCCTATAAATCCCTTCACAAAGAAGCGTTAACATTTTTATGGACAATGTGTGACATTGTCACCATATGGATCGACTGTTCAACAGGATTCCCTTCAAGTGTTGTCAACCTTTCTTACGAGTCGATTTACCACATGAAATCCTCTTCTCCATTTGTATCTACTTCACCCAAAATAAAATTCGTTAAATAATAAAATTCATTTTCACACATGGACCTATGTCCGTCCTTCTTGTGATGAGTTCAGAATATACTCTACAACCTCAACTAAGCCCTGCCTCCTATTATCTGCCCAACGTCCCTCGCCTGTTATACTCCATTGTTCAAACATGCCCGAACGCATATAAGATTCACTAATATATATACGTAGTAGAAGGATAACGAAATCTCACCATAGAATTCAACAATCCTAAACATAGGGCTCTATATCCAATGAAGCAACGCTGGAAGAATAATAAGCCACACATATCCTAATGACACTAGAACCTGATACTTTGATACCACCTGTGACATCCCTCCTAATTAAATACCAGGTGATCAGTCCTTTATTAATCAAACCCAGAATATCTAGTTGGTTCAGATAATGCATCACTGTTGAAAATCATCAATATTGTTTTATTAAAACTAACCACCTAATATTTAAAAAGGTTGATGTCAAAATTCTATCTTGTTATTAACCATTATCAAGAAGGAAATAATTAACTAATATTATACATCCCAAAAACATAAGGAAAGAACTAGCTGAATTAAAATAAAGAATTGGAGTAAACACTTCTCGTTAAAATCCTATACAATATTTCAAGCCATGAAATAAAAGTCTACTAACAGAATAAAACATATAAATCTTTGGATAGAAAATAGGAAGAGACGACATGTCCAACTGAAGTAAATAACTAATAGATAAAGAAGGATATATTATGAAGTATCTAATAACAATGTCATGTACTTTCCACATCAGCTACAGCTTGGCAACTGAATGGAATCTCCTAAGCTTGGTGTCCCTACGACTGAGAACCTAAAATAAAGGAACAAGAAAAGAGATTTGCAGAAAAAACGGGTCAGAGCCCGAGTAAAAAACAGTTTAAATATAGCAAGTGCTTAAATTAATTAATTAGCACAAATATTATTCATGTTAACTTAGCATACTCACTTGAGATGCTCACCTCTCAGCTAATGTTCACGCCTAACAAGCCTAACAACCCATACTAGTCATGATACTCTGCCTGACTATATGTAGTATAACCACTATGCTGGATAAAATATCTAAATAACCCGAAGATAATATATTGATATTATTAAGGAGTAGGTTTAAAGATGCTTTAACTCATTCTCATCACATTCTTAATTCTCCACTGGTGCCCTAAAAATTAATAAAGTGGCCAATATGAAACACATAATATGAACTCAGTATACATATATATAAATCTCACTATGTATACATACAAATATATACCAATATTGCACCCATGGTTAAGAAACCCTGGTGCTAGGCATACTCAGCTATCTAGTACCATTACAACGTTCACGCATGAAGGACAACATGTTCAATCTCTCAGGAACCAATAAAACATATACACATATTGGAGGCGAACATAGTTCCAAGCCGATGGGCTACGGACATCCCTACGCACCCATACTACTGGAAACACTATCATTCTCATAGATAGCCCGTACCTAGGTTCCATGATCTAGTGGTACGACTCAAAATCCCCCGAAGGCATACAAGATATGGTCGTCCACAACGCACTAACCTCCGTTCGATAGCTAGTAGCTAGGTATGTCATACATATAATATTCCAAGTAATAAGCATGCACACAACTTATATAACTTAATAGGCGTTCACGCAACCCAATTCCCATAGTACATAGATAATCTTATCATTTCTACTCTCACCGTTATTCATTTATATATATCCTCTCTAGGAATCACATTTTCTCCTAAGTTTCCATAAAAGTTCAATACCTCGAGAATCATCACACCCTCAATTCCCTAAAACTTTGGAATTTAAGTTACCCGTTACTCACGTAGGTTAATACACTCGCTTGGATAAACCTAGGGTGGGTTTGAACTAAATCGGACCCAAAAATCAAGTTCTGGACTTTGGTTCAAAGTTCTAGGATTCTCATTCGAACGAGGTCGTTCGAACAACGTTCCCACTTCAAATTAACTCCATCATCTCGTTAGAAGGTTCGTTGGATTTCTCGTTAGAATGCTCGTTTGAATGAGGTCATTCGAACGACCTGGGAAGGTCTTCAAACGAAAAATCCGAACGGGCCCAGTTCTTCCCAAAATCATTTTTCCCAACTTTTCAACTTTCAATTTCAACTCAAAACTCAACCAACTTCGAATTTAAGGTTTCTTAACTATTTCTAATCACAATAGGGAACTTTCTAATACAATTTAAAGATCAAATCCTCACATACTCAAAGTGAATCTAAAAAATTTCCTCAATTTCTAAAATCCTCTTTATAATGAACCCAACATTTTTTAATCAATCAAAATCCTCAATTTAATTCATGATTAAAGCATAAAATCTTCAGATTTAACAGTTTACAAAAGGGTAAATCCTCTACATGCATACCCATCTCCAAATTCTAAAGTTTCTTTGTAATTAAACCTAATTAAATCCAAGTTTTCATTGCACTGAGTTTATATCATCAAACCTAAATTAATAAGAACAATATATGCTAAAAGAAGAGCAGGATAAACACTTGCCTTGGGATTGATTTCTGATTCTCTGATTGAATTTGGTAAATGATTGATTCTCTTGTCACGATCTACACTTTGGTGTAACTATTTGTAAGAAATCTCCAACTTTTGGCTTTGTTCTCCAATGGGTCCCCTTCCTCCATGGTTATCCCTATCTTTCTCTCTCTTTCTCATGTAGGTTGCAATTAACAGACCTCTAACCCTCTATTCCTATTTTAATCCTATTTTCGTCCATTTAATTACTCAAAAATCCTAAAAGACTAAAAAAACCTCTAGGGTGTCATTTTGGGCTAAAATGCCCCGGGCTCCAAATATAACACCTGAGTAGTGTTTTCTGACTATTTCGACCCTTTCGGACATACTGGCGCACTCAAAATAGTCATTCAAGTTATATAAAAATAATTTACCTTTTTAACCCCCAAATATATAAAGTGGCGCGACTCATACGCGCGTCCCAAACAATTATATCTTAATTGTCGTGTATCTCGTCCCCGGCCATATTATTATTTTCGAAATGATATTACGTTATTCACTACGTAATGTCCAACATAATTATTATTCAACATGGTTTCAACATAATTATTATTCAACATGGTTTCAACATAATTATTTTCGATATCTACTAACTCTCGTCGCGCTAGGAATTATTACCATTTAAATCAGATTAATTATAAATTAAATTTACTCCATTTAAATCAATTCATCCAAATTCCATAATTAAAATAAAATTCCACAAAAATACGGGGTATTACAGTAGGCTCATTCTTGAGGGCTGAACCACGTATCTCTTTGTGTTATTTTTCTTATCCTCGCCTCCATATTTATTCATTTACATACTGCTGATACAGAATATCATCCAGAGATAGATTCGGCGTAGCTTCTAGGTTCGTATAATAATGGTGAAGTAAAGAAGAAATAAAACAAGTAGAGAGGATAAGAGATTAAGAAGAGACACAAATATAAGTGGTTCGGCTATGGCCTATGTCCATTGTGCAAAGAGTAAATCATTTACACTAAATACTGAGGATGCAAGCCATTAATAGAGTAACAATCTTTTCTATACTTTCTCTCTCTAACACAATGCAATGTTTTCATCCCTGTTAAAGGATGGGATGAGATCCTTTTATAGTGTTAGAGGTGCGCAGTGCCACCTCCTAGCATATAGTTCATGTGAATAAGATCAAGTAACCAATAAAAGTTTGACAGTTATACAAGGAAATGTATAATTCATGATGGTTAGATATTACCTTCACGTGGGGGTTGATATGCTCTAATGGTCTTAGTCACGTGTGATAACAGTCCCATGTCACATGTTCCACGCGTGTATATTATGTTTGAGGTTGAGAGCCTTGATTGGTCGAGACTGGTGAAGCATCAATACTCAAGGATGGAATCGATATAAGGCTGACTCCGTTTCTAGAGAGCATTGGGGTGATGATGTCTCGGCCTCAAAAAACTATCTGAGGCCAATATGTTTGAGCTGACACGGCTGGATGAATATTGGGTTTCTATCATTTAGAAGACCAATAATATGATCGGTAATTGATGATGATAGTCACTGGATGAGGTAGTATCGGAGGCTAATACTATGGAGTATTATCCATTAGTTGAGAAATCTAAGTATTTGATGAGTTCGAGATGATCTATGAGGGGATATGTTATCATAGTTGGTCTCATCCAGATGAGACCAGACTAATGTATATCAATCACCCCCTAAACATAGTCTTCAATGTCAATGAAAGTCTTACATTTATCTTAAAGTAAATGTTTAAATGTCCCCTTAATATCGGAGCATATCTCGTTGATTGGAGTGAGATATAGTGATGCCATAGATGTCATTCTAATGCGTAAAGGTTGACACCTGTTAGTTGGCATATGGGTTGGCGTGTGGCCCAAGTGGTTGTGCCACAGTGTATCGATTCAAGTAACATGCCATTAGGGGTGTTCACGAACCCGAATAGACCGAATGGACCGAAAAAACCGAACCGAACCGAACACGCTTTTGCGGTTTTTTTTAATTCGGTCTTAATTCGGTCTAAAAATATATGGGACCGCAAAATTTGGGTCGGTCTCGGTCTTGGATTGTAAAATACGGTTTTGGACCGGACCGAACCACTTTCATTATATATATATATATATATATATATATATATATATATAATTTTTTTAATGTCCTAACTAACCCACACACGCACACACATGATTCCTTCCCATCCTAACATAACATAACCCTAAACCTAACTTTCACTTCTTAATTTCTTCCCTCTCTCTCTCTCTACAAAGAGTCGACCACTCCACGACGACCACAACCCGATCGCTCACCCTCACCCTGTTATTTTTTCCGATCATCAATCGTCGGTACATACTATATCACCCTCACCCTGTTTCGGCTCATTGATTTCACTCACGAAACAGATCCATACGATTTGTAACTGTAACACGGTAACACCACCAACCTCTGCTAATTTTCCATGTGTTTTTCTTCATGTAGTTGTTTCTGATTTGATCTATCTATCACGAACTTATATATGAATTCATGTCACCGACTTAAAACTTCATCGAAAATTGATTTCACTCACGAACTCATATATATTTAGATATTCTATAACTGGTATTCTATAATAGGATACTGAAATGGTTAAAGAACTCTTATTCACACAAACAAACAAAGATAAAAAATTGTGTACATATGTTTCTTTTAATTTTCTTATTTTGTTATGTGCAAATTAAGGGTTTATTTTAGATGACGGTTATAAGCTACACCCCAAAATGCAAATAGTACGATTTTAAAATATCTATGAGAGCAAGAGGCCATACGTGGGTGGGGAAGGGATTGGATGAAATGTCAATATTGATAGATTTATGGATATGATACGGTGACACCTGCTATATTGAAATGAGGTTGTTAAGTATTAAGGTATTGAGCAGTGTTGTTTTTGTGAATATGATATGGTGACACCTGCTATATTGAAATTGAAGTGCTGTTTTTTTTAAAACAGTGCTGTTTTTCAAAATGCGAGTGTTGTTTTTAAAAAAAGTGTGCCATTTTTTTTTAAATGTGTTGTTTTTAATAAAAAAAAGTGTTGTTTTTTAATAGTGTGTTGTTTTTTTAACGAGAAATGATGTTTTTTTTAAATATGCTTTTTTAATTTTAAAAAATTGCTCTGTTTTTAATTTTAAAAAATGTGTTGTTTTATATGGGTATGGACTGAATAGGACCGAGACCGAACACAGACCGCTTAAAAATAGAATAGGACCGAAATCGATTATTCTGGTTCGGTCTCGGTCCATAATTTTTTAGGATCGATTAATGTGGTTCGATCCTAAAAATACCTCAAAACCGGAACGAACCAGACCGCGAACACCCCTACATGCCAAAATCATTAACTCGTGGGTTTTCGTGCACATGTCATAGGGTTTAAAAACCAGTCTCCAACCTTCTTTCCTCTTTCTTCAGCCATATTTTATCGCTCCAAACTAGAGATCATACCCTCTCTCTAAGTCCTTTATTTTTTGACAAACTTTCTCTCATGTCCTCATTATTTTCGATGCCTTCTTCTCCTCGGGTACCACTTTTTTCCAAATCACTTTTGATTTTTAATTTGTATTTTTAGAATTTTCATATTATTCTACATTTTTCGATGATCAATAGATATTTTAGAGAGTTCTCTCTCTCTAGAGGTTTGTAATATTTTCTCTCTAGAATTCTCTCTCGTCACCTTCATCTGCCATTATGGCGACTCCAAATCATCTGAAACCTCTACCTAAACCCCCTGACATTGATAGAGACAAAGCTAAGAGTTTCGCCTCTATACTCTCCAACTCATCACCCGATAATTTCATTAATACCAAACCTCTTGAAAGCTTTAAAGGCGAACCCATGATCTCATTCTCTGACGATGAAAATCTCAAGATGGCCAACCCTACAAATATTCTCTCATTGGTAGATTTCCCTTTGACAGACCTTCCAGGGAATCTATCCGTAAAGCTTTCCTTACCTTTTCTCTTAAAGCACCTTTCTCTATTGGTCTCCTGGATGAGAAACACATTCTTATCAAGCTTTTTTGTGAAGAAGATTATATGAGACTATGGCTTAAAGATCAATGGTACATCTACAAATCTCCTATGAAAGTCATGAAATGGACTTTTGATTTTATACCTGGTCATGATACTTTTATTCTCCCTATCTGGTTATCCCTACCCCAATTTCCTCTTCATCTTTTTGCTAAACCAGCTTTATTTGCCATTGCAAAGTTAGTTGGCAACCCTCTTAAAGTGGATGAAGCTACTGCAAATGTCACTAGACCAAGCCAAGCTAGACTCTGTGTGGAGATTGACATTGCCAAAAAACTTCCCTCTTGATTACGTATAAGGTGTGGAAATACAAGCTTTTGGCAAAGAATTATCTATGAGAATGTTCCCTTGTTCTGTGTTAACTGTATGAAGGTTGGTCACAATGATGCTGACTGTGTTCATGGTCAGGATAATGGTGCTACCAATGCATTGCAAAGTCTCAAACAAGATGACGGGGTGAAAGATTCGCAAGTTGGTTTGGTCAGGGATCTTAGACCTAATCATAACCCTAAACCAGTAGGGGTTTAGATAGAGAAACCCAGACCTCCCCATGTAACGGTTTCATCAGAAAAGGATGTACGCATCAAAGACAAGGTAAAATGCCCATTTCTTATTCAAGAAGTTACTAAACGTGGCCTGACATCTACCTCATTAACTGGTACGATCCTTAACTCTGGTATTCAACCGAAAAAATTTGTTACAGGTGGTCTTCCGACTTTAGTGGAGGAAGATAACTATACGAAAGTGATTGCTCCCCAAAATGAGGAGACTGAATCAATAGATTCGGAAGTTCTGATTCTTACTCAAAATTAGTTTAACGTACTATTACTAGATGCTGAAGACCAGGAGGACGGTGAGATTTTGCCCCAAACCTTTTTTAAAAATAAAAACACGTGTCCAGTTAACAAAATCTATTCCCCTCCTATTGTCAATATTCCCAACAATAGCTGGAAACCGTTATAAAAGTTTGACGAAGATATCCCAGTTGATGGAACCTTCTCTTCAGCTCCTACTCTTTCGGAAGAATTTAAAAAAAAATCGGAGCAACTTTCAAACAAATTTTCTCTCTTTCAAAAAAATAATCCCTCCCTTTAGAAACTTCGCTACCCGGTATAACCACACATGTTAACCTTTCTCCCTCAAACTATGGCTCCATTGAAATTGTTCTGCCCTTATCTAAACCCTCTTCCATTGAACCAACTTTAGAGAACACAAGCAGAGGAAAATCTTCACAATCAAAAAAGAAGAAAAGGAAGAAAACAAATTCTGGTTTGTCAATCATCCAAACTAGAGCTGGTAGAACGATTTCAAAAAATTCCGCTCCTTCTAACCTCTAATGATTAACGCTCTATTCTGGAATATTCGAGGAGTTGGTAACAAATCCTCCATCGGAAGACTCAAGCGAACTGTAAGGAAACATTCCATCATTTTGGTAACTTTATAGGAACCAAAAATCGATAAAGGCAACCTGCAGGATCTGTGCCGTAAATTGAACTTCGCTGGGGGAATCTCTAATTGTAACAGCAAAATCTGGATCATATGGAAATATGCATGCAATGATATCATTGTAAGTGACAATCAGCAATGCCTTTCAATTTCATTGACTATTCCTCAGGTGGGTGAAAAAATTATCTTCTCCTCAGTGTATGCTAGCTGCAATAAAAGAGATAGATCTGCTTTATGGGAAGATATTATCTCACTGGCTGATTTAAATTTTAACATGTGGCTTCTGGGAGGGGACTTCAATATTATTTCTTCCCAAAATGAGAAATCTGGAGGCAATTTGGTGGACCAACAAGCTATTTTATAATTTAATGCAACCATGGTTCAAGCGGTATTGAAGGAAGTTTCGTACAATGGAGCGGATTTCACTTGGTGCAACAACCGAGTTGGAGATGCTACAATCTGGGCTAGACTTGATAGAATTTTGGGGAATGAAGGATGGTTTAAAGATAAATTTTTATCCAATGTGGAACATCTTAATAGAGCCAATTCTGACCATGCTCCTATGCTTTTAAATTTGAAATTTTCGAGTGACAACACTCCAAAACAATTTAGATTTCAAACCATGTGGATTTCTCACAAGACTTTCTATTCGGTTGTTTCTGATGCATGGAAAATAAAATTTGATGGCAGACCTATGAAATCTTTTTCTGCTAAACTTAAGATGGTTAAAAAGTCTCTGCAAGCTTGGAATAAAGAGGTGTTTTCAAATATTTTCTCCCGGGTTCAAAAGGATGAAGAGGCTCTCATTCTCAAAGAAGCACTGTATAACACTAACCCCTCCGAAGAAAATAGAGAGGCTTGGCATAAAGCTTCTGCTAAGTTCAATCTTGAACTTAGAATTGAGGAAATGTATTGGCAGCAAAAGGCTAATGTGAATTGGGCTCAATACGGGGATCAAAATTCTGCATATTTCCATTCTTTAGTTAAAAAAAATCAATTGTTTAACCATTCATAAAATCAAAAATGATTCTGGTGATTGGTTGGACAATGATGTGGATATTGAAAATGAAATTTCCTCTCATTTTCAATCTCTACTTGGCAGCACCACTTCCAATGTTTCTGATTGTTCTATTTTTTATTGCATCCTTAAGGTTATAAAAGAGGAAACTAACTTATTTCTTACGGATGTCCCATCAGAAATAGAAATTAAAAATGTAATTTTTTCTCTTGGGAAAAATAGTGTTGCAGGTCCTGATGGGTTTAATGGGTTTTTTTTTCAATCTTGTTGGGATATCATCAAAGAGGAATTAATTCTAACTATTAAATCTTTTTCCTTGGAGATGAAATTCCTGTTAGTTGGTCTTCAACTAACATTATTCTTATTCCAAAAAAAGATAACCCATCTTCTTGTAAAGACTTTAGACCCATTAGCGTTTGCAATTTTTCAAATAAAATTATTTCCAAAATTCTTACTAATAGAATTGGGAGCATTCTTCCCAACATTATTTTTTCCTCTCAAGCAGGTTTCATCAAAGGAAGGTCTATATCAGACAATATTTTGTTGGCTCAAGAATTGCTCTCTTCTTTCAATAACAATGTTCGTGGAGGTAATCTAGTTGTTAAGCTATACATGGCCAAAGCTTACGATCTCTTATCTTGGCAATTCATTCTTAAAGTCCTGAGGGCCTTCGGATTTTCTGAAACTTAGATAGACATCATATGGCGGTTAATATCGAATTGTTGGTATTAAATTTTGTTCAATGGAAAACCTGTTGGTTTTTTTAAATCTCAACGTGGTGTGAGACAAGGTGACCCACTCTCTCCAGCTCTTTTTGTTATAGCCAGTGAAGTTCTCTGAAGAGGTGTCCACCAGTTGGTATTACAGAAAAAAATTAATAACTTTTCAATCCCAAGTGGATGTCCTCTCATTACATATCTATCCTTTGCTGATGATATCCAGTTCTTCATCAACGGACACAAGCTTTCTCTTCTCAGTTTTATGGAATTTCTCGGTAACTATGAACAACATTCGGGCCAGCTGGTGAATAAGGGTAAAAGTTGCTTCATCACTCCCCCAAAATGCAAACGTTCTCGGTCAGATAATATCAAGAATATTTCAGGATTCACTCAAAATCATATGCCTATCAACTACTTGGGCGTGCCTCTTTTTTCTAGAAGAAAACGAAATTCCTTGTTTTATCCGATCCTTGGAGAAGTCGATGCGAAAATAACCAATTGGGGCAGCAGTTCGTCTCTCATACTGGTAGGACCGTGCTCATAAAATCTGTGATACAAACTATGGGGTTACATTTGTTTGCGTCTATACATCCTACTGTCTCCTTTGTCCGAGATTTAGACAAACAATGTGCAAATTTTTTTGGGGCCAGCAAGATGAGAATAATAAATATCAATGGATATCATGGAGGAAAATGTGCTTGCCAAAGAATGAAGGTGGTTTAGGCTTCCGAGATACTATGGATGTTTGCAACACTTTCACGTGTAAGTTATGGGTTAATTTTTTGCAAAATCAATCCCTCTGGGCCAACTTTATGAACAAAAAATACAAAAAGTTGGAAAAAAATTAAAGGTTCTATTACTGCTGCCAGCTCAGTTTGGAAAAGAATGCAAGGAATCTTGACTTTTCAGAATTCAAATGAGGTGATTCATCATATCCGCTCTTGGGTGGAGAAGGCGTTTATTTTCAAAATTGCATGGGAACAAATCAGGAGAAGGGAGTGTTATCAATTTACGTCGTCTATGATATGGGATGACCATTTAACTCCAAAAGTTTCAATCTTTATGTGGCGTCTCATGCACAACGGTCTTCCACTAGATCACAATTTAAAAAATATCAAAATTCCCATAGTTTCAAAATGTCAGTGTTGCTCAAGAAATCAAAAAGAAAATCAAGATCACTTATTCAATGAGGGAGAATCGGCTTGCCAAGTGTGGAATCATTTTAAAGGCTTAATTGGGTGTAAAGCTTCTAATACTAGTCTTAGATCTCGTCTTATTTCCTGGTGGCTCTCAACGCGTGGAAGATCTATAAAGGCTATTCTTTATAAAATTATTCCTAGCTTAATCTGCTGGAAATTATGGTGTGCTAGGAATAAATGTGTTTTTGAAGGTATAAATATGGTCTCTAGCTCTATAATTAGGGAGATTCATGATGATATTAGGATCAGTTTTAAAGCTAAACCTTATAAGGGTCCTCTCTCTAGATTTCTAAATTCTTTCATAGATGATTTTTCCATTGTTTGTTCCTAAGTTTGTAAGCCTCCGAAGAAGGGCTTTTCTTCTTCTATATTAATAAAAGTTTTCTCCTTTGAAAAAAAAATAGATATTTTAGCCACTATTTCAGGTGGTGCTAGGTTAGGATTAAGGTGATTTTGGGAAGAATTAGTGCTTAGATACAACTTTGTGGTTGAGATTTATTGAGTTTAGGAGTTTTGGGATTTTGGTTATGGTTTTTGGTGAGTTCTCTGTCTCAAGCTCACCGGAGCTATTCTTGGTATTATGGACTGGTTCATTTCAAAAACCCTTCAAGTTTTCTATTTGATCTTTAGTTAACAGTAGTCAAACTTCATTCTTTTTTTTCATGTACCGCAAGCTATTTAAATTAGGAGAAGAATTTACCTATCTCCGAAAGCGTATTTGGTGAGAGATTCATAGGGCCAAGGCCGAGGCTAGGCAAAAATCTATAGCCGAGACTCAACTTCCTCTCACTCCTATTCCATTATTTGTATTACATCCTTATCCACTCTTTATATACCCATATTTAGCCAACTCTAGAGTTATAATTTTAATTAGCATTTATACCATGTCAATTTTGTCTTCTAAGGACTCCTTGCCCTCTCCCTCTTCCAGGGGCTACAGCCCTTCTTATATTGCTAACTTCCATACAAGAAGAGGGAAATATAAATTCGACTCTTTTGAAGAGGCCATGAGTGTTCCCATTGATCGTCTGGACGGGGGCGATACAGTGAAATCCAATAATCATGTCCATGACCCAACTTCTACTCGCCAAGAGAGGGACCTTGATCCCATAGTCTATGATATCTACGACGATTATATGGACATGTCAAGTCTTTTATCAAGATGAGGTTTCCTTCAGAGGACGAGCGTGCCTTCAACATAAAGGTTGAGGGAAAGGCAGCTATTTATGAACAGATGTTCAAGGTCGGCTTTTGCCTACCTGTTCACTTATCCATCTGGGCTATTATTGCCTCTATCAGCCTTATTCCCACTCATCTGAGACCAAACTCTTGGAGTACACTAATTTTGGTTTCTCAGATTTGGAGAATTGGCTACGAGCTAGTTGATGTTTTTTAATCTTATTACATAGTTTCTACGAGTAAAGCTGCACCCTGTTACTACCACTTTGTGGCTCATAGCTCGGACAAGAAGCTAGTCCATATCAATCAAACTTCCAACCATAATTGGAAGTCTCGTTATTTCTTTATCTCTAGGGACTAGAAGTTTGATGATAATGTGTCGTCTGTGGCCGAAGAGACAAGGGTCCCTCGCCAATGGGATAGAGCCTCAATATCCACCAAAATGGATCATGATCTGAGAATTGGGATAATAAAAATTATAGATCAATTGGGAGACAACGGAAATAATGGAGACATCTTATCTTTTGAGGACTTGATGGACCTTGAAATACTTAAGTGCAGTAGGTTGGGGGTGGAACCCCTAACTAAAGTTTGTAAGAGCTTCCTTTAAAAAATTAACTTTATCGTCGTCTGATTTTGCGTAGGCCGACATTAATCCATCTGTACTTTTTAAAATATTGTCCAAAAGGTAAAACTGATCATGTTTTAGAGATAGGCACCCCAATAATAAATAACCTCTTGACCCATTTGCAGGGTAAATCTACTGTGCCAACATAAGCTTGGCAGAAATCTATAACGGTTGGGCCTCATGCTTCCAATGGATCTAAAAAGAACACAAATGTCCTTGAGGATTATTCTTCTAACTCTACACCCTAAAAGAAAAGGAGGAACGTTCCTCAAAGGCAAGCCAATGACCCCATTATTCCCATATAAGATGGTATTATAACAGCTCGGCGTTTGGATCAATTGAGTGTGAATGCCGACTCCCTTCTCGAGAGTTAACTAAAAGCCTAAGAATCCATTGGCGTTATTATCCCTCACTGTGACAATCGTTATTTTGATTCTTAGGACCCTTCTCGAGACTTTTGTTTTTCACTCCACATGGCTACCCGAGTAAATCTTTTGCTCTTGATAGCATACTTTATTTTTCTTTAGTTTTGTGTCCCTCTTATGTTGCACTCTATTATAGCCCTTAAAAACATTAAACATTTGGCAATAGAGGCCGATAAGAAAGTGAAAGCGATTGAGAAATCAAAGTCTGAGAACAATAGTTTGAAAGAGAATCATGCAAATATGAAGGCCGACTATGACACTAAGGCATAGGAACAGAGAACACATCATAGGGAGCGAATGAATGCAATAAATATTGATCTCCTAGCTAAGATATAGTAGCTGTAAAACCAGCTCAAGGCTCAAACTGATGGTGAGGCCGATAAGTTAAAGGCAACAACCGAGAAATCCCTCACTAATTTTAAAGATTTGAATGAGTTTTCAAACTATGCCCTATAATAGATGGAGAAAGTCGTAAAGGTCTTCTGCCACTGCATATCCAATTAGCACTCTGAGTTGGTGGCCAGTGATCCTCAACTCGGTGAGATTATTAATTCATTTATCTTCGTAGACCCAGGAAATGTTAAAGCTCTCAACCAGGGTACAGGTAAAAGTTGAGATAAGTGCTCTAGAAGTTGAAACTACTGTTGCTGAACAAGATGCCACAGATAAAGTCAATGAGGGCAGTACCACAATTCAGAGTGAGAACCCCATTGTGCCTACTGAGATGGATCCGACAGTTATGGATAACTAGGCTAAGATATTTTTGTGGGTGACCATTTGTGGTCTTTTGTTCCCTATATCTGTAATCTATATTTTTGAACAACTAAGCAATTTCATCTTTGTCTATACTAATTTTTTCCACTTTTACTTTAATTTCTTCGTGATTGGGATGAATATAACTCGGTTATTTCTAATTTGAAATGCCAAGTGTAGTGTCTGGATTAACTATTTGCATTGCAAGTTTCCATGTTTGATGTTTGATGTTTGATGTCTCATCACCAAAGTATTGATGTTAAGAAGATTATCTCATGTCACCAAAGAAATGATGTTAAATAAATCATTTCAAGGAATTTCCCACCTCTTGTTGTTTTTAGGGTGACTTTGTGGAGCTGATACTCCCCAGTCACTCTTGTACCAACGATAGAGAATTTTTAAATTTTCCACCATAATTAAATGGTGTCTTGTATGTATCATACTTAAATGATTTTATTACCCATCACCACTCCCTCCTCTCAATTTTTGGGAGTGGAATTTTGGAGCTAAAACTCCTCAGTTACCCTCGTACCGCAGAGAGCGAGTTTTAAATTATTCACCATAACTAAATCATGTTCTGAGTTTACCATACTTAAATGATTTACTTGGTATTTACCATCTAAATGATGTTAAAGGACCTCCCTCCTTTCACTATTTTTTGAGTTACATATGGAGCTGAGACTCCTCAGCCACTCCCGTACCATCGAGAGAAAGTTTTAAATTATTTACCATAATTAAATGATGATCCGACACTTAGAAGGAATGCAAATTAAATAAACACAAATAAAAGATCAGACAATACTTTTATAATTATCATTATAAACTTCATTATATACAATTGGAACTGTTGCCTTTTGACTAAGGAAGTAAACACGAAACATAATTCAGTGAATATGAGACTGAAAAACTACTGCTAATATCTTTTCAAGTGATCTTCTTTATAATCATTGTAAAACGGTTAACCTTCGATATTCTCAAGCCGATACATGCCTAGGACAACCTCCTCTATCACTCTGTAAGGTCCATGATAATTAAGATTTAGTTTGTTGTCCTTTTGTAAGACCTTCATAAGCATAAGGCCTCCCACAGTAATAGGTTGAGACTTCACTCTCTTATTATAAAATTTGGTAGCTCTATGTTGGTAAGTGGACTGCCTGGCTACAGCATCTTCTTGTATTTATGCTATCATATCTAATTAAAGTCTATGTCTCTTGGTAGCCCAATCTCTATCGAGATTGTGGCTTCAGACCCATAGACTAGCATAAATGGCATTTTCCCTGTCGGAGTCATCTCTATTATTCTGTCTACCCATAAGACACAATAAAACTCATCAACCCACTTTCCATTGGCATCTTCTAACTTTTTCTTTATCCCATCTAATATTGTTCTATTCATCACCTCTGAATGCCTCGTTCTCCTATAATCGATCGAGTGAGAAATAGAATAGCTTGATGCCGACCTTTAAATAGTAAACTTCGAAGGATTTATTTTTGAACTGCTTTCCATTATGAGATATTAGGAAATTAGGGAGGCCATGCCGACATATGATTTTTCTCCAGATAAATTTAAACCATTTTACTTTGGTAATTGTTATCATAGCCTCAACTTCCACCAATTTGGAAAAGTAGTCAATTGCAATAATTAAGAATATGTAGTTTCCCTTTGCTCTAGGTATATAGATGACCAGGTTTATCCCCCATAATGCAAAGGCCTAAAGATATGATATAGACGAGAGTGGTTGATGGGGTTAATGAGGGACGCTAGCAAAACATTGGCATTTATCACAATTCTGAACATACTTCGTCGAGTCTTTTATGAGGGTCGATTAAAAATACCCCTGAGTGAGAATCATTTGAGCTAGAGATCTCCCACCTACATGGCTTGTGCATGACCCCTCATGTACGTCTTGGAGGACATAATCTTTCTCCGTGGGGTGTACACACCAAAAAAGCAAAAATAACAAGCCTCTCTTGTAAAGTACATCACCTATAATGGTGAACTTAGCTGCACGATGTTTAATTTTTCTTCTTTTGCCTCAGCTTCGGGTAATTTTCCATCTCTAATGTAACAATGATCGGATCCATCCATGGCTCCCCCAAATTCAAGTTCAAACAGAAACTCATGCCATTCTCCTTAGTTTTGATGCTCAACCTGAGCAGGATTTCGAGATGTACATATCGTCTGATTTCCATTATAGTGGTCGCTGGTAGTCTTGCTAATGCATCGGCTCTTCCATTCTCTAGTCTTACAATTTTTCTCACCTTGACCTCATTGAAATCACAACTTTCTAGTCACTCTGTATAGGTACTTAGCCATTTTTTCATCTTTGGTCTTATGAATTCTCAGTGCCTGGTTGATAATCAACTGAGAGTCACTATGAGCGGTCATCTGACTGACACTAAGTTCTTTAACTAGAGAGAATCCTACTAGCAGAGCTTTGTACTCCAATTCTTTATTTGATGCTTTAAAATTGAACTATAAAGTTTACTCTACGTCGGTTCCATCAGGGGCTAACAGTATTAAACTTATTCCACTGCCACTTTTGCAAGGCGAACCATCAATAAATAGGCTCCAAATGGGCAATCCTTTTGTAAAAGAACCCGCATCCAATGTTCCTTTATTTATCATGAAATCCTTTTCTATTATACACTATACTTTGTCAGCTCATGCCTCCTCAACCATGTCTTCTTTATGAACAACTGACGACATATCGGGCGTCTCTACTGGTTTCAAATTATTTTCCACATTCCAAGTGCATTTTTCTATAAATTCCGCTAATTCTTCCCCATAATTGCACTTCTCGACTAGCAGATGATGTCAAACTCACCTAACTCCACCAACAAGGCCATTAACTTACTCAATTTCTCGGGTCTATAAATAACTTATTGGAGTGGAGTATCAATTAGTACCACCATCGTATGCACCTAAAAGTATGGCTTCATATTTCTTAAAGCAGGGATTAGGGCGTAGGCAAGATTATCCATCTTTGGGTGCTTCAGCTCTGTCCCCTATAGAGCTTTTTCTATTGAAATGGATAAGATTTAAAACCCCATTATCATATCAAACAATGGTAGTGCTGATGGCCGACTCTGAGACGTCCATATACATATATAGCTTTTTTCCTTGAATAGGTAGAGAGATGAGCACCAGATAGACGAGATAAGCCTTCAATTCTTGAAATGCCTTTTTGCGTTCTTCATCCCAAGTAAAATCTTTCCTTAGGATTCTAAATAATGTTAAGCACTTTTCTATTTATCTAGAGACAAAACGGTCCAGGACCACCACTCGTTTAGTTAGCCTTTAGACATATTTGATTATTCTTAGCGTCTTCATATCAATTAGCGCTTTGATTTTAGCAAGATTGTCTTCGATCCCCCTTTATTTACAATAAAGCCCAAGAACTTTCCCACTCTGATACTAAATACACACTTCGCGGGATTTAACTTCATTTTATATTTGTTCATTATATCAAAATTCTTTTCAAGATCGGCCATTTGGGTCTCGGCTTTTATATTCTTCATAAGCATATCGTCAACACATGCCTCCATTATCTTCCCAATTAGGTCTTCGGATATTTATTGACCAACCTCTGATAACTTAGCCCTGCATTCTTTAAGGAGAAAGGTATCATCTTGTAGTAATAGGTTCCTTTATCTGTAATAAAGGAAGTCTTTTTAGCATCATCATTGTACATTGAAATTTGGTTATACCGTGAGTATGCATTTATAATGCTCATGAGCTCATGGTCTGTTACCGCATTCATAATTTGATCATTACGACGTAATATAAAGTTATCCATTGCGCAATCTTGTTAAGGTTCATAAATTTACATACATTCTCCATTTCCTATCTTGCTTACGTATAATGACAACGTTGGAAAGCCATTATGGGTATTGAACTTCTCTGATGAACTCTGTGGTCTACAACTTCTTAACTTCATCTTGAATTACATCATATCGATCTCTTACAAAGGTGATTAGTCTTTGCTTCATTGGATTTTCCTTTTCATCTATATTGAGTCGATGATAAATAATTTTACAGTCAATCTCCAACATATCATCATGGCTCCAGGAAAATATACTCTGTCGTTCTCTTAGTAACTTGATTAGTTCCTCCTTTATTTCTAATTTGTGGGATGAGACGATTTGGACATTTTTTTTCGGTTTGTCCTCATTGTGGATAATGGATTCTACCTCCTCGGTGGGCTCTCCCTTTTTAAGCTTCCTTTTATCCCTTGGGTTAAGATTTATCGATATTATAGGAAGTCGTCTTCCTTTTATGGACTTCCCTCTCTTTAGTTTATGTGAACTATCACTATCCATCCTTAAACTGATCACCTTGGACTTCCCCTACTCCATAAGGAGTTGGGAATTTCATCATTTGATGTACATTGAAAGGCACATCTTCAAATTCTTTGAGTAATACTCTCCCCATGATAATGTTGTAGGTTGAAAAAACATATTCATCCATCATAAAGAAATTAATTTTCCTAGTCAGACATGTCAACCAGGTTATCATACATACATCCATATCATAGACTATGAGTGGGTGTACTTTCTCCCTATTGAATCCAATCAAAGGCTAGTGATAGGAAACAAGCTTTTTCTTGCTCAACTTTAGACCTTTAAACTAGTCCCAAAACATGACGTCCATCAAGCTCCCTCCATCAACCAGCATATGAGATACATTGTATCCGTGAACCCGTTTGCTGATGACTAGGAGATAAATCCCCTTGAAGTCTAGCATTAAGAATGCCACTATAAGGCTATCCAAGTCGACTTTCTTGAGCTTGATAGTTTTAGCTTCAATTTCAATCGAGTTAACTTCAAACCTCTTTGGTGCTATTTTTCTCTTCAACCACATGAGAATTCCTATCGGACGACTCAGTACCTTCTCCTGAGAATCCTACACAAATCATTTTAACACCAAGATAAATCATTCATAAAATACCTTTTACTGTCGAGAGCTTTGCCGGAAGATCAGGGTCGTCCTCACCACTGTCGTCACACTCTTATTCGCTTTTATTTTCTTAAACTTCTTTTCTATTCTTGGTATCCTTTCTTTCGTTGAAACTTTGCCTACTATCATCTTTTCACCCACTCTTGTCTACATACTTTTCTGAGCTTTCCCTATCTTAACATTTTCTTAATCTCATTTTTTAGGGCCAAACAACGATCAGTCGTATGGACATGGTCCTCATGGAACTCACACCATTTACTTTTGTCCCTCTTGTGAGGTGGGGACTTCAACTTTATAGGCCATCTGAGCTCCCTATCATCTTTTATTTTATTAAATATCAAATACGGTCTTACACTTAGTGAGGTTTATGTGGAAAATTTATCATCGTTCGACCACTTTTTCCTTTCCTTATCTTTGTTTGATCGAACTTTCCACTGTCTGCCTCTTTCATGTAACCCCTTTTCTTTCTCCATGGACTCGTTCTCATTCATTATTCTCCCAATTGTTTCCAAAAGTTCTATCATGGACTTTGGAGGATCCTCAGAGAGGTTGTATAGGAGTTTTCCTGGCTAAAGCCCACTGATGGAGGTTGTCATTGCAATACTTTCATCATAATCTTCTACCTCTAACTTTTCCTTATTAAAATGAGAGGTGTAATCCCTCAAAGGTTCATTCTTCCCCATTTGACATTTAACAGTGAGTCACACGCTTCGGCGGCTTTATGTCAAAACAAAAGTTATTAATGAAATTTTCTACGAACTTCTTAAAATTATCTATAGATTCTCTGCCAAGTCGATATACCGTACATGTGTCGCGCCTGTGAGAGTCCAGGAAAAAGCTCTGCACCTTATTTTATCGTGTGTCACATAAAATTTGACAACTGACTGATAGATTTTTGTATGGTGAATGAGTTTCATGCTCCCATCATATCTACATGTCACACTCGACGATTTGAATTTTCAGGAACGGAGTAACTGATAATCATCTGCACAAATGGAGATATCTCCATATACCCCATGTGTCCAGGGTCTCGGCTTTTAATCAGATACCTGATCTTGTCCTCTAGCCTCTGAATTTAAATATTCCAGGGCTTTTCTTCATGCACTGCATTATCTCTAGCCCCTTCTATTATAACAACTTTCTTAAGAACTGGTTCTCTTCTGATAGTCCTCTACCTGCTGTTAACTTCTTTATGATCTTCATTTTCCTTCTTTCATCTTGGCCTTTCTCCATTATAATGACCAGTGGCATGCTTGCGACCCACGCTACAGGAGCGTGAGTCTCTTTTGACATCACCTTTTAGGACGAGACGATTAAAAGATGGTCCCCTACTTAGTCTATTAAATACCAAGCCCCTCTGACGACTCTAGGGAGTATACTAAACACTTTTTCCTTGGTAGGTTAGGGTTAGAGTGCCTTTTGGTCGATAAAAGGTATCTGAAGTATCATACATTTCCCAAAAGGCTTCCTCATCATAGGCCAAGTTATCCGAGCATACCTGAACTTAATTTCTAAAGTGGAGACATCATGGATCAACGACATCTCTTCATCTTAGGTAGTGCTGAACCTACTTTCTTGGAGCTTGGGGTGATCCCCTTGCTAGTGGATGCACTTCCTTCCTGGAGAACGGAGTCATTAGGTTCATAGTAGGATTATCGAGAATCTTTCTCATTATGTCTTGGCTGAGGCCAGGAGCTGCTGTTGCATTTGCTATTGGCTGGCCACAAGGAATCTCAGCACTACCGCCACGTCTGGCATTTTTTACCATTGAGGTGGTTGACTAGAGCTATCCCCAGCATTGCAAGGCAGATTAGTGTCCATCTCGTGAAAATCAACCAAGCAACAAAGAAAAGTAAAGAAAAAGGAAGAAATCGAGAAACAAGATGAATAAATGAAGCTCAAGAAGCACTCAACTCAAGCTCTTTCAATAGTGGTTCAACTCCAGCAGTGGTGGATCTGGATCACCTCTAGAGGCAAGGAGAAGTGCGTTCAAGCTAAGATAAATAAGAAAACAAAGTCTCTTCCCACAAACGACGGCAAAATGATGATACTGAATATCACCCAGAGATAAATTCAGCTTAGCTTTTAGGTTTGTATAATAATGGTGAAGTAAAGCAATAATATAACAAGTAAAATAATAAGTAGAGAGGGTGAGAGATGAAGAAGAGAGATAAATATAAGTGGTTCTACCTTGGTCTACGTCCACTGTGCAAAGAATAAATTATTTTAACTAAATAATGAGGCTAGAAGCCATTAATAGAGTTACAAAATTTTTTATACTTTCTCTTTCTAACACAATGCAATTTAATAGGGTTTAGATAAAATGATCGATCCCTGTAAAAGGAAGGGATGAACTCCTTTTATTTGGAGGTGCATAGTGTCACCCTTAGCATGCAGTCCACGTGAATGAGATCAAGTAACCAATGTGAATGTGACAACTATACAATGAGGTGTGTAATTCATGATGGCTAGATATTCCCTTCACATGGGGGTTGATATGCTATAATGGTCTTGTTCATGTGTGCCCACAATACCCTTGGCACATGTTCCATGCACGTATGTTATGTCTGAGGTTAAGAGCCTTAGCTGGCCGAGACTGGTAAAGCATCGATACTACAGGATGAAGTCGAAATAAGGCTGACTTCGTTCATGGCGCGCATTACGAGTGATTATGTCTTTACCTTGTAGAACTATCTGAGGCTGACATGTTTAACACTGTTGGAATAATGTTGGGTTTCTTCCATTTACATGATCGACAGTATGCTCAGTAATTGATGATTCACTGGATGAGGTGGTCTTAGAGGCCGAGACTGTGGAGTGTGGTACATTAGGTGATAAATCCAATATCTGATGAGTTCAAGATGATCTCTGAGGTGACATGTTGTCATAGTTTCTCTCGTCCAGACGAGACCATACATATGTATATCACAAACACTGCTTATTTATTATTTGTTATCTCTCAATAGATCTCATCTAGATAAGACAAAATTGAATCAATTTTTAGATGATAACAAACAACTCAAAAGAGAGTATGAGAGAGAGAGAGAGAGAGAGAGAGAGAGAGAGAGAGAGAAATTGTAATCGAGCTCCGATGAAGTATTTGACTTGATTTAATGAAGAAAATACCGCATGTGGATGTATCTTGCCAAGTTGGAGCCAAACTACATCCAATTCAACTATCATCTCTTTCATTATCTTCGTTTTAGCTTAGTCTGAGTTCATTACATCTCTAATTGATTGAATGTTAGATAATTAGTAGTTCATAGCTTGAATTGGTCTCCTAATAAAATCTAACATCAACATCATGTCTATTTAATTTCTCAAATTTATCTCCATATATAATTTTTGCAATTCTGCTATGGGTGTACAATATAGAAAAATATCACAAGATTTATGATATTTAATTCTTTATCGCGATTTTTACCATTACATTTCTCCCCCTCAATAAAATGTTTGTATTTCATCAATAAAAATATTATACTAAAAACCTATCTCATAAAAAGATAATGATAGATGTACACATGTATAGTATAAATGAATTGATAAAATGTATTCAATGAATGTCTCGTGTCAAGTTGCCCTTAAATAGAGCATTCTATACTATATGATAAGATATGAGTAGTTTTTCTTTCATATTAGTTGTAAATTTACGCGATGTACAGATCGTACATTATAGTAAGAGAAATAAAAAAATACCAATGAAAATATGAAGAAAACAAAAAATAAACTGGGTACTAAAATAAAAATTCATATTCGTGAAAATAAAAAGTAATTCGAAATAAAAATAAAAATTGTCACGGTTTGACATAGAGAGAAACATTAATGTCGAACTATATGATTGTAGGAGAAGGCGACAATTGAGGATTGAGCTAGCACGCAAGAATTCGAATCTAAATCATCTTTTTTTTTCCTTTCATCCATGTTCCTCTAATTAAGTGAAAATATATGTTAATAAGAATGATGAAAAAAAATATAAAGTCACTAATTTACAAAAAAAATTGTAAAGTATAATTTTATAAATTAAAAAAAACCTTTTTGAACTATTTTTAATAGATAATGTGAAAATTAAATATTTCTATTTAATAAGTGTTAATATATATTTAGGTATTTTTACATAACTGGACATTTTTTTATGTCATTTAAAAATATTAAAGTTTTTTAAATAAAAAATATAGCAATTTTTCATATATAAACACAACTTTTCTATACAAATAAAAGACTATTCTTTTTCATAAATATGAAAAATGACTTTTTTATATAAAATTTCGTCATAACTTTTTTATAAAGCTTTTTTATTGTAAATTTTTTGTTAAAAATGTTTTATTATAAATAAAAAAATATTTTTTATAATAAAACTCATTTTTTATCAAAGACTTTTTTTCATAAATATGAAAAATCACTTTTTTATATAAATTTTCGTTATAACTTTTTAATAAAACTTTTTTATTATAATTTTTTGTTAAAAATATTTTATTATAAATAAAAAAAAAATTTAAAATAAAAATGACTTTTTATCAAAGAGTTTTTTTTATAACTTTTTATATTTTTTATATGTTTCTATAAGTAAAAGACTATTTCTATTATAGATAAAAAAAAACTTACTTTGTTTACAAGAAAACAATTTTAAAAACACCTTAGTTAAAAGGAAGAATTTGAAAATAACAATTGGTGTATTCAAGAATACTATTTTTTTAAAGTGTTCTAAACATAAATTCTACAAAATTTAAAAATAAATTCTACAAAAAAAGACAATAAAATTTAATAGTCTAAAAAATAAATATATATAAAGCCACAAATCGAGTCAAACCAACCTAAAAAACTAGTGAGAGGAAAAAAAAGGCCCAATCTTCTCATCGTCCTCACCAAGAAAGAGAGAGATGGAGAAACGAAAGCCATCATCTTCACTAAGAAAGTTTAGTAAATGGGTAACTCATAGCTCTCGATGCTTTGCTTTTGCAGTGGCCCTGATTTTTTCTCCGAATATGGGTTTGTAAATAAATGGGTCTGGATGGTAGATTTCGAAGACGGGCGGTTGATTTCAGAGATGGACGCTGGAGATGGACGGAGACTATTACGTCGGAGATGAGCCTAGACAATGGAGATGGACGTTGTTGCTACTTATTTTGCAATTCCATGGATGATTTCTTGATTGTTTCTATATACATAATAGTTTGGGCAGAGGTAAAATGGTTGGTAGAATTTGCACGAATGAGAAAACAGTGAAGAAATAAATAGGTTAGGAGAAAGTGAATATTGAAAGGGACTGAATGATAAGGGTTCTTGTCACTTCGTCTAGTTTGATATTGTTGTTTTAAAAAAAAAAAGAACCCGATACAATAGCATATATAAATGGAGGACGAAATACGGTGGGTAGAGGAAAATAGGGAGACGATGAAAATGGGATGGGAAACATTTAAGTGAGAGAAAGATGAGAGAGAATTTGAAAAGGAGAGAGATAGGAATCTATTATTATTTACGGAGAAAGAAATATCTCACATTTTAATAGATGTCCGCGTGGACACTCTTAGAATTGAGGAGATTTAATTACTTGTATAGCATTTTGGATTAGTATAGAGATATTAGAAATTATGTATGGCATTTGGTAATGCTAATGATTTAATGATATACGTAACAACTATTTGTTTACCAATTTTATAATAGAAGTGTATTGAATGATTGTACCTACACTTGTATACAATATATGAGTGAGTTGAAATACAAATTAATTCAAATTCGATAAAAAAAAAGGAGCATATATTAAATAGTTCCTTGAATTTTTTTTAATACACGTTTAGTCCAAGTCTTTTTATTTTCTACCAAAAAGTCTTTCATCATGCCAAAAAGGTCTTATTATGCCGCTGGCGCGGACCTTTAAAGATAAGAGAATAATTGACTTTTTGATACAAAATAAAAGGCTTGGATTAAATATGTATTAAAAAATATTTGAAGACTTTTTAATATTTAATCATAAAAAAAAAATCTTTATACACATCGTTGTCCAAATGAGATGCCACCTAAAATTCCTTACTAATGCACTTATAGGTATTGCGTGATTAGATTTGAACATTAAAATTTTGAGCTCCATTTTGCACAAACCCCCATTCTTCAATTCAAGGTTAAAAATCTATTTTTCCTTTATTATTATTTTTTTGTTATATCATATAGTGCACAAAAATTTGGGGTGCTAGCTCATCCGGATCCAGCTAAGCATATTGAGTTCGATAAAAAACACCGACAACAATAGGCAACTAGCCCGAACAACAGACCTTTCTCTTGCTTGCTCGACCTCTCTCCATTTCTCTAACAATCCGCCTCTCTGGCTTTCTCTAGTTTCTGTTAACCATAAAAAAAAAATAGGATCTTTCACCTAAAATCAAAACCAATTCATCATGTAGGCTTGAACAGGATATTACTACGCCCAGAAGCAAACTCTTTGTATGGTTTCTCACCCTCGTCCAAAGATTTCAACTTTTTACCATCTTCTATTTTTCATCGATTAATTCCATGCAAATTGCTAGTCAGGTTAATTCTGCATGTGGGTTACTGTCATGTTTTAGCTCTTTCTGGAAGTTACTTTGAATGAATTTTTATTTTGCTATTGATCAAATTTTTCCCAATTTACCAAGATGATGTTTTGATTACTATTCCAATATATCCTGATTCTTGTTAAATTATGCGAGGTGTTTTGGAAATTTTCAGATTATTCGAACATTCTGAAATCTTTACGGGTACTTTGCAGAATATCTGATTACTTGCTTGTATGTTTGGTTTTTCTGTTACGAACTTATGGTGGAAAAGAATCAAGTTTAGAAAAAAGGGATTAGTTCTTAGTCTTTTTTGTCACACAAGTATATCTTTCAAGACCACAATTGTGGAAATGAACCTTATGATATTGAAATTCAATTGTACTATCGTCTTCCTTGTTCATTCATCTTGTCTGTATTAATAATATAATTGTGCGCGCGCACTGAATATCGATTTCTATATTTGTATCTCTTTGATTTTCTTTGGTATTTAAATTTCTGTCAACTGTCTTATGGGAGATTTGGTTTGAATCCTGGCTTAAACTCCATTCCTCCCAAATAAATAGTTGTTAGTTTTAGAACAACGTTTTTAAAAAAATGAAAGTGGCCAAAATCAAGACTTGTTAACTATCATGGACTTCGGTTTATTGATGACTTTCAAAAAATGAAAGTGAACTCTTCATATGGGGCTTTCAGAAAAGGGAAGGAGGACTCTTAATTTGGGACGGGCGAGTTATCTGTTTTCAAGTTGTTGACAAAGTTTCATGTGTGGCTTCCAATTATTGATTTATATGATTTGGAACTAAAGGCAATGTTGATCTATAGCTTTTACAGGAAGCGGAATTGTGTAGAAACACAATACATTGTGATCATGTAAAGAGTTTTTGTAGAGATTCTTGTGTGTAGCGTGGAGGAGTCGCTTTTATACAATACCAATATGCCCCTACTTGCAGAAGGTTAGCAAGTGATTTTAAAATCTAATGATTCTTCCCACCCCCTCCCCACCACCAAAACTAAAGGAAGGTCGTTCTGGTCTCTGTTAGCTGGAACAGTTAAGAACAAGCTGCGAAAATTATGTTTGGTAATTAATGAAAATGCAAATTTTAAGGATTATGTTTTGATGTTGATGTAGCCTGGTTAGAATTATGTTATGCATGATATTTTCGGAGTCTAAAACTTTTGCCTGTTGGGAGGACCGCCTAGTTTGTTATGTTGGCTCCAAAAAGAGAAGCAACACATATTTGGCACGAATATATTAAACGAGCACCTCTTTTAGTTACCCGGTTTGATTGGTAATCATGTATATAATTAGTGCTATGATTGTTTAATTTTGTGACGTAAACAACTGTGACTTTGTTTTCGGTGGAGGTTAACCTATAGTACCATGAAATTTTGTTTGGGTGCACAATGATACAATCATCTAAAACTATATTTTTTTTTCCCTATAGAGTAAAATCTGAGAAGTCCAGTAGAACTTTTTTCTGGTTGCTGACATGGTCTATTCTTTGTTTTATACTTATGCAGGCATTATTTTGGTCATTGATCCCCACCATCAAGCAGTATATTAGTCCTATAGATATGTATGTATATATAAACTCTTCTTTGTTAGACGCATACATCATACTCCTCCAACCATGGGATACCAAACATCATTGAGGGAGAGAAGGTGCGAGAAAAGCGAACTAACAATGGAACCGAGGTTGCCTAGCATTCCTGATGAGATTGTTCTCGAAATACTTTCAAGATTGCCCGTTAAGTCTTTGATGCGATTCAAGTGCGTGTGTAGGGCTTGGCGTGCTTTAATATCTGATCCCAATTTCACTATTTCAACTGAAAGACAAAGAAGACTTGTTATGGCGTCTGCAATACCCAACACATACTCTGTTTCCCTTCAGTCCATAACTATGGACACCAACCAGGGCTGTTATGGGGAAGAGCTCCATAAACCATGGGACCAGTCACTTTGCACTCCAGCTCGAGTTTTGGGTTCCTGTGATGGTTTGTTGCTTATTAGCTGTTTTGAAAATATTTACATGTGGAATCCGTCAACTATGGACTACAAAAAAGTTCTTACGTACTTGGATTTCAATTTAAAGCATGTTATCCATGGGCTCTGCTATGATCCCTTCACCAATGATTACAAGGTCGTAATTGGAATTGGGGGAGAGTATTCATTAGTCCAGGTTTGTAGTTTCAAAAGCCAGAATGAGAGGAAGGAGATTCCCTTCCCTGGCTACTATGTTCCTTTGAGGAATTCAGGGCCTCTAGTGAGCAGAAATCTGCATTGGTTGGTGGCCAAAGAGAGGGAAATAACTGAGGACGCAATAATTTATTTTGATCCGGTGAAAGATGAATTTGGAGAGGTCCCAATGCCACGCCGGAAGAATAGAGTTGAAAAACAGATAATTGGTTTGGGAGAATTGGATGGATGCCTTGCTATCACTCGGCCAGACGATAAATTTTATACTAGGGTATGGGCTATGAAGAAATATGGTGATGAGGAAACTTGGACTACTTTGTTTAAAATTTCAAGCTTGGGGAGAATGAAGCTTTGTTGTCATAAACTGGAGCCGTTGTGCACCACAAAGGATGGTGAAGTTCTTTTGCTTGTCAATGCGGAGCAAATAAATGCATACAATCCAGAAAAGGGATCCCATAGATGTGTTTGGATCCCGAGAAAAGATTATTGTATTACTTCAGCCTTCATGTACGATGAAAGTGTAATTAAGCTAACTAGAAAGAGCTAGAATAAGAAGGAAATTGTAGTGTTCCTTATCCTTCAGAATGAGTTTATTGTAGATGCTTTGCTTCTCTTAATGCTTCTGAGCTCTGTTTTCTTGCTTCATAGCTGCATAACTCTCATGTGCTGTTAATTTCACTAGTTGCCTCTATTACGTAGCTGGTTGAATAATTACTTTTACATTAAAAATTGGGCTGTTATATGATTATAATTATACATGTTCACTAATACTTACGATTGTATAATGTTGCAAACTGCAGCATATAGGGTGTTATATATATATATATATATATATATATATATATATACACACACACACTAGGGAAATGATCGTTCCTGAAAGCACGGCGAAAATTTTCAAAGTACGTAATTGTATAATGACAAAAATTTTCAAGGTACGTAATTGCAAAACGAAAAAAATTTCATTCCCCAACAAAATAAAGTGTAATTTTAAAAAAATTAGCAATAATTTTCTATGTTCATAGGACTATCCACTCCGCATAACAAATAACACATGGGACATAACCTCAAATAAACAAAGTAACAATTTAAAAAAAAAAATGGACATAGCTTCCTTTATTTATTGAATTATCCACCCTGCTTAAGGGATAACAACCAATCAAACAATATTCAAAGAGTCCAAATTCTTCAATGCAAATTACACAAACCTATAATGTAATTATAGACAACTATGCACACTAAAAATGATGAAAGCATAGTTTGTTGTGTCCAATAATTTGAAATACAATTACCAAAAAAGAAGTAACCCCCTTTTCGAAAAAAAAACATGGAACAACGCTGCCACGCAGCACCTCCATCTCGGACTCCTGCCTCTTTTTTGTGCAACCCACGACCTCAATCCCTCTTCAACTCGAGTTGATCTACAAAGCAACAATTTGATTGATAAGAATATATAACTATAAATAAAAAATAACTAAAAGTAATTGAAGGGGAAAAATGATTTTTTTACTCGGGGATCTCGCTAATTGCCGAAATTGGACCTTAGTACTGTCATTGGAGAAGTAACTAAAACAAACTTCAGCACCCAATAATCAAACCCAAAAGAAGCTATTCTAACCTCAAACATGATTAGGGCTTTTTTTTTATGAAATTAGGATCCCAAAACCTGCAAAACATAACAACAGTATGAGATTTGTAACCACATTTCAGTTTTTAATGTTTGAATCTCTAAAACAAAATCTTACCAAATCTTGAGGTGAGAATGAACCAAATCGGACATAATCTTGTAGTTGGCACATAAGAGAGATAGAGATGCATATATGCATATATGCATATTGCATATATGCAGATATATGCATATGTATCTCCTTTGATATTACACTCGCTTCCCCTCTTTTTTTAAATATTAGACTTGCCTCATCTTTTGTTTTAATTTTGCAACACCCTCCCCAACTGCCAATCACGCAGGGGTAGTGAGCATGCAAATTTAGAAAGCGAGCAAACTCATAAAAAATAAAAGGGAAAGCATCTGTAAAAAATAATTATGAAAAATAAGAAGAGATATCCATATAATTTGCCCAAAATTAGTTTATAACAGATGCTGGGCCAAAATTAGTTTATAACCAGGTGATGGTTCGCATATATGCAGGCTGCATATATGCTGTTGCATATATGCTGCTGCATATATGCATCTCCTTTGATATTATAAATAAATATATAGGATGTAAGGTATAAATAAATAATGGTAAGTATTTGATGTGGGGTGGGATGGGATACGCATCAATCCGAATTACCAAGAAAATTAAAAATAAGCACCCAACTTAAAAACCTAATTAAAAAAACACATTTAATAATCAAAACATTATTTAAACCCTCAATAGCAGGATTTGAACCTGCAAGCGTAAGACACACATGGCAACTAACAACATATAAAAGACATGTATATATAAAGAGAGAGATGCCTTGTATCATTTCTTTTGCAACTACTACAATACCTGATGATCAAATTTAGGTTGTTTGTCGAAGCTTTGATCCTCTCCAAGCAAACATTTAAACAAATTGAAATTGATCTTTACCCGTAGCTCCACTCAGCACAATCGTAAAATGAACGTATACATGTTGCATATCTACAAAATCAGTAATATACACACAATAATTGTAAAATAAAATTAGGTAATACACATTAAAACCACTAAAAATCTACCAATAGAACCAACAAAGCTATATTATCCATTCACTAAAACTCATTATTTTCAACATTTAACAAAATAGTACAAAGGCTCATAACAGCCACAATGGTTATGCTGTCATAAGAGCCAAAAAATAGTACGAATCCTCACAGTTGCAATTGCAGGTTACTTGAAGAAGATCTAACAAATAAAAATTGTTTTGATGTTTCAATCACCACTAAATTCTAAATAACCAATCTCTAAATATCAAACAATAGGAATAAAAAATCTAGGAACAAAATAATTTTACCTAGGAGACTGGGGGAGACCTCATATAAGAAACATAATCCAAACATCGCATAGGAGTGTAATACCCCGTGATTTTAATGACTTTTAAAATGAGTTATATTTTAAAATAATGGATTAATTGGATTTTATTATTAATTAATTCATTTGGGTTTTATCCGAATTGTGGATATTAAATTGTATGATTGTGAATATTACTTAAAGATATTTAGGTAATATATGAATGTGATGCTATTGATATTGCTGTGAGTTGTTAATTCAGTAATTTGAATTTTTAGTCACACGCGGTATGGGACGTGTCGGGACTAATTTGTTAAATTAAAAAAGAAATTTATTTTCTATCGACCTTATAGTCATTTCAACTGCGTCGTTGCGTCCGAAAGGTTTGAAATAGTCAGAAAAGTCTATTTGGATGTTGAATTTGGGTCTCGGGTCATTTGGATATGAAAAGATAACCCAAAAGGGCATTTTGGTCATTTTTACAAGGGAGATGAATACTGATTTCGGGTTTTGTCTTATTATAAGTAATTGGAGATTAAGTGTATGTGGGTTATTCATCTCTTCTACACAAAATAGAGAAGTCATCTTCCTAGAGAAAATGAAAGGTTGCTTGGGAAGAGAAGAGTTTACTTGGGAAGCACTACACCAAATCTGCCCATTTGTCAAGGTCATTGACCTTGACAAATCCACCTTATCAAGGTCAATGACCGTGACATTTCGAGGCGAGATAAATTTTTTTGTCACGGTCGTGTCACGGTCATTGACCTTGACACAAAACTCGCATTTTGTGTCACGGTCGTGTCAAGGTCAATGACCGTGACACGTTTGTCACGGTTTATAACCGTGACAAAGCCGTGACCCCACTTGCCCAGAATTGTCACGGTCATTGACCGTGACACGTCTGTGACAATTTTGTCACGGGCGTGTCACGGTCAATGACCGTGACAATTCTGGGCAGAATTTAAAAAAAATCTGCTGGGCAGTATGGCCACCGCCACTGCCCAGCAGTATATTTGTACCTGTTATAGCAACGTTGTACCTGTTCCAAACATCATATATTCAACACAAACTAAAGATAATGCAAATATATATTCATGACGATATAATCCAAATATTCAAAGTAAAAACAATATACATGACCATATAATCCAAATATAATTAAAATGGACAAACTTAAAAATAATGTTACTACATGTCTTGGATAAAACTGAGGAGGTGAGTAGGCCACACGACATACGAATTGACGCACCCACTAATATACGTCGTGCCGCATTGTTCGCGCAACCACAATAGGGAGTTCTTCTTCCCGGGTATGACATGCGTGACGAGCACCCTGGACTCCATCTCTTGAAGCACACGTCCATGGACTATTCCACCCTCGACGATATTCGGGTCCCTCAACCCCCGCCCTATCCGCTGGCCATCAAATACGTCTAATATGAACACGCTCGGCCAACCAATTGTCGACAATGGTATGTTAGAGGGCGTCAAATAGGGAAGTGGATCGTCGAAGTACGAACGTGTCGGTGATGAAGCAGCGAGGTCCACATCCTCGTCATCCTGCGCCTCGTCCTCCCGCACCTCCTCCTCCACCGCCTTCTCCTTCCCTTTCCCTTTCCCTTTACGGTCTCCACCCAACATACGCTTCATGAATGCGTACATATCTTGGACCGTCGCCTCCAAACGGGACAGCTTCGCGTCGTGTGAATCCAGCGTTCGAGACAACCCGGTGTCGCTCGTCTCCAAACCGATGATCGTAGATTTGGCCACCCGCGAGCTCACTCCCCTTGTCCTCCCTTTGCGATCAGAGCCAAGCACTTGGTTGAGTGCGTCTGTGGACAAAGATGCCTTGTCGGCATCAGACTGCGACTCATGCACTTCCTTAAGCTTTGCCTGAAACGACAAAAAGCACATGATTAGTAAAATAAGTAAACTAAAAAATTATTACGTAATTAACAATAATTAAACTGTCGGATTACTTACAATCGTGGCCGCGACGCTCGGGGACACCTCCTTGTCCTTCCCCTTCTTCGTCCGCAGAGCCACATAAGTATCGAGCCTATGTGGCTTACCCCCTGGCCCACTCCCTACCCCCTGAAATAAAATAAAGTAAAGTAAAATTAGTATCGGCCCCGCAAAGTAAAATAATATCCAATAATATATTTCTGTAGTTATAGATAAATTAAATCTTACCTGCATCCTATGCTCCACCTCAGCGTAAGAGGTCCGCCCGGAGTAGTGCACGTCCGTCTTTTTAGCCCGATTTTCCCTCCCCGATTGGCGAGATGCCAATTGTCGATCCTCGATCTCATTGTCAATGAACTTTTGCCATTGTGCCAATGAGATCGGCTCCTTGGGCGGGACGGATCCGCGCCATTGTAAAATGGACTCTCGTGTTTTTCCAAAGTACCGTGTCCGCATATTTTTCTTCCACGTCTTGTGTTGCTCCCTCAACTGCTCCAAGACGGAATCGCGTAGCTTTGGATCCAAGTTGAATTGTTTCTGTCCAACAAATACAATGTTAGTTGCGAATAAATATAAATTGAAATATTCATATAAATATTACCTGTAGTGCCGCCCAAACAGCTAACTTGAGCTCATACGGCACCTCCTTCCAACTCATAAACCCCAGGCCGATGACCGTCTTTAGCAGCTCGAGGGATCTCGCTAAAAGCTCCGACTTGTTTTCGACGGTAATCCCAAATTTTCCATATTTGGGGAGCCTAGCGGCGGAGGAGCCCTCGTCGCCTCCGCTACCACCGAACCCAGACGACATCATCATAAACAGCATCATCATCTTCGCCTTAACATCTGAAGGAGACATTTTTGCTGTAAAAAAAATGTTATTAGTACAGATAAAAAAAAAAATGTTAATAGTACACATTTCGTTTTACCTAATTGAATTAATTGAATTAATAGTACAGATAAAAAAATGTTCCGTCTATATTATAACGTATGTGTAAGTTCCGTCAATACCATTTCGTTTCAATTTTGTAATATTATGTTTTTTCCAAATATTTAAAGAGTTATTAAATGGGTGCCCCACCCCCACCCCCACCCACCGCCACACACACACGCACACCTACGCACCTACGCACACACACACACACACACACACACACACACCACCCTTACCCACCCCACCCCACCCCCTCCCCCACCACGACCGTGACAACTACATATATTGTTTATCAATAAAATTATGACATGAGATAATTATAATTGTAGCATAAATTTCATTATCATGGGTTTTACCTAATTGAATTAATTTCATGTATAAAATTATTATCAATTTAAATGAAAATATCAATTATTATCCAATATTTTTGAATGAAATATTTATTTTGAAGGAAAATATCAATTATTATCCAATTATTATCCAACTATTATCAATTATTTATTTTGAATGTAAATAATATTCAAAACCCCACCCACCCCCACCCCCACCCCCACCCCCTCCCGAAGTTTATTATCCAATTATTATCCAACTATTATCAATTATTTATAAAATTGATGTCTACTTTTAGTGTTGTGTATATATGTTAGTTGATGCCATTATATTTTTACCCTAATTAGATTCTAAGGTTATCTCAATTTATATTTTAAGTTCGTATCCATTTGTGATGTTCAAGTAGTTTGAAATGTTGGAATTATATACTATTACTTTGACCGTTAGTTTGTGCACCAACTAAATTGAACATCACACACACACACACCCCACCCCACCCCACTCCCTGCCCCCCTCCACCACCCCCTCCCCCACCACACACCACCACACACACACACACACCACACCACACCCCACCCCCTACAAGTCTAAGGATGTTCTTGATTAAACATGGGAAATCTCATATCGTTTGCAAAAAGTTCATAGATTCTTAATCCCTAGGGTTATGGATATTAAATTTCTTTCACAATTATTTCTTCGATTGCGATGGGTGAAGTTCAATTATATGTTAGAACAATAGATCCTCGCAAGTTGGTCAATCATTGTGTGAATAGGTATGAGATCATAATTTGGAGGAATTCACGTCCAAGAAATAATTTGGATTGTGATACCCCTTGATAGACTTATATGTTTTGTTTACCCGACCGATGAACTATTTTATAATCCTATAGAATTAAGTTTTAGAATCAAGGAATTGATCAGATATTCAATAAAATCGGTTAGTAGAAAATTTATTTAACCAAGAGGGTATCGAAAATATAACGTGGGGAATCATAATATACCGTAATCAACTTTAATAATAAGAACACATTCTTTCGAGTGATTTATAAATAATTAAATTTGAGTGCAATCATGATTATTTAGTGGAATGAATCGTGATTAAATAAATAAAGGATATAAATTAGACGGTTATAAATTGGGATTTCCTAGTATTTACTTTGAATCCAGTTTATTTATTTATCTTTGGTCCCTAGTATAGTCATTGCCCAAGTAGTAGGAGCGAAACTCTATAAAACCCTAGTTTAGCTAAAGCCCGTGAATTATCCCTCCCCCACCACACACCACCACACACACACACACACATACACACCCCACCCCACCCCCTGCCCCCCTCCACCACCCCCTCCCCCACCACACACCACCACACACACGCACACACCCCACCCCACCCCCTGCCCCCCTCCACCGCCCCTTCCCCCCCTCCACCACCCCCTCCCCCAAAACACACCACCTCACACACACACCGTACCCCACCCCGCCCTTGCCCCCCTCCACCACCCCCTCCCCCACCCTGCCCCACCCCGCCCCACCCCCACACACGCGCACACATACACACATATATATACACACATACACACATAAATATACACACAAATATATATATAAATGGAAGAGAGAGAGAGAGAGAGAGAGAGAGAGAGAGAGAGAGAGAGAGAGAGAGAAATTGGACCTGAAAGTAGAGAGAGAGAGAGAGCAGCGTCGAGAGAGAGAGAGAGGGAGGGAACGGTGGGAGGGAAAAAAGAAGGGGGAAAGGGTTTTTGCTGGAAAAGTTGTCACGGTCGTGTCAAGGTCATTGACCGTGACAAGACCGTAACAATTAAATTTGTCACGGACTTGTCACGGTCAATGACCGTGATAATTAGTTGTCACGGTCGTGTCAAGGTCAATGACCGTGACATAAAACGCATATTTTTTGTCACGGTCAATGACCTTGACAAGGCTGGCCGGCTGAAAGGTGACAATTTGCCCATTTTGGTGTAGTGAAGGAGAAGAACTAAGAACCAAAGGTCACCTCCACCAACCACCACCGGAGGTTGACCGGAGAAGGGAGAACCACCTGTGATATACTACACCAAAGGATCAGATATTTATTAGAGGCAAGTGTTTGATATTTGCAATTTAAGTTTGTATATTGTCCATGTTAGGATAGTTATAAAAAGAGATGATTTTCATGTTTGGAAGATGAAAGGATAGAGTTGTTAATGGATTTTCTGGAAAATAAAAATATATAGGAATCCAACTCATGTTGTAGGTAGTTAGTAATCCACGAAATAATCATAAATCTGTTGAAGAAATTATGAAAACCATTGATGTATTCTTGAAGATATTATGTTGATAATTTTCTGGAAAAAGAGGATATAAACATGCTTTTAATTCAATCTCTTGATGATTCTAGGATGTTTAGATGATTAGAAATTATTTATATATGTTGATATATCATATAGTAAGGATTATAAGTCATTTGGGATGTTAATATTAAGGTTTGAATGATTAAAAGTGATGAAACCCGTAGTAAAAGAAATGCAGAAAACTGGGTTGTTACCTGAGCGATCGATCGATCGACCCCCTGCCTTCGATCGATCAACCTCCCCAGGATTGTTAAAGTTGTCACTTTTTAATGTTGGTTCTTATCCCAAAACTTTGGTAGATCTTTGGTGATTGTTAATGGGATATTATGGGACTTAGAGAAGATCAGTAAGCCTTAAATAAGATTTGAATTGATTTGATTGGGATTTAATTGATTGGAATTATGTTAGTTAAATTGGAAGAAATTTCGGTTACTAGATTCATGTGTTGGATTCTAAGTTGTATGTTTGAGGATTAAGGATAGGTCCAGTATGGGAGATTTAATATAATACCTGGGTAGCCTTAGGGTTCCAATTTGAACATCAAGGACTGAGTTTAAGCTCATTATTAAGGACTGAGTGTAGTACCAGCGCTTAGTGGGATGGCTCCTGGATAGACATGGGTGTTCGGACAACATTTGGTTGAAAGAGGGGATGAGGTTATTACGGTTGCATATTTGAAGTTGACGGACCTCCACGATCGACAAAGTTAAGTAGTAGTATATTGGAGGGGTTCCTTGTTTGGATTTCACTTTGCGAGATGCTCCGCGCATGAACCTTAACAACGTCGGGAGTGGAGAGATGTTATAGGATGCGAGGATGTTGATTTTGTTGATAAGTCATATAGTGTGAATAAAAAAAAATAGACTATGAGCCATGTGATGATGGTATTCAGTCCTAGTTGATAGAAGCTGTGTTTATAAGAGATTAGAAACAATCGGTTTTAACCCTAATTAAGGGAGAGATTAATTCGTAGTAATTCGGGAGATAAGATGATACGGATCAGTAGGATATTAGTGAATTATTACTGAATAAATACATTGAGGAAAACCTATTTGGACCCTGAGTAATGAGTGAGACTCTGGAATAATTAAATTAAGAAGTGAAGTTATAATATTTTAGTACGTAGGATTTGAGAGATATAATTCTACATATGGGAATTATCGTAGGGTAATGTGCGTACCTTGTTGATATTATATTATAGGTATGATAATGCCTATTTGATTGATTGATGATTTATGTGTATGACATACCTAGCTTACTTGCTATCGATGGGGAGGTTTGCACGTGAGGGCAGTCATATCCTGATGAATCCATGGGATCTTTGATTTGTCGCTCGAGAACATAGGTCTATGAAAGACTTATCGGGGAGTTGATAAGTCCGCTGACTGTGGGTACGTAGGTATGTGCGTGACCCATGGATACGAGAACTATATTCGCCTCCAATGTTTGTGATGTTGTTTATGGTTCGAGGAATCCTTACCGAACCTTTAGTCCCCTATTCGGCGACCAGCGATATTGGGACATGATAACAGAGTAATGCATTGCACCGCAGCTGTGACTCGGGGTTCCGTATTATATATATATATATATATATAATGAATTGTATGAAGGTGTTTCTAGTGGTTAAATTATCAATTGTGCGATAATTGTAGATAACGGTGAATTGAGAAAAGAATTGAAATAAGTTAATGAATATTTATTGAAAACCTTAATTCATATTAATGATAATCGAATCATGTTAATGGGAAATCTATATGAATGATTATACTACGTATGGTATGGGACATACAGGATTATGATATGGGATGAAATCATATTATGGAAACTAGTGAAGGGGAGCCATTAACTAGGAGGTTAATAGGAAACGTTAAATGTGCACTCTAGATGAGATGTGAGAATAGAAAGTGAGAGTCGGATACTAACATGTACATAATAAATGCTTTATTGCACTTGTTAAATACTTGCTGTTTAAATAATCATTTTCACAATCGGGCTCTGACCCGATTCCTTGCATATTTTCTTTTCTATTGTACCTTCTATATCAGGTGTCCAGCAACAGGGACGCCAACCATAGAGGATTATGACGATCTTTGAAGCTATGGAGTATTGCTTAGACGCCTATCTTCATTTGATTCACAGTGTTCTTTTAGTTAGGGCATGTCGCCCAAAGGAACTCAATTGTCTCTTTTCTATCTGAGTCATATACTCTTGTACTCGTGTCATTTTAATACATTTAATATTGTTGGGATTTCTGTATTGGATTATTATTTAGGAATGTGTATTCCATTGGCATTTAAATTCTTTTTTGTTTTCTGTTCAGTTATTTGTAGAATAATATGTGTAGTGTTATTCTTAAACTAAAAATGGGTTTTTGTTGTAATTAAAATTTAAAAAGTTTTTAACACCAGCTTAATTGGGTATTGGGTGAGTTGTAAATGTTTTTGACAGTGATGCTAAGAATAAGCAACTGTATATTCTGTTTTAATTTGGTATGGGTCTGGCCACCTGGTATTTAATTAGGCGGGGTGTTACAGGTGGTATCAGAGCATTAGGTTCTAGTGTCCTTTAGGGTCTGTACGGCTTACTGTGTTTTCAGCTTAGAGTTCTTTGAAGTAGAGCCCTATGTTTAGGATTATTGATTTCTTTGGTAAGATGACGTATATATTAGTGAAGCTTATTGCGTTCGGACGGGTTCGTATGAGAGATATGGAAGATGAGGGCCATTGGACGGATAGTGGAGATCGTACTTAAAAGGTTATGAAGTATGTTCGAGTATGATGACCGTAGTCAAGGTCACTCTATTACAATAAATTAAGGAAAGTCATCAGTAGAAGTTCTTGAAATGAGGGAATTGTGTGTGTTACCTAACGAAGGCAATACATTCAAAGTCTTGGGCATATAGTGGAGTGTGGTTAACTAGAACTGAAAATTTGGGGTAAAAATTTTTCTTGACTCATCGGAGCAAAGTTATATTAGTCCGATTCAATAACCACCTCCCACGAATGTGGGTATGTTTTCTATCTAAGGAATTATGAGGCGTATACAGATTTTTGTAGCGATTAATATTGCGTGGGCAAAAGCGTTGCTAAACTTAGCCTATAGCACTGTTATTTACGTAAACTCCTCGAGGGGTGTGGGACACCAATATTTTTCATGTCATTACGTGGGTTTGATTTTTATCATGGGATTACTTACTTTGGTCACGTCCGAGCATGATGTGACTATCGGCATGGATTGATTTGTGGTATTTAAGAGCGTATATACTACTACTAGCTAGCATCTTGTCTTTTATAAGAGAGTAGATGAGTAGACTTTATTTGAAATAGATAAAACATGTAGAGAGGTTATAAACTATTGACTAAGGACCTAAGGAGTTTCAATGACCGACTACTTTAGGTAGTAGTGTATCGGGGGGGGGGGGTTCTTTATTTGGATTTCGCTTGCGAGACACCCCACGCATGAAACTAATAACTGTTGGGAGTCGAAATAAGTTAGGTCCTTAGGATATGAGTTTATAATATTTACGATAAATATGATAATGAAAGTTGTACGATAGGGTGTATGGGCGCCCTCGATGGTTGGATTGTTGTAGTTTTCAAAATTGTGAAACTGTAAGTAGTTGTGACTTCTGGATATATTTGTTTAAATACGTGAGGATAATTTTTTCCAAAGTTTGTCACGAGGAAGGTATAGGGAAGATTGGATAAAGTTTAAATTTTATTATGATGGAATATATGGTGAGACTTAGAGTAACATCGATGGGGATTTTTGATAATGTACTGTATGGGTTGTACGACATAGATTACTTGTGATGTGAGATTTATACTCAGAGTTGACCTTACCGATATGATTTATATTCCTGAATTTCGGGATGAAATTCTGTTATAAGGGGGGAAGTATGTAATACCCTGTGATTTTAATGACTTTTAAAATGAGTTATATTTTAAAATAATGGATTAATTGGATTTTATTATTAATTAATTCATTTGGGTTTTATTCGAATTGTGGATATTAAATTGTATGATTGTGAATATTACTTAAAGATATTTAGGTAATATATGAATGCGATGTTATTGATATTGCTGTGAGTTGTTAATTCAGTAATTTGAATTTTTAGTCAGACGCGGTATGGGACGTGTCGGGATTAATTTATTAAATTAAAAAGAAAATTTATTTTCTATCGAACTTATAGTCATTTCGACTACGTCGTTGCATCCGAAAGGTTTGAAATAGTCAGAAAAGTCTATTTGGATGTTGAATTTGGGTCTCGGGTCATTTGGATATGAAAAGATAACCCAAAAGGGCATTTTGGTCATTTTTACAAGGGAGATGAATACTGATTTCGGGTTTTGTCTTATTATAAGTAATTGGAGATTAAGTGTATATGGGTTATTCATCTCTTCTACACAAAATAGAGAAGCCATCTTCCCAGAGAAAATGAAAGGTTGCTTGGGAAGAGAAGAGTTTACTTGGGAAGGAGAAGAACTAAGAACCAAAGGTCACCTCCACCAACCACCACCGGAGGTTGACCGGAAAAGGGAGAACCACCTGTGATATACAACACCAAAGGATTAGATCTTTATTATAGGCAAGTGTTTTATATTTTCAATTTAAGTTAGTATATTGTCCATGTTAGGATAGTTATAAAAAGAGATGATTTTCATGTTTGGAAGATGAAAGGATAGAGTTGTTAATGGATTTTCTAGAAACTAAAAATATATAGGAATCCAACTCATGTTGTAGGTAGTTAGTAATCCATGAAATAATCATAAATCTTTTGAAGAAATTATAAAAACCATTGATGTATTCTTGAAGATATTATGTTGATAATTTTCTGGAAAATGAGGATATAAACATGCTTTTAATTCAATCTCTTGATGATTCTAGGATGTTTAGGTGATTAGAAATCCTTTATATATGTTGATATATCATGTAGTAAGGATTATAAGTCATTTGGGTTGTTAATATTAAGGTTTGATGATTAAAAGTGATGAAACCCATAGTAGAAGAAATGTAGAAAACTGGGTTGTTACCTGGGCGATCGATCGATCAACCCCCTGCCTTCGATTTATCGACCTCCCCAGGATTGTTAAAGTTATTTCTTTTTAATGTTGGTTCTTATCCCAAAACTTTGGTAGATCTTTGGTGATTGTTAATGGGATATTATGGTACTTAGAGAAGATCAGTAAGCCCTAGATAAGATTTGAATTGATTTGATTAGGATTTAATTGATTGGAATTATATTAGTTAAATTGGAGGAAATTTCGGTTACTAGATTCATGTGTTGGATTCTAAGTTGTATGTTTGAGGATTAAGGATAGGTCCAGTAGGGGAGATTTAATATAATACCTGGGTAGCCTTAGAGTTAAAATTTGAACATCAAGGACTGAGTTTAAGCTCATTATTGAGGACTGAGTGTAGTTTCAGCGCTTAGTGGGATGGCTCCTGGATAGAGATGGGTGTTCGGACCACATTTGGTTGAAAGAGGGGATGAGGTTATTCCGGTTGCATATTTGAAGTTGACGGACCTCCACGATCGACAAAGTTAAGTAGTAGTATAGTGGAGGGGTTCCTTGTTTGGATTTCGCTTTGCGAGATGCTCCGCGCATGAACCTTAACGACGTCGGGAGTGGAGAGATCTTATAGGATGCGAGGATGTTGATTTTGTTGATAAGTCATATAGTGTGAATAAAACACTATAGACTATGAGCGATGTGATGATGGTATTCAATCCTAGTTGATAGAAGATGTGTTTATAAGAGATTAGAAACAATCGGTTTTAACCCTAATTGAGGGAGAGATTAATTCGTTGTAATTCGGGAGATAAGATGATACGGATCAGTAGGATATTAGTGAATTATTACTGAATAAATACATTGAGGAAAACCTATTTGAACCCTGAGTAATGAGTGAGACTCTGGAATAATTAAATTAAGAAGTGATGTTATAATATTTTAGTACGTAGGATTTGAGAGATATAATGCTACGTATGGGAATTATCGTAGGGTAATGTGAGTACCTTGTTGATATTATATTATAGGTATGATAATGCCTATTTTATTGATTGATTATTTATGTGTATGCCATACCTAGCTTACTTGCTATCGATGGGGAGGTTTGCACGTGAGGGCAGTCATATCCTGATGAATCCATGGGATCTTTGATTTGTCGCTCGAGAACATAGGTCTATGAAAGACTTATCGGGGAGTTGATAAGTCCGCTGACTGTGGGTACGTAGGTATGTGTGTGACCCATGGATACGAGAACTATGTTCTCCTCCAATGTTTGTGATATTTTTTATGGTTCGAGGAATCCTTACCGAACCTTTAGTCCCCTATTCGGCGACCAGCGATATTAGGAAATGATAGCAGAGTAATGCATTGTACCGCATCTATGACTCGGGGTGCCGTATTATATATATATATATAATGAACTGTATGAATGTGTTTCTAGTGGTTAAATTATCTACTGTGCGATAATTGTTGGTAACGGTGAATTGGGAAAATAATTGAAATAAGTTAATGAATATTTATTGAAAAGCTTAATTCATATTAATGATAATCGAATCATGTTAATGGGAAATGTATATGAATGATTATATTACGTATGGTATGGGACATACAGGATTATGATTTGGGATGGAATCATATTATGGAAACTAGTGAAGAGGAGCCATTAACTAGGAGGTTAATAGGAAACATTAAGTGTGCACTCTAGATGAGAGGTGGGAATAGCAAGTGAGAGTCGGATACTAACATGTACATAATAAATGCTTTATTGCACATGTTAAATACTTGCTGTTTTAAAATCATTTTCACAATCGGGCTCTGACCCGTTTCCTTGAGTATTTTCTTTTCTATTGTACCTTCTATATCAGGTGTCCAGCAGCAGGGACGCCAACCATAGAGGATTATGACGAGCTATGAAGCTATGGAGTATTGCTTGGATGCCTATCTTCATTTGATTCATAGTGTTCTTTTAGTTAGGGCATGTCGCCCAAAGGAACTCAATTGTCTCTTTTCTATCTGAGTCATATACTCTTGTACTCGTGTCATTTTAATACATTTAATATTGATGGGATTTCTATATTGAATTATTATTTGGGAATGTGTATTCCATTATCATTTAAATTCTTTTGTGTTATCTGTTCAGTTATTTGTAGAATAATATGTGTAGTGTTATTCTTAAACTAAAAATGGGTTTTATTGTAATTAAAATTTGAAAAGTTTTTAACACCAGCTTAATTGGGTATTGGGTGAGTTGTAAATGTTTTTGACAGTGATGCTAAGAATGAGCCAACTGTATATTCTGTTTTAATGTGGTATGGGACTGGCCACCTGGTATTTAATTAGGCGGGGTGTTACAGGTGGTATCAGAGCATCAGGTTCTAGTGTCCTTTAGGGTCTGTATGGCTTACTGTGTTTTCAGCTTAGCGTTCTTTGAAGTAGAGCCCTATGTTTAGGATTATTGATTTCTTTGGTACGATCACGTATATATTAGTTAAGCTTATTTCGTTCGGACGGGTTCGTACGAGAGGTATGGCAGATGAGGGCCATTGGATGGAGAGTGGAGATCGTACTTAGAAGGTTATGAAGTATGTTCGAGTATGATGACCGTAGTCGAGGTCACCCTATTACAATAAATTGAGGAGAGTCATCAGTAGAAGTTCTTGAAATGCGGGAATTGTGTGTGTTACTTAACGAAGGCAATATATTCAAAGGCTTGGGCATATAGTGGAGTGTGGTTAACTAGAACTGAAAAATTGGGATAAAATTTTTTCTTGACTCATCGGAGCAAAGTTATATTAGTCTGATTCAACAACCACCGCCCACGAATGAGGGTATGTTTTTTATCTAAGGAATTATGAGGCGTATACAGATTTTTGTAGCGATTAATATTGTGTGGGCAAAAGGGTTACTAAACTTAGCCTATAGCATTGTTATTTACGTAGACTCCTCGAGGGGTGTGGGACACCTATATTTTTCATGTCATCACGTGGGTTTGATTTTTATCATGGGATTACTTACTTTGGGCATATCCGAGCATGATGTGACTATCGGCATGGATTGATTTGTGGTATTTAAGAGAGTCTATACTACTACTAGCTAGCATCTTGTCTTTTATAAGAGAGTAGATGAGTAGACTTTATTTGAAATAGATTAAACCTGTAGAGAGGTTATAAACTATTGACTAAGGACCTAAGGATTTTCTATTACCGACTACTTTAGGTAGTAGTGTATCGGGGGGGTTCCTTGTTTGGATTTTGCTTGCGAGATACTCCACGCATGAAACTAATAACCGTTGGGAGTCAAAATAAGTTAGGTCATTAGGATATGAGTTTATAATCTTTACGATAAATATGATAACGAAAGTTGTACGATAAGGTGTATGGGCGCCCTGGATGGTTGGATTGTTTTAGTTTTCATAATTGTGAAACTATAAGTAATTGTGACTTCTGGATATATTTGTTTAAATACGTGAGGATAATTTTTTCCAAATATTGTCACGAGGACGGTATAGGGAAGATTGGATAAAGTTTAAATTCGATTATGATGGAAATATATAGTGAGACTTAGAGTAACATCGATGGGGATTTTTGATAATGTACTGTATGGGTGTTACGACATATATTACTTGCGATGTGAGATTTATACTCAGAGATGACCTTACTGGTATGATTTATATTCCTGAATTTCGGGACGAAATTCTGTTATAAGGGGGGAAGTATGTAATACCCCGTGATTTTAATGTCTTTTAAAATGAGTTATATTTTAAAATAATGGATTAATTGGATTTTATTATTAATTAATTCATTTTGGTTTTATCTGAATTGTGAATATTAAATTGTATGATTGTGAATATTACTTAAAGATATTTAGGTAATATATATATGTGATGCTATTGATATTGCTGTGAGTTGTTAATTCAGTAATTTGAATTTTTGGTCAGACGCGGTATGGGACGTGTCGGGACTAATTTGTTAAATTAAAAATGAAATTTATTTTCTATCGACCTTATAGTCATTTCGACTGCGTCGTTGCGTCCGGAAGGTTTGAAATAGTCAGAAATGTCTATTTGGATGTTAAATTTGGGTCTCGAGTCATTTGGAAATAAAAAAAGACAACCCAAAAGGGCATTTTGGTCATTTTTACAAGGGAGATGAATATTGATTTCGGGTTTTGTCTTATTATAAGTAATTGGAGATTAAGTGTATGTGGGTTATTCATCTCTTCTACACAAAATAGAGAATTCATCTTCCTAGAGAAAATGAAAGATTGCTTGGGAAGAGAAGAGTTTACTTGGGAGGGAGAAGAACTAAGAACCAAAGGTCACCTCCACCAACCACCACCGGAGGTTGATCGGGGAAGGGAGAACCACCTGTGATATACTACACCAAAGGATCAGATCTTTATTAGAGGCACGTGTTTGATATTTGCAATTTAAGTTTGTATATTGTCCATGTTAGGATAGTTATAAAAAGAGATGATTTTCATATTTGGAAGATGAAAGGATAGAGTTGTTAATGGATTTTCTGGAAACTAAAAATATATAGGAATTAAATCATGTTGTAGGTAGTTAGTAATCCACGAAATAATCATAAATCTGTTGAAGAAACTATGAAAACCATTGATGTATTCTTGAAGATATTATGTTGATAATTTTCTGGGAAAAAGAGGATATAAGCATGCTTTTTATTCAATCTCTTGATGATTCTAGGATGTTTAGATGATTAGAAATCATTTATATATGTTAATATATCGTGTAGTAAGGATTATAAGTCATTTGGGTTGTTAATATTAAGGTTTGAATGATTGAAAGTGATGAAACCCATAGTAGAAGAAATGCAGAAAACTGGGCTGTTACCTAGGCGATTGATCGATCGACCCCCTGCCTTCGATCGATCGACCTCCCCAGGATTGTTAAAGTTATTTCTTTTTAATGTTGTTTCTTATCCTAAAACTTTGGTAGATCTTTGGTGATTATTAATGGGATATTATGGGACTTAGAGAAGATCAGTAAGCCCTAGATAAGATTTGAATTAATTTGATTGGGATTTAATTGATTGGAATTATGTTAGTTAAATTGGAAGAAATTTCGGTTACTAGATTCGTGTGTTGGATTCTAAGTTGTATGTTTGAGGATTAAGGATAGGTCCAGTAGGGGAGATTTAATATAATACCTGGCTAGCCTTAGGGTTACAATTTGAACATCTAGGACTGAGTTTAAGCTCATTATTGAGGACTGAGTGTAGTACCAGCGCTTAGTGGGATGGCTCCTGGATAGAGATGGGTGTTCGGACCACATTTGGTTGAAAGAGGGGACGAAGTTATTCCGGTTGCATATTTGAAGTTGACAAGTATTCCCGCCTGTCACGCGGGTGACCCGGGTTCGATCCCCGGCAACGGCGCCAAAAACTTGGTGCGCCCTAGGTATGGCTTGTGATTCAAGTGCAAATCTAATCGCAACAAGTAGAATCCGGTAAGTACGGAATCGTGATCCACAGGGATTGAACGCTCCTAAGAGAACTAGATTGGGGCAACGAGATTCTCTAAACGTCACAAAATGTTAAAGTGTAAAAGATGATTTGTGATTTGGAAAGGTGATTGAGATGTAACCTCTAAACTAACATGCTATTAATGAACAGATGATTAACAACAAATTACGGAACTAATGAAAAGAACTAAGGTAAGCTTGAGTTCAAGAAATTAAGGGGATTGAGGATCATTCTCCCACCTCGGATTCACAAGGAAGGGGATTATAGGGCTTGATTAAATTAATTCTAATCGAGCATAACTAATTAAGTCCGAACATCAACCATGTAGAGAATGAACTCAACAATGGAGGATTAGGGTTTAATTAATTATTGCTAGATGGGTTGAGTTTGTAGTAAAGCTTCAAACACTAGCCCTTGCATGACAAGGGAAGTTAAGAAACTATGATACTCCAAAACCAACACATGAAGTTCCATTAGAACAATTAAAAACCAAACCCTAGATGTTAAGTTCAAGCATCCAAGGTGGGATATTGATCCCCAATCACAAGTCTAGCTACTCATAATTAAAACTAAACTACACATGCTAGTTAACAACATACTTGAATTAGTTATCTAGTTAAAACTCAAATCAATACAAAGGATGGAATTCAATGCAAATTTAAAGCTAGTGGAACAAGAAGAGATGGAGTAATTGAACTTATCTTGCATTAATCACAACTATTCAACAAGCAATCAAAGCCTTACAAGTTGGTGAAAGCCATAAATGAGCTTGACCTAGGAGAGAGAAGAGAGTGTTTTTCTATCTTACTAAATATCCAACAAAAGTAAATCTCCCTACAAAAGAGGAAAAACAAGGGATAAATCCCCAAAAAACCACCAAAATGGCAAACTAGTAATAAGAAGAAAGCTGAAAATGCAGGGCCGAATCGATTCGGTGGTGAATCCGAATCGATTCGGAAGTGGAGAGAAAAGCCCCTGCAAGTGACCGAATCGATTCGGTGGTAATGGCGAATCGATTCGGGCCTTCTGCAGAAAGAAGAGTTGCCTATATAGGCATTAATTGTTCCATGCTTCACCGAAACTTCCGTAACTTTTGCGTTCGAGATCGGATTCACGCACCGTCGGAGGCCACGTGAAGAGGAGAAGAAGGTCTACAACTTCCGTGAAGAAATCGGGAACAAAGCCCGCGTGCTGAAATTACTAAAATGCCCCCGACTGTGAAAGTGTCAACGGAACTTTCCGGATCAAAACCAAACTTCCCAAAATGCATTCCCGAGACCTATAAAAGCTCAATAAAGACACAGACAAAGTATATATGATGAATTTAGGGGTTAGTCAATAAATGAGTATAAGAACCGGGAAATACATGCACGGGAATGCTAGAATGTACAAATTAACGGGGTATAAAATACAATAAAAGTGACGAATCACACCCCCTAACTTATACATTGCTAGTCCCGAGCAATGAAGTATGAAGAAACAAGGTCCAACACCGCAACCAAAATATAAGAAATATGTACAACGAAGGAAAAATGCCACTTTCGTAGGCGAACGATTGCATTTAGCGTATGCAATAAGCCGTTAAACCCCTAGGTGGCCCTAGGGGACGAGTGAGGTCTCGTGAGGGTTTCCAGGGATGACACCCACAAACATCAAATCAACTCATACTATGATACTGCAAAATCCAATGCGTAGCTCAACAAATATCAAAGAAACACAATTTATCAACAAAGTGAACGAAGCTCACACAAAAGACGGCAATTATCGGCATTAAACAAATAACTTCAACTAAAAATCGAAACCATGGGAAAGCGAAATAAGCGGACACATGTGGTAATTTAGATTTGGCAAAACTTTCAAAATCCATATATAAACTAAGGCATGCATACTCAAGTTCTCTCCGGTTGTTACACTCAACAAATGAAACACTTAGAAATGGGATGTAACACACACGGGACATGCGGGCATTAAGAGTAATTGTAAAGGGAAACTAGGTCACACACATGTCATCAATGAAGAACGCAATATAAAAGTGAAAAATACAGTCTCATGAAAGGATATCGCATATTAACCAAGAGAAAAGCATTTAAACAGATTATCGCTAATGTTCGACCTTTGAATCACATCACCCTAAGATCAAATATGACTTCTTAGGGGTATAGAATTTAGGCTAGGTTAGGGTTTGGAAAAGAACGGGATGTGTGTAGGATCAAAGGAGATTCGGGAATATCGCGCGGGATAATGGATTTAATGGGCAACTTAGGAATCGAAATCAAATTCCACAAGCAATGTATTCATGAGAATGAGACTTTGATATTCATGCACAAGGGGAAATGGGAAACAACAAGGTCCCATTTTATTCGATATTTATCCTTTCCTTTTCTTTTTCTTTGATTTTCTCTTTTCTTTGATTTTCTCTTTTCTTTGATTTTCTCTTTTCTTTTCTTGATTGCAATCCATATAAACAACAACATTCAATCCCGGGAACAATCCCTAATCAAGGTACGGGGGGAGTAAATAAGAGTTTAGGACTCCAATGTGGAGTTGGACAAGGGATTTGGGGTTCAAACGAAAGGAATAATAAGGCTCAAGGGGGTTGACTAGGGGAAACATTTAAGGGAAAGGTCAAGGTCATGTGGGTTTAACAACAAGGGCCTATAATCATTTCCTATGGTTTCATGTGATTCGCGGGACTCAACACCATTGAAAATCATGCTCAAGTGATAAATCAGTTAGTATGCAATCAAATGAAAAGAAAATGAGATCGTCAACGAGTTCATTGACAAGAAAGAGATAGAGTAGGTGTATATGCTCACAAATGATGATAAGTCTCAATTTTCACTTTTGTAAGGGTATAGCATGCGCCTTAGAATAACGAATTTGAAACGCTTATAAACCAAATCATAAATAATTATTTGTGTATATGCTCAAAGCTTTACAGTTTAATTTTATGATGCTATTCACAATGAAAACAATAACGGGCTAAAGGATAATAAATCAATGACTCAAAGCATGCTTCATAGCTATACAACAGGATATGCCGATCATATAAGTAATCATAGTAGATATGAGAAAGAAAAAGAAAAAAAAATTTAATTAATTTTTTTTTTTTAAATAAATAAATAAATAAATACTAATATGATAACCGGCATCACAATGGTATACCATACCCCCTAACTTGAATGAAACATTGTCCCCAATGTCAGTAGGGATAAAAAGGGAAAAAGGGTATGAAAATAGTCACCCCGTAAGGAGTAACTCGAGAACCGTGCAACGGCATGCCTGTTACAAGTTAGTACCATAAACAATAATATATACAACATAGATATATACAAGAAGAAAAATGAAACCAAAACTGAGTCATTTCATTAATATATAAGAGTTGTGTACATGGGGAACAATGAAACCAAAATTAGAAAATACAAGAAATTGCACTCTCTCCTCCCCATACTAACACAACTACCTAAGTACAAACCCAACAATCTAAATAAAGAACCACCCAAAAATAATCAGCAAAAACAGGATCACAACAACCTACATGTCGTCCGGGTGGCGGCGCGGGGACTCGGGCGCGGGAGGATCGCGAGGGGCGTATGGGTCAAAGAGGTACTGAGGCACAGAAGCCTCGCCCCCTCGCAAGTGTGAGAACAAATCCATCTGCGCCCGAGCGATCATCGATATATCGCGCTCGTACGCTCCCCGATAGGCAGAAAAGTCGCCCCGGAATGATGCAAAGTCCGACATGTAGGCGCCCCGAAACTCGGAGAAGTCAGCCTGAAGCTCATCCATCCGCACCCCTAGATATGCAATGGGGTCTACAGTAGACGGGGCTGGCGGTGGGACTGGATGAGGCACAGGCTGAGGCATGGGCTGAGGCATGTCCGATATAGGAGCATCCGGGGCAACAGGAACAGCAGGAGCATCCGCAGGAGCATCTAACATCCTCTTCTTTCTCCTCTCCATATGATCCTTCCCAAGACTCTTTTCAATTGCCTTTTCGTTAAGCAACTTGGGAAGGCGAGGAAAATAGTCCGTACCCGCAACCTCACAGTGAGCATCCCTACATATGCGGGAAACCAACCGCGCGTATGGAAGGGTAGTGGTCCCCTTTTCACAGTATGCGGCCTTGAGCATCCGCTGTAGCACCAACGCGGGAAGGTTTATAATTGAATTCGCATCCAGTAGATGGTAGAGGAAGTGGGCTTGCGAAGAGCGAAGGACCGCCTTTGTTTGGGTAGGCGTGATGGAATTAACGGCTACCAAGTGGATGAGGCGGTGGTTATCGGGCATAGCAGATGTGGGGAAAGTTTCCCCAGCCCAAATATGCCCTGGCGCCAGACGCGCAATCAGGGTTTCGTTGGTCAGTCTCCCCTCGTCAGCGCACGGGTAATCGAAATCCTCGGGGTTTTCGGCCCCGGTGAGGTGCAATGCCAAGAGAGGCTTAGAGAGAGGAATTCGCTTATCCCGTACGTAAGCCTCGAACGTGCGGTCCCCAGTTGGGACGAGCGATGCATAAAATCGACGAACGTGCTCCTCATTCACCTCCCCCGCCCTGGCAAGGTGTGCCTCCCAGTTGAATTTCTGAAAGTAGCGACGTACCGAGGCAGGAAAGTCCTCAAGATGGACAGGCCGCTCAATAGCTATAGGGCGACCCGAAGGGAATTTCGCAACGAACCAATCCTTTTCTTGTTTAGACCGGAAGGACTCGAAGCCTCCCCGACCCGCAATTAAGTTGGAGGAGGGCTTGGTGACCGAAGGAACCTACAAGAAAATTAATTTGATACATACACAATTAGTGTAATGCATAAAATCAATTTGGCGTGAAATAGGGTAGAAAAGGAATCGGTGGGTGTGCATCGGGAAAAATTGGTCGAATTAACGTTACCGATGCACACCGCACTCAAACAAGGGTAATTCAACACCATTGTGCGAGAAAATGAGCGAAAATGAAGCATTATGGCACATTTTCTCCACAGAGGCATTTCATCGAGCACCTAGTGTGCAGTGTATGGAAAATAGGGTGAAATTGACATTTTTATGTGGAAAACCCCCAACACATACTACTTAAACATCACAGCAACTTAATCAAGTAGTATGTGTTGGTTTCTTATCACAATCAGAGGAAAAAGAATGAGTTTTATGCATTAAACATGTAAAAATGGTGAAAATGCAGTTTACCCTATTTTCCATACTATATACACTAAATCAGGCATGAAATGAATCAATAAGGTTGAATTAATACCTTGGATGAAGTTGCCTTAGATGATGAAGCCATTGGGAAGATTGAGAATGGAGGAGAGGATTCGATTTGGGAGAGGGTAGGTTCGCAGGCAAGAGAGGAGAAAGAAATAGAATGTGGGATAAAACAGAATATGGGATTTTTAAGTGTCAGGTGACCCGAATCGATTCGGTGGGAAAGCCGAATCGATTCGCGATTCTCGAACTTGAGCACTGGAAGTGACCGAATCGATTCGGTGGGAAGTCCGAATCGATTCGCTAATGAGGGACCTGCTACTTTCAAATAACCGAATCGATTCGGTGGGATTGCGAATCGATTCGCAAAATCAAACTTGGCTACTGGAGTGGGGCGAATCGATTCGGTGGGAAAGCCGAATCGATTCGGCTTCTGGAGATCAGTTTCTGCTTTGCTGAATCCTGATTTTTTGGTTGGTTGTTTGATTGGGCTGCATAAGGAGGTATTTTTGGACCCCAATGTTAATATTACATACGTACAAAGGGTCCGGGACAAAAAATTTGCACCCCGCACATGCCGGGGGATGCTCGGCACAAAAATACACAATTCCGACGTCCTATGGAGCCCCGTAAACGGGGTCGGACAATGGAATCGTGTCCGAACTCGGGTCAAATGGTTCTAGGAAGGGCTTTAGACGCTGACCATTGACCTTGAATAACTTTCCATCCGACGGGTTCTCAATCTCAATAGCACCGTGATGATGGACGGTCTTAACGACAAACGGACCCGTCCATCGAGATCTTAGCTTACCCGGGAATAAATGCAACCTAGAGTCGTATAAGAGAACCTTTTGGCTAGGGTGAAATGTTTTACGGGATATGCGCTTATCGTGCCTCTCTTTCACCCTTTGCTTATAGATTCTCGCACTCTCGTACGAATCACTCCGGAGTTCATCCAACTCGTTGAGTTGGAGCATTCGCTTCTTTCCGGCCTTGTCGAGATCGAAATTAAATTTCTTGATCGCCCAATAGGCCTTGTGCTCGATTTCTACCGGTAAGTGGCATGGCTTGCCGTACATAAGTCTAAAGGGCGACATTCCCAAAGAGGTCTTGTAGGCCGTACGATATGCCCACAAAGCGTCAGGAAGTCGAAGAGACCAATCCTTGCGGTCGGGATTGACCGTCTTCTCTAGGATATGCTTGATCTCTCGATTGGCCAATTCAGCTTGGCCATTGGTTTGTGGGTGGTAGGTAGTTGCAACTTTGTGTGTTACACCATACTTTCGCATAAGAGTAGCAAACGGGGAATTACAGAAATGCGTCCCGTTATCGCTTATAATCGCCTTCGGAGTTCCGAAACGCGAAAGCATGTGTTCCTTTAGGAACTTCAACACCACCCGATGGTCATTGGTTTTGGACGCAATGGCCTCGACCCACTTTGAAACATAATCTACGGCCACTAGGATGTAAAGGTTACCAAAAGACGGTGGGAATGGGCCCATGAAGTCAATTCCCCAACAGTCAAAGACTTCAAGTTCTAGAATGGGGGACATTGGCATCATGTTGCGACGTGTTATAGCACCTAATCTTTGGCAACGATCACACGAAACGCAGAATTCGTGTGCATCCTTAAAAAGTGTGGGCCAGTAAAGCCCGCATTGTAAGATTTTTGCGGCGGTTTTCTTGGAAGAAAAGTGGCCACCGCACGCCTCCGTGTGGGAGAAACGAATCACGCTCTCATACTCATCATCCGGGACACATCTCCAGATGATCTGGTCGGGACAATATTTAAATAGATACGGATCATCGAAAAAGAATCTCCTCACCCAAATAAAGAATTTCCTCTTCTCTTGAGGGGTCCAATCTGATGGAATCGAACCCGTCACGAGGTAGTTCACTATATCAGCGAACCACGGTAGAGAGGAAGTGGAGAATAGCTGTTCATCCGGGAAGAATTCAGCGATGGGGAGTTGGTCTTTGGGTGCCTCAAATGTTAAACGCGACAAGTGATCCGCGACAACATTCTCTACTCCCTTTTTGTCCTTAATAGTCAAATTAAACTCTTGGAGTAAGAGCACCCACCTAATCAAACGCGGCTTGGCGTCCTTCTTAGATAGAAGGTATTTGAGCGCCGTATGATCCGTAAAACAAACTATGGGCGATCCCACGAGGTATGCCCGGAACTTATCTAACGCATAGACGACCGCTAATAACTCTTTCTCGGTGGTAGAATAGTTCAATTGAGCACCGTTAAGAGTTCTACTCGCATAGTAAATGACATGGGGCTTCTTGTCACTTCTCTGACCTAAAACCGCCCCAACCGCGAAGTCGCTAGCGTCACACATTAATTCAAAGGGTAGGGTCCAATCAGGAGCTTGGATTATGGGAGCGGTGGTAAGCATACTTTTCAAAGTCTCAAAAGCTGCTTGACACGCATCGCTCCATTCGAAAGGAGTTTCCTTGGAGAGGAGATTACACAAGGGCCTAGCAGTCGAGCTAAAGTCCTTGATGAAACGGCGATAGAATCCTGCATGCCCAAGGAAAGACCTTACATCTTTCAGAGACTTAGGAGCGGGTAAGTTGGCAATGACTTCAACCTTTGCCTTATCTACCTCAATACCATCCGAGGAGACGATGTGGCCTAAAACAATACCCTTAGTGACCATAAAATGGCACTTCTCCCAGTTTAACACGAGCTTTTTCTCTACACACCTAGACAAAACCTTTTCTAACATAGAAAGACAATGGTCATAGGAGTTGCCAAAGACGCTGAAGTCGTCCATGAACACCTCTAGACCACGCTCTACCATATCACTAAACATGCTCAACATGCACCTTTGGAACGTGGCAGGCGCATTACACAACCCGAAAGACATTCTTTTGTAAGCAAATGTCTCAAAAGGGCATGTGAAAGTAGTTTTGTCTTGATCCTTAAGATCAAGTTCGATTTGGTTATAACCCGAGTACCCGTCGAGAAAACAATAGTACGGATGACCGGATACGCGTTCCAACATTTGGTCAATGAATGGAAGGGGAAAATGATCCTTTAATGTCATTGCATTAAGTTTTCTATAATCTATGCATACACGCCACCCAGTGGTGGTGCGTTTAGTGATCAATTCCCCTTTTATGTTTTCCACAACGGTAACTCCTGATTTCTTGGGAACAACATGGATTGGACTGACCCATTTGCTATCGGAGATCGGATATATGATATCCGCATCTAAAAGCTTAATTACTTCTGCTCTCACAACTTCTTTCATCAACGGATTCAATCTCCGTTGCATTTCACGAGAGGGTTTTGCATCCTCTTCAAGGTTAATTTTGTGAGTGCAAATCAAGGGACTAATTCCCTTCAAATCTGCAATTGTCCACCCGAACGCACCCTTGTATTTTCTTAACAATTCTATTAACCTTTGTTCATCCCCCTCCTCGAGGCTTGATGAGACAACAACGGGATATGTCTCATTTTCGCCTAAATAAGCATATTTCAACTCGGAAGGCAATTGCTTTAATTCAAGTTTGGGGAATCGCACATCCGAGGGAACCTCATACGAATCACGAGGAGGTAAGTCCTCAAAAACACTACACCAATTAATATCATCTACACTCTCGTCCTCATCTAACAACAAACTCATGAACTTGACCTCTTCATCATAGGGAGAATAGCTATTCTCCGAGTAAATCGGGTTCACAAGACATCCCTCCAAGGGGTCCGATAAATAGGTAGCATCAAAATGCTCTTGCACCACCTCTTCTAGAAAGTCCACCTCATGGACTTCATCATCACAATCCCCCACATGGTTCGAAACATTAAAGATGTTCATTTCCAAGGTCATATTCCCAAATGTCAGGTTCATTTGGCCATTCCTAGTATTAATCAATGCATTGGAAGTGGCAAGGAATGGACGACCGAGGATAATGGGGGTAGTTCTACCGCTAGTAGAAGTAGGATGGGTATCAAGCACCACAAAGTCCACAGGAAAGTAGAATTTGTCAACCTGTATGATGACATCTTCCACTACACCCCTCGGAACCTTAACGGAGCGATCCGCTAATTGGAGGGTAATCTTTGTGGGCTTGAAGTCCCCTAGACCGAGCTGTTCATAGACATGATAAGGTAACAAATTTACACTCGCTCCTAGGTCTAGCAAAGCCTGCTCAATTTTAAAGTCCCCTATCACACATGAAATAGTGGGACATCCGGGATCTTTATATTTAGGTGGTAATTCAGATTGAATTATTGAGCTAATATTTTCGGCTAAGAAAGCTTTCTTCCTTACATACAATTTTCGCTTAACAGTTAGTAAGTCCTTTAAGAACTTAGCATAAGCGGGGACTTGCTTGATAGCATCTAAAAGAGGGATGTTAATTTTTACCTGTTTGAACATCTCTAGTATGTCAGAATTACTAACATTCCCCTTTTTCGACAAGAGCCTTTGAGGGTAAGGCACGGGACTAGGAAGTTTCGAAACCACATCCGACTCTACCGGGGCTTTCCCCTCTCTCTATCTCAAGGAGGCATCTTCGACCTCTAATGGGTCGGGCGAAACCTCTTTAACGACGGTTGGGACACTAGGAGGGGTGGGCTTATCAACCACTTTCCCGCTCCTAAGAACGGTCACGGCCTTAGCACTATCGGGAGGGGGATTCGAAGTGTCATTGACACTATTTTTCCCCAAAGCCTTTTGAGGTTGAGAAGGGAATTTTCCCTTCTCTTGGATACTTAAAGCCGAGGTCAACTTGGAGATTTCCTTTTCAAGCCTAGAATTCGTGGCTTGTTGAGAGGTTATGAAAGATTGAAGAGTCTCTTCGAGGCTCCTCTTGTTCGGGTGAGCATATAATGGTATTACCGGAGGAGGTGGTCCCTGTGGGGGACCTTGTATTTGAGCTTGGGGTGGAGGAGCTTGATTATATGGTTGCTGAAAATTATGAGGTGGGGGATGATTTTGATAATTCGGGGGAGGTGGATTTTGAGAATGTTGGGCCTGCCCATAAGAGAAACCCGGATGGTTTCTCCACGAAGGATTATAGCCCTCACCTAAAGGAGTCATGTATTGTTTCTTGTAAGTGGCCATCGTGTTGGCTTGATCGTGAAGCATCACTTTATATGCTGGGATTGTTGGGCAATCCCTCGTTGAGTGATCGTCAACGTCGCAAATGGCACAAGACTCCTCTACATGTGAGGGAGAAGGATGGGATGGTTCCCGAGATTTGGCATCCATTGCCTCGATACGCTTGGAAAGTTGGGCTACTCTTAATGACATATCATCTCCTTCGGCAAGGTGATATATGCCATGGCTAGATGAAGGTGGATTGGATGACCGGGCATTGGTTTTGCTAGGGTCCGAAGTGTCCCAAGCTTGGGTGGTCTCGGCACAATATTTAAAATGTGCCCACGCATCATCCGGATCCAAACCGAAAAACTCGCCGGAGCACATAGTCTCCACCATTTGTTTTGCATTGAGGGTGAGGCCATTGTGGAAAAAGGAGATTAATCTCCACTTTTCGAACCCATGATGTGGGCACTTATGAAGCACCTCGTTAGACCTCTCCCAACATCTCTCAAATGATTCGCCTTCGGCTTGAGCGAAGGTTTGGATTTGACCCTTTAGGGAGTTGGTGCGATGAGTAGGAAAGAATTTCTTCAAAAATTGCGCTTGCATTTCGCGCCAACTCCCAATGGAATTAGGAGCCAAGGACCAAAGCCAAGTTTTGGCTTTGTCCTTTAAGGAAAATGGGAAGAGTTTGAGTCGGGTGACATCTAGAGGGCAATTTTGGTCTCTAAAAGTAGCGCACACCTCCTCAAACTCTCTCACGTGAAGATAAGGTTGTTCACTTTCCATGCCGTGGAAAGTTGGAAGTAATTGGATCATTCCATTTCCGAAATGGAATTGCGCGGCATTGTATGGAAAGATGATGCATGACGGAGAGGTGGTCCTCTCCGGTTGTAAGTAATCACGCATAGTCCTATAAGGGGGTTCGGGTGAAATCCCCTGACTACCATGTTCACTTACATTATCGGCCATTGTTGTGGGTTCAGAGTGAGCCCAAGTGTACGAAGAAGATGAGGTCGAACTAGAACGAGAAACCGATGGTAAAGGTCTCCAATAGTCCGAGGGCTCACTAGACGAGGGTTCGCAAACAGGATTTAAATTGCTACTACTCTCGTCTTGCATTTACAAGTGCTTTTGGATTGATTATTTTGGAAACCATGTTGTCACGGTGACCACAGGGAACGATTAGTGTAAAGAGAATTTCTAAACCCTAAGTTAGTTGCCAATCCCCGGCAACGGCGCCACAAAAACTTGGTGCGCCCTAGGTATGGCTTGTGATTCAAGTGCAAATCTAATCGCAACAAGTAGAATCCGGTAAGTACGGAATCGTGATCCACAGGGATTGAACGCTTCTAAGAGAACTAGATTGGGGCAACGAGATTCTCTAAACGTCACAAAATGTTAAAGTGTAAAAGATGATTTGTGATTTGGAAAGGTGATTGAGATGTAACCTCTAAACTAACATGCTATTAATGAACAGATGATTAACAACAAATTACGGAACTAATGAAAAGAACTAAGGTAAGCTTGAGTTCAAGAAATTAAGGGGATTGAGGATCATTCTCCCACCTCGGATTCACAAGGAAGGGGATTATAGGGCTTGATTAAATTAATTCTAATCGAGCATAACTAATTAAGTCCGAACATCAACCATGTAGAGAATGAACTCAACAATGGAGGATTAGGGTTTAATTAATTATTGCTAGATGGGTTGAGTTTGTAGTAAAGCTTCAAACACTAGCCCTTGCATGACAAGGGAAGTTAAGAAACTATGATACTCCAAAACCAACACATGAAGTTCCATTAGAACAATTAAAAACCAAACCCTAGATGTTAAGTTCAAGCATCCAAGGTGGGATATTGATCCCCAATCACAAGTCTAGCTACTCATAATTAAAACTAAACTACACATGCTAGTTAACAACATACTTGAATTAGTTATCTAGTTAAAACTCAAATCAATACAAAGGATGGAATTCAATGCAAATTTAAAGCTAGTGGAACAAGAAGAGATGGAGTAATTGAACTTATCTTGCATTAATCACAACTATTCAACAAGCAATCAAAGCCTTACAAGTTGGTGAAAGCCATAAATGAGCTTGACCTAGGAGAGAGAAGAGAGTGTTTTTCTATCTTACTAAATATCCAACAAAAGTAAATCTCCCTACAAAAGAGGAAAAACAAGGGATAAATCCCCAAAAAACCACCAAAATGGCAAACTAGTAATAAGAAGAAAGCTGAAAATGCAGGGCCGAATCGATTCGGTGGTGAATCCGAATCGATTCGGAAGTGGAGAGAAAAGCCCCTGCAAGTGACCGAATCGATTCGGTGGTAATGGCGAATCGATTCGGGCCTTCTGCAGAAAGAAGAGTTGCCTATATAGGCATTAATTGTTCCATGCTTCACCGAAACTTCCGTAACTTTTGCGTTCGAGATCGGATTCACGCACCGTCGGAGGCCACGCGAAGAGGAGAAGAAGGTCTACAACTTCCGTGAAGAAATCGGGAACAAAGCCCGCGTGCTGAAATTACTAAAATGCCCCCGACTGTGAAAGTGTCAACGGAACTTTCCGGATCAAAACCAAACTTCCCAAAATGCATTCCCGAGACCTATAAAAGCTCAATAAAGACACAGACAAAGTATATATGATGAATTTAGGGGTTAGTCAATAAATGAGTATAAGAACCGGGAAATACATGCACGGGAATGCTAGAATGTACAAATTAACGGGGTATAAAATACAATAAAAGTGACGAATCAACGGACCTCCACGATCGACAAAGTTAAGTAGTAGTATATTGGAGGGGTTCCTTGTTTGGATTTTGCTTTGCGAGACGCTCCGCGCATGAACCTTAACGACGTCGGGAGTGGAGAGATGTTATAGGATGCGAGGACGTTGATTTTGTTGATAAGTCATATACTGCGAATGAAACACTATAGACTATGAGCCATGTGATGATGGTATTCAATCATAGTTGATAGAAGATGTGTTTATAAGAGATTAGAAACAATCGGTTTTAACCCTAATTAAGGGAGAGATTAATTCGTAGTAATTCGGGAGATAAGATGATACGGATCAGTAGGATATTAGTGAATTATTACTGAATAAATACATTGAGGAAAATCTATTTGAACCCTGAGTAATGAGTGAGACTCTGGAATAATTAAATTAAGAAGTGAAGTTATACTATTTTAGTACGTAGGATTTGAGAGATATAATGCTACGTATGGAAATTATCGTAGGGTAATCTGAGTACCTTGTTGATATTATATTATAGGTTGATAATGCCTATTTGATTGATTGATGATTTATGTGTATGACATACCTAGCTTACTTGTTATCGATGGGGAGGTTTGCACGTGAGGGCAGTCATATCCTGATGAATCCACGGGATCTTTAATTTGTCGCTCGAGAACATTGGTCTATGAAAGACTTATCGGGGAGTTGATAAGTCTGCTGACTGTGGGTACGTATGTATGTGCGTGACCCATGAATACGAGAACTATGTTCGCCTCCAATGTTTGTGATGTTGTTTATGGTTCGAGGAATCCTTACCGAACCTTTAATCCCCTATTCGGCGACCAGCGATATTGGGACATGATAGCAGAGTAATGCATTGCACCGCAGCTGTGACTCGGGGTGCCGTATTATATATATATATATATATATATATAAAATGAAATGTATGAATGTGTTTCTAGTGGTTAAATTATCTACTGTGCGATAATTGTAGATAACGGTGAATTGAGAAAATAATTGAAATAAGTTAATGAATATTTATTGAAAAGCTTAATTCATATTAATGATAATCGAATCATGTTAATGGAAAATGTATATGAATGATTATATTACGTATCGTATAGGACATACATGATTATGATATGGGATGGAATCATATTATGGAAACTAGTGAAGAGGAGCCATTAACTAGGAGGTTTATAGGAAACGTTAAGTGTGCACTCTAGATGAGAGGTGAGAATAGCAAGTGAGAGTCGGATACTAACATGTACATAATAATTGCTTTATTGCACTTGTTAAATACTTGTTTTCAAAATCATTTTCACAATCGGGCTCTGACCCGTTTTCTTGCATATTTTCTTTTCTATTATACCTTTTATATTAGGTGTCTAGGAGAAGGGATTCCAACCTTAGAGGATTATGACGAGCTATGAAGCTATGGAGTATTGCTTAGATGCCTATCTTCATTTGATTCATAGTGTTCTTTTAGTTAGGGCATGTCGCCCAAAGGAACTCAATTGTCTCTTTTCTATCTGAGTCATATACTCTTGTACTCGTGTCATTTTAATACATTTAATATTGTTGGGATTGCTGTATTGGATTATTATTTGGGAATGTGTATTCCATTGGCATTTAAATTCTTTTGTGTTATCTGTTCCATTATTTGTAGAATAATATGTGTAATTTTATTCTTAAACTAAAAATGGGTTTTTGTTGTAATTAAAATTTGAAAAGTTTTTAACACCAGTTTAATTGGGTATTGGGTGAGTTGTAAATGTTTGTGACAGTGATGCTAAGAATGAGCCAACTGTATATTCTGTTTTAATTTGGTATGGGACCGGCCACCTGGTATTTAATTAGGCGGGGTGTTACAAGGAGTAATAACAACAATAAGAGAAAATAAATTAAAAGGAGATCAATTACATATTATTATGGATCCAATACCTCTCAAGAATTGATCATATATTAAACTTCGAATACTCGTGTCTTGTCGAAAATAATCATCAGTAGCCACGGTGATAACATCAACCCAAGGATACGTTGGATCACCCTGTAAAAAATAGCGGAATTAATTAATTATATGACGTAACATGACAAATGGAACTCAAGAGCAAGAACAAAAAAATAACTCAAGTAACCAATATTTATTGGGAGATTATAATCCACATAATAAATTAAGGCTGAATTGTGAACAATTACCAATAACAGGGCTAACGATAGCCATAACACAATGTCATTGTGACCATCAGTTGTAGATTGTAAGATTGAAAACTGATTTTGATTGCATTAGCTAGGAGCTTAATTTACACCTACAAAATAGGAATCCCACCCAAATTGTTAATCATAATTTAAAAGATAAAAACAGTATTAGAAACTGTATTCAAATGAGGCCAAAAATTAGTATGCAAATGAACTGAATCAAAAGATAAATTAATGCATTTTATGTTTTCACTCAGAATGAAAAAAAAAGAGAAATTTGAAGTCCCTCTCACATGGCAACACTCAGGTGGTTCAGCAACTAGTTGTGCAAGCATCAAAAGAATTGAAAGAAATGGATACATAGTTTACATATATGGTTGTACATCTTTATAATGGCATAGCATGCCTATGGCACGCTTATGTATCAAGCCTACATACCAAAAACAAAATCCTTATTCACATTGATATTCTTAGGTACAGGTTTAAAAGATTAGAATATATATTATGTATATATCTAAAAAATTAAATCAGGTATATATGTAATAAAAAAAACACATGTGATTACCCCTTAATTTGTAAAACACACGTTTGAGTTCTGTACACAGCAAAAAAAAAACGGAACCAAAAATCATGTGTAGGATTAAGTGAAAAAAATGCAGAATCAGTGTAACCCAGAAAATCAATTTGAAATCTGAAAAACAAAAATCTAAACTTTAAAACAAATGGTTCAAAGTCTTTATATATGTAGATCCAAAAAAAACTTTAAATAAACAAAAAAAGCCCTAAAAAATCTCAATCTGAGAAAGAGTGAAGAAGGCATACCTGATTCTTCAATTCTTGATTCCCTACCGAATAGTCAATGAAAGTTACATCAAACCCTAAATCAGTAATATAAACACAATATTTGCAGTAAATCAGAAACATACAATAACAAATTAGGTATATATCTAATAAAAAAAACACGTGTGATTACCCCTTAATTTGTAAAAGTTTTGTATACAGCAAAAAAAAAAAACGGAACCAAAAATCATGTGTAGGATTAAGTGAAAAAAAATGCAGAATCAGTGTAACCCATGCGTGTGTGTATGTGAAAGTTGTGCGTGTGTGTATGTGAAAGCTGTGCGTGTATGTGAGATTTGTGCGTGTGTGTATGAGATCTGTATAGATGTGAGATCTGTGCGTGTGTGTGTGTGTGATCTGTGTGTGTGCGAGAGATAGAGATATGTGCGTGTGTGAGATATGTGCGTGTGTGTGTGTGAGATCTGTGCATGAGTGGGTGTGGGGGAGAGGGAGGGGAGGGTGAGGGGTGAGGAAGATTACTTGCAGGCGAAAGGAGAGAAGATGAGGATGAGGGATACGGAAGAGGGAGAGAGAGACCGCCGAATGAGCGGGGGAGGAGACGGGTGAGGCTAGGGTTAATCTTTTGGGATAAAGCGTGTTTTGTTCAATTATGCCATGTCACAATGCTTAATTCTGACATGGCACATTCTCACTCCCTTAGATCATCCCAAATCATTAGATCTCAATCACTGATTTTTTGGAACAGTAAAATACCCTCCTCTTATATATATATATATATATATATATAGTAGTAGTATTCTTCTGCGAACTGTCTTGCATTTTAACAATGCGGACTAGACAAGTGTCACCTAACGGTGAGCTTAGAAATTATCGGCTAAATTATAGACACTCTCTTTCTCTTCTGGTCTCACCGCCAGGTGACACATGTCCAGTCCACACGGTTAAAATGCGGGACAATTCGCACAAGTGCATTATATATATATATATATATATAATGCTCTTGTGCGGACTAGTCCGCATTTTAAGAATGCGGGCGGATATGTGTCACCTAACGGTGCACCTAGAAATTATCGCCTAAATTATTGGCACACTCTCTCTCTTTTTTGGGCTCATCGCCAGGTGACACATATTCGATCCGCATTCTTAAAATGCGGACTAGTCCGCAGAAGAGCAAGACAGTATATATATACACGCGAATATCATTAAGGCCTTGTTTGCGAGTTCTATTTTGGAGAGAAAAGAAAGGAAAGGAAGAGAAATTGTGTTTCCTTTCCTTCGTTTGGGAGTTTAAGTAGGAAAAAAGTGACTTTCTCTCGTTTGGGAGTTTAAAAGGAGAGAAAAGAAAGGAAAGTTTTTAAAAAACTTTCTCTTCCTTTCTCTCCAAAACTTTCTTTTCAAATCGGAAAGAAATGGAGAGAAAGGAAAGTTTTTAATGAATTGTTCCTTTTTTCTCTTAAAAAAATTATTTTCCTCCCAAACTCCCAAACGCAAGAAAGAAAATTATTTTCTTTTCTCTCCTAAATTCCTTTCTCTTCTCTTCTTTTCTTTTCTCTCTTATTAACTTTCCCTTCTTTTCTTTTCTCTCCTAATAAAATTTTCCTTTCCTTTCTCTTCTCTTTAAAACTCCCAAACGAGCTATAATGGCTGCCATAGGAAAGGAAACTCGGATACAAGAAAAGAAGCAAATAGCCCGAGGAAACAAATTCCTCAATGGCACAACAGCCAATGAATATCAGGGAAACACCAATAACAATTTAGTCCCCTAACCACAACTCGCCGAAAAGTTCTGCATAAGACAAAATAGACCCGGGAACCGCCCCGCATGCCTCCAACTTCCCCTCTACTGACCTTGGCATCACCCACTGCATTCCAAACTGGGCAAACAGTGCTTTCCACGATATTTTTTTCGATCAAAATGTTCTCACTATTTTTAAATTTAGTCTACATTAACATTTTCAACTAACTGGTAATGCCAAAGATTTTACTTGTTAGAAAGCATGGTTGTCAATTGAAAATATTGTTATTATGAATTTACTAAGGTTAGACCCGTGGTTCCTTGAATCTGAACTTGAGATTTGTGTAGGCATGACCTCTTGAATGTGATTGAAACTGCTCTCGTTATAAAAGTACCCAACACAAAATGACCAAATAATTGAAAATGACTGGAAATTTTATAATTGCGGATTTGAAGTCGAAGTAAGGAAGATTTTTTTTTAATATGAAAAAAAACTTGTGCACATTATGTATTGAACTCCATTTTCCTTTTTGCCATTTCCACTGCTTGGGTAGAGACTAGAGTAAAATCTAAAGACAAGTGCCAGACTTGAGTAATTCATTAAAGTCTCTATGAACTTCTGTTAGAAAAACTATGAACTTCTATTAGAAAAATCAAAAACTAACTTTTAGGAGCTTTTGACTCATGTACCAATTATGATGAATCTTGCTCATACATACACCAACTAAATATCCACGGGTGATAATTTTATAAACTACACAAGAACACGAAATGACCCCAAATTGGTATAATAATTCACGTTCGTGTCATGTTAGTGTCGAGTTTTTTTACACGGAGTCATGTTGTAATTTGTACTCGTGTCAAAATTATGACTCATGTTAGCCGTATCATGTCATGTTTTCATGTTTTTTTAGGTTTAATTGGGTCCGAGGTGTTAATCTTGTTGTGTTAAATGTGTCTTTTCGTTTTAAATAAAAAAACACAAAGTAGCATCATTTTTCTGTTTTAATAGGTCTTGTCACGTCATGTCAAATCAACACACAACCCAATAACATGATTTATCACCTCTAAAAATATTGATTAGCGTTTGTGCCACGCTTTCGACAAGCAAAAGTATAAAATTCTATTTTTGATGCAAACTGAGATAGTGTGCGACTAAACTGAGAAGATTCTGAACCATCTTGTGTAATTTTTTTTTAGACAAGGCCAAATCAAAAGCTTAAGATATTATGAAATGCACAATTAACCTGCAATTCGTTTTCTGTTTTGCTGACTAGAAGAACGAGTTTTTGAATAACTTGCCGCAACTTGAATTTAATTAAAGTAAATGGATCATGTCAGGAACTTTGGAGATGTTATTCTCGAGTATTGCAAAAGTCATTTAGGCCGATAATTCTATATTAATGATTTAGACATTTTTTTGTGTGACACTAATCATTAATATACTTCAATGTCCATTTGTTTTAAAAATATGTTTTTCGTGTTTTGGTGCATTCATGTTTTTAACAATGTATTTATGGTTTGAATCTATTATCTATTATATATCTCTAATACAGTAGATTAGAGGTATAAATAGGCATTAATGATGCAAAGTTATCGCAAGGGTTGTTTCCAAAAAATTATAACACAGAAGGCCATATGTCCTCCCGGGCAGTTTTTGGGTTTCCAATGGTCTATCCCCATATTCAATTACCATTTCCAAGAAAGTTTTTATCTCACGTAATTAAATTCCAAAGGGCAACATGTCATATGGGGAAAAACTTTTCAATTTCCCTTTGTTAACTCTCCATATCACACACGATTTCCCTTTTTCTGTTATAAATATCCTTTCCCCCATTAATCGATTGCCATGCCCTTCTGTCATAAAACAGTTGTCCATGTCAACATTTGTTTTTGCATTTTTGGAAAATATTACTGGATCAAAAGTAGGGGCAACATCTTAGTCTCGCTATCATGGGGGGCTTCACCCGAGTTCGAACAAATTTGTGACTTGTAATTACTCTGTTAATTTTCTTTCAGATTTTTTAGTTTTAAATATTTAGAGTTAAGAAAGAAGGCTACCTCTTCTGAGATAATGTTTAATGTAACTTTATGTGTAAATGTTTGAACAAATTGATTGATGATCTTATATCGTTGTTCATAGTTTTTCTTTCTCAAAGCATGCATAAGTGCAACCACCCCCATTCTTCACTATCCTTTTTTTATTTTTTTTATATTTGCTATGGGATTTCATGATTTTATTCTAATATGAGGGATAGATGTTCTTCCCATTTTTTTTTGCTACATGCTTTCACATTATCATCTCGGTTTTAATCTTTGTTTGGTGCTTATATAACCAATACAACCCACTGTTCCTTTTTTATGTTAGAACTACAAAAAGATTCGTAGTTGCCACAATTAGAGGGGATTAATGTGAGATAAAGAGGATGTTGATGCGCTTAGTGCATAAAGTCATTTTGAAACAAAGGAGATGACTGATAAATTTAAAATAATAAAATGACTTTTTTTCTATTATTTTAAAAAATTTAGTTTAATCCATACAGAAAAGTAGACACATTTTGTTTAAAGATCCCATTATGTGTCTACATAATAGAAAATTATCACTTTTGCCCTAACACACAAAAGTAGACACATTTTATAGGCACATTAACATGTCGCATTTGTATTGGTTCATGTCTGCACTCCACTAACGTGAAGCCCAGACACAAATCAATGGAAATGTCATACATACGTCAGTGTGTCTAATTTTATGTATCACGCTGGAATTATCCTTCCTCTAATTAAAATATTCTTTCTTTTCCTAAGCCTCCTCGAAAGGTGTAAATTAATTGTGATAGACTGATTACTGTTGCATATAAAACTCAGATCATAATGGCAAATTATTCCTTGTTATATCTGAATTCTATGGTTGTTGGTCTATTAAATATTATTGCAGGGAATAAGGCTCTTGTAGCATGCATAGATCTTCGTTTTAAGATTTTTCATTTTGTTCAACCTGATTTGGATTTTGAAATTATTGTAGACATGATTAAAGATACTGCTCGCTCCCCGTGGAGGATTTTTCATCTGATTAATCAGGTTAAGAAATTTATTGAGGATGCCAAAATATACAGAAAGCTAAATATAAGTTTATATATGCGAAATGATCATCTTTAAATATTTATCATACAGAAAAAAGGAGACAATTTTGTGCTGGCGGGATGCAATCTATTTCAACAACCAACTACTTGAAGCCAAAGCATACAGCTTAAAATCATCACAATCGACAGTTAGAATGTATTTGTATTGGTCCTGATTAGTTTATCTGTTTGGGATAATGTACCATAATTCCATCTCTATTGCTCTCATATTGCATTTGAAACACCATGGAAAAAAGGAAAAAATTGGCTAACTAGTACATTTGATTAAAAAGATTACTTTATCACCATAATTATATTGTATGGGGTTTATTAAAAAAAAAATTATAATGAATGCGAATGAAATGGACATGCATACTAGGAATTATGAACTTGATCAGTAGATATCCATTAACCACTATCAAGAGCCATCAAAGCATGTTAGATAACTAATGGTGTAGGATAACGAACGTTTCCTTTATTAATTTCAAATTCGTGAGACTATTGTTAAGCTTTCTATGTAAGTGACGGCAGAAGTTACACAATTATCTTTTCTTGGGATCCAAACACTCCTATGGGATCCCTTTTTTGGATTGTAGGCCACTATTTCCTCTCCATTGACCATAATTAGAACTTCACCATCCTTTGTGGTACACAATGGCTCCAATTTATAACAAGAAGGCTTCAATATCCCCAAATTCGAAATTTTGAACAAAATAGCCCAGGTTTCACCCGAACTGTAGTTCTTCATTACCCAAATATCTATCTCCAATTCATTGTTCCTTCGAGCCATAGCAAGGCACCCATCTAATTCGCCCAAACCCAGTATTCGGTTTTCAAAATCGTTCATCCGTGGTGGAATTGAGATCGCTCCAATTTCATCTTTGACGGGATCAAAATAAATTATAGCGTCAGCTATTTCTCTCTTTTTGGCAACCGTCCAATGTATACATCCATTCACCAGAGTTCCTGCGCTCCTCAAGGGAACATAGCATCGAGGGAAAGGGACCTTTTTGCACACGTTACAGAAACTATAAACATGAAAAAAATTCTGGGTTCCAATTACTACCTTGTAACTGTTGGTGGACGAATCAAAACAGAACCCATACATAACATGTTTTAAGTCAAATTTACAGCTAAAAACTCTCCCGTATTCCATAGTTGATGGATTCCACAAGAAAATAATATTATGAAAACAAGAGACGAGTATCAAACCGTTACACGAACCCAACAGTTGACACGTAGTGGAAGGTGACTTATTGTTCCACGGTTTATGAAGCTCTTCCATTGAAGAACCATTTTGGTCGTCTATGCCTATGGACTGGAGGGAAACCGAATCTGGTATTACCGATGAGATAATTAGTCTTCTTCGTTTTTCAGTTGAGAGACTAAATTTGGGATCAGATATTGTAGCACACCATTCCTTACAAACGCAGTTAAATCGCATCAAAGACTTGACGGGCAACCTTGAAAGTATTTCGACAATGATCTCGTCAGGAATGCATGGGAACTGCGATTTCATTCTCGATTTTCTTTTATTTTTTATCTCCATTATGTCTGTTTGGCAAGCCATGTGCGAGAAGATATTGATAGGCTTTATATGTTGAATTTTTCAGAAGCAAGCATCTATATATATATATATATGATTCTGTTACTTGTAAATGAAGTATGAATCCTTTTACATATTTAACTCCTACGAAGAAGTGGAATATATGGCGTATCCTTTTTGTAATTGGATTATATACGAAACTTTCTCAATCTGTTATCTTATTTATTACGTATCAGCTCCTAATACTTGATGTCCTTAAAATAGCCCCATTAGATCTAACTAGAAGCGGGTTATGTTTCGGGTGGGGCAAGGGCATAAACGTAAACACAATGACTTTTTGCCCAAGTTTCTGTGACTGCTGACCTTTTCTACAGTTTTCCCTGAGGTGGCATGGAGAAAAGGACAAAAAAAAAATGAACGCAAAAAGTGGAACCGGATTTAGCCGGTAATGTTGAAATCCGCTCGTATTCGCGTCCCACTTAAATCCTTTTGAACTCCATGATACCCACTTTATTTTTTTTTAGGCTTTTGTGATACCTAAACAAAATGTGCGAAAACGGATATTCAAAAATTCGTATTCGTTTGATATTTATATTTAAATTTGTGAATAATTATTTGAAAGAATAAAAATAGATACGAATATGGATACTTTATAAAAATATCCGAAAAAATGGATACGGATACGGAAAGTACTATTATTCAACACAGATAATCCGTATCCGATGCGGAGTATTCATTTTATCGGATATCCGTTTTACCAGATATCCGTATTCGTTAAACATATGTTTAAAATATTACTAATAATTTTAGTATTAGTATTACTAAGAAAATAATATTAAAAAAATCTTAACCGTCTATTCCCTAAAACAAAACAAACACATACTCCACTCAAAATAAAAATATCTTAAAGTTATTATTTTATTGAGTATATTATAAAATGCCATGTAATATTATTTTATTGAAAATATTATCATGGAGTTACACTCAAATTACAATGCACCCTATCACACACAACATACACCCACTAAAGAACATATACTCCACTCAAAACAAAAAAACTCTAATTTCATTTCATTTCTCTTGCTTACAAAACAAGAGAAAAGAAACCCTCATTTCACTCCACAACAAACCCTCATTATGCGCCTTCCCCCTCCGCCGCATTAGATCGTCGCTGATCATCAACCCCGCCACCGCTTCTCATCACCCTTCCGATGCGCAACAACTCCGTCGTTGCACATCCCCTCCTCCTGGAACAGAAAGTTAGCAACAACAGGAACATACAAAATAAAAATACAAATATATAACTGTACTTATATATTGTTCATGTGGTTGTTCATTAGTTTCCTTAAATAAATGTAGGAGAGAAACAAAAAAGTAAAGATATGATTTTGATTGTGATAAGAACTAAAGTCAATAATAGGTATATTCTATACAAAATAAAAATGTATACTTATTAAAATAAAAATATCAGTATGTTTTGAAGACTAAAAGGTTCATGAGGTTATCATTCTCAATAAATTTGATTTAATCTAAAATGAGCATTTTTATATCTACTGTTATAGAATGCTACTATTATCTAAAATGAGCATATTTTCTTTATGGCTTTAAACTTATATGATTGTAAATTATGGATGACTTTAAGCCATATTATCATTATGGAATGCTACTATTATTATGTAATCCATAATTTTTGATGTTAGGAGGTAGTAATGTTGTTATATATTTATTTGGATTGGATTGGATTTCATTGGATTGGATATTTTAATAGTTATTTTTTGCGATGGCTAAACAATGTAAACGGATATGGATATATCTGAATCCGAGGTATCTGGGCGGATACGGATATGGATAGTTTTTTTTAACTATACGGATACGGATATGGATATGGATACGAATACGAATACGGATAGTGCATCCAGATAGCGAATACGGATATGGAAAACATGGTATCCGATCCGTATCCGTCCGTTTACCACCCCTACCACTGATACACAGTTGGTAACTTATACCCGTTTAATCGCATCAAACAAAAATATAAGTTGTAAAATATCATAAAAATAAAAAATAATTTAGTAAATTAAAATAATATCAAAGTACTTAATATGCATGAATAAGATTTAAATTATTTTTACTTATTAGGAACATGATCCAAATAAAACGTGATAGAAACATAAATTCGTATTATTTTTACCTAACCTGATATGACTCAATTAAAATATATCATAAATTCGTATTGTATTTATCTAAAATGAAAATGAGTAAATTAAAGGGGTATATAACAAATAGTTCCTTGAACATTTTTAATACACGATTAATCCAAACCTTTTTATTTTGTTTTAAAAGGTCGTTCACCATATAAAAACACTAAAAAAAGGAAATGCGATGAGGGTCATCGGAGCTCTGGTAATGGGGTGGGGGTGGGGGTGGGGGTGGGGGTGGGGGAGAGCAATAGAGATGGAATTATGGTATTAGAAAAATCCCCAAAATAAAAAATGAGCGTAACACCCCGTAAATTCAAGGACCTTTGATCAAAATAATATTTTGGAAGAAAAAAAATTTATTTTATTGGGAGGAATTAAATTTGTGATTTGGGATAATTTTAATTTGAGGAATTTATTAATTTGACGAATTGAGAAAATATAATTTGGACTAATTTGTGTGTCGCATTTTGAGGTCAAGAATTTGGAGAATGTCATAAATAAATTCGGATGGCAATTCGGAGTGCACGGTTAAGTCCGGTTGGGTCGAAATAATTGGAAAAGAGTGTCCATAGGTATAATATGGATTTCGGGACTTTTCTAGACACATTTGAACTCCCAATTAAGTGTCTGAGCCCTTTTTAGAAGGCCAATAAGCTCAAAAACGGGATTAAAGTTAATAAACCTAATTGTGAAAAGGGTGAGGGGACTTTAATTCATTTTAGAATACCAAAATTGGGGAGTGCCTTAGAGGAGAACAATTAGAAGAGATTTTGGAGATTTGGGGAGATTACTTCAAGAACAAGAGGAGAACCTTGAATTCAACCCATTATCTTCATAAAAGGATTTGATTCTACAAATCCCAAGGCAAGTGGTTAACTTGCATATGTTAAATTGCATTTTTCGTATTCATATTAAAGAAGGTGTGCATTAATTAATATGTTAGGACTTATTCTACATTAAAATTTGGGGATTTCATGTTTGTGATTTAAAAATCTATAGAGATGCTAAGATTTCGTGAATTAGTTGCCCCAATTGGCGTAGATGATGTAGACAGATTGAGTGAATCACATGGTTGGATTTAGGATGAATCTTGGAAGGTTTGGGGGGGTGAAATCTATACAATATTGAAGTTTTTACAATTTTAATGGCGGACTGGATTTTTCTGGGCAGAATGGAGAAAAGAGAGAACACCAGGGTCGTTCGAACGATCTGGTGTCTCATTCAAACGACAACCAGTGTCATTCGAATGACATGGCTTGTGGCTTGAATGACGGCGTCTAATCTGTCAGATTCCTTTCCTTCCCTAATTCAGACCTGATTGTTATTTTGTGATGAACAGTTCCTGTGTTGGCTGATTTTGAAATTCATGGTTATAATTTAGGGTTTGAATTTGTGAAAATCACCCTTGGATTAAGTAGATGATAAAATCCAATTAGAGAATTAAGGTTTATGATTGAGTGATATGAAACCTTGGTAATTAAGTGGGTAAACTTAATAGAATGAAATTGAATAATGAATTGGGAATTTTGAATTTTGGGCCAAGTTGTCCAGGTCTATTTGGTAGAGAGACACCAAGATAATGAAATTAATTAGTGTATGATTAATTGAAATTAAGACGGATTGTAGGCTTGCATGTTTTAGACTTGTGTATGGATGTAGTACACCAGTAGCCTGGAGTTAATATATATATATATACGGTGATGTGTAGTATATATATATATATATGATTTATAAATATTTTTGTGAATAATATTTGTAGTAAAGCATAAGGCTTGTGTATGGATGTAGTACATCGGTAGCTTGGATTTAATATATATATATATATATATATATATATATATATATATATATATCTTAGGAGGTTGTGCGATGTGTGTGAGTCCCCTAGATACCGAATGCAGGATGAGTATAATCCCCAGGTCATAGCATCTGTTATTAGGGGTGAGTCGTCATGGTATGGGATGGTCACTTTCGAGGGGAACTATGGTCGCCTCCTACGCATTTGTGATTGCATTTATATATCTAGGACATGCACGTGAATGTTGAGATATAGTGATACGTATATATGGTGCAGATTTATAAACGAGTGAATACATAATGTGAAATCTATAAATAATATAACTCGTGAAAATGTTATATGGTATTAATTGAGAAGAGATTTAAATAAGTTAATGTGATTAATAACTTATAACTCGTATATTAAACTCACTCGAGATAAAATAGTGGGAAAAGTAGGATATATATATATATATATATATATATATATATATATATATATATATATATATATATATATATATATATATATGTGTGTGTGTGTGTGTGTGTGTGTGTGTGTGTGTGATAAGATTAGTAATGGGGTAGATATCTATGTATTTATAGCAAAGTAAATGACTGTTCAAAATAACTGTCAAAATAGTTAAACAAATTTAACTGTTGATTGTTGGTAATATTTGCTAACAGTTTATTAATTAATTAATTAATTTCATAATTAATTAATAATTAAAGCCCATAAAGTTAATTTAATTCGGACCAAAAACAAGAAATTTTTATAAGCCCAAGCTCAAGCCCGAGTCGAACCGAGCCGGCCGGCGGGCCGGACGACGCGTGTGTGGGCTTTTGGCCCAAGCCCAACACATGCATAGTGTAAGCCATATCCTCTTTTAAGAGTTGGGATACCCCAAAGGCATCCAAGCCTTAGTCCATACTTGGGGTGTTATTAACTCTTCAATTTTTCACTACTCTTCCAATGTGGGACAAGAGTTAAAACATACCCAATTCATTAACTTTTATTGCTGTATGAGTCACTTTGGGGACATATTTATCATTCATATCTTAATGAAATTGGACATGTGAATATACTAGGTTAATATCCTTGCGAAGGAGAATACGCTCGTATATGGTCCCATAATTATCGTATTGTGGATCCCACCTAAATTTGAGCTCAAAGTTGCTCAAAATTCTGTCAAAAAAATCTGGACAACTTTTAAGTCCAACTTTTAGGTCCAATTTTCCAACAGAATACACATTAACAAACTGCACAACTCCAAATGTCAAGTGTACTCCAATGCTAAGATTTATGCTAATCATAGATATTGGGAACTAATTTGTGTTAATACATAAAAATTATGATCGATGATGGATGACGAAAAATTACCATATTTCAAATTTATAACACAGTAAAACAAAATAACAATAAATATATCTTGTGCAAATCTATCAAATTCCTAACATATACATCATGGTAAAAAAGTCCTAAATAATTAATAAATAAATAAAAATCACAATCTAAACCATCATAAATGACCATGTGCAAGAGTAAGATTACATATAATGGTAAATATATCTTCATACACTCCTTTTAATGGAGGATTCATGATTGAAAGTTGACAGGTGGTAATAACCAAATGCGCAACTCCTGGGTTGGATCGCACCTTCTTTTTATACTAGGATTTGGTTGGTATAACTTTATGTATTTGACAATTTTCCCCTCCTTTTCACTCAGATCCAGTGGCCATGAAAGTTGTGGATTAGTTGTGGCATCCATAATTTGTACGTTCTGCAGGTCATGCCAAATTAGTAACCTATCGTTGGCCGCTAAAATAGGAATGTTAAACGAACCTGTGAAGTGGACACAGTTATTGCCGGTGTAATCAAAATGGAAGCGTGGAGATATGCAAGGCTAGAAGTGACGTTTAAGGAGCAAACATTTTTGCTTTAATTGTCCCTATCAAAAGCCAACAATGGGTATGGAGTTAACTTGTCCTTACATGGTCAGGGACTCAAAAGACTATTGAGTGAGGGGTTTCATGATTATGTAAACTACCCTGCTTTGTTGTAGGGATTTCTTTTTTATGAGATGTGAAGGTCAGTTACCCATTTTATTAAAGATGAGAGAAATCATTGGGAACGATTGGTTTAACCAAGTAAATACAAATAAAGAATAAAGAGAGGAAAAAGTGGAAATAAAAATAAAAATTGAGACGTCGACTATCTGGCTGGCTTTAATAATTAATGCCTTATTAACCTCTAATACTATCGTATTAGAGGTATAATATAGATAACGAATCTAAAGAGGACCTCATTTAACATACTTAAAAAATAGACCATTTATTTCAAATAGAAAAAGTATTCTTGAGTCGATTTTTTATGGTATTTAAATATTTCAAAGAATCCATAAAAAATAATCTAAAAATGAAAAATTTTGCTATTTAAAAAAATCGGTCAAAACATGTGAGGTTTTAAGCAGTTTAAACACTAACATATTTTGATCGATTTTTTTCTAACTAACAAAAGAATCATTTTGAGCTCATTATTTTGTTAGTTCCTTGAAATGTTTAAATAACATAAAAAATCAACTAATTTTTTTTTACTATTTTTTTTAAAAAGTCCATTTTAGAGACTTTTTGTATATATAAGTTGGAATCTTTTTAATATTCTAATGTGGGATTACATATTAAAATAGCAATTGTATTTGGGCTTTATTCTGTTTGAACTAATTAAGTGATCTAACTAGTAGAGCCCAATAAGACATCTGAAAATGAGTATGAGCTTTGTAATGTCTGGTTACCCAAGAGTCATCTATTGGTTACACAAGAGTCGTGTTATTCAAGAGTCATATATTGGTTACTGAAAAGTCACATAATTAGAATTTATGTGATTCTACTTAGAAAATAATATATATAATGAAGGGTTTTGGTCCCCAAGGCTAATGCACCCAAAAACACTCTCCTCCTCATTCCCATTATTGAGAGATAACTCATAGAGTGAGAAGAATTATTCTGTGGAAGACCTCCAACCCCCAAGCCTCAATTATCACTATGGATTCAGGTACACAGTCTCTGCAACTCTTTTATTAGATAATCTCGAAATCTAATGAGTTGATTATGAACATATGATGCATTTTATTTAATATTCCAACAAGTGTTATCAGAGCCACTTCTTATTAAATTATTGGGATTAGTATCGTGATTGTGATTTATAAGTGATTTTGTTATATTTCTCAAACATATGATCTAGTGAGAACCCATATGGATTTTTGGATTCTATGTAGATTTTATGTATCACTTATGATAATATTCATAATCATAATCCCAAAATTGATTCAAGATTGTTAATCCATAGTGGTTTTGATTTCTCTCAAAAAGGGTTTAATTCATGATGGATTTGGATGGATTAATTCAGTTTTGTTCAAAATAAATTGAAAATCATATATTTTCTAAATGTTTGGGATCAGTTTTATTGAAAATCACATGTTTTCTAATTATTTTGGATAATTTATTTGGATTAAAATTGGAAATCCCATATAAAACTTCAGAACTGGGTTTCTGCCCAAACACGAATCGATTTGGGCCTTCTTGCCGAATCGATTCGGCTTCATATACTTCGCTAATGCCTATAATAGAATCGATTCGGTCTTCTGGGGTGAATTGATTCGGCTTGGGAAGAATCGATTTGGCCCCAAAGGCGAATCAATTTGGCTCATGGGATTTTGTTGGGCCTAAACCAATTATGGATTAAGGGTATTTTTTTGGGAACCATAACTAGTTGTGGTATTTTATTAATACCCTTTTTGTCTTATATCTTAAAAATAATTAACTGAAGTAGTATGTTTCCAAATTAACCTCCATTGCGTAGATTAATCTATTTTGAGTTATTAAGATGTGTGTATTAATTGTTTATGCGATTAGTGATCGATCCAAAGGAAGATTGTTAATTGGCCAAATAAAAAATATACATGCGGGAATAAATGTGTGACGATTATAAAGGAAAAAATGGAGAATACACCGGCCTAAAGGAAGGTTATCGTTTGACCAGATTTATCATCAACATTTGATTTCTGCACTGAGGGTACCACTTACAAGTTAATGATTTCGTCCAAAGACTAAACGTTAATGTTTTACAAGGTATCTTGAAAAAGGTCTCACAATTATAGTTGCATAAAATTTATGTCTTGTAATTATGTATTTAATTTTGACATGAATTTTAATTTGACCTTATGTTATTTACTTGTTCTTTAAATTAAATTATTGCTTCTGCTACTAGTATCACTGCCAACATGAACACAATTCATGTGCTTAACAACACAAACTTCAAGAACTGGAAAGAGAACAATATGATAGTTCTCGACTGCTTGGATTTAAACTATGAACTAAGGAAAGAACAAGTCGCTCCTCTTATAGAGAAAAGTTCCATTGAGGATATACTGAACTTTGAGAAGTGAGATCATTCTAATTGCTTAAGTCTAACGATGTCAAAGCACCACATTCCAGAAGCATTCAAAGGCAGTATGTTCGATGAGGTAACTACTAAGGGTTTCCTGCTAGATATTAAAAATCATTTTGCAAAGAATGAAAAGGCTGAAACAAGTACGCTTCTAGCTAACCTTATCCAAATGAGATATACAGGTAAAGAAAACATAAGGGAGTACATTATGGAGATGTATAACATCACTTCAAAAATTAAGGCACTAAAGTTAGAATTGTCTGATAACTTGCTCGTGCGTCTAGTACTGATTTCCCTTCCTACACACTATGGAAAATTTATAGTGAGATATAATACTCAAAAGGATAGTTGGACTCTTCATTGTGTGCAAGAAGATGACAAATTGAAGCTACAAAAGGCAATTGAAAGTGCTCATATTGCTTCTACCTCAAAGAACAATAAATGAAAATGGAATAATAATAAGAAAATTGCAGTAGGAACATCACAACCTAAAATTCCACAAAAGAAACAGGATCTAGAATTTCCTATTACTTTTGCAAGAAACCTGGGCATGTGGAGAAGGATTGTTCCATGTACGCCGCATAGTGTGTAAAGAAACGTACACTTCTCACTTTCATTTGTTCTGAAGTCAATTTAGCTTTTGTACCTATTAATACTCGGTGGGTAGATTCTGGTGTTACTACTCATGTAAGTATGTTTATGCAGGGTTGCCTGTGCAGCCGACTGCCAAATGATGCTGAAAGATCCATCTATGTGGGGGATGGAAAAATAATTGTAATTGAAGCAATTCAGACCTTTAGATTATCTTTTGAGAGTGACCATTTTATTGAATTAAGAGACATAAGTAGTATCGTCTTTCAGATGGAATTTGGTTTCTATTCCTATTTTAGACAAATATGATGTTTCTTGTTCATTTGAAAATAATAAAGTCAGTCTTTTTCTTAATTCTACTCTTGTTACTGGTTCTTTATTAATAAATCATATATGTTGAATACCAATGCTTCATTTAATGAAACCTTGCAAACAACTACAAGAAGCACAAAACTCAAATTAACTAATAAGGATTCCATCCCCTTATGGCACAAACGTTTGGGCCATATCTCCCAAAGAAGAGTTGAAAGGCTTATGTCAGACAGAATACTTGAATCCCTTGATTTAATAGACTTTGATGTTTATATTGGGTGTATAAAAGGAAAACAGACACACATTTGGAAATTAAGTGCTAAAAGGAGTTCTGATGTCTTAGAATTGATATAAACTGATATTTACGATCCATTCGCTACGGCTTCTTGGAATGGTCAACATTATTTTATCACTTTTATAGACTACTATTATCGTTATGGGTACTTATATTTAATTCATGAGAAGTCTTAGTCCTTGGACGTTTTTAAGGCCTTAATAGCAGAAGTTGAAAATCAACTAGGGAAGAATATTAAAGCTCTCAAATCTGGTTGCGGTAGTGTATGCTATAGCAGATATGATGGATCAATAAATTTGAGATTCAATTAGAAAATCTAGGGCAATTCACTACATGCACTATCCCAATTAATTTTTATGGGTTTAGTTAGATTTATGTGAGATCTATGAGTAGTGTGTGATGTAGCTGATGAAAATAACGTACACATTTATATAAGCAATCCATAACTCAGATTTTATTAGGAAAAACCCACACCAAGGGGTAACAAACCTTGACGCAATCTAATATCTTATTTAACTTAAGAAGATTTTATACAATGAAAGAAAGTACCTTTATCTTGTGCACTCACAAGAAGTTATCTATAAACATCAAACTTTTCCCAATTGACGATAAGATAACCAACCTAAGATCAATAAGATGAACGGTGAGTAAATTTTCCTCCTTAGAGGCGTATCATGCCTCGATATTGCTAATAGAATAAGACACCTCCCTTTTTAGATCTAAGAGTGTTAATCACCAATTCATATGTAGAATGGTAGAATATGAACTTTGGCTATGTGAATCTGAATCAAATCACACTCTCAATTTCCTCTGAATCCATAAACTACGCCAAATAACGAAAATGGTCATGGTTTTAGATCGTGACCAAGCTCCTGAGTCATGGTTTTAGTCCATTACAAAATTAAGGGTGATCCTTTTGGGGGTCATGGTCCAAAACCATGACTACCATACATGGTCACGGACTCTTTCATAACCTTAATACTAAGGGCTTGGTCGTAGTTGTGAACCATGACCAGGGATCACGGTTGGTCATGATTTAAAATCGTGACACAAATCGTGACTGTATTTTCTTGGTCATTGTCCAGAATCATGACCACCAGATGTTATAACCTATGGTGAACTTTGGTCAGTCATAGTCATGAGTCATGACTCCTTATCGTGCCCACATGTCCTATGGTCACAGAGCGTGACCCCTTTTTAACCCATTAAATTGGTTTCATCGAAATGGTCACGATTTTGAATCGTGACCAATATTAAATTTATTAAAACATAAAAATTTTAATTTCTTATTTCCTGAAAAAATATTGTATGTGTTTTCAAACCTGTATACAATTCCATTATAGAATTAACTAGTACATCAAATAAAGTGGAATAATTCAAAAAATTATTAATCCATAAAATTAATTACATTAATCCAACATAAATAAATATTAAAATGTTCAATTTATTCTCCTTGAAATATATGAAAAAATGTTCAAAGTGTTCCTTCTCCGACTAGACCTGTAAATATTTCAAAATGTTCCAAATGGTAAGAAAATACTTGAATCCTAAAATGACTTCGAGATACCTATATAGCCAAAATTGGCATCAAAGTCCCCGTAGTTCATAAGATGAAAAAGGTTGAGGTCTAACCCATAATCCGAATCTAGGGGGTCTCTTTTGATTTATGAAAATAGACGTGAAATGTGTTAAAACTGTAGAAAACAGTGAGAACACTCTAAATTGGGAATTTTGATATAAACCCCCTTTTTGGATTTTTGATTTATGTAAGTAGATGTGCATGTATAGATGATTATAAAACGAGTGGGATTAGTGATAGAAATATTATAAATAAGCGAAAAATGGAATAAGAACACTAAAATATGTAAAATAAAATTTATAGGACTTGTAAAAAATAAAGGATATTACAACGCATCTATAGTGTTGCCTTAGTATCTTTAAATAGTTTCTTGGAGGTCTAAAGGGTCCAGCGCATCCGGGGTTCTTATCTTCATAACAAGACTATGACATAACCTTTTTAGGCTTGAAATTCCTGATAAATTCGACCGGTTAGACCCCCATGAAACTATTCAAAGGTACACTAAATAAGTTACAAATATTAAAGAATACATTTAACATAAATCTGGTAAAAAACTATTAAACCCAACCCGTTATATTAAGAAAGGACTTGAATCCTAATTTGACTTTGAGACGCCTATGTAGCTAAATAATTTGTCATAAAAATCCTCGTAGTTCTATAACGACACAAGATTAAATTGTTAATGTCCTATTGGTAATTTTTTTAATGTGTTCAATGATCCAAATAGTGAAGCGAAAAAATCTTGATATCATCAACAATGTGTTGTTCTAAGGGGATTAACCTTGTTGAGGCACAAAAAGTGGTTCTAATAGACATTGTATGGAACCCATCACTTGAAACATAGGGTATTCTATGGTCTTATTGACTTGACCGAATTGTAGCTATAAAAAACCTTATTTCTCCCAAGGCTATAAGCCCGACTAATTTCATGTGTTTCACCCGATGGGTTTCAAAAAGTGAGAATGATATAGTTTTGTTGTGAATATTGGTATTGATTAAGGCTACTCAAAAATTTAATTTTTGTGATTTGTCAGTACACTTGAACTTTGTCATCCGGGTATAACTAGTCAAACTCAGCAGGTACTCCCTATCTTTATAACAAGACTATGACATATCCTTGTCAAAATTTGAAACACCTGATGAGTTCGATTATTTACACTTAGAAAATAAAGTTCAAGGGTACACATAGAAAATAAAATAAAATTAAGTAGTAACCTTGATCAATTATCAATAATATGAACAAAACAATCATATTCCTAATTTTTGGAGCTCATCGGTTGAAATGCATGCTATTAGCTGGGAAAATAAACTTGGACAAAAGAAGATTTTTGAATGTTGTAATTTGACAAGCCTATAAGATCGACTAATGGTCCGTGTTTCAACTGATGGGTTCCACACAACTTTGATTAATACCACTCTTGATGCACCAACAATATTAATTCCATTTGAATAAAGTTATGCCGATCCTAAAAAGATTTTGGATTCACTATTTGGATCAGTGAAGACATTAATCATATTACTAATCGGGCGCTAACTTCTAATCTTATGTCGTGTTAACATGTTATCATATCATGTTATTGAAACTTCAATTAGGTTGATGTGAATTATCCTTGAAATTATTCTTTCAAATCAAACTCATCAACGACTTCTAATTTGATAAGGTTATATTGGCTGTAATCCATTCTGAGGAACTTTGATATATATATATATATATATATATATATATATATATATATATAGAGAGAGAGAGAGAGAGAGAGAGTTTTTAAGGATGGGGAGGGAAATATAGGGTATACCAACTCTGTAAATGCTCCCAGCATCATATTCTACTCCCAAAATGCAGTTATATCATGGCTGGTGGTAGAAAACTGGAAAAATCCTGAGTCTTAAGGGTGAAGACACAATAAATTATGGTTTTAATTAATACTAAACAATTAATGGTTTTTCATCCGATCAATTAGACATAAAAATTCCAGTTTAAGTTCATTTTAATTTAATCCTAATGAAGGGGTTAACACAACCACAACATGTTAAACAAATGACTATATTTTAAACATTTAGTTACTATGATAAGGGCGTTATAATACCCTGCCTAAATATTTCAATGAAATTTTGTATAAATTGTAATGAAGTGAGGTCTGATGATAATTATAGGAAAATTATGGGTAAGAATTGAAATTTTGAGAAAAGAATAAGAAAGGAGGGTTCGAACGCGATTGATGTTGCTCGAATGAAGTTTGGACCTCGTTTGAAGAAGGGGATCGAGTGAGGTTCGCATGAGGTCCCACTGCCTAACAGTCCCAGGACGCTTGAAGGTAGCTTGAAGCCACATATCGAACGAGTGCCATAGCCACTTGAATGAGGCTCAATGTCGTTCGGACAACGCATTTCAAAATTGTGTTTATCAGATTTCCCTTGTGTGCTGTCACATTTCTGACCCTTAATTTGGTAAGCGATCGAGCTCTAGTGAGCCCAGATTAGGCAGAATGGGATTTCTCGTCTTATTAGCGTTTTTACAAGGCTTGGTTTAGGTAATTTAGGCCTTTGGGAAGATAGAAGAAGATGCAAGAGGGAGAGAGAGGGTGGAGAAGTATTCATCCATTGTTGGCTTCTCTCTACCATCCCACCATCATTTCACCACCATAAACCACCACTTTTTTTTTATAATATTCAACCATATTTAAACCTACAACACCTATTTCCACCATTGTTGAAGTGGAGCTACGAATGTTGTAGAAGTTTTTGGAGATTTTTGGATAAGATGATGGAAGCCTTCATGGAGTTTAAAGGGATTTTGGTTTGGAAGCTTGAATGGAACACATATAGAGTATTTTAGAGGATGCATTTGGTAACCCCCTGAGGCCACTTTTAGAGGTGGGGGTTGCTCCTCCTACACCAACCCTCTTACCTCCATTTGGAGACTTTAGAGGTGAACAAAATCTAATCTTAGATTAAGATTATTTTACGTGTTTTTAGTGTTGTTAAAATGTTAAGAGTAGAATGCATATGAGCTTGATGATAGGTTTCTACCAGAATTAATAACAAACATTTTTATGAAATAAAAATGTTGAAAAATGTCATTTTTGAGAATAAATGAAGAATACACATTTCAAAGTTTCTTGAAATGAAGATTAAGATATTATGAAAATAGTGCATTTTCTAGAAGTTTGATGTTAAACATTTTATAAAATAAAATGTTGGGAAATGATGTAAATTTTACTAAAACATTTGGTGATATAATCACTACACCAAAAAGGCCAAATTGGCACCCTTTAGTCGGCCAGACTTGTCACGGTCATTGACCATGACAAAAAAAACACGCATTTTTTATCACAATCAATGATCGTGACAAGTCCGTGATAAATTCTTGTCACGGTCAATGACCGTGACAAGCCTGTGACAAGTGACTTTGTCACGGACTTGTCACATTCATTGACCGTGACAATTTTTATAATATTGTCACGGTCAAAGATCGTGACATGTCCGTGACAAGTTTAGCAGCAAATAACCCTTTCCCCTCCTTTTATTTCTCACCGCTTTGTTTCCCTCCACTTTCTCTCTCTCTATCTCTCTCACTATCCCTCTCTCTCTACTTTCAGTTTGGTTTCTCTCTCTTTCTCTCTTCCATTTGTATATATGTGTGTGTATATATGTGCGTGTGTGTGTGGTGGGTGGGGGTTGGGGAGGGGATGTGGGGGAGGGATGTGGGTGTGCGTGTGTGTGTGGTGGGGGGTGGGGCTGTGTGTGTGTGGTGGGGGAAGGGGGTGGGGCAGGGTGGGGGGAGGGGGCAGGGCTGGGGTGGGGTGGGGCAGGGGGTGGGGCTGCGTGTGTGAGTGTGTGTATGTGCGCGTGTAGTGTGCGTGTATGTGGCGGGGGGGGGGGGGAAATGATGCGGGGGATGTGATAGGGGGTGGGGCTGCATGCGTGTGTGTGTGGGGGGGGGGGGGGGGGGGGGGGAGGGCAAGGGTAAATGGGGAGGGGGTGGGACTTGTTAATTTTTTTTATTAAATTTTTATTGGTTTATTAGATATTTCCCCTCATATGCAAGTAGTGTCTCTTACAAACGAATTGATTGATTATTAATTTTTTTAATAAATTAATATATGAAAGTAGGATTGCCCCTCATTGTAAATTAGTAAATTAATTATTGTATACTTTAATTGTTAGTTTAATTAATGAAAATAATTAATTGAGTAGATGAATTAAAAGGAGTACGGGATACACATTTGTTGTTGCCATTGCGGTTGGATTATAGTGGATCGATGTTGGGTTGGTTAATTTTAAAAGTGGCATGACCACTGGATTATTGTCCATATTGGGGTGGGATTTTTCAACTTTTTTTGAAAATTACTTTGTATAACGAACAATATATATATGTATATACTTGAAATTACATATAGTGCGCATATATACTAGCCTTCTAGTTCTTATGTGTACGCATTCAATAGCCTTTAGACCCGTTCGAGAGTCATTATCCTGTAATGAGATCTCTCGAATTGTCCCGTTTGGACAGTTTGGGACTGCATAACTTCTGTATAATAATATTCTTAGTGGCTTAAAGTTGTTACTTTTGGAGGAAGTTCTGCAGTCATATCCTAATGTTTTCTGGGTACATACTACATTGACAAGTGTGACTGTTATTTCAATTGATCAATTGAAATAACACTCACACTTGCCAATCTACGTCGTGTACTTGGAGAATTATGGGCATATGCTGCTGAAATTTTCTCAAATCGTAACAATGTGCATGAGCTATTAAGCATATTACAGAAATATGCGGTCTTGAATGGGATATGACCACTTACCCTTTAGAGGAGATGGATGAAATAGGAATTTATATTATAAATTGAATTTAAATTTGAAATTTAAGAATCGAAGACATAATTAAATAAAATATACTATAAATCTAAGTTTTGTTTATACTAATTCATGAATATACGCTTCTTACCTTTAATAGGTGATTAGTTGTGGTAGCTGTGATGGGATATTCGAAATACAAAGAGTGGATGGGTGAGACAAATAGAATGGGGGATGTGTTTCGCAGAGGTGCTAATGAATTTGTGAAATACGCAAATAGATGTCATAATGATGACGAGTTTCCGAGTCTGTGTGCTAGGTGTAAGAATGGTAGAGTGTTTTAGTGGAAAACAGTTGAACTACATTTGTTAAGATGGGGTATGCAAGATAGTTATCGATTTTGGAGTTTTCACGGTGAATTGAAAGTTCCTTTTATCCCCGAACAACCTTCACAACAACCTTCAACAAGTAGGATAGATGTAGAAAGGGACGACGTAGATCATAATATGTTAGAGGATTTAGTTAATGATGCGTACGGAGTTCATGATAATCCTTGACGATGACTACTAAAATTTAAAATTTAAGGCGACCCAACTGTTATACTCTGGCTATGAGAAAGATCAAATAACTTTACATGCCATGGTTGGTTTGCACAATTTTAATACGCAATACGGTTTGTATGGAAATAGCATGACATGAATTTTGAAATGGGTGAGGGGGTTACCACCCAAGGAGAATACGCTTCCAAATAGCTACCATGTTATGAAGAACAGTTTGAAAGGTTTCGGAATGATGTATAAATTGATTCATGCTTGTGTGTATGACTTCATACTATACCGAAAGGAGTATGAAAATCTTGATCGTTGTCCGGTATGCGATGAACCTAGATATGTCCAATCTACTAGTAAGGAAGGCACAAGCTCAAAAGTGCCTCAAAAAGTGTTGAAATATTTTCCTGTTGGGCCTAAATTAAAGCGATTTTTCACAGTACCATGGATAGAGGATGCAATGACTTGGCATGCTAGGGCAGAAGTAGGGGGTGATCTCATGCGTCATCCAATTGATTCTACAGCCTCGAGGAGTATGAATTATGAGTATCCCAATTTTGCTCGAGAACAACGCAATATTCGTTTGGCTATATCAATAGATGGTTTCAATCCATTTGGAAATCTAAGCACCAATCAGAGTGTATGGCTAGTGACCCTAGCTCCACTCAACTTCCTTCCTTCATAGTGTATGGGACCTTAATTTTCGATGATGTCTTTGTTGATACTTGGGCCAAAGGCACCAAGTGATGACATCGACGTCCACCTGGCTCCTTTGGTAGAAGAATTAAATGAGTTATGGGAAGAGGGTGTGCAATCATTTGACTCTTTTAGAAAAGAAGAGTTTACGCTGAAAGCTATGTTGATGTGGGAAATTCATGATTTTCCAACTTATGGGACATTATCCGGTTGTGTAGTACATGGTTATTTGGGGTGTCCTATTTATGGAGGGGAGACTAAATCTCTTCGTCTATACTTTAGATCAAAAAATGTATAACATTGCTATAGGAGGTTTTTACCCCCGGCTCATAGTTTCAGATTTGAGAAAGGTTCCAATTTTTTATTAGGCGGGGTTGATCATAGGCTACCGCCGAGACAACTTTCAGGTTTAGAAATTGAAAGTAAATCTTCTAAAGGTGGCCCTAATATGGTAGGTAAGAATCCCAAATTTAAGAATGTCAAGCATAAGAAGACCCCAACTGGGAATGAAACTGAGACAAGAAAGGCATGGTCTAGGATGTCAATTTTATTTGACTTGCCTTATTGGAAGAATAACCCGGTGCACCCTGTATTGGATGTGATGCATGCAGAGAAGAACTTCGTTGAAAATATTATGGGCACTTGCATTGGGGGAAGTCATTCGAAGGATGGAGAAAATGCACGAAAAGACCTTAAATTGTTGAAACTTAAGCCACAACTATGGTTGAAAGAAGATAGTAGGGGAAGGACAATAATTCCCCCTGGTGCGTTTACTTTGACGAGTGGGGAAAGGAAGGTGCTTTTAGACACAATATATAATTTGAAGGGCCCGTCTAATTTTTTGTCCAACTTTCAAAGGATTGTGAATTATACTACTCATGATTTACATAAGTGTAAGTCCCACAATTGGCATGTGATTATGCACCTGGTTCCTCTATTGTTTAAGAACTGTTTCTCCAAGAACAAGGATTTGCGGAGGGCTATTATGAAAATTAGTATTACCTTCTCACTCTTTTGTGAGAAGGTAGTCAATCAAGAACACATAGTGGCTGTAAAATTGGTGGTGACCGAAGCGATTTGTGTGTTAGAGAAGTACTTTTCCCCATCATTCTTTGACATAAGTGTTCACTTATTGGTACACCTATGCGATGAGGCACTTCTTTGTGGTCCAGTTAGATATCGGTGGATGTATCTGTTTGAAAGATTGATGGAAGTCTTTAAAGATTACGTCAAGAATACGCGATACATTGCAGGATCAATTGCATAGAAATACATCACCGTGGAGTCATCAATATATACTCGAGAATATATGTCTGGCTTGACCAGCATTGATGACACTGATGAGTTCATCGATGATGGTGGTCATGTGATGGGAAAATGAGTGAAATTAACGCGTTTACAACATGAACAAGTAGCTCGTTATCTATTTGACACACATGAAGATGTCGAAGAATGGAAAAAGGAAGTTTCAATTATTATAATGTTCAACATTATTTTAGATTATTTTATACATGATTAATTTTGTAATATGCAGAAAATATAAAGCCTGTGAGAACAATAAAAGATGAAAAACAATGGTACAATCATACAACGAATTTAGGCTGTGGTTGACACAAGAGGTAATTATAATGAAAATGTCCGTTATATAACGTTACATTACACTCAAATTTTACAACTAATATAATTAATTTATCTATATTCTCAGCTCTTAAAGACGGGTGATGCGACATCAAGGCTTGCTCATGTAGCCACTGTACCCTTGTTCGTGGCACAAGAGTACAAAAAGTATCGATTGAACGGTTACGTTTTATGCGCTAAAGTGTATGAGGAAAGTACAAATGTACATAATTCAAGCATTTCATATAAGGCTCTTACTTTCTTTCGAGCGAGGGCAAAAGATAAAAACCTCGTTGAAGCTGAAATGACTTACTATGGTGTAATCCGAAATATATTTGAATTGGATTATATAAGCTTCAAAGAGGTTGTATTTTACTGTGACTGGGTAAGAGTTGAGGATAAAAATGCTTGTAAAGTTGATCCTGTCACCAATTTGATCATGGTTGACTTGTCCAAGTTGAAGAGCAACAACCACGTGAGCGATGAGCCGTTTGTTTGTGCATTTCAAAAGGTTAACCAAGTGTTTCTCGGAGTATATCAACAACGAGCCGTGGTCAATTGTCCTAAACGCGCCAAAGCGTCTAAATAACAGTGTGTATGACTTGGCTGCTCCTACCGAATATCAAACCATTTTTTATGATAACCCGAATTTGAAATAATTTTTCAATTTGTAATAAATATTCCAATTTGTACTTTATCAATCCATTTTTAATGCTTTTAATTGATTTGCACTTTATCATTTTCTCTCTTGTGTAGTGTGCGTGTGTGGGGGAAGTAGGGGTGGGGGTGGGGATGTTTCGAATTTGTAGTAATTGTACATATTATGAGCTAGATGCTGTTGTTTTAGAATTCAGAATTGAGGTGTTAAACAGTAATAATTCATTTGTATTTGTAGTAATTGTACATATTTGCATGTCTTCTTCTAATTCATTTTGATTTGAACTAATAACAACATTTTTTTACAACAAATGTTTCCTTCAGGTATTAAGGCGAGGATGGTGGTGCTGGTTATGATGATGTCATCTGGGCTCGGTGGTAGCGGAGGCGACGAGGGCTCCTCGGCCCCTAGGATCCCCAAATATGGAAAATTGGGGATGACCATCGGGAACAAAATGGGGCTATTAGCGAGATCCCTCGAGCTGGTAAAGACAATCATCGGCCCGGGGTACACTAGTTGGAGGGAGGTGTCAAATGAGCTCAAGTTAGCTGTTTGGGTGGCACTACAGGTAATGTATTTATATTTATATTTATATGAATATTTCAATTTCAATTTTAATTTCGATTTCGATTTTGATTTCATTTTATATTTATATTTATATTTATATTTATATTTATATTTATATTTATATTTATATTTATATTTATATTTATATTTATATTTATATTTATATTTATATTTATATTTATTCGCAACTAACATTGTATTTGTTGGACAGGAACAATTCAGCTTGGATCCAAAGCTACGCAATTTCGTCTTGGATCAGTTGAGGGAGCAACACAAGATGTGGAAGAAAAATATGCGGACCCGGTACTTTGGGAAGACTTGAGAGTCCGTTATCCGAATGCGTGAATACGTCCCGTCGAAGGAGCCGATCTCATTGGCACAATGGCAAAAGTTCATTGACAATGAGATCGGGGAGCGACAATTGGCATCTCGCCAATTGGGGAGGGAAAACCGGGTAAAAAAGACGGACGTGCACTACTTCGGCCGAACGTCTTACGCCGATGTGGAGCATAGGATGATGGTAAGATTTAATTTTTTTATAACTACAGAAATATATTATTCTGTATTATTTTACTTTGCGGGGCCGATACTAATTTTACTTTATTTTATTTTAGGGGACAGGGAGTGGCCTTGGGGGTAGGCCACATAGGCTTGATACTTATGTGGCTATTCAGACAAAGAAGGGGAAGGATAAGGAGGTGTTCCCGAGCATCGCGACCACGATTGTAAGTAATCCGGCAGTTCACTTTTTGTTAATTACGTTATAATTTTTTATTTACTTATTTTACTAATCATGTGCTTTTTGTCATTTCAGGCAAAACTTAAGGAAGTGCATGAGTCACAGTTTGATGCCGATAAGTCATCTTTATTCACAGACGCACTCAGCTAAGTGCTTGGGGCTGATCGCAATGGGTGGACAATGGGGGTGAGCTCGCGGGTGGACAAATCTAGGATCATCGAATTGGAGACGAGTGACACCGAGTTGGCTCGTACGGTGGACTCGCATGACGCGAAGTTGTCCCGTTTGGAGGTGACGGTTCAAGATATGTTCTCATTCATGAAGCATTCGTTGGGAGGAAATCGTAAGGGGAAAGGGAAGGGGAAGGTGGTGGAGGAGGAGGTGCATGAGAACGAGGTACAGGATGACGAGGATGTGGACCTCGCTGATTCATCGCCGACACGTGCGGACTTTGATGATACACTCCCCTATTTGGCTCCCTTCAATCGACCGATGTTGACACTTGGTTGGCCGAGCGTGTTTATAGTGGACATATTTGATGGCCAGCGGATACGACGGGGGTTGATTGGACCCGAATACCGTCCAGGATATGCCAGTTCATGGACGCTTGATTCAAGACATCGAGTCCAAGGTGCTCGTCACGCATATGATACCTGGGAAGGAGAACTCCCCCTTATGGTTGTGCGAACAATGAAGCACGATGTATATTGGTGGGTGTGTCAATTCGTATATCATGTGGCCTACTCACCTCCTCAGAGCTAACCTTACCCTAGACATGTAGTGACATTATTTGAATTGAATTGTTTTAAGTTGTTACATTTGAATTATATCGTTATGCATATTATTTTGAATGTATATTTGCATTCTCTCTATTTTGTTTGGATATATGAAGTTTGAACAGGTATAATGTTGCTATAACATGTGCAAATATACTACTGGGCAGTGGCAGTGGCCATACTGGCCAACAGTTTTTTTTTTAATTTTGCCCAGAATTGTCACGGTCATTGACCGTGACAATTTTTTAAAGAGTGTCACGAGTTTGTCACGGTTTATGATCGTGACAAAACTTGTCAAGGTCATAGATCGTGACAATTCTAATGAATTGTCACGATCATTGATCGTGACACGTCCGTGACAATAAATGCTGTCACCCCCAGAATTATCACTGTCATTGACCTAGATAAGTCCAACTTGCCAAGGTCAATGACCATGACAATTCGACAGATTTGGTGTAGTGAATATTTAAACTTTATTGTGAAAAATGGAGATTCTAGGAAAATGTACATTTTCTAAGTTTAAAGAAATTAAAAATGTCTTTATATTTTAAAAAGCATGACTTTGCGGGCATTGTACGTTTCTAGAATGAAATGTACCTAACTCATATAGTAGGATTTTAGGATTTAAAATCCATCTTCTCATGCATATAAACTTGTATTATTTTTATGATAAATATGTGAACAAGTTTAAAGAAGTTTTTATTGGGTTTAAACACGAAATAAGAAAAGGTAGAAATTTAAACCTTCAAAGTGTGTGGAAGAATGGTTAAAGGTGTAATGAATGTAGGGTTGTAAGACTACATATATTGTTAAAAAGAAAACTCTATTTTTCTATAATAGTGGTTAGATTTCTTGAATGAACATAAATTGAAAATATGATTAGTATAGGAGTTGGATAATTGTTAATGGTTAGACATTGAGAAGTTGGTGTGTGTAACTTAATAATGCTTGGAAGATTAACACTTATAAATTTGGAAATGAAAAAATGGAATAAAGAGGTTTCCAACTTGAGAAGAATGATACCCTAAATACTAAAAAAGGTTAAAATGTTGAAAGCACTTAAGAAGTAGTATGAGTAACTTAAAGGTGTTTTGGGAAAACAACACTTGTAAAATGGAAGAAAATGATAAGTTTCGGGAAAAATGGGTAAAATGATAATTTTACTTAAAGTGGTACATTTTTATGAAATAAAAATATTAAAAAATGTATTGCTAGCGGTGTGGAAGCCGTTCAAGTATGCGATTTATTGGAAGATTCTGAAATAAGATAAAGGAATAAGTAACATGACAAGAAATGGGTTGTGGTGAGAATTTATTAATACAACCTAACTTGAATGAATTAATGAATATTCCGGTATAGGTTAAAGTGGACAAGAAGTGTGTAAATTGATTAATGTCCATAAAGTAAAGGAACAGCAAAGTATAATGGTTAAATGAATGAGTTAAATAATCTAAGATGGTTTAACCATAATTAACACAAGAGTGTGTTATGAAAGGTTTACAAAGGCTAAGTAAGTATTTTCTAACACGGTCTTCGCATGTGTTGAAAGGGTGATTTTCAAATGAGAATATTAAAGTACATTGGTTTATATAAAAAGAGCAATTTCGGTAAAATAGAGTGTGGTTGTTTCAAGTATTTAACCGTGGGTGTGAAATAAAGGTATAAAGGTCAAGTTAAGAGAGAATAAGTCCTTTATGAGATTAATTTAAATTAATTGGACTAAACAATATTTTTGAAAGTAAAACATTTTCATGCATATAGTGTATATCTATACATGTACAAGGTAATTGCATATACACATAGGTATAATGTGTTAGAGTCTTCTTTCTTTCGTTTGTTTCAATACTTTATTTTGTATATACCCACTAGGATTTGACTCACGCTCGTCTTTGTTATGACAGGTTGGGTGCGAATTCATATTTTGAGAGTGTTACACATGTAATATTTTTTTAATTTCACATTAGTAGCTTTGTATGCTTGGACACCAGGGATGCTTCCCACGGGTCCTTCACGTAGTTTGAACTTGCAATTGGAATCGGATGCTAAGCAAGTAAAACATTAATTAAAATAAAACGGGAATAACAACATTATATAGATTGTCTCATTGCACTTCACACCTAATTCTAGTGATAAATTCTATTTGAATCATGCTTAACTTATGTGATATGAATAATATATTATTAATATATATATATATATATATAATGTTAGGATATTATATTCGGTCTAATCCTACCTTCAAAAACAGTGAAACGTCGAATTGGGTACAAACATAAGATTTTGAAGCTTTCGGTAGGAAGGTTCATGTTGGAGACTTTTTTTGTCCCTCATAATAAAACAATTGACTCAAGGTGAAAACTATATAGTTGTAGGTATATGAGTTATCTTTGTGACACAATAAACGACGCATCAAACGGATAAGCGAGTAAGAAGTTATGTCAAAGTTACGAAGAAGGGTAAATCTTCCCATTCCCTTTAAGTGGTAATTTGTCTTTTAGTGAACCAAATGGTTTAATATGATTCGTTGGAAAGGAGGGCTGCATTTTATGACTCAAGCCTCTCCATTTAGCATATTTATCAACCAAACTTAGCCCTTGGTTCAGTTTTGAGGGGTTTTAGCTTGAGGAAAGAGAAAGTAGAGGTTTAAGGAAGAAAGAATTCCAAGAAAAGCTAGGAAAAATTCCAAGAAAATCCTTAAGGTGTTTCCAAGGTAAGATTATGCATTAATATTGTTTTAATCTTGGATTATACTTATTTCAAAATATATAAATCATGAATTAGTGATTACAATTCCATCATCCTTTGTGATAATAAGTATTGGTTCTTATGTGAGATAAGTGGTGTTTGTAGGTCATATTGCTTTGTATTGAAACCCCTTGTATTCAAAATTGCATATATTTTCGTGTGCTTACTGGAATTGAGAAATTCTAGTTGGATATGAAAGTAGAATTATATATTCATATCATATCCAAGAATTAGAATTTAACTCCTTGTGCTTAGGCCTTAGTGATGGTTGCAAGTTGGTACATAGCTGCTATTTATATATTTCATTTCGATATGCTCTACGTTTGGTAAATCTTTTGACATAGCAAATGAAATCAAAAAATTATGAAACTTTAATTTTGTACTATTCAGTATGTGTATTGAAAATGGCCAAAAAAATATGGAAAGTTATGATGTAGAAAAATTATGAAAATTCTTGAAATTTGAAGGAACAATAGAGGAGCTTGTAGGGCAAATTTATTATGTTGTAAAGAAATGGTCATAACTTGCTCTAGAAAGCTTGAAAAATTACAACGTCATTTCTAATGGATGGTATATTCAGACATGTTTTCATATAAATGAGCGTATACACCTGTATTTGTACAATTTATGAATATAGGATGGTTAATGATTGGACATAAATATTGTATATTTATTCCCCTAATTTTCGTGCATTTGTGAACCCGAGTAATGTAACCTATATGGATTTGATGCACATTCATGCTACTAATCTTCTTTGGCAAGTATTTTGTGTTTCGTGCTTCTCTTATTGGTTTTACAGGTTAATTATGCAAGCAACGCAAAAGAGAAAGCGAGACAATGAAAGAAAAGCTAAAAGGGAAAGTTCAAGGGCATTTTGGTAATTCTGTAGCCAGATCCTAAAGGAGGAGTCAACTGGAAAGTTGAAGAGCTCAGAACAACGAGAACACTGGAAGAAACGACATCCAAATCCGAGCTACGGTTGATGAGTTATGACCAGTTGAAGTTGGAGAAAAATCTAAGGAAGAAAGGAAAGAAAGCAAGAAAAATTCTAAGTGTTGAATAAGCACCCCAAACCAGCAAGCATTCGCGAACCCAAGGGCGAACCGATTTGGGGGATGAACCGGTTCGGGGTACATGCGAACCGGTTCGGGGGGCCTGATGCGCGAATTTTCTCCTTCATTCTGATTCTGGATACTTTGGAGTAGTTTTTGATAGAGAAAAGAGAGCAAAACATCTAGGAACATAACTTTGATTAATTTCTGCAAGATCCATACACTTCCGGGTTTGTTTTCAAGTTGTATTCCACGCTTTATTTTTATGATATTTGGTATTCTTTCATGGTAATTTATATGTATGATTTGAATGAATTTCTGCGTTTATAATATTTAGCTACGTATATTGATCTAGTTTTATCATGAGTTTGTTCACATGCAACATTATTATTTCATGCATTGTTCAGTTTAATATGTCCGGCTAGGTTTAAAAGGTTGGAATGCATGAACCCAACCTAATGTGTTAGTGCATGTGTATAAAGTTCATCCGATGAATTTAATGATTGATTATGATCGTATCGCATAATTACATAATAATTGTGGATCTTTATATCTCGTTTACCTCTGGGTACTCGTGATGATTTAGAGTACAATTTGAGTGTCATTACCGCGATACCGATTTACTCATCCTCAGATTAGGTATGACGTGGGCTTGAACCTCGTATACATAATGCTTGGGAGTACTAATTTTCGGGTCAGATCAACCAGATAAATTTATGATTAACATTATCACTGCACTACACTAGGGTTGGGGGATTGTATTCCCATCCTGTTTCTCTCATAGGTTAAAATAAAAAGTTTTTGAAATCATCAGTCATTCTCCATTTCGGTAGATTAATTTAGTTGCATCTTTGCTCATTTTCATTATCGCATTTAGTTTAATCATTCCCAAAACCAAATCAATCTTCCTTTTTCTTTAGAGTCAAAGTTAGGATCTTTCTGTCTCGTCCCGTCGTCACAACTTCGTTGTCCTTCTTCCCTGTGGATTCGATACCCGACTTACCGGGATTATTACTTGAGCGACAGGCTTACACTTGAGCCTAGAGTGAACGCACTTCTGAGACACATTTTCAGTCGCGTCAGTTAAGTATAGAGGACAATAATTTGAGGCCATACTGGATACCCCATGAAAGAATGTTTTTATTTCCTCCTTCCAAAGGATATTTTGAGTACATGTTTCATATGAATATACAGTGAGAAGTATACTTTAATGTTTACTTGGCTTCAGTAATAAATTCCTTATGAGGTATTCTCTACGGTTGAATGTTCATAACGTTATCAATACATAGACCATTGTTTAGTCTTTACTCGTGTTTCATGGAAAGTGATTTAAGTGGAATTATAGTATTATTGTATAATCATTAAAAGTTACATAAATATATTAAGATAATACTTATGATTGAGATTTAGCATTGATTTAGTTATATTGATAGGGGTAAGGTCTAATCAACCCAGTTCAGCTCCACCCTAAGGAAACGTTAATACATAGTTGTCAACCCAAAGTGAGTGTACTCGCTGAATGGATGTATTTGTATATTGTTACGAATATGATCAGAATGTTATGAATACGAAAATGTTCATTTTGATTTATCGAAATGGGAGGTTACTCCCCGACCCGGAATGGGGGAGAATTGCCTATTTAGACAGGATATGTGAATCATGATTCGAAAAGTTAGTCATTCATTATGAATAGGCCGAAAAATTCGGTCCTTCTTATGAATGAGTCGAAAATGTGGTCATTCTTTATGAATGAGAAGGATAAATATATATTTATTATCACAGGGATATGATTTATTTCATTTAATTTTATGCAATAGTGTAGTAGTGATGCATTCACTGAGCTGTTTTGCTCACGGTTCTAATATTTATGTTTTTTTCAGGTAACATGGCGTCACTGCCACATCTAGGAGGTCGGGTTGGGTTAGCCAGGAATGAGAGAAATAATGAATTTGTTTAAATGTAAATGATGTAATTAAGTTAACTTATCCTTCAAGTAAGTTTTTATAGGCATGACTACTTCGATGTTGTAAAAAGTTTTTAGTTATATGGATTGACGATGATGACTCTATAATTAAGACTCGTGTTTATGGTTTGGTTAAATTAATTATGGGTTGGGGTGTGTCATCTTTTGGTATCAGAGCCTAGGTTTTAGAGGTTCTGGAGTTAGAAGCATCTAGATTTGGCCGTGAATTTAAGTAATATGTTTTGTTCGGTACTAACAATTATGTTAGAAAAGATATGTATATCTACATTTTGTTATATCTTTGATTCATTTCAGATATAAAAGAATGGAATGAGGGAATGTTAATGTGGGAGTAGAAGATGAGGCTTCAAGTAAGCCAGTAGAAGTGGAGGTTGAACAACCTGTTCATATAAATATAGAACCTGAGCCAGAGAAATTGACAAATATGCAAAAAAATGGCATGTGCTATGACTTTACTGGTAGAGTATCAAGTTAGGTTTATGGCTCAAATGGAAGAATAGTAGGCCAGGCGACTAGAGGTACAAGCATTGGCTAGGGCTGAGGAGGTGATACACCGAGTAGAAAGCAGTACTTCACATGAGAAATTTATTCAAATGAATCCACCCTCATTTGAAGGAGCAGTTGATCCAATAGCGGTAGAAGTATGGGTTAAAGAGATTGAGCTTATTTTTAGGGTAATGAGAATGCCTGAAAATCAACGAGTGACGTTGGCGACATATACGCTGAAAGGGGAAGCTAAGTGTTGGTGGGATGCCATAAAACATTTGTTGATTACTCCAGTGTAATACCCCGTATTTTTATGACTTTTAAATTTGGAGATTTATTAAATTTAAATCGAGATATTAATTTAATATTAATCCGAAAATTTATTCAAATATTTACTAGTGTGACGAGAGGTAGTAATTATTGGGAATTTTTTTAATATTACTAAATGAGTAAAGTAATATATAAGATTGATTTTATAAAAATTGTCACAAGTGAATAAAATGGAAATTATGAAAATTTAAGTCGGGACGCACCTGTGTCGTGTTTGGACTAAATTATTATTATTAAAAGTGAATAAATTATAGGTTACCTGTATGGTCATTTCGAGTGCGCCAATATGTCCAGAAAGTCCTAGATAGTCAAAATAATGTACCCGGGGATTTAGTTTGGGTCTCGGAGCGTTTTTAGGCCTAATTGGCATCCCGGGAGGGTATTATAGACATTTGACATTTTTGGGTAATTAAACCCACGAATTTCCTAAGGATAAATCAGCCTTTAGGAGTTTCCTTCTAGGGTTAACAAACAAAAAATTAAAGAACGACCATTAGAGAAGAAGTTGGAGAGATTTCCAAGCAACTCAATGCCAAAGACTCACCCGTTTGAACCGCCACCGCCACCAAAACGTAAATCGCGTGATAAGGAACGCAACCATACCTCTTTCGTCCACAAATCAGAAACTCAAATTCCAGGCAAGTATCTATCTTTCTTTCTTTTTAGTTAATGTCACACCATGTTAGATTAGGATTATTGAACCTATGTTTCATGGAAGAACTCAAGGATTTATAGAATCCAATCACTTGTTGTAGAGAAAATAAATAAACTATGGACATCCCAATCATATGTAGCGGATTACCCATGAAATTTGATTAATTTAGAAGTGAGAAATCTGGAAAAAGAAATATAATAATGGAAGTTTAGTGGAAAGTTAGGGCTATTGATAAATAAAATAATTTGGCCCTTTAATTCAATTTTGTTGTTGAATTTGTTCATGTTTCACATATGAAATCTTGCATATATGTATATTGAACTAGTAGTAATGTTATTTGAGAGTTTGGGAGTCGTTAATGACATTTTGGAGAAATTTGGAAGATGAAACCTGTAGGTTTTAATGGCAGTTCTGGGCAAGAACTTCTTGATCGATCGATGGTTGGAGTTTGTGAAAGACTACCAATTCGAGATATAGTACCATCCGGGAAAGGCTAATGTGCTTCCTGATGCGTTAAGCCGTAGACTGGTGGGTGATGTAGCGGACGTTTGGAAAGCAAAATGGAAAGAGTTGGGTCACCCGGACGCGTTAGCCCATTCCTTTGTATCTGTCATGACAGTCACACTAGAGATTGTTACGAGTGTGATACAGGCACAGTCAACGGATTTGTTTTGTCAGGAACAAATTGTACAACTTTTAGCTGAGGGTGCTGAGTCCTATTAAGTAAGTTTTGATGGAGGTTTGAGTTTAAATGGGAGATTGGTGGTCCCAGAAGGAGAAGACTTACGTCATGCAGTGATGACACAGTCTCACGGGTCCAGATTTATGGTACATCTCGGAGGGGATAAGATGTACCAGGATATGAGGCAGCAGTACTGGTGGAGTGGGATGAAGAAGGACACTACTGAGTTCGTATCCAAGTGTTATACTTTACAGATGGTAAAGGTAGACCACCAGAAATCGTCGGGGTTATTTCAGCCGTTGGATATACCTACGTGAAAGTGGGAGAGTTTTTCCATGGACTTTATTACTAGGCTGCCTACATCACAGCGGGGTCATGACTCCATATGGGTTATAGTGGATCGGTTGACCAAGGTGGATCATTTTCTTCCAGTACGGATAGACTATACCACGGGCCAGTATGCACAGTTGTTCATTGTCGAGGTTGTTAGGCTCCATGGGGTGCCCCTGGATATCGTGTCTGATAGAGATAAGATTTTTGTGTCGTGCTTCTGGGAGAGCTTTCAGGAGGCCATGGGTACAGAGTTGAGATTGATTTCAACTTATCACCCACATACGGATGGACAAACAGAGCGTACCAATCAGATATTGGAGGATATGCTATGCATGTGTATCCTTGATTTTAAAGGAGGATGGGAGCTGTATCTTCCACTAGTGGAGTTTGCTTACAATAACTCATATCAGTTCATGATCGACATGGCTCCATTTTAGGCATTTTATGGCAGGCCTTGTCGTTCTCCCGCTTGTTGGCTAGAGGTGGGGGACAACAAGTTACTCGGACCAGAGGTGATTCAGGAAACTTCAAATAGGATCGATCTTATCAGGAGTCGCATTCGGGTAGCACAGGACAGGTAAAAAAGCTACACCGATGCAAAATGATTTGTTCGAGATTTTAACGTGGGGGACCAAGTATTACTACGTGTGTCTCCTATGAGAGGAGTGATGAGATTAGGGAAGAAGGGGAAGTTGGCTCCGAGATACATATGACCATTTCCCATTATCTAAAGGATTGGGCCGGTGGCATACAGATTAGGGTTTCCAGAATATTTGCACCGCATTCACGATGTGTTCCACATTTCGTCATTGAGATGATACCTTCGGGATGATATATCTCACACCTACATCGCAATATACGAGATTGATTTACATCCCGACAGGGAGGAGAGACCGGTAGCTATCCTAGACCGTAGATAGAGTAAATTGAGGTCGAAGGTAGTCCCACTTATACGGGTCTAGTGGAAGCATCATAATGTAGAGGAATTCACTTGAGAGCTCGAGGCATATATACGCGAGAGATACCCAGATTTATTCTTACAAGGTATGCCTTATTTTTTCCGAATTTCGAGACAAAATTCCATTATTAGGGTGGAAGTATGTAATACCCCGTATTTTTATGACTTTTAAATTTGGGGATTTATTAAATTTAAATCGAGATATTAATTTAATAATAGTTCGGACATTTATTCAAATATTTACTAGCGTGACGAGATGTAGTAATTATTGGGAATTTGTCAAATATTACTAAATGAGTACAGTAATATATAAGATTGATTTTATAAAAATTGTCACAAGTGAATAAAATGACAATTATGGAAATTTAAGTCGAGATGCGCGTGTGTCGTGTCAGGACTAAATTATTATTATTAAAAGTGAACAAATTATAAGTCACCCGTATGGTCATTTCGAGTGCGTCAATATGTCCTGAAGGGTCGAGATAGTCAAAATAATGTACCCGGGGGTTTAGTTTGGGTCTCGGGGCATTTTTAGGCCTAATTGGCATCCCGGGAGGGTATTATAGATATTTGACATTTTTGGGTAATTAAACCCACGAATTTTCTAAGGATAAATCAGTCTTTAGGAGTTGCATTCTAGGGTTAACAAACACAAAATCAAATAACGACCATTAGAGAAGAAGTTGAAGATATTTCCAAGCAACTCAAGGAAAAAGACTCACCCGTTCGTACCGCCACCACCACTAAAATGTAAATCGCGTGATAAGGAACGCAACCATACCTCTTTCGTCCACAAATCAGAAACTCAAATTTCAGGCAAGTATGCTTTATTTTTAGTTAATGTCACACCATATTAGATTAGGATGATTGAACCTATGTTTCACGGAAGAACTCAAGGATTTAGAGAACCCAATCACATGTTGTAGAGAAAATAAATAAACTCTGGACATCCCAATCATATGTAGAGGATTACCCACGAAATTTGATTAATTTAGAAGTGACTAATCTAGAAAAAGAAATAGAATAATGGAAGTTTAGTGTAAAGTTAGGGTTCTTGATAATTAAAATAATTTGGTCCTTTAATTCAATTCCGTTGTTGAATTTGTTCATGTTTCACGTAGGAAATCTTGCATATATGTATATAGAAGTAGTAGTAATGCTATTTGAGAGTTTGGAAGTCGTTAATGACGTTTTGGAGAAATTTGGAAGATGAAACCCGTAGGTTTTAATGGTTGTTCTGGGCAAGAACTTCTTGATCGATCAATCGACCCAAGAACCTCGATCGATCGATGATCGATCGACCCCCTTTCCTCAATCGATCGAGCCCTTCTGGAAAACTGCATATTTTTCGTCCGTTGGTTTAATCCGGTTATAATGCATAGGAACCCTTAATTGTTATTATTAGAGTAAAATGGGATATAAAGAGGACCAGTAGGGTCTAGGTAGACCCCGTTGAGTGAGATTTAATGTAGTATGAAATTATGGGTTAATGAGGAGTTATTCACACATACGAAATCATGCGTACATCTAATAAAAGATCAAGACTCGCGAGTAAGTTAGATTAGAAGATAAGTGAGAGTGCCTAATAAAATTATACTTAGGAAGATAGAATACTTCGAGAGATGAGAAGTAAGTATGGAGTAACTTATATATGAGAATAAAAGTGACGGGTCCGTTATGCGATATAATCGAGTAAAATGTGCTAATAACGGATAATTATAATTATGGGCCGTGGGCGCGCCAAATTTAGAAATGTGAATATATATATATATATATATATATATATATATATATATATATATATATATATATATATATGATTGTGTGATTATGCATATATTATATATCTGTGTAAAAATCATACCAGAGCTACTTGCTATCATGGGGGTTTCCACGCCAAGACAGTCTTATCTCGATTGGGCCTTTATGGGGGATAACGACTTGTACCCTAGAAGATAGTATCCTTGATACAGGCTATTTGAGTGATAGTCAGATAGTCCTAAGAGACGTGAGGGTATGTGCTGACCTCTTAGTGACTTGAAACTATACTTCACCTAAAATTATATGTGTTTTATGTTAATACAGTTCGAGAGTGGTTCCGAACTAGTATTTCCCTTAGTACGAGTGATACAGGGACTTGATAGTAGAGTATGCCAGCACCATAGAGTTTATGTGGGGTGCCGATAGTATATATATTATATGAGTGACTAATATATATGTACTTAATTATGGGAACTTTCTACTGTGCATAAGAGTAGTTAAGTAATAAATAAATATTTCAACTTTATTATAAGTGTTTGGGAATTTTGTGACATCACTCGGTTCTTTTAAATAACATAAGATATATGAGCGAGCTTAATTTTCAGAAGTTAATTATCTTAGCCATAGTATTTATCGGAATAAAACCTTATGGAAAAGTTAAGTTAAAATAAACTTTGGAGATTAATAGTACGGTAGGCGTGCACACTAGATGAGAGGTGAAAATTTCTCAAGAGAGTGTCGCATACTAATGTGGATGTTTCATTAGCCGGTAAGCATTTTATATACTTGCTAAACTATTTTTAAACTGTTTTACACTCGGGCTCTGACCTGTTTCCTGCTATTTCTTTTCTCTTGTATATATATGTATATATTACAGGTGCCCAGCCATAGGAGCGTCATGCTTAAATTTCTTGGAATGGACGCACTGCAGCTTATGTGGGAGTTGCAGGCCATTTCTTAGAAGACCTCGTTGTTGACTCTACTCTTATTTTAGTTCTAATTAGTTAGGGCATGTGTCGCCCATTTCCCCATTTAATTGAATTTGTCAGAGATTTATGTTCATTTATTTTTAGTATTTGGTACTCTTTGGGATGTAATTCGTGCGAGGATGATTTTATTTGTAGTTTTTAAACTTCGTATTTGTTTATCTGAATGGTTAAATTCTTGTGTGTTGATTGCCATCTTTAACATTTATACAATTCTTAAACTGTTAATTATTGAAAAGGTTTTCTTAATGGAATTAAATAGAAAAGAAATAAGGTTTAAATAGTTTTGACACTTAGCTTAATTATTTAGGGTGTTTAAATTGGAAATTTTATTTTGTGACAGTGATGCTAAGAATGAACCAACTGTTCACCTTGATTTTAATTTAATAAAGAACTGATCACCCGGTATTTAATTAGGCGGGGTGTCACATCCAGGAGGTGGGAATGTGATTTCATGGGATTCTTTTGTCAAAGCTTTGTATGATAAGTATTTTCCCCCGATGTATTGAAAACAAAATGAGAAAGAATATTTCATGTTGAATCGGGGAAGCATGACGGTTAGAGAATACGAAGCTAAAATTACAGCCTTATCTCGGTTTGATTCAAGGTTTATACAGAATGAGGAAAACATGTGTAGTCAATTTCTCGATGAACTAGAGTTAGGTAATAAATCACGATTGTCAGCTTTAGAGACTATTAATTATTCGGCCTTGGTGAATGAAACGATGCTAGTAGAAAAGGATGTGAATGAAGAAAGATGAAAATGAGAACTAAGTGCAAAGAGAATCATATTCGATCCAAATTATCAAAATGGTAGTGTCACGAAATACTCAAGGCTTGGAGGGAAGAAATTTCAGTATGGTAGAGGTATGGGAAGTAGTTCGCAGAGGGGTGAAGCTAGTAGTGGAAGAGGTTCAGGAAATTCAGGACAAGGGAATCAAAATGCTTATTTCTTTTGTAGGACAACTGGTCATATAAAGAGGAATTGCCCAAGGTTACTGAATGAAGAATGTTTTAACGGTCATCAGAAGGGTCACCTGAAAAAGAACTATCTTATGTTAGCAGGAACAGTTTCAGTCAGTAGTGTGGGGCCTAATAAAGTATCCTCTCTAGGCAGTGCGCCCAGGGGAAGAGGTACATGACAAGCAAGTGGATCGAAGGTAGCAGGAAGAGTGTTTGCGATGACGCTGTAAGATGCCCATGCTACACCGAAAGTGGTAACAGGCAAACTCTCTATTGCAAACAAAGATTCATATGCACTCACTGATCCTGGATCTACGCATTCATTCGTAGCATTACCTATTATTTCATATTTGGTTAGACCATGTTCATTTCTCAATTGTGCCTTATATATTTCTACCCCAATGGAAAGTGTGATTCTAGTGGAGCATGTTTATAAAGATCGTGTCTTACAAATGGGTGAACGAGATTTATATATTGATTTGATACCGTTGCCAATTCAGGATTTTAATATTATATTGGGGATGGATTGGTTATCATTATATCATACTTCCCTAAATTATTTTCAAAAAGAAGTTACATGTCATCTGCTAGGTGAACCCGAGTTCCAATTTATAGGAGAAAGGAATGTTGTTCCTAATTGTCTTATCTCAGCAATTAAGAGCAGAAAGTTATTGAGTAAAGGTTGTATAAGGTATTTAGCTTATGTTGTTGATGCTACTAAGGAGGCACTTAAAGTTTAAGATATACCAATAGTTAGAGAATTTTCTAATGTCTTTCGAGAGGAATTGCCACCCGATAGGGAAGTTTAGTTTTACATAGAATTAATTCCAAGTACTGGTCTAATTTCCCTTGATCCATATAGAATGGCACCAATGGAGTTGAAAGAATTGAAAGTGCAATTACAAGATCTGATAAGCAGAGGTTTCATTCGACCTTGTGTTTCACCATGGGGATCCCGAATGTTATTTGTGAAAAAGAAGGATGGGACAATGCGATTATGTATTGATTATCGACAATTGAATAAGGTGACCATTATAAATAAGTACCGTCTACCTCGTATCGATGATTTATTTGATAAATTACAAGGGGCCACAGTATTTTCGATGATTGATTTGAGATCGGGTTACGACCAATTGAAGGTAAAGGGTAGTGATATTTCCAAAATAGCTTTTCAGACTCGATATGGGCACTATGAGTTATTGGTGATGCCATTTGGATTAACTAATGCTCCAGTCGTTTTTATGGATTTGATGAACCGGGTATTCCACCCTTTCATTGATTCATTTGTAATGTATTCATAGATGATGTGTTAATTTACTCGCGTAGCATAGAGGAACATGAGAAACATTTGAGAATTGTATTGCAGATTTTGAGAGAGAACAAATTATTTTTTAAATTCAGCAAGTGTGAGTTTTGGTTGAATGAAATTGTGTTTTTAGGGCATGTGTCTCGAGAAATGGGATATATGTTGATCCAAAGAAGGTAGAATCAATCTTTTAGTGGGAGAGTCCTAAAAATGTGACAGAAATTAGGAGATTCCTAGGATTGGAAGGTTACTATCGCAAATTCATTAAGGGATTTTCTTCAATAGCATTACCATTGACAATGTTCACTCATAAAGAAGTGAAATTCGCATGGGATGAAGAATGTGAGAGGAGTTTTAAAGAATTAAAGAAGTAGTTAGTTTCAGCTCCTATACTTACTATTCCGTGTGGTAATATAGACGCTTCATTTCAGGGGTTAGGATGTGTTCTTGTGCAGAAAAGGAAGGTAATAGCATATGCTTACAAATAATTAAATACATATGAACGAAACTACCCTACGCACGATTTGGAGCTAGCAACTATTATTTTTTCTTTGAAGTTATGGCGATATTACTTGCATGGAGAAACTTGTGAAATATATACGGATCATCAAAGCTTGAAATACTTGCTTACACAAAAATAACTGAATTTGAGAGAGAGGCGTTAGATAGAGCTGATTAACGATTATGATTGTACCATTCACCATCATCCTGGGAAAGCCAATGTAGTAGCAAATGCTTTGAGTAAAAAATCATCGGGGATTCTAGCTTGCATACAATGTGCAGGTGTGGGAAATATTGTTGACTTGGCATCGATGGGTATTGAATTAAAGTTTTCAAAAAAGGGAGGATTTTTAGCACATGTTACGATGAGAACTTTATTGGTAGAACACATACGAAATTTGCAGATCAATGATCCATTCCTTGAGAAGAAGAAACGGGAAGTACTGGATGGTAAAGAAAGTGAATTTGAGATTAAGAATGATGAATCATCGTGTTATAAAAATAGGATTTTTGTACCGAATGATTCATCCTTAAATAAGGATACATTAGAAGAGGCACATAGTTCTATTTACTCTATGCATTCGGGAGGTACCAAAATGTACAAAGATTTGAAAGAGTATTACTGGTGGAACAATATGAAACATGAGATTATAGAATTTGTAGCTAAATCTTTAGTATGCCAGTAAGTGAAGGTGGAGCATCAGAGACCGAAAGGATTATTACAGTCATTGCCTATTCCAAAATGGAAGTGGAAACATATAACGATGGTTTTTGTTACAGGATTACCACGATCACCAAAGGGGCATGATTCTACTTGGGTGATTGTAGACCAATTAACGAAGTCATCTCATTTTTTTTTAGTTAAGACCACCTACATTGTTGACACGTATGCATGTATATACGTTGATGAGATTATCCATTTACATGGGGCACCAGTGTCAATTATATCAGATAGAGATCCAATGTTCACTTATAAGTTTTGGCCTCATTTACAGAATGCCATGGGCACAAGTTTAAAGTTTAAAATTGTATTTCATCCACAAACCGATGGGCAATCAGAAAGGATGATTCAAATATTAGAAGACATGTTACGAGCCTATGTATTTGACTTCAAAGGTGGTTGGGATGATTATTTGCCATTGATGGAATTATCGTATAATAATAGTTATCAGTCCACCATTGGTATGGCTCCTTATGAAGCTTTATATGGGAGGAGATATAGAACTCCATTATGTTGGGATGAATTAGGTGAAAGGAAAATTTTGAGTCCTAAATTGATAGATATGACAACTCAAAAGATTCAAATTATTTGAAAACGGATAAAGATAGCGCAAAACATGCACAAATTTGATGCAGATAAGAGGAAGTATCCATTAGAATTTCAAAAAGGATATTTTATATTCCTATGTATTTCACTGTGGAAAGGCGTCATGAGGTTTGGGAAAAAGGTGAAACTAAGTCCAAGATACATTAGACCATATGAGGTGTTGGAAAGAATTGGGACCCTGGCATATAAATTAGCATTACCTCCAGAATTGTCTCATTTACATGAAGTGTTTCACATATCTATGCTTCGTAAGTATTTGGTAGATCCATCTCATCAATTAAAAACTCCACCTATTGAACTGAAGGAAAACTTGTCTTACATCGAGCAACCGGTGGAAATTCTTGATCGTAAGGAGCAAGTATTGAGGAATAAAGTTATTCCCTTACTTAAAGTTATGTGGATGAGCCATTGAATTGAAGAACCAACTTGGCAGACATATGATATCATGAAGAAACAATATCCCCATTTGTTTGGTAAGTGACCTTTGTATTAAATTTTCGGGACGAAATTTTCTAGGGGGGAGTTGTGACAACTCGGATGTAATTATGATAAATTCTATTTGAATCATGCTTGACTTATGTGATATGAATAATGTGTTATATATATATATATATATATAATGTTAGGATATTATATTCGGTCTAATCCTACCTTCAAAAATAGTGAAATGTTGAATTGGGTACAAACATAAGATTTTGAAGTTTTCGGTAGGAAGGTTCATGTTGGAGACCAGTTTTGACTCTCATAATATAACAATTGACTCAAGGTGAAAACTATATAGTTGTAGGTATATGAGTTATCTTTGTGACACAACAAACGTAGCATCAAACGTATGTCCGAGTAAGAAGTTATGTCGAATTTACGAAGAAGGACAAATCTGCCCATTCCCTTTAAGTGGTAATTTATCTTTTAGTGAACCAAATGGTTTAATGTGATTGGTTGGAAAGGAGGGATGCATTTTCCGACTCACGCTTCTACATTTAACATATTTATTCACCAAACTTAGCCCTTGGTTCAATTTTGAGGTTTTTTAGCTTGAGGAAAGAGAAAGTAGATGTTTAAGGAAGAAAACATTCCAAGAAAAGCTAGGAAAAATTCCAAGAAAATCCTAAAGGTGTTTCCAAGGTAAAATTATGTATTAATATTGTTTTAAGCTTGGATTATACTTATTTCAAAGTAAACAAATATTTAATTAATGATTAAAATGTCATCATCCTTTGTGATAATATGTATTGGTTCATATGTGAGATAAGTGGTGTTTGTAGGTCATATTGCTTTGTATTAAAACTTGCATATATTTTTGTGTGCTTATTGGAATTGAAAAATTCCAATTGAATATGAAAGTAGAATCATATATTCATATTATATTCGATAATTAGAATTTAACTCCTTATGGTTAGGCCTTAGTGATGGTTGCAAGTTGGTACATAGTTGTTGTTTATATATTTCATTTCGATATGCCCTATGTTTGGTAAATCTTTTGACAAAGCAAATGAAATCAAAAAATTATGAAACTTTAATTTTGGACTATTCATTATGTTTTTTGAAAATGGGTGGAAAATCATGGAAAGTTAAGATGTAGAAAAATTATGAGAATTCTAGGAAATTGAAGGAACAATAGAGGAGCTTGTAGGGCAGATTTATTTTGTTGTAAAGAAATGGTCATAACTTGCTCTATGAAGCTTGAAAAATTACAACGTCACTTGTAATGGAAGGTATATTCAGATATGTTTTCATATAAATGAGCGTGTACACTTGTATTTGTACAATCTATGAATATAGGATGGTTAAGTGTAGAGGACAATAATTTGAGGCCATACTGGATACCCCATGAAAGAATGTTTTTATTTCCTCCTTCCAAAGGATATTTTGAGTACATGTTTCGTATGTATATGCCTTGAGAAGTATACTTTTATGTTTACTTGTCTTTAGTTGTAAATTCCTTATGAGGTATTCTCTACGGTTGAATGTCCATAACGTTATCAATATATATACCATTGTTTAGTCTTTGCTCGTGTTTCATGGAAAATGATTTAAGTGGAATTATAGTATTGTTGTGTAATAATCATTGAAAGTTACATAAATATATTAAGATAATACTTATGATTGAGATTCATTACAGATTTAGTTGGATTGACAGGTGTAAGGTCAAATCAACCCCGTTCAGCTCCACCCGAAGGAAACGTTAATACATAGTTGACAACCCAATGTGAGTGTACTCACTGAAAAGATGTATTAGTATACTGTTACGAATATGATCAGAATGCTATGAATACAAAAATGTTCATTTAGGTTTATCAAAATGGGAGGTTAATCCCCGACCCAAAATGGGGAAGAATTGTCTATTTAGATAGGATACGTGAATCATGATTCAGAAAGTTGGTCATTCATTATGAATGAGCCAAAAAATTAGGCCATTCTTATGAATGAGCCGGAAATTTGGTCATTCTTTATGAATGAGCCGAATAAATATATATTTATTGTCATAGGGATATGATTTATTGCATTTAATTTTATGCAATAGTGTAGTAGTGATGCATTCACTGAGCTGTTTTGCTCACAGTTCTAATATTTATGTATTTTTTCAGGTAACACGATGTCACTGCCAAATCTAGGAGGTCGGGTTGGGTTAGCCAGTAATGAGAGAAATAATGAATTTTTTAAATGTAAATGATGTAATTAAGTTAACTTATCCTTCAAGCAAGTTTTTATAGTCATGACTACCTCGATGCTATAAAAAGTTTTTGGTTATATGAATTTACGCTGATGACTCTATAATTAAGACTCGTGTTTATGGTTTGGTTAAATTAATTATGGTTTGAATCACTTTGTCTTTCAAACTTAATTATAAGTAACTGGATTGAGGTGTGTCAACTAGGGTCGAATCGATTGACTATGGGTAACCCATAAATTTGGGCTAGGGAGTTACAAATGGTATCAAAGCTCTAGGTTCAAGGTTCCTTTAGGGAGTGACGTGGTGAGGTCAGTAGTGAATATTTTGACGTCGGTGTTGGTTTGGGATAGTCACACTAGTTTTGGTAACGATTTAGTTTGTGTCCTCGATGGTAAAGTCAAAGAGGTTATCACGACAAGTAAGTTAATGTCAGGTAGCACATGATGGAATTAATAGTTGTTAATAGCTTCCACGCTTCTGATTATATGCTAGTAATTTATGTGTATCCTCACTATCCAGTCGTTGTGACACCGTGGTTATTAGTGTGAGGTGCTTATGCTTAATCCTTGATGATGGAGAATCTTTTGGTATGTTAATAGAATGAGATGATGCCCAATGGGCAAGTAGCACGAGTTGAGTACAATCAATGGTTGGGGTTGATAGTTTTGGTGTCCTGACTAAGAAACAATGATTGATGATTAAAATGTACAAAGCCCCTAGGTGTGGAACTTCGGGGTAGTTAATGCTTATAATGTAGCTAGGCAAATTCTATCCTTGGGGTAATACCGTAATCGGTGGATAGTCGATGAGCATGTGAATTTGTGTGGGTTAAAGTTTGAGGTTAGGTACATTCAGTCTTAGTTGGTAGGATGCTATCCTTGTGGGTGAGTGCTTTAGTAGCTATTGGCCAATGAATGTATCTCATAGGCGGTGACTAGATTTATGGGTCGTTGATGGAAAAGGAATTACGTATGAAATAATGATGATTAAGTAGGCTTAGGAATGAACTATAGATAGTATTCTATGATGGGGTTTCAAAAAATATAGTGTGGTTTCGAGGAATAGGATCTTTAGTGGTGTTAGTGATGCATACCTAGAGGTTTATAGGTTGTAGACGACGTCCTGTATCCTTTCATAATCCTTTATAGAATTTGTCATGGTTTGTATGTGATATGTGGTCACATCCATTTAAAAGAAAGATACGATTATTATCTAAGTATAGAGACTCATTTTAGCCACCGAAGTAATGTCTAGGTGCGAGGTAATCCTAGTATGAGTGTGATTTTAGGGTATATACTGGAGTGTCCATAGGACTAAGTGGGTGTGGCATTATAGGGGACATGAATCGACTTATTATGATGTCCTGAGGTGTCCTATGGTTAAGTGCGCCAAGTGTCTTTACGAGCACTAAGTAATCGCGATATGAGTATTAAAAAGTTTGTAGAGCGCACCTATAATGATAAAGGTATGGATGATGAAATCTTATCGGGTCTTGAGGACGGTTACATAGAATGAGTTCGGTGTCCTTAGGAGACCAGTAAAGTTCGGTAGGAAGGAGCATTAGCATCCTTGTAATGATTGTCATGAGGGTCAGATGATGATATCCGATTGCTAGTAAGGTTTTAGAAAAGTTGTATTATGTACGTGTTGTGTGTGGCTTCTTGAATCGACACAAATGGGTAGTGTAATCCCTAAGGTAAGATGATAGCTTGTGTCGTTACATTCATGATGCTCGAATGTCATGAAATGACCAATATTTGTGTTGTGAAACTCAGTTTCGAGGTATACTAGGAAATGTATTTGAGATTTAGGTTGGTTATGTTGGGTGGAGACTTGAAATGGCAACCAAGGTAGGGTGATATCAAAGCATGATGAATGTTGGCGTGTGTCGACGGTATTATGATAGTCTTATCAAGGTATGGACTATACTTTAGAACTTCCTGCCAAGCCGATATGTATTAGAATAAGTAGCCATGTGTGGTACTTGTTACCCTTGGGATTCTAATGACGGACGGTGTGGTCGCTACAAAAATTCAATTTGGGAAGAACCCAGAAGTAATCTTAGTGGAAAACTCGTGTAGTCAAAGGACATGGTAAGGTGAATGCCTCTCATGAACGGAGTAATTACGACGAGAACTTAGGATTTTGATCATGATATGAGATGGCAAATAATATCTTAAGTGTAGCAGGTTCGTGAATTTATCATTGGTAAGTGAACTAGGTCAGTGTAAGCAAGGCCTTAGGCATTCTTCGATCGGAGTAGTTCATGAGTGCTAAGGATACGAGGGGTAGGTCCTTACTCCGAAGGAGGGAAGTTGGGCGTTGAATCCCTAGAGAACTACAAATTCTTATGTTATTTTCATATTACGAGAATGAATGATTATGATCCGATTCATCATGATTGGTGACCCAAGTCAGGGTATGTGGCTAAGGATTAGTACCCGATGAGAACGTTGAGAATAAGTGACATGACATAAAGTATATTACGTAGGTTCAATTTGGGAGGCGAAACTTCTCAGGATGTTTTCTTATTCCTTCTAAATCTTGTGTGTCCCTTACGGTTTTGATAATTGAGAATCAATATTCTCATGCATCTGGTAACTCAGATTGGTGCCATATCATGGTACGACGCAGTTGGACGTGGTAGAGTGCAGTGGACCAGGTATGGTTAATGCGGGCTCGATAACTGGGTGCGCCATATCTGAGGTATTCTTGCCATCGCATAAAGTTCTGTTTACAAATGGCTGCGCCTTCGGCTACATGGTTTTTTCACAGTATTGTACTTTTTTAGGATTAATGACCTTTTGACTAGACGACATAACAGTCGGGGGATCTTATTGTAAAGAGTGGGATATTGGCTTGAGGATATTGTATAGCATTGGAAATTGAGGAAACTTAACACACGATATTTGTTTGCCATAGTGAGTGGATTAGAGCGAGTCTCAAATGGGTGCTCAAAGGTGAGACGCCTAGAGTAGTACTAGGGCCAATAGAGTGACATAGCGGAAGGTTTCAATGGAACACTCAGTGATGATTTGGTAAGTATATTACTTCTTGGAGTGAGAAATTAGCATTGTATGATTATTGGCAAGCTTATGCGAGTTGTGTAGTTAGGATAGGCTAAAAATTTATGGGACATAAGATATGTATTCCTAAGATGGAATTAATTTTAATAATGAACACGATGACTTGTTTTATTACGGTTCACATTGGGCGAGTGTTGATCGCTAGAGAGGGTTTCCCATGGAGGCTCATGTACGCCTCATGTACTAGCATACGTAGTTCTGGAAATTATTTGAGCATAATCATCAATTAAGTGGACAGTCGAGGGCGGTTGTGTAATGCTCATGATTAGAGAAATAGCGAGCATTAGAGTATGTCTCATGTCGATCACTTGGCGACATACCTTATGTGAGGGTGCGTAGTGTGACCTTAGTATTGAGGAGTTCGATGATCTTGTTTTGGAGGATTTTTATGGCTTATAATAAAAGTTGGTGAACCCCAAAACATTAAGGATTGACGGATCGAGAATTTCAGGGACGAAATTCTTTAAGGAGGGAAGGATGTAAAACTCTGCCCCAATATTTCAATTAAAATTTTTTATAAATGGTAATGAAGCGATGTCTGATGATAATTGTAGGAAAATTGTGGGTAAGAATTGGAATTTTAAGAAAGGAATAAGAAAGGAGGGTTCGAAGGAGATTAACGTCGCTCAAATGAGGTTTGGACCTCGTTTGAAGTAGGTGATCGAGCAAGGTTCACGTGAGGTCCCACTACCTAATTTTCTTAGATCGCTTGAAGCCACAAATCGAATAAGATGCCATAGTCATTCTAATGATGCATTTCAAAATTATTTTTATCAGATTGCCCTTGTGCGCTATCACGTTTTTCCCCTTAATTTGGTGAGCAATTGAGCTCTGGTGAGCTTAGATTGGGGGAAATGGGATTTTTGGTGTTTTTAAGATTGTTTTTTATACGGCTTGGTTTGGGTCATTTGGGCATTTGGAAAGAGAGAATAAGATGGGAGAGTGAGAGAGAGAGAGGGTGGAGAAGTATTCCACCATTGTTAGTTTCCCACCACCATAAACCACCACTTTGTTATAGTATTCGACCATATTCAAACCCACAACACCCATTTCCACCATTTTTGATGTGGAGCTATGAATTTTAAAGAAGTGTTGGGGTAATTTTGGAGAAAATGGTTTAAGCTTTCATGGAGTTTGAAGGGGTTTTGTCTTGGAAGCTTTAGTGGAATACAAATGGAGCATTTTTGAAGGATGCATTTGGTAACCCCTTGAGGCCACCTTTGGAGGTGGGCATTGCTCCTCCTACTCCAACCTTCTTACCACCATTTAGAGCCTTTAGAGTTGGGAAAAATCTACCCTTAGATCAAGAAGACTATATTTTAAGCATTTGTAGCCTTGTTGTTAAAATGTTAGGAGTAGAATGCATATGAACTTGATGACGTGTTTCTAGAAGAATTAATAATAAAAAAATTTATGAAATAAAAATGTTGGAAAAATGTTATTTTTGAGAATAAATGAAGAATACACATTTCAAACTTTCTTGAAATGAAGATTGGGATTTTATAAAAATCGTGCACTTCCTAGAAGTTTGATGTTAAACATTTAATGAAATAAAATGTTAGTAAATGATGTTGATTTTGCTAAAATATTTGGTGAAATCATATTCTAAAGTTTCTTGTAAAAAGTTGAGATTTTAAGAAAATAGACATTTGCTAAGTTTGAAGAAATTAAAAATGTTTTTATGTTTTGGAAAAACTTGATTTTGGGAGCATTTTGCATTTCTAGAAAAAAATGTATGTTTAATCCATTTAGTAGGATTTTAGTATTTAAAATCCATATTCTCATGTATATAAACTTTTAGTATTTTGATGATAAATATGCGAATAAGTTTAAATGAGGTTTTGTTGGATTTAAACACGAAATAAGAAAAAGTAGAAATTTTGACCTTCAAAGTGTGTGGAAGAAGGGTTAAAGATGTGATGAATATAAGGTTGTAAGACTGCATGTCTTGTTAAAAAGGAAATGCTATTTTTCTATAATAGTGATTATATTTCTTGAATGAATAAATATCTAAATTGGAAATATAATTAGTAAAGGAGTTTGAAAAGTGTCAATGCTTAAACATTAAGAAGCTGGTGTGTACAACTTAATAATATTTGGAAGATTAACACTTTTGAATTTGGAAATGAAATAATGGATTGAAGAGGTTTCCAACTTGAGAAAGATGATATTCCAAATACTAAAAAGGGTTAAAGTGTTGAAAGCACTTAAGAAGTAGTATGAGTAACTTAAAGATATTTTGGAAAAACAACACTTGTAAAATGGAGGAAAATGACAAGTTTGGAAATAAATGGGTAAAATCATAATTTTACTTAAAGTGGTACATTTTTATGAAATAAAAATATTAGAAAAGGTGTTACACATATTGGTAGTAAATTAATGTGATTTTTGGAATAAAATCAAGTTAATGTATAAAGGACATGAAATGATAATTTCAAAGTGTAACACAAATTGGATGAAATTTCGGGTTTAGCTTTGGCCGGGTAAAAAGGGAAAGAAGAAATAATGTGAATATTTATAAATATTAAAACACATAAAAGGAACTCGGATGACACCAGGATAATTAAAGAGGGCCCGAAGTCCGGGGTGAAATACCTAAAACCACTGGCCAGAGCTTATGGTGGTGTCGCCGGTGGTGTGGATCCCGTTAAAGTACGCAGTTTTTTAGAAGATTCCGAGAAGAGATAAAGGAATAAGGAACACGTCAAAAAATTGGTTGTGTGGTGTAAATTTATTAATACAACCTAACTTGAATGGATTAACAAATGTTCTGATAAAGGTTAAAGTGGACAAGAATTGTGTAAATTGATTAATGTCCATAACGTAAAGGAATTGTAAAGTATAATGGTTAAATGGGTGAGTTAAGTAACATAAGAAAGTTTAACCATAATTAACACAAGGGTGTGTTGTGAAAGGTTTCCAAAGGTCAAGTAATTTTTTTTCTAACATGGTGTTCCCGTGTGTTGAAAGGTTGATTTTCAAATGAAAATATTAAAGTACATTAGTTTATATAAAAAGGGTAATTTTGGTAAAGAAATGGTTTTGGGTTAAATAGTGTGTGGTTGTTTCAAGCATTTAACCGTGGGTGTTGAATAAAGGTATACAGATCAAGTTAAGAGAGAATAATTCATTTATGTAATTAATCGGACTAAACAATATTTTCGGAAGTAAAATAGTTTCATGCCTATAGTGTATATCTATATATGTACAAAGTAATTGCATATACCCATAGGTATAACATGTTAGAGTCTTATTTCCGCCGTTCGTTTTTATAATGTATTTTGTATATTCCAACTGGCTTGGCTCACACCCTCGTCTTTGTTACAGCAGGTTGGGTGTGAGTTCGTATTTTGAGAGCATTACACAGTTAAATAGATATTTTATTTCATATTAGTATATCTGTTTTCTGGAACTCCGGGGATACTTACCACGGGTCCTTCATATAGTTTGAACTTGAAATTGGAATAACATGCTAAACAAGTGAAATGTTAATTAAAATAAAACTGGACTAGAAAATTATATAGGTTGTTTCATTGCACTTCACACCTAATACTCGGGCCGCACTGGGTTGACTATGGGTAACACATAAATTCGGGTCATGGCGTTACAAATGGAATCAGAGCTTTAGGTTAAAGGTTCTTTTTGGGAGTGACGTCGTGAGCTCGGTAGTGGATCTTTCGATGTCAGTGTTGTTTTGGTCCAGTCACGATCGAATTGATTATTGTTAATCGCTTTCGCGGTTCTAAATATATGTTAGTAGTTTATGTGTGCCCTCGCAAGCAAATAGCTGTGACACCATGGTTATTAGTGTGAGGTGCTTGTGCTTAATCCTTAATGACGCGGAGTCATTTGAGATGTTAATAGAATGAGATGACGCCCATTGGGCAAGTAGCATGAGTTGAATACATTCAATGATAGGGGTGTATAGTTTGGGTGTTGTGACTAAGCAACGATGATTGGTGATTAAAATGTACATAAGCCCTAGGTGCGACTCTTACGGATGGTTAACACAGATAACGTATCTAGAAAAATTTGATCCTTGGGATAATATCGTAATCGATGGATAGTCGAGCATGTGGATTTGTGTGGGTTAACGTTTGAGGTTAGGTACATTCAGTCTTAGTTGATAGGATGCTATCCATGTGGGTGAGTGCTTTAGTAGCTGTGAATGTATCTCAAAAGCAATGATTAGATTTATGGGTCATTTATGGCAAAGGTATTACGTATGCAATAATGATGATTGAGAAGGCTTAGGAATGAACTATAGATATTATTCTATAATGGGGTTTCAGAAAATATAGTGCGGTTTCAAGGAATATGATCTTTAGTGATGTCGGTAATGTTGACCTAGCGGTTTATAGGTTGTAAATGACGTCCTGTATCCTACCATAATCCTTCGTCATGTTTGTCATGGTTTGTATGTGGTATGTGGTTACATCCATTTAGAAGAAAGATAATATTACTATTTAAGTGTAGAGACTTATTTTAGCCACCAAAGTAATGGCTAGGTGCCAGGTAATCCTAGCATGAGTGTGATTTATAGGTGTACTGGAGTGTCCTTAGGACTAAGTTGGTGTGGCATCATTGGGGATAGGAATCGACTTGTTGTGATGTCTTGAGGTTTCCTATGGATAAGGTGCACCATGTGTGGAAGCTATTGGACTAGTGTCTTTACAAGAACCAAGTAATAGCAATTTGGGTATGGAAAGGTTTGTAGAGCACACCTACAATGAGAAAGGTATGGATTATGAAATCTTGTCGGGTCTTGAGGACGGTTACATAATATATGTTTGTTGTCCTTAGGAAACCGATTAAGTTCGTTGTGAAGGATCATTAGCGTCCTAGTAATGATTATGTTATGGGTTAAGTGATGATCTCCGATTGTTGGTCAGGGTTTAGAAGAGTCGTATAGTGTATGTGTCAGGTGTGGCTTCTTGAATCGGCATAAATGGGTAGTATAATTCCTAAGGTAAGATGACTTCTTGTGTCGTAATATGCATAATGATTTGATGTAATTAAATGACCAGTATTAGTGTTGTGACACTCGGTTTTGAGGTGTACTAGGAAATATATTTCAGATTTAGGTTGTTGATGCCAGGTGGAGACTTAAATGGAAACCAAGGTTTGGTGATATCAAAGCATAATATAATATTTACATGTGTCGATGGTATATGTTAGGATAGTCTTAGAAAGGTATTGACTAGCACTTGGCACATACTGCCAAGACAATACGGATAAGAAGGTGTAGCCCTGTGGTACTAGTTATCCTTAGGATGTCAATGATGGCTGGTATGGTCACCACGTAAATTTAGTTTAGGTAGAACTAGAAAGTGAACTTAGTGGAAATCTCGTGTATTTAAAAGGCAAGGTAAGGTGAATGCCTCTCTGGACCTGAGTAATGACTACGGGAACTTACGATTTTGATCATGATATGAGAATGCAGATAATAACCTAGGTGTAGAAGGTTAGTGACTTCGTCACCGGTAAGTGGACTAGGTGAGTGTGAGTAAGGGCATTCAGCATTCTCCAATCGGAGTAGTTCATGAGTGCTAAGGATATAAGAGGTAGGGCCTTACTCCAAAGGAGGGAAGTCGGGCATTGAATCCCTATAAAACTATAGAATCATTTGTTACTTTCGTATTACAAAAATGAATGGTTGTGATTTGTTTCATCACGGTTAGTGACCCAAGCCTGGGTATGTGGCTAGGATTAGTACCCGATGAGAACATCTGGAATGAGTGACATGACTCCAAACACATTGCGTAGGTTCACTTCGGAAATCATAGTTAAACGCTTATGGGCGAAACTTCTTGGGACAGTTTCTCGGTCGTTCTAACTCCCTGTGCCCCTTTCTGTTTCGATAATCATGAATTGGTATTCTCACATATATGGTAACTTAGATTTGTTCCATGTTATGGTACAACACAGTCAAACCTGGTAGAACGCGGTGGAACGGATATGGTCAATGCAGCACAATAAATGGGTGCACCCTATCCGAGGTATTCTTACTATTGCATAAAGTTCTGTGTATGGATGGTTTCGCCTTCGCCCACACGATTTTCTCATAGTATTGGACTTTCTTAGGATTAGCGACCTTTCGACTAGTCGACGTGGCAGTTAATGGATCAGGATGTAAAGAGCGGGATGATGGGTTGAGGATATTATATAGCTTTAAAAATCGAGGACACTTAACACACAACGTTGCTTTACCACAGAGAGTGGATTAGAGCAAAGCTCAAATAAGTGTTGAAAGGTGAGATGCCTAGAGTAGTAGTAGTGCCATCAGAGTGACACGGCCTAATGCATCAGTCGAATTCTCTGTGATGATTTGGTAAGTATATTACTTTTTGGAGAGAGAAATTAGCATTGTATGATTATTAGCAAGCTCAGGTTAGTTGTGTAGTCTGGATATGCTGAAAATTTATGGGAGACATTTTAGAGTTATGTAGATCATTACCTTGTGTTTTAGAAGATCAAACGACATTTAATATAGTTCTAACGACATTAGTAGGTCCTTATAACAACATGCGCATCTCGTTCGAATGAGATATGTAGAGTCATTCTAACAACTGGACGATATCGTTCTAATGACTTGCCGACTTAATATTTTTTATTCAAGTCAATTTTCTCTTAAAATTTCAAGGTGTGCAGAACCAAAATTACAAAACAGAACCTATACGTTTTTCTGCACTTTTTTACAAAAGGTTTTCAAGTAAAAACATCCTTTGTGTTTCAAGATCCGATCTTTCGTATACATATGCTATAGAGATCTTGTGTTTAGCACCATATGGAGTTTGTTCATCTTTGTTGAACAATTGTTTCGTCGAATTTTGTGGTGAAAAAGCGTTGGACTCTATGTTTCGAATCATAAGCGGTTGCCAAAGTTGTTCGGTGGATACCGAGGTGCACATGGACTCGTGTGTTGTTCATCTTACGTACATGGACTCCTGCGTTGCACTGTGGAGGAGCGGTTGAAGCATAAAAGATCAGCAAGGCATGTGGGGTATCGAGTCTTTGAGTAAGTCTACTGTTTGTACTTTGTAAAATCGTATCATAGTGATTCTCTAGCTTGGGTCTTCCTAGGTTTTTTCCCTTAGTGGTTTCCTCGTACATCGCCATTATGTGTTTTGTGGACTTGATTCATTTTACTTTCTTAATCACACTAGATGCATGTTTGGGAATAACAAAATAAAGTTGGATTAAGTAAAATTTGTTCACAAAATTGGTGCATATTAAAATTGAAAAAGTTTGTTTTTGGAAAAATAGTTTTCACCTAAGGCACACATAAGAAAAATGGGCTACATGATGCAACAATATATACAATATATAGATATATAAGAGGATCACGAGTGAACCTAAAAATTGAACTTTTTAATGAACCTAATAAAACATTAAATAATAATCCAATTAATTTTAATTCTAATATTGCAATTGGTTCACACCAGCGGCAACGAACACCCGTGTTTTTTTAATACACACACCTGACCCCTCACCCCCACCAACTTTGGCAAGCTCCCATCCCTGCCATAACCACCTGCCTTATTCCTCCTTACACCGGACCTGCTATCCATATTCACCTGTGGTGGCCCAACTTCGACGACCATACGTGCCCGGAACCATCCTTACCCAACTACACTACCCTTCTAAACTGGTGAACCACTAGTCGTCCACCCATGTCCTCTCATCTACCTCCAAAACTAAAGCAACCATAAACCCGTAACCACCTTCTATCAACTCTGGCCACTTATCGACGACTTTTACCCCTGCCCAAACCATTAAGCTCCAGTCAAGTTATATTACCAATTTTGGATTTGATCGGGGCAGCTGGTAGAACCCATATGGGTAAACTTCATCTTTGATGACTCCTTTGGTGAAGATAGGGCAAGTTTTGTGCCCGCGTCGTCAATTCTTGGCCTCAATCCAGGCTTCAGCTAAACCCAACAAAAGTTATACCATCTAACTCAAGCTTTAATCAAAGTTTAGGTAAGTGGCCAAGTTAAATTCGATCTGACCGGACTACCCTGACACTGCTTGTACCCCTTTGATGAATCCTTTGGTGGAGGGGGTATGGGGTATAATAAAAAAATGCGTGTCACACGCGTGTCCATTGCCGATGGTGTGGACCAATTACAATAAGGAATTAAAATTAATTGGGTTATTTTTAATATATTATTAGGTTCATTAAAATGTTCGATTTTAGGTTCACTTGTGATTCTATCTCTCTCTCTCTCTCTCTCTCTATATATATATATATATATATATATATATATATATATATATATATATATATATATAATCATAATTAATGGTTGTAAGCAATAAAGAAAAAAATAATGAGTAAAACAATATCATGACACAAAGGATTTACGTGGTTCGAAAACTTCCTATGTCCACGGGGTACTTTTCAAGGTATATAAATTCTTTAAGAGTATTGAGATAAAAAATTACATGCCCCATTACCTCAGGGGTGTGACACCCTGCCTAATTAAATACCGGGTGATTAGTCTTATATCAAATTAAAACAGATTTCTCATCTGGTTCATTCTTAGCATCACTGTCGAAAACTTTTTAAAACATTACTAACCACATATTATTCAAAAAGTCGATGTCAAAATTTATTTAACAATAAACAACAACAGAACATTATTACATAAATACATCCCATGCAATAGTAATATAAATTCATCCACAATAAAAAAGACTTAAATGAAATAATACCGAAACCATCGATTACAAAATTAATTATAAAGTCCAACCTGGATAAAAGTCTGAATACAAGGTCTGACTGTCGTAAATGAAATAACTGTGGGCAAGGTGCTCGAATAAAATACTGCCCTGCACCCTACACTAGGATTAAAGTAACTGAATCGCCTAAGTCCAAATCCTGCAAGCATCCACTAGTGCTGCAGCTACGCATCCCTAGAATAGATCATCCTGTTTGGCATCCTTATAGATGGACACCTAAAATGTTTTGGAAAAAGGTTTTGCAAGTACGGGTCAGAGCCCAAGTAAAAATCATTTAAAAACATTTAGCAAGTACTTAAATAACAGTTTAAATAAAGTTGTTAGATACACATGTTAGGTTACGAACACTCCATTGAGTTCCTCATCTCTCATCTATAATGCATACCTAACGTCAATTCTAGCCAATCTAACTAGACAACCAGTATCTAATAAACCCAAATCAATCTAGCTCCTCTGTACTGCCCATACAGTATGCTATCGAATACCGTTAATAATTAACATCTCTCTTGTGTTATTATTAAACACCAGTTACCCTTTCTATGTAGGTTATTGTTCAAGCTTTATCATTTATGTTTCTCTAATTAAACTTTATTTTAGATATTCACTAACTATCTTCCTACTATTCACACATTAGTAGCTTCATCGTCATATAAATATATCGTATCTAAGCTCCCTACTAATTACTCTTTAGTAGATTAATTGTTATTTAAAGACATATTATCTCATCTCTCTACTAGCACACATAAGTAGATTATTCGTGTTGTATATATTTTACACACCATATATGCTATAAGTACACATTCTACTATTATGTTCCTGTATCACACATTAAGGGCTATTGGTTCGTAATGTTACCCCAACCCCATAGTTAATCCATATACATTGGTTCGGAATGTTACCTCGACCCTAATATTTAGATTAATTTTAGTTTATATACGCACAACTAACTAGTTTGAAATCTTAAGTCTTCTACCCATAACTCATAGTGTCCACCCGTATTTCCACGCAAATACATTTATTAAATATACATCCATTTTAAGATGGGCAAGGCTTTTCAAATTTTAGGATTAAGTGTTCATGTACTTAAGTCAAATAAGATTTCAATATCTTTCTCGTCCACTGATTTCACACAATAGATAATTTCACAAGTATATATATTCACACTTTATAATATATATATATATAACATGGCACCTCCCATAATCATCTGCGGTACATACTGTAAAACATATTAAAGGTATATATATTTATCATCCATTATATATATACTAGTACGACACCCCTAGGCACAGCTGCGGTGCATGCATACTCTGCTATCATGTCTGAGTACATTTCTCGCTGTACAAGGGACTATTGGTTAGGCTTCTCTCACGAACCCTATATATCAAATCACACATATTGTAGGTGAACATAGTTCCAAGTCAATGGGCTACGCACATACCTACACACCCATATGACCGTCAACACTATCGTGCTCACTCACAGCCCGTACCTAAGTTCTATGTTCTAATGGTGCGAATCAAAATCCCCCCAAAGGATCCTCAAGATATGATTGTCCACAACGCGCAACCTCTACTCTATATTAAGCAACGTAGGTATGTCATACACACAATAAATCAAATTATAGATATTTTCTCCACGTATATATCAATAATATCAATAGGGCATACGCACATCACATATCACAAGTCTCATACGTAGTATATTTATATCCCGAATATCCCACGTATTAATGTATTATTACTTTAATAATATTATAGGTATTCATTCCACCTATATATATATAACAATAATAGGTCGTACACACTTCCCATATCATAAGCCTCATACGTAGTATATTTATATCCCGAATATTCTACGTATTCCATAATTTATAACTTCGTTTATTATCGTACGTTCCCGAGTATTTCTCACCACTCGAACGGTATCCTTTATTCCACATATAATATCATAAGGTAAACTCTCTACCCCCAACTTATCTAATTCCTCATTCCTCTCGAATTCTCTTAACTCGAATTATCCTTCAATTAAGATTTTTCCTCTCTATTAATCCAAATTAATTTAGCCCCTAAACTTCCCTCGTAGGTCATGCCTAAAACCCAAACTAGGACTACTGGTGTTGCAATATAATTATCTTATATTATAAATTAAATCCCACAAATTAATTCTTAATGATTTCCAAAGGTCCTAAAAAAGGAAATTATTGGCCAAAACTGGGCAACCGAATCGGCTAGAAAATTTTCTGGCAGATTAAACACCCTGTAGTAAAATATCATTTACTCCATCTACAGAACTTCGATTGACCTTATTCAATGATCATTTTCAAGCTAAGACATATATCTTTTCAGAAATGTACGGATATCAATCTAATTATAAGTACAATTGAAATGGCATACGTTTAAAGTTACGTTAAGAATTCTGGAAGATTTACATCTTGTGTTCATCAATTAAATTCTAAGTCATTCAAGATTCATGTTATTCAATCAAGAACCCATCAAGATTCAATCTTAATCATCAAATATATTCTAATATCATTTTATCTTCACATAGAGATGAATTTCCAATGAAAAGTTTACACAAAAACATCAAAGATTCAACCCAAGAATCAAATTCTTCTTTAATTAACATAAAACCCTAATTTTCTCATGTTCATCAACTTTATAAATCAAGAACTCATATTTCTCTCTTATTAATCAACCTAAACCCACTAATTTTGTATTATCATCGTTAAGGAATATCTCTACATGCATTCCTACTTTAGTTTATGAATTAAACCCTCCCAAATTCATATAAAACTTCCAAAAATATGAAATGACTCTATCCCACATGGGTATTATAACATGATTGATATAAATTGTCATTTAAATACTTGTCTCTCAATAACAGGTCTGGAATTCATTGATAAGATAGTGTGGTGGTTATCCCCTCGCTCCATTCTCGATTCCGTTGCGTTCGGGGCGAAAAACTGTGTAGGAAGCTTGGTTATCCCCTCCTCTTCCTCTCCTATGGATTCTATCCCTTTTGATTTGTGTTAACCCTAGACCCTCTCTCTAATGGGAAGATATACACTTACATTTTCAGAGTTTTCTAAATCCCAAACTCTCGAATGATCGAAATGCCCTTAAACGGTGCCGGGATGGTCTAAAATCGTCCCGGGACCCAAACTATACACTCGAGTACACTTTTTTGACTATTTGGAGGTGAATCTCTGGACCCAAACTATAATTCACACAGTATATATGTCAGTTGGGGAAATACCTATAAATTTTAACAGGACGTGTGTATGCCTATTATATGATATTATTGCTAAGAACATTAATGGGTGATAACCCGGGGGTGCAAGAATCTTATAGTTAAGCACACTAATGAGTGATAACTCGGGGGTGGATACACTCTATTGTTAAGTGTACTAATGGGTGATAACCCGGGGGTGCTGGATTATTATTGTTAGGCGCACTAATGGGTGGTAATCCGGGGGTGCTGGATTATTATTGATAGTTGCATTAATGGGTGCTAACCCGGGGGTGCAGGATTCTCTTGATAGGCGCACTAATGGGTGATAACCCGGTGGTGCTGGATTATTATTGTTAGGTGCACTAATGCGTAATAACCCGGGGGTGCTGGATTATTATTGATAGGTGCATTAATGGGTGCTAACCCGGGGATGCAGGATTTTCTTGAAAGGTACACTAATGGGTCTTAGCCCAGAGGTGCAGGAGTAGTATATATATATATATATATATATATATATATGAACTTGTGAATATTTCTATTATGTGAAATTAATAGACTTGGTAATAATAATAATCATTACATTGCGCCAAGTGGTATTAACCTAAGGGTGCAGGATTAGTGTGTATATATATATAGGGATGATGAGACTATATATATATATATATGAGTACTGGGAGAACTTTTTACTTTGTGAAACTAGTAGATAAAGTGGAGATGAGAAATAAAATAATCTTAGGGGATAATATATTAACCATTCGAACGGTGAATAATGAAACTTAGTATGTGAGCTAAACTATTTGAATAGCGTATTGTATGGGCGATACGGGAATACTACTAGAGAGAATAGTTAGTATTAGTATGGTTTCTGACCAGTTAGGTTGGGTTGTATAACTAGGGGAGAAGAGGTGTACGTTAGGCATGCACAATAGATGAGAGGTGAGAAACTCATGTGAGAGTTCGATAACTAACATGCGTATAAGACTTGTTTTAAGAACCAGTTTTAAATACTTGCTATATCATTTTTAAACCTCGGGCTCTGACCCGTTTCTTGTATCTCTTCTCTCTTTTGCTATATATATATATATATATATATATATATATTATATCAGGTGCTCAACCATAGGGGTACCAGATTTAGAGATTTGGATTGCTTGAGTTGCTGCAGCTTTTGTGGAAGCTATAAGTCCTTGCAGTATACGCATCTATCCTTTCCATTCAGTTCATCTAGACTTCTTATCTAGGGCATGTGTCGCCCACTTCTAGGCCTTCATCAGAGATATTGTATTCAGTTTATTTTATGGTTTGTAATTTTGAACTGGGAGGTTTTACCCAGTCTTATTTATTTCAGTACTTGATTCATGTTCAGTATTTATTATATTCCTATGTGTGGTGAATGGTTTATATTTTAAAACTGAATGAAAAGGGATTTACTTGGTTTTACTAAATTGGAAATATTTTGACACCTAGTTTAATTTTATATTAGGTGATTAATATGTTAAAAAGTTTTCGATAGTGATGCTAAGAATGAACCAACCGAACATTCTATTTTAAATTGGTATAGGACTGATCACCCTTTATTTAATTGGTAAGGTTACTTTCTTTTAGCAATAATCATGCTCTTGTTAGTGTAGGTGAGATTAATCATGATTTACATATGAATTGGGTGAAAAATGGAGATTTAAATTATGATAAAGGATTGGTTTAATTAGTAGTTTAAAGTCCTTCATGTATGTAGATTATTAATCACGGAATTGAATTATATATTGATGAACGAATCTGGGTTGATTAGGTTCTTTAATTGAAAATTTGGAAACTAGGGTTCATATGAATTAATTTGGGGATTTTATATAATTATGATGATTAATGACGAATTAATGATCCTATGATGTTAGGAATGATTTATAACATGTTATGTGTTGATGGGTATTGATGATGAGGCGTTGGGTGTTGAATCTTAGAGGTTTTTAGGTTCAAAAATGGTGAAAACGCTGAATTCTGGACAAAGGGAACGAACCAGTGCGCGTCGCGCGAAGTCGCATTCGAGCAAGACCTTTATCTCGCATGAAGTCACTCGAACGACACGTGGAAATCATTTGGGCGACAACCCTTCTAGTTCGAGCGACAGGGTGAATTTTTGGGAATATTCTTAGAGTCCAGTTTTGAGTTTACCAGTTTATTGGAGTTTGAGAAACTGCCAGATAGTAAATTTAAACACGACAGAATTTCGAGAAAGTATGTGAGCACTAATACTTTAAATATTCGATATCGAGAATGTACCTTGGAGATTTCGCGACATATAGTAATCTAGATATTTATACTATACGTAGTGTTGAGATTAAGATACGTATGAGAAGTATATATGTAGGTTGGAAAAAAACCTATAAATTTTAACAAGACGTGTGTATGCCTATTATATGATATTATTGCTAAGAGCACTAATGGGTTATAACCCGGGAGTGCAAGAATCTTATAGTTAAGCGCACTAATGAGTGATAACTCGAGGGGTGAAGAAACTCTATTGTTAAGTTTACTAATGGGTGATAACTTGGGGGTGCTGGATTATTATTGTTAGGCGCACTAATGGGTGATAACTCGGGGGTGCTGGATTATTATTGATAGGTGCATTAATGGGTGCTAACCTGGGGATGCAGGATTTTCTTGAAAGGTGCACTAATGGGTCTTTGCCCGAGGGTGAAGGATTAGTATATATATATATATATATATATGAACTTGTGAATATTTCTACTATGTGAAATTAGTAGACTTGGTAATAATAATAATAATCATTACATTGTGCTAAGTGGTCTTAACCTAAGGGTGTAAGATTAGTGTATATATATATAGGGATGATGAGACTATATATATATATGAGTACTGGGAAAAATTTTTACTTTGTGAAACTAGTAGATAAAGTGGAGATGAGAAATAAAATAATCTTAGTGGATAAAAGATTAACCATTCGAACGATGAATAATGAAACTTAGTATGTAAGATAAACTATTTGAATAGCGTATTGTATGGGCGATATGAGAATACTATTAGAGAGCATAGTTAGTATTAATATGGTTTCTGACCAGTTAGACTGGGTTGTATAACTAGGGGGAGATGAGGTGTACGTTAGGCGTTCACAATATATGAGAGGTGAGAAACTCATGTAAGAGTTCGATAACTAACATGCGTATAAGACTTGTTTTAAGAACCAGTTTTAAATACTTGCTAAATCATTTTTAAACCTCGGGCTCTGACCCGTTTCTTGTATCTCTTCTATCTTTTGCTATATATCAATTTATCTTCAAATAGAGATGAATTTCCAATGAAAAGGTTACACAAAAGCATCAAAGATTCAACCCAAGAATCCAATTCTCCTTTAATTAACATAAAACCCTAATTTTCTCATGTTCATCAACTTTATAAATCAAGAACTCAGATTTCTCTCTTATTAATCAACCCAAACCCACTAATTTTTTATTATCATCATTAAGGAACATCTCTACATGCATTCCTACTTTAGTTTATGAATTAAACCCTCCCAAATTCATATAAAACTTCCAAAAATATGAAATCAAACCCTATCTCACATGGGTATTATAACATGATTGATATAAATTGTCATTTAAATACTTGCCTCTCAATAGCAGGTCTGAAATTTGTTGATAAGGTAGTGGGGTGGTTCTCCCCTCGCTCCGTTCTCGATTTCGTTGCATTCGAGGCGAAAAACTGTGTAGGAAGCTTGGTTATCCCCTCCTCTTCCTCTCCTATGGCTTCTATCCCTTTTGATTTGTGTTAACCCTAGCCCCTCTCTCTAATGGGCAGATATACACTTACAATTTTCGGAGTTTTCCAAATCCCAAACTCTCGAATGACCGAAATGCCCTTAAACGGTGCCGGGATGGTCTAAAATCGTCCCAAGACCCAAACTATACACCCGAGTACACTTTTTCGACTATTTGAACCCTTCCATAATGAACCGTGACCTCAAAATAACCATCCGATTCACTTTATAAAATTCTCTTATTTTACCTCCAAATACGCCACATGTGAAATTTAGCTTAGACTGAATTAATTAAATCTGAATCATCGATTTAAGTAATTTATCCTAATTAAATAAATTCTTATGTCATCAATTTTATTAATTTCCATTTTCTCCAAAAATATGGGGTGTTACAAAGGGTTCTATTTATAATGATAGGAGTGGGTGAGCTTTATTCATTCTCTCTTAGTTGCAGATTGGCTCATTTACTGATTTATGTTCATCTCCTCCGATATTATAAATAACAATATTGAACCTTCCATGTTTATCTCACGTGACAGTAATCCTGACTTGAGCAACACGATTTCCATCTGAACCTATTTGGGATGCCGATATTTGGTCCATTATGGGTTGCACCCGACAATTGACTCCAAAATTCTTCGACGACAATAGGTTAGAGGATTTTATATGTTCTTTAGTCCCAAATGATCAATTTACAATAATTTTTCACTTGATTTTGTGCAAGGGAATGGTTTTTATTTATTAAATTATGAAGAGGGGTATGCTTGTCTTTTGTCTATAAATGAATCACTGGTTGCATTAACGACTTCGTACTTTATTCCATGTGATTAGACTTCATGGATTTCACTTATGTTTACTCAAAGAGATTTTGTAGCATCATTTTCATCCCTTTATTCATTCAAAAAGATCATTCAAAGCGTTCGTCTTTACAATCTTCTTGTAAATTTTCCTTACCCTTGCTTATTTTTTCTTATGAAGGTTCTAGGTATCATTATTTCCTCTTCTCTATCTTTGGTGAGTAATTATTTCTTCCATTAAAAATGGTGTATGCTATTAATGAGAGAACAGTGGGTGATTTTAGGAAAGTATATTCGATCCCCTCATGGGTGACGATTGAGTGTGGCCTCGTTCCTAGAAATTGTGTTGATGTTGAGGCTGATCATTGGATTCACACCCTCTCAGTGGACGAAGGGGGAGATTAGATTCCCCCTAATCAACTATTTTTTGGACTTTTGTGAGTTTTTTTAGGTAGTTCCTGCCCAATGTGACCCAAATATATTGCATATTTTCAACGGAGTTTGCCAAACTAATGAGATATATGGGACAAATATTGGGATTCCAAATACATGATGCTGCTACTCCTGGTCCCAAATCGGATGGAATTATTTATCTAAAGGAAAGGAAGGCAGATAGGGTTTTAGTTGTCAACCTTCCTGATTCCAATAAAGGCTACAAGGATCAAGGTTTTATTGGTAGAATTTGGCAACACCCACCTCTTTCTAAGGGTGAATGGTACAAGGGGTTTCCATGCTCGGAGAAGGGAAGTGATATAGGTTATATTTATTTCCTTTGCATTAAGCTTCATTTAATTAAGCTGCTACAAATGATTTTTCTTTATTTTTTTCCAACTCAATCAAAGAAGAAAGATCCCTCTCCTTCTCATTTCAATATAGAGGAGATGATCAAGGTCTAGAACCTAAGAAGGTCACTGTAGGAATCATTCATGGTCAGATTTGTTTTCTTTTGGGGTATAAGAATTCCACCAGCAGCTTCACAGCTCGCCCAGTGGGAATTTACCCGAGTTCCTCTCCCTTTTATGAGCGAGGAGGCTTTTACCTCTTCTTACTTTGAGTCCCTAAATGTTGAGTCTATTCCTATTATTGAGGAAGAGTTAATGTCTTACAGGAAGAGAATTTTGTTCGTTGATGATGATGATATGGCTCCTACCTCCTCTAAGGCAAAAGTTCCAAAAAAGACTCAGCATGAGGGCCCTTCTAGCTCTACATCTATGTCAAACTCATCAGTTCGTGAAAAGAGAAACAAAGAGAATAACCAATTTTCAATGTCTCTGGTGCCTTTCAAGAAGGGTAATGCCCTAACTTTGGGAGAACTAAAGAATTGATGTCAGTGCCAAAGACTCCATTTTGGCCTTTAGTCTTCTAAAGGGAGGAATGCCCGCACTTAATCACGAGAAAGTCCATCAGCTGATGCATGATCAACTTTCTACTGCTGAGGCATTGTCTCTAGTAAACTAAAATTTTATTTTAATCTATTTGGGTTGTTGGACATTTTAGAATTCTGACATAATCTTTATTATTTTTTTACAGTCTGTGGCGAATTTTGTCGCCATTTGGGAGAAAAGTTCTGAATAAAAAAAATTAGACGACCTCAATGTAGCCTTGAAGAACTCTTAATTTACTACATATGTTGTGAAAAATGCCTATGAGGGTGAGAATTCATCCACCAGTTTGGCAATGACTACCCTAAAGGATGAGATTACTCTTCTTAAGGATAACTTTGCCAAGCTATAAACTAATCTTGACTAGGTGGTGGTTTAGTGCGATCGGTTGAAGAAGGACCTAACTAAAGCTCTGGATGCTGCCAAGGATCCAAGTTATGCAGTGATTTCAACGAGGCCAATGCAGACGCCAAACGATAGTTAGGCTTAATCTTGTTATCTAATTTGAAAAAAGGTCGGGATGCTACTCTAAATGGAACCAGTTGCTTGGTTGATTCTGAATTTTTTTTGTCGAGCACCATTCGAGTTCTCTATCATGATCAATTCAAGATATTAGGGTTGATTGGGAATATTTTGAAGCTTTTCAGGGCAAGGGTCTAAAACAAAAGAGAAAGTGGAGTAAAAAGAAGCCCAAAGCTAGTTTAGAATAGTTAATGTGTGGATATTTATTTTTCCCTTTGTTCTGCATTTGCAAGGGCCTTGACCATTTTGGATATAACGAAAGATTTTGTTAGTGTTCAATCTTTTTTTACATTATTGTTAAATTTCCCCTTTTTACTTTTACTTTTTATAGCATAATAATGTTATTAGAGAAATTTCTTCTTTTACTTAGATGTTATTCTTGGTTAAGGCACTAGTGTCCAAGCTCCCCATGATTTCCCTTCAATTTAGAAGGATTTTCAGAGGGTAACTGAGGCCTATAAGGACCAATCTTCCTTAGTGTTTAAATTATAAGATGATGGGAAAGACCTTGGAGATGTGGTCACTCTTATACAGAAGGAGATAAATTCCCTGAAAAGTAGCTTAATGCGGCCAAGGTCATTAGAGAAGTAGGGGATCTTCTACAAGTTGAGAAATATTGCCTCAAGAAGTAACTCACGGAGGTAAAGGAAAATCGTAAAAGGGACGTCATTGTAAAGATGGGAACTAGCCGTGATATAATCAAGCTTCGATACCTCTTTAGGAAAGGTCCTCACTCATCGTGGTCTGTTGGCTATGATGAGGGGTGGATAGATACCCCCGTTAATTTGGATGAGGGAAAGTAGATAGTCTACAATCATGGTTAGTTGAAGGCCTTGGGGGTTCTGAAAGTCCTAACGAACTCTGAGCTTTAGTACTGGTACCAAGTTTACTGTCCAACATATAGTCATTGCCCTTTTGGGAGTGAAGAGGGTTGGGATCTTGATGTCGTTCCTCTTCAACTAGCCGAGGGTTATTTGTCCTCGCATGAGAGTGATGATGAATTCTGACCAAATCCATATAATGGTTGAAAAGGATCCATTTCTGAGGCGCTTGCTTACTAGAGATAATGATTGAATCTACTTTATTCTTCTACTATTGTGAATGAAATTTTTTGTTTATTATAACTTTATTGTGACGTCCCGAACCGAATTTAAGGGTTATTATAGGATCGACCCTGATTCGATCCGAGTGTCAAGTGTGGGGTGCAATGAACAACCTAAATAATGTTACTATTCCAGTTTTATTATTAAATAAGATTACGCTTTTCTTAGCATGCGATTCCAATATAAAATAAACTACGTGCAAGACCCAAGGGAAGTGCCCCCAAGGCCAGGTAAATAGAGCTACTAACATTAGTGCAAGTAAATATTACCTGTAACGCTCTCAAAGTACGGAACCGCATACAACCTGCCGTAACAAAGAGGAGGGAGTGAGCGAAAAGCTCAGTGGGATTTATACAAATGCAACATAGAAACGAACGGCAGAAAAGAATACTCACTCACTATATGCTCATGAAAATATGTATATATCTACATATATACATTTGAAAATACATGCTCTGATGTATTAAATCATTTCATTCCAAAAATATAATTTATCCCCGTTCATCCTCCTTTTCTTTCCCAAAATAGTCATTTTGAATAATCTTTCTTTAAAATCACATTATTTCCCATTAACGCACACGGTTAATCATTTATAGGAAAAACCTTTTTTCTTGAAAATATACATCTATTCAACGTTTATTAACCCACACTAGAATTACTTTGCCATTATTTTAATATTCTCATTAAAACAATCTTTATGACACGCACACCTCGTGTTTGGAAACTTTTCATTTTTATTGAGAAACTCACACGACACAAAATATTTATTATTTTATGAAAACTTTGGTTATTTCCATCTTTCAACCTTTTGCAAATTTCAAAGATTTCTTTGCATTAATTTTTTTAGAATATTCTCATTCTTCATTTCTTATTACAAGAATTATCAATCTTTGCCTTGGAGTCTAGCGATTATTCCTGGATTTCACGGGCTCTACACCATCGGTCTCTAGTCGCCATATGCTCATCTGTACAGACTTTGGGGTCTTTCACCACTAGGGACGTCATGCCCTCCTTAATTCTTGGCATCATGCAAGTATCCTTTCTTATCTTTTTTCATGTGTTTCAATATTATTCTCAATGTTCACATTTATTCTCACTTGGAAAATCAAATCTTTCCTTTTTCTTCCAAACTATTCATTGACATTTTTATTTAATAAAAAATGTTCCGATTTACGTAAATTTACCAATTTACCCATTTCTTGTCAAACACGCATTTTGACATTTAACAAGTGTTGTTCCCAAAATAGTTACTAACTTTTCAACTTAATTCTCAAAACACTTTTAACCACTTAACACTTGTCAAAAACTATATTTTTACCCATATTTCACACTTATCATTTTAGTGAAACTCATTATTTTCACTTAGCAAAAATATATCATTAATCTCCTTTTATTAAACTTAATTAATACATTTAATTGCCAAATATTTTCTTGACAGCACACTATTCACTGTATTTACGACAATGCCACTACTATTTGTTTCACACAAATATTATACTTTTAAATCGGTTTAAACATACTAATTTCGCCAAAAACCAATATAACTTCTCAAAGTGTATTTCTGATATTTCCAACATAATTTCAGTAATAAATTCTAAATTTTATAAAAAGACTTTATTTTCATTTATGTTTTCAAAATAAGTTGTACAAACTTTAAATACCCATTTGGCCACTATCAACACATTTGGCATTCTTTACTTTCTTTAATTACACTTAAGCATCAATTTAAAAGTAAGCATTTTATACTTTGATTATTTACATATCAACCCCAAATATATCTTATTATGAGTTTATGCATATCAAAAACACCCATTTAAGTAAAAGTCCAATTTCTTTTTCTACTTCATCATTTTGGTAAGAAAGCCCCATTTTTATTTCGTAAAAATGGCCTATATTAGCCCAATGTTTTTCTAAACATGAAATTACATTATTTACCCTCGAAACATCATTTTAACACATTTTATTTCATAAAATGTTCTAGGCTAATATTCTGAAATTTATCAACCTTTTGAACCCATCAAAATTTCTTCTTAAAAACTCATTTCTACACACATGACTAAACAACATGAAGTTGTAAATTATCTAAAATACTACATATATCAAGTCTAATATATGTAAATATCATTCTAAAAATTATCAAACTCTAAACGTCAATCAAAGTAAGATTTTTTTCCACCTCTTAAGACTCCAAAATGGTGGTTGAATGGTGGTGTAGGAGGAGTAACCCCCACTTCCAAAGGTGGCCTCAAAGGGGTTACAATAAAAGCCCTCCATTAGAGCTTCCTTCCAAGCTCTTCTTTCTCTTCCTCTTTTAAGTCTCCAAATAGCTCTATAATCTTCCATAAATCTCCAAGAATAACATCTCCAATAACCCATCATCCTTCCTATGGTTATACATGGTGAAATATGGTGTTTCTAGGCTAAAATATGGTGGTTTCATGGTGGTTTATGGGTTGGGTAAGGACACCTACGAATTTGAGAATGGTACCAGACTTAGAGAAGCTTAAGGGAATGAGAGAAATGGGATAAATTTGATGGAGATGTGAATGATTAAGCCCATGTCCCTCCTTTCTCATTTATAACTCAATTCCAACTCATACCACTCATAGAACCCATGTGAAAATTCTCCACCACCCTCACATGCTAGTCTTTACAACCCATGTCTGAAAAGGGGTGAGATGAAGTGGGAGGATGATTACAAGAATCCAAGAAACAAAAGGAAGTGGAAAATAACCTAAAATTATACAATCTGGCCGAGTAGAAAATTGCCAAAAAAGGGCAGTAGATGAATTATTTTGGTGCTGTTAAAGAAGAGAAAGTTGCTCAAAATTAAATTTTAAGTCGGTATAATGATTTTCAGAATTTTCTGAGCACTTTTATTTTTTTGACGAAAAATAATTTTTAATTATTTTTTATTTATTTTTTGACTTTTGACCTCATGGTATTTTTATATGTATTTTTAGGGTCCCAAATATGTATTCATACTATTTTTATCCTTCTACAATTGTCTTACGAAAATCGCGCAAGTCCGTGTCCTGCGCGACACGCGCTGACAAAAATCGTATTATATTAACCACGACCGCGTCACAATCATTCATTGGAATTTTCGCATAAAACTTAACCAACATACTTACTAGGATTATTAGGACTTAAATACGTATCCATGCGAACCATGCAACGTGGGGATTCTTTTTCTCCTTAATTACTTTTCGTGCCATTTTGGCATAATTCCTTTATATATTTATTCCTAAAAAATTTCCTTCGAACAAAATCATCAATTTATTATTCAATATTTATTTTCTCGGGCGGGGTATCACATTTATATAATAAGAAGTTAGTTGTATAATTTTTTTTTGCATTTTTCCATGCCATTATGTCGAGCATGCATTTTATCGTCATGTCTTATCTTTTAAGTTGTGGCGTCACACTACCTTAGGCCTAGAACAAACTTGGGTAAAAATGCATCTGGTTTTAGGGTCATCCGCATGTTCAGGATCCCCCCGTATGTCTTTTGTTTGCATGGGAAATTTATGAGGTTTACATGTTTTTTCATTACGGAGACCTTGGGGGTTCCAGTTTAATTGTAATCAAGCTAAGGTAATAATCAAAGTGTAAGCCTTCCACTTGGGGACAATGTTGACAATGTTAAATAACTTGGACTTGGACTTTATTATAAAATCTAGGATAGATAACGAGCATCATAAGTTTTGGAATAAATTTTGTTGAAAACTAACTAAGCTAGAAATAATTTTAAATAACTTACGTAAGAATGAATTAAAAATACAACTTCTTGAGGTTGGATGCCTTCCATTCCCTTGGTAAATACCTGCCCCCCCCCCCCCCCCCATTGTTTCTAAATGGTAGGCTCCTCGCAAATCGTCTCTGAGGACTTTAATGGTCCCTCCCAATTAGTCCATAACTTGTCATCTGAAGGTCTTTTGTTGCTGCCAAGGACTTTCCTAAGGCTGTAATCACCCATTTGAAATTTTCTTGGATTAATGCATTTGTTTTATTTCTTAGCTAGTTGTTGTTGGTATTTATCATGTCCTTCTCCTTTTGTCTTCTACTAACTTTCATCGTTCAAACCTTTCTTAACAATAACGGTCCTCATGTTTCGAAAACCAGTTCCCAAAGTAATGAAAACCTTTATCCCATATGTCAGAGCGAAGAGAATTTCCCCAGTAAGCCGTCTGGGCATAGTATGATATGCCTATAAGTAGTGGGGAAGCTCGTACTCCCAAGTTCCTTTTTCACTCTCTAGTCTCTTTTTCATGTTGTCAACTATTATTTTGTTGGAAGCTGCTTCTTGTCCGTTGCTCTGGGTGTAGGCCATATAGCTGAAGTGGTTATTGATGCCATGGTTGTAGCAAAAATATTAGAAGGGTACACTTTTAAACTATGTTCCGTTATTGTAGGAGGGGCTTAATGATAAGTCTCTCATTAAATTATTAAATGAGATTAGAGATGATTAAAGTCCATGTGTTTATGCGACTGAGGTATTATTATGCGCGTCGGACATATCACGCATATTTGTGTGTTATTTACATATTAACTAGACAATATTCTAGTATTGAGAGTTTTGACATATGTTATGGGACACATGCCACTTAAAATAGGACATGTGTCACCACGAGTTAATTGACATGTGGCGACCCACTTGGGTTGGTTTTGCTATAAATAAGCCCTCCCCCCATACATTTGAAAGAGATCTTCTTGGAAGAAGAGGGTGATTTTCTTATCTTATGAGGTTTTAGAGAGAGTTTTGAGATAAGTTCTTTGAGAAGAGTTGCAACACCTCCCATCTCTCCCAAAAACCACCACAATGAGTTTTTCGGCGAATAGTACGAACCCACGAACTACGTTGACTTTGATTCCGAGCATAACGGATACGTAGGCGCAACCGAAGTTGCTCAAGTCAAACACGTGCTAAAATCGAGTATTTCCCCAAAATTAGACTACTCTCTTACATTTGGCGACTCTGCTGGGGAGGTATTCATGATTCTTATTACGTAACGCCTCATTTGTGATCGGAAAACTCAAAAGTGAAAGGTCATTCATTGGATCTTCTGTTCAACTGTATCATCGGAGTACATTTTCAGATAATATTTCTAATCTCTTTATCTATCTTGATTTTATGATTGTTCTGCTTGACAAGAAAAAATTACAAGCATACAAAGCATACGTTCCTGTTATTATAGTATGTTATTTAAAAAATAATTGTTATCCAAACCAGCACGAGTGAATATACTGGTAGTATATATGCTAGAACCACTCATTAGAGATCAATAAAAAAAGTGTTATTATCTTTATTTAGCAAGCGCTTAAGGCAGGCCATCTACCTTGGATAAATATATATATATATATATATATATATATATATATATATATATATATATATATATATATATATATATATATATATATATATATATATATATATGAAACAAAAGAAAGAGTGTTCACATGTGTAGACATTTGAGATATAATTTTTTATCACGAAGTATTATGTTTTTTTTAGTTTACTGAAAAATCATCTTCGTCCTGCTCAAAGAGAGAAGAGTTTTGGATTTTTCAAAACAAAGAATCTTTATTTAATACAATTTAAGGGTGATATGATGTGACCCATGCTTGTTATTGAAACTTTTGTATTTATGCAGTATATTAAAAAATGTAAAAGTTATGAAAATCATATAGATAGCTGTTAGTATTGGACACTAACTCAGGCATCATCATATGAATCTGACGCTAGGGTGTTCAAAAGATTTCATTTAGACACCTACTGTTGCAGATTATATCATTCAAATGATATGTCAGTTATAGCTCTTGCAGTATTAATTACCCATCTCCTAGCTTCTAGTGCTAGTGGGACTGACTTTGACTCCAATCTTTACTAGGTATCCCCTATTTTGTAAAGACTGTATCGCCACCAGTCAAAACATGTTTGGTTTGTTTGTCCTAACACGCTTGTATCAGTCTAAACATTTTTTTAAAATCTTTTCTAGACTCGCCATCTACTGCAGAAGATTTTGTCCTGGCAGTTAATAGATTTATAACTCGTTTCGTGTGGACACAATTTGTATCAAAACCAGGCTGTTGCGTGAAAGTTAGTTGATAGTTATCATCAAATTTTACAGTACAATTGCGGACAAAACCGCGTGGGTAGCCTGTAGCTGTCACAGCTTGATTAGAAAAATATACAGTACATTTATGAACAATCCTTTATGACTTTAGTACAAGAGCCGAAAGCCTATGCCAGTGAAAACCCCTAGCGTGTCTCTTCAGCAATAGTACTCCCCTGAAATGATTAAGATAAATATTTTATTGTTTTCCCGGGTGCTATATACATATTGGATCACAAGGTATACTCGGTCAACAATCACGGTTTTTTTTTTTTTATTTAACCAAAGCTAAATACCCTTGTTCCGAGGAATCTCACGTCGGCAGAAACCGACGTGGCTTTGCTCCGACGAACTCTTCTCGACGACGCTCAGACTGAACCCATAACACCTGGTTCGAAGAAAATGAAAACTGATATACCAAACATTAAAAGGGCCACATCTGAGATTTGACTGAGTTTATATCAAGCGAGTTACCACAGAGGGGCGAACAAACAACCGTGGTAGCTTGAAGTCCGATGAACCACCATAAAAAAAAAATGACGAACTCGTGGGAGCTTGAAATACGAAAAAACTTCGTGGGAACTCACAAATCCGACAAACCTCGGTCAGGATCCGATGGAGCTTTGCTCCGATGAACCTCATTTTTGTATGTGTAGATCCGGCATAAAATTCAACGGATTCACCTGATATTTTTTGTAAACCGAAGGAACTTGCTGCGAGGGACCTCTACCCGATGAACTCCAACTGGTAGGAGACCATCTCCGCTACCCAAATCAGCTGATGACCGTGGGAACTTAAAATCCCATGAACCTCAGACAAACCACCGTGTGAGCTTGAAATACGTAGAACCTCCGTGGGAGCTCAAAAATCCGGCAAACCTGAGTTTCAATCACAACTGGATCAGTAACATTTTGCGTTTGGATATAGGCTCCCTCGCATTTCCCATTTGGATATATTCCAAACGTTTAGATGTTCCCTCGCGTTATGAGGCTGTGCCATTTCGGAGTTGTGTTCCCTCGCGTTTGGATGCTTAGAAGCCCCTTGTGCTTTGATGTTGGGCCAATATACCTTGTTTACCGGGGATGTAAACATGAGGTCAGGTAGTGAGTATATTTGACTGATGGATAATAATATATATAAAATATTTAAAACTATCTCATTTAGCTGAAAATGTCTTCTGAAAAGAGTATTGTGCGTATTAATGTCAGGAGCATTTAATGTTTTGGGGATGATCAATAGGTACCAAGATTTTCTGGACACTAAATAGATTTGTGGCTACAACTTTTATACTAGTTGGTTAGTAGTACAAATGCAGGGCTATTGATGGGACTACACATGAGTTGGTGTCTGCAATTGAATTATTTGGTTTTTGTGACTGGCCATTTATTACAAAGGGAAAAGGTTAAATATTTTATTTAACTGATTCATTTAATAAAGTGCAAGATTATTGGATCGTATATGGATAATCAATTTTTTTTTTTATTCTAGATAAAAAAAAAAAAATTAGACAGATTTTATGATAGTCTTGGTGGATGCTAAGGATAAAATAACAGATTTTATGAAAAAATTCAGAGCTTTTGAGAAACTTTAAAGCGATGGAGGCTCGAGTCTGTTAATGTGTCACAGTATTTTGTGCCTACAATAAGAATATTATGATTCATGGCAAGATATTTCTAGATGCTATTACATAAAAGTAAAAACGACTCAGAGGGAGCATGATGAAATATTATTTAATATTTCATAGAAAAAATTTGCAAATGTTATTTTATGTTTATTTCATAAATTATGAATCATCTATGAAAGTGTTAAGTATGTTACAACTCATGGTTAACATTGATATTATACACTCTCGAGTTTAATATGTCGTGTACTCAAACAACATTAAAATTGTGCATGATACACCTACAAGTATGGGTGGTTATGATTCATTACACAAATTCCCTCGGACTTTATTTAAATTTTATTATATCAAATAAAATAAAAAATAAAATAAAGGGGGCATGATGAGAATTGTACTTGGATATTTCCTGAGTTTTACTAACCATTTGCAATATTATATTATTGTGTCAGAAAGATATTATTTTGCAGAGGCTTCTGAACGAGTAGATATTGAGCGACACAAATATCAAATCATTGTTCAAAGACTCGACAGTTTGAGATACACCCCATGAAATGTAATAATTAGGTTGCTTTCATTCTTTTTCGGGTGAGAATTGTAAAGGATATATGTAATTTATTTTATTTTATTTTATCTTAAGATAAAATAAAATAAAGGGGGCAAATGGATATTATGATGTAACGTAGCTTGTAGTCTAAAGCTTGTTCGACATCATCCACGCCAAGGTTAGATTGATGAACCTTCAGAGTATAGTAACATCCAAGCAGGCCATTACAAAAGCTTCTTCAGTTTCTTTCGCAAAGAGTTCAAACGGGTTAATTAGTTATCACTCAGAAATTGACAAAGTCAGTCATCCTTCAGATATGACATCATATTATGAGAACTTTGTGAGGATTGAGATAAGTCTTCTACAAAAGTGTATCAAAATTGTTGCTAGCTGAACCACGATCGTTATGACTTAACTCGTCCGAAGAAGTTGGTCATGGAAGCAAACAGACGAAGGACCACGCTCAGTTTGTCAGGTACGGGATCCTGTCCTGAAAAGAGATACAGAAGAATGAGTTTATATAAAAATCTTAACAAGCGTTTTCGTTGTTAAGTTACCGTTATAAGGTGGAGACTATATATAAAAATCTTAACAAGCGTTTTCGTTGTTAAGTCACCGTTATAAGGTGGAGACTATATATAAAAATCTTAACAAGCGTTTTCGTTGTTAAGTCACCGTTATAAGGTGGAGATTATATAAAAATCTTAACAAGCGTTTTCGTTGTTAAGTCACCGTTATAAGGTGGAGATTATATAAAAAAATCTTAACAAGCGTTTTCGTTGTTAAGTCACTGTTATAAGGTGGAGATTATATAAAAAAACTTAACAAGTGTGTTTTCATTGTTAAGTCACCTCTAACGATGGAGTTTGCGAAAAACCTTAACAAGTGTGTTTTCATTGTTAAGTCACCTCTAAAGGTGGAGTTTGTGAAAAACCTTAACAAGTGTGTTTTCATTGTTAAGTCACCTCTAACGGTGGAGTTTTCGAAAAAACTTAACAAGTGTGTTTTCATTGTTAAGTCACCTATAACGGTGGAGTTTGCGAAAAACCTTAACAAGTGTGTTTTCATTGATTAAGTCACCTCTAACGGTGGAGTTTGTGAAAAACCTTAACAAGTGTGTTTTCATTGTTAAGTCACCCCTAACGGTGGAGTTTACGAGAAACCTTGACAAGTGTGTTCTCACCATTAAGTCACTTCGTAGGTGTGAGTTTGCGAAATACATTAAAAAGTGGTAATTTGAGCAAGTCAATATTATGTACACGCACAAGAAACCTCATCGAGAATGAAATAAATAAAAAACATGTGCATACACTAAAAGATTAATCAAGAACAATGAAGTAGTTATTATGTAAACCATAATAATACTTTCACCAAACTTGAGAACGACTAAGTAGTTATTATGTAAACCATAATAAATACTTTCACCAAGCTTGGTTGAGAATGACGAAAGAGAATGCTAAGGTAGTTATTATGTGTTCATGATATTACTCTTTACCAAAGCAGAGTTACAAACAATCGCAATAAAAATGTGGATGCATGATCAGTTAAATAGGAATGGGGGCAACACTCGGTGTATATCATTCATATGAAAATAATGATAAACGAGGTCCTTCGGCATAACCTATGAGATCAAAGATGCAAAATGGGATTTAAGATATGAGATATAAAATTGATGTATATCATATAACTGAGATATGAAATATGAGATTGCATTATATCATAAAAATGTGATATATGAGGTAAAAATACATCATCAAGATGAAATGAGATATGAGATTATTACCCACGATCCACAGGTCGATCGAATATATGAAAACTGTCTAAAATTATTTCGTACATACAGTCGATATATTTCAGACATGCATCAATATATCAACTATATGTACGAGGGGGCAAATGTAGGAGGGGCTTAATGATAAGTCTCTCATTAAATTATTAAATGAGATTAGAGATGATTAAAGTCCATGTGTTTATGCGACTGAGGTATTATTATGCGCGTCGGACATATCACGCATATTTGTGTGTTATTTACATATTAACTAGACAATATTCTAGTATTGAGAGTTTTGACATATGTTATGGGACACATGCCACTTAAAATAGGACATGTGTCACCACGAGTTAATTGACATGTGGCGACCCACTTGGGTTGGTTTTGCTATAAATAAGCCCTCCCCCCATACATTTGAAAGAGATCTTCTTGGAAGAAGAGGGTGATTTTCTTATCTTATGAGGTTTTAGAGAGAGTTTTGAGATAAGTTCTTTGAGAAGAGTTGCAACACCTCCCATCTCTCCCAAAAACCACCACAATGAGTTTTTCGGCGAATAGTACGAACCCACGAACTACGTTGACTTTGATTCCGAGCATAACGGATACGTAGGCGCAACCGAAGTTGCTCAAGTCAAACACGTGCTAAAATTGAGTATTTCCCCAAAATTAGACTACTCTCTTACAGTTATATATGATTCTCATCATGGGTACACCAAATTGTGTTACAATGTTTCTTTAGATGAATCTGATCATGTAGATATCCCTAATGTTCATCGATGGCTCTGCTTCAATCCACTGTGTGAACTTATCCGTGCTGATCAAGAAGTATTTGTGGTTACATGGCACTGTTGGGAGTGGACCTATGGTATCCAAACCCCACTAGGCGAATGACCACGGGCTAGTTAATGACTTTAAGTTTTTGGCTAGCTAATGGAGCATGGGGTGGGGGGGGGGGGGGGGGAACTTTTGACATTTCTCCCATTTTTGGACATTAAAGGTTTCATATTTTTGTATGTACGACCAGCAGTAGCCTTCTTTAATAACCCGAAAGGTAAGAGACCTTCCTCATGCATGGATTTAATAGATTCCATCATGTATTTCGTACATAAATTAGTCAACGTAATCTGGGTGCACACATTAGATGTAGGAACCAATAAAGGATCATATGTTTAATTTTCCTTCCGGTGCCAGATAAAATTATTCAACTTTAACCCTGACTTAGTAGGCTTGTTTTTTATCGAATGGTAGGATGTCTCTTTGCAGATAAACGGTTATTAGGTTTATCTAGTTAGGAATTTTTTTCAAGGCAGGAATTTGTTTGGTGTCAATGGGCTTTATGATACAGGGTTTGGTAAGGAAGTCTACTTCGATAGTTTTCCTCAGATTGGATTCCATTACTAAACTTAAAGCTGCTAAGGCATCGACATGGCTATTGTGCCCCTCGGGAGAGAAATTAAATGTGTATTTCCTCAAACTTTGACATTAAATCACGATCTACCTGTAGGTATGTTACGATCCTTTCATATCGGTTTTTAAAATCTCTCATTACCTAGTTGGACACTAGATTTGAATCGCAATATATATCAAAGTGGCTTGCCCTTGGGGTGTGAGCTTTGCATAGTCCAATGACGAGGGCTTCATACTCAACTTCATTATTAGATGCCTCAAAGCCGAGTCTGATTCCTTGCTCGGTCATGGTATTTTCTAGTGAGATGCGAACAATTCCTACTCCTACCCCATTGGATTTGGAGATGCTATCCACACATAGAATCTACTTCTAGACTGGTCAATCTCTTGGCTCCTCAATTGATTGGAAATCTATTGGTTGCTGGGCTCATTTTCTCCTGTAAATTCTGTAATGAAATTAACCAATTTTAGTGACGCGACGACTAAAGAATCGACCAATTTTTCTAGTGGGAGGTAGCACTGCTCAGCGTCTAGGAGAGTTTTGTTAACATTTAAATGGGTATTAGCATCCCCCTCTCTCGCAAACTATGTCCAAACTGACTACATTGCTTGAAACTTGTAGGTAGAGATAAAGAGGATCTTTTGGATCTGAGATGGTTAGCATAGGAGGTTTGCTCAGATAAGATTTGATATCTTCAAGAGCCTTTAAGCATTCCCCATCCCAAGCGAGGCCATTTTCCTTCTTCAATAGCTGAAAAAGAATCAGCTTCGTCATAAGACTTAGAGATGAAATGATAAAGAGATGATAACATCCCTATTAACTTCTGAATCTCACGTAACGTCTTTACTGGAGAATATTGTTGATCGCAACTCTTTGGTCGGGGTTTGCCTCAATACCCTTCTTAATAACTAATTAACTTAGGAATTTTTTAGATTTAATCTTAAAGGATCACTTAGCAGAGCTTAATTTGGTAATGTTTGAGTATTTTAAATCACGTTAAATCCTTCAGGTGATCGATTTTGAGATTTCTTTTGATGATCATATTATCAACGTACACTTCCAATATTTTTCTAACTATTTTTTAAACATATTTATAATGAACCTTTGGTACGTGGCTCCTGCATCTTTAAGGCCAAAAGGAATGACCTTGTAACATTACATGCTAGAGTGGTTTTAAATGAATTTTCGTCTTGTATTCGGGGCTGAACAAAGGTATCTGATGATAACCCCCCCAAGTATGCATCCAGAAAACTCTTTCGTTCATGGTCTGTGGCATCGACCAGCTGATCTATTTTTGGCAGAGGGAAATTATATTTAGGGTTGGCCTTGTTGTGATTTGAACACTCTCCAGTTATCGTTATTTGTTCCTACCATCACTAGATTTGAGAGATATTTCGAGAATTGAACTTCCTGATTGACCTTGCCTCCAAAAGTGTACCAATCTCTATGTCTACTGCCTTTGCTTTTTGTAGGGTAGAGCAACGAGCCTTTTGTGTAATCAGTGGAAGTGTGGGAACATCGTGAAGTTCGTGGCATGCGATTGGGGCATTGATTACACGCATATCATACGTCTACTATTCGAACACGTCTTGATTTTTCTTCAGCAAATATATTAGTCCCTCCCTCTTCTGATCGAATACTATGGTGCCGATTATGAATTTCTTTTTCGATCAGGGCTCATTGAAAGCTGTCTCCTCTGACTTTTCTATGACCCTATCTGCATGGTTAACTCTTGTCTCTTCCACCTTTGGTCTTTTTGTACTTTAGTTTCTACTTGGATGATGCAACTCTGTCTTGATACGTTTCGGGGGATGGTATCTTCCTTAAAATCTTTCAACTTCAGCTTAAGCTTGTGAAAAAACTACAAGTACATGACCTCAGAGGAGCTTCCTTTATCGAATAGTGGCTTATCCACATCCCAATTTGCAATCCCGAGGGTGATTAATAATGCATTATGGTAGGGGTCCTTACTCCGATCAAATTGTCTTCCATGAACACTATGTTCTTGTTATATTCCACATCTTCTGGTCACTTGCACTTACCGGTTGAGCTTTTTGTAGGGTCAATATTGAAGGCCTCCATAAATGATGTGGCCTTTTTGAGTTTGATTCGTATAGAGTTGCCCTATATATTCTTGGAACTTGAAACACCGTGGACAAGATCAAACTCATGCCCCAGTTCATCTTCCAAAACACTATCGAGTTTTTGGTTTGTGCGACGACACTTATAGAGTTGTTCTCAACGTATTCATTTAAGTGCCTTGCCTGGGCTAACTCTTTCATATAGGATTTGAGAGCTTTGCAGTTCTCTGTCTTATGCACGTTCTTCTTAAGGTAAACACATATGAGAGAAGTATTTCTCTTGCTTGGATATCTACCTACATTCTTCTGCCACTTGAGTAACTGGTAGTCTTTTATCTTTCCTAAGATCTTGTAGATCAGTTCATTAAAAACAATGTTGATTGCTTGAAACTCTTTGGATGGGTCTGCCTTGTCCCCATTTTTGGATCATTCGTTCTGCTTTTTGCCCCTTTCTTGGGGGTGATACCTTTGTCATTTCCTTTGGCCAGTTTTTTGCGACCATTATCTCCTTAGTTGAGGGTAGCCACATCATCCACCTTAGCATACTTCTCTATGTGTGACATCAGGTCGTCGATAGTATTTGCCTCCTTCTTGGTAAGAGACTTTGCAACATGGAGTTGTGGCATAGCCCTATCATGAATGATTCTATGATAACTTTCTCCGAGCAATCTTTGATTTCATTGAAGGTTTTCCAGTAGCGCCTGACATAATCTCGTAAAGAAAATTGAGAATTCTTCCTCATAGTGAGGAGATAATCCACTCACTTTAGGTGAGCGCTACTTGTAATAAAGCGAGTTTGGAAGGCCTCTGTGAGGGACTTGAAGTTCTTGACCGACATGTGAGGAAGTTTCTGTAATACCCCGTATTTTTATGCCTTTTTAATTTAGGGATTTATTAAATTTAATTGAGATAAATTAATTTAATATTAATCTGGAAATTTGTTTTAAATGTTACTAGCGTGACGAGAGTTAGTAATTATTGGAAAATTGTTGATATATTAAATATTACTTATTGAGTAGAGTAATATGTAGGATTGAATTTATTAAAATTGTCACGAGGGAATAATATGACAATTATGGAAATTGAGTCAGGACGCGCCTGTGTCGTGTCGGGACTAAATTATTATCATTAAAAGTGAATAAATTATAAGCCACTCGTATGGTCATTTTGAGTGTGCCAATGTGTCCGGAAAGGTCGAGATAGTCAAAATAATGTACCCGGGGGTTTAGTTTAGGTCTCGGAATATTTTTAGGCCTAATTAGCATTCCGGGAGGGCGTTTTGGACATTTCATATTTTTGGGTAATTAAACCCACGAATATCAGATGTTAGGGGTTGTTATCTAGGGTTAACATAAGAAAAACCAAAGAACGACAATTGGAGAAGAAGTTTAGAAGCTTTCCAAGGAGTTCTAGGCCAAAAACTCCGCCGTTTGCACCGCCGTCACCGCCAAATTGTAGATCGCGTGACGAGAAACACAACCACACCACCTTCTTCCACAAATCAGAAACAAAATTTTCAGGCAAGTATCTATCTTGCTTTATTTTTAGTTAATTCTTTAATTACGTTAGTCTAGGGTTGATTAGAACTAGTTTCATGAAAGAAAGCGTATATTGGAGACTAAATTTGCATGTTGTAGAGGTAATAATCATATTCTGGAATTCTAATTCACATGTAGAGAATAAACCATGAATTTTCATTGAGTTAGAAGTAGAAAATCTGGAAAAAGAAGTGGAAGAATTGAAAGTTAAAGAAAAGATTAGGGTTCTTGAGGTTTATATAATTTTTTTCCTTTTAATTGTCATAATTGATGAAAACCCATATGTTTTACGTAGAAAATTACGTGTTTGGGTATAGAACACTTATAGCATCAATTGTTGAGAGTTTGGGAGATAAATATGATGATTTGGTTGAGTTTGGAGAATGATTTCCATAACTGGGTTTTCTGCAGTTTCGCCATAACTGTTTGATCGATCGATTGATAAAAGAGCATCGATCGATCGACCCCTTTCCATCGATCGATCGACCCCTCCTGGAAAACTCATATTCCTCTTATAATAGTTTATTCCGATTAAAATGAGTAGTAACCTTTGAGCATTATTGTTAGAACATTTTGGGACATAAAGAGGACCAACATGACTTAGTAAAAAAAGTGAGTATTTAATATAAGACAAAGTTAGGGTTAACTGGGAGTAATATACACATAGAAAATTATGGGAATGTGTAACTAAAGGAGTGAGACTCGTAAGGAAGTTATGTTAGAAGATACGAGAGTACCTACTAAAATTATACATAGGGAGATAGAATACTACGAGTGATATGAAGTAAGTATGGAATAATCTATAATTAAGAATAAAAGAGATGAGCCCGTTATATGGGATAATCGAGTATAATGTACTAAGAACGAATAATCATAGTTATGGGTCGTGAGTGTACCTAATTTAGAAATGGGGATAGTAATATATATATATATATATATATATATATATATATATATATATATATATATATATATATATATATATATGACTGTGTGTTTGTGCATATATTATATATGTGAAAAATCATGCCCGCACTACTTGCTATCACCGAGGTTACCACGCTGGGACGGTATTATCTCGATGAGACCTTTATGGGGGATATTGACTTGTTCCCTAGAACATAGAAATCTTTGGTACAGGCTATCTGATTAATAGTCAGACGGTCCTAAGAGACATGAGGGTATGTGCTGACCTCTTAGTGACTTGAAACTATGCTTCGCCTCCATTTGTATGTGTTTTGTGTTAATACAGTTCCAGAGTGATTCCGAACTAGTATTTCCCTTAGTACGAGTGATACGGGGACGTAATAGCAGAGTATGCCAACACCATAAAATTTATTTGGGGTGCCGATAGTATATATATATTATATGAGTGATTTAATATATATATATATATATATATATGGACATGAAACTGGAAACTTTCATCTGTGTATAAAAAGTAGTTCAGTAACGAATCAATACTCCGACTTTAATATAAGTTTTTGGAAATCATGTGACAACACTGGAATATTTTTCAAATGAAATAAGATAGTTGTGTGAACCTTATTCTTAGAAAATAATTATCTTAGCCATAAAAATTGTCAACATGAAACCTTATGGGAGATTTACATTAAAGTGAACTTTCGGGGTTAATAGTGAGGTAGGCGTGCACACTCGGTGAGAGGTGAGAATTTCTCAAGAGAGTGTCGCATACTAACATGATTGTTGCATTAGCCGATAAACATTTTAAATACTTGCTAAACTAAATTTAAACTGTTTTACAATCGGGCTCTGACCCATCTCTTGTCATCTTTTCTCTCTTGTATATATATATATATAGTCATGCTTAGGTTCTTTGGACTGGACGTGCTGCAGCTTATGTGGGAGTTGCAGGCCATTTGCTTAGACGACCTCGTTGTTGATTCCACTCTTATTTCAGTTTTAATTAGTTGGACATGTGTCTTCCGTTTCCTTATTCCGTTGGATTTGTCAGAGATTATGTTCATTTATCTTTAGTATTTTTACTCTTTGGGATTTGATTACTGTCAGGATGGTTTTCCTTTGTGGTTTGAAAGTTGGTATTGGTTTATCTGAATGGTTAAATTCATGGGTGTTTATTTCCAGTCTTAATAATTGTGTGATTCTTAAACTGTTACTTATTAAAGGTTTTCATAATTGGATTTAATAAAATGAAAATAATGTTTTAAATGGTTTTGACACTTAGTTTAATTATTTAGGGTGTTTAAATTGGAATGTTTATTTTGCGACAGTGATGCTAAGAATGAACTAACCGTTCACCTTGATTATAATTTGATAAAGGACTGATCACCTGATATTTAATTAGGCGGGGTGTCATAGTTTTTTAAACCAATTTTATGCGATATCTCCCATACTAGAGGAGAATATACGACACATAAGGGCATCGTTATGGATCGTTATGGACATGGCTGGACAGTATTGACACACATGGTTTATAGGATCAATTTTCTTATCATAAATATTGAATGTAAAGGTAGAAAACATCTTTGGGGGCTTCTCCTCCTTAATCGTCTTTGTAAATTGGGACTTCATCTGAGTGATGAGTTCCGTTCGTGTTAGTTCCTTGGTGAATCTAGCCCCTACGATTAGCCGGGTATTGATCCATATTCTTTTGAAATAGATTTCGGATATCGTCTCTACGATATCCTTCGTCTTCATTTGGCCTTATCGAGCGGCTTTCCTTCTCGCGATGCGAACTCCTTCCTCGATTACGAATTTTACTCGCCTAAGGCCTAGGGATCCGACCACGACGCTTGCACTTATCTCCACGGAGGTCTTGCTCAATTTTTCTAAGCGTTATTGAAGACGCTCGTTCCCCTCCACCTTGAGGCGCGTTGCCTCCAATTGTTGATGGAGTCTTTTTTCATAAGCAATGACTAGTCACGATATCTAAGTTGATCTGTGTTGTTTGTTACTCTGCTCAGAAGGCTATCCTTGTGGGTAGAATTGTGGATGGCTGACGACTTGATTTCTCAGATGTGACTCTGTGTAATGAGAGTCTGGCTTGCTGATCGCCTGCAACGGGTGCACTGTGCGATTGAGACATTGCTTAACCTGTTGGCTTTCATTTGTTATAGAAAAAAGAATCGTTTCCCACAAACGACGCCAAATGTGATTGAAGATAATCACAATTAATGGTTTTAAGTAACAAAAAAAATAATTAATGAGTAAATCAACTACTTACGTCCACATAGTGTTTTTCAAAGTATATTAAATCTTTAAGAGTTTCGAGATAAAGAATTGCATGCCCCATTGCCCTGGGATAAAGGTCTTATCTCTAATTATAAGAGTGGTTGAGCCTCATTCAAACTCTCTCAGCTGCTTATTGACTCGTTTGTTGATCCATGTTGATCTCCTCCGAGATCATAGATAACAAGATTGAACCTTCCATGTTTATCCCACGTGACAATAATCCAAACATGAATAACACGCTTTCGGACTGGGTTTGTTTGGGCTACCGACATTTGGATCATTATAGTTTGCACCCTCCTATATATATATACTAGGGTGTACCCGTGCCGATGGCACGACGATAAATTTGCTCCCGTGATAAATTTGTCCTCGTAATTATTTGTATTTTAAACATATCACCAATAGTGTAAATATAATATTATTGGTCATCTCAAGGTACACTTACTTGTAACTCTTAGTAGTGGTTAAAGGAATTTTGTATCTTATATATAGATTAACAAATTAACATAAAAAATTGAAGTTCATTTTTGTTAAATAATAAAAACTTCTAATAAATTTTTAATTCTTATCTGTGACATATCCAAATTCCAGAAAAAACTTAGCTTCCTTCTAATGCGAATATAAAACAAATGATAAATGCTATCAAGTTCTACCACCAAAGAATAAAATTAAAAAACATTAATTTCATCATTATCTCCTCATAAACAGACACCGCCTCATATAGCATTCCAAAGTGCAAATGATAAATTAAGAAAATATAAAACTTACACTCTTACAAATAATTGCAAATGTCACTTCTCGTAAAATAAATTTTCTTTAAAAACTACAACACTAAAATGTAACTACTATTGTATTTATAGTAAAGTAAATAAATAAAAATTCGATTCCCATAAATAAACAGACCCAATGTACAATTGATCTTAATAACTTGTACCTTAAGATAATACACCAAAAAGACAAAACTATAGTCTACACAACATGTGACATACGACACTTTATTGTTTTTCATGGACTATATCATATTTTAAACGCAATTATTGTCCACGCATTTGCATTCATGCACATGAGGTATCTGTTCATAATCTAGGTGGATTAACCATTGTAACTTGAACATGTTTTTAGACAACATGAAATAACATAAGTTTTGGTACACTTATGTGAAATTTTTTTCCTTCAATAGATAAGGTAGTAAAACTTGACAATGTGTCAGAATCTATATTTCTTGATCCGAACAATTCTTTTACTTGCACATCATCTTGGTGACGACTGTGTAATGTGTCAATAAAAAAAATTATTATACACATTTATTTTCTTGTAGGAATAGAAATAATTTATTAATTAGTTGTAAAAGAGAGAACAAATTGAATATAATAATATAATTTTGGACGGTAGCTTCTCCTCGAGCCTTGTGTTGTAAGATACTGTATCATTTGACGTCTGTCATCTCACATGGAAGATCAAACTGCAATGAAGATAAAATTAAAAATATATATAATATAAAGTAACTTCAGTAATAACATAACATAAATAAAACAATGAAAAAAAAATTAAAGCACTTGTTTAAGGCCTGTAATAACATTTCACTTTCAAACATTTCCATACGTTTTTAAAAAAAATCAGTTTCCATCACATTTTTTGTGGTGTTTGGTGTGTATTATATTTTCATCCATGTATAATAAAAAAATGTGGAAAGTAATGTGTGTTTAACCCAAAATAAAAGGCCAAGGTGAAAACAGTGAGGTATATAAAACTATGAATATATGTGTCGACTCAAAAGTAAAACATAAATGAAAATAGATGGCTAGTAGGGAGAACAAAAGGGTAAAGGTAGAAGACAAATATGATAGCTTCCACAGACCTCTTGCTAATCAGCTTTTAAAAAGACATGTCATCAACTGCATATATCAATAAGAGACACGTCACTGTCCAAAAAGGACGACGCCTAGTAAAATTAAAGCATCCCCTTTGTACATGATGTTTTTATATTTACATTCTATTTATAATATACATCCTTTTGAAATGTAAGTTGCAAATTCAAATTATGAACACACCAGGTAAATTAAAAAATTCTCAAAAATTTTAATTAATCAACAAATATTCAAAATTAATCTGGATTCTTCTACCGAACTTAAGAACTGAGTAAGAAATCTGCACAAATGGCGCAAACCCATTAAAAGCCACAGTTTTTTTCGGATGGACCGTAAACACATTTTTTCATGATAGATAGTTCCTCACACATCCATAAACCTACTTTGTTTATTTAATGAGAAATGCTTTTTACACCGATTTTGTGGCACCGGATACACAAAATTATTGCACCTTTGACTAAAATAATAAATTGTCTATTATTTTAATCAAAAGGTACAACGATGGTTTGCAAAAAGGTAACCTCGCAATGCTCTTATTTCATTTCAACTTTAAAAGAAATCACTTTTTGAGAAAAGATCATTTGGACCCTATTATTTATTACCTCGAGCCATGTGCTGAAACAATGTTACAAAAAACAGTAAATGGTGTGGAAAAGCACTCCACCAAACCAAATGTGTTAAATAAGATGGTCATTTTACCCGTGATTTGAAAAGTTCTTACAAATGTGTTAAATAAGATTCACATTTAATCAAAGTAATAAAAAATGTCTACCTAAAAAAAATATCATTAAATCAGAGTCACTTATTCACGGGAGATGAATCCGAATCTATACAATAAAATAAAATAAAATATAATTTATATGAAGAGATCAATTAATTTTTCTAATAAGACTTACAGAACATTTTAAATAAACCAATCACAAAAAATGTAGCAATTAGACATCAAATGAAAAATGATAAGCCAAAAGAATCCTGTTAAATAAATCCAACCTTGAACAATAGGGGAAGCTATTGTTTTTATAAAAAAAATCAATAAACCTCTGTTACATATCAATAACCAAAGATAAAGATTAAGTTAGACATAAGCACAAAAAAAACCATACATCTCGCAAAACCAACAAACTAAAATCTAATTTATAAATGGATGAATGTTGTGGATACATAAAATCTAATCAATAAACCCCTGTTATAATTTTTTTCGCTAAACTTTCCTAACAATTAATGGTATGAGTTGTGCGCTAGGTTCTTAACATAAAATAAAAATAAAAATAATTGCTACGTTTTTCTTGACGAACCTAGAAAATAAAAAAGATGAAAGGCATCTTATACACCAACAAAGTTGCTCCGATCTCCGACCCTAAAACCGGCGACTCACCTCTAACCGATAACATCCCCGACCTCCGGCCATCTCTTTATAGCAACATTTCCTGTCAAAAACCCCAAGAACCCAGCTGATACAACTCACATCTCCGACCTTAGGTTCCATCCCGGTTTAAACCCAAGAAAACCCATATCCCCAAACCCATTTTCCCCATTTTACCTGTTTATTCCGGCAGCAACCCGGAGTTGTCCGAACCTAGCATTACCCCGATGACCCATACCAGCAACCTATACCCGCTCCAGGACTAAATTCGTGTAGAAACGACTCCATCTCCATGAACCCATTTCAACCGTGGAGGAAGAGGGAGGGCGAAAAATGGAAGAACCAGTTTTACCCCGATGACTAATACCCATTTTGACCGTTGTGGTCTGCCTAGAGATGTCAAAGTAATGGGGAATAACATACAAATTTTAAAAATAATCATAGTACCTTGTGAAAGAAATACCTTAAGAGATGTCCACCTCGAGGATAATAAAGAAAAGCAAAAAACTATGTACATGAGAGACATTCACGCGCCGACCTGTATGCAAACCCATTAAACATAGATTCTGAGCCAAAACTAAACCCATATATATTGAAGACCCAAAACAATACCTGAGCCAAAGTTTCAAGTGGATTTTGGGTTTCTTAAACATCATATACCCATCAAACGGAGGATAAAATGGTGTTGCATTTTAGTGACAATGAAGAAATCAGTGGTGAGAGAATGGGAATGGGAACCTTCGTGGGTGAGAGGTTGAGAAGTAGTCGGTGAGAGTACTGTCAGTGCAAGCTTCGAGACTTGTGCTCTTATTTCGAGCCTTGTGCTATGACTCCACCTCCTCTAATTACACGTTAAGGTAAAACCACACACATACTCTCTGTCAGCTTGCATTTAGAGCCATTAGATAGAAAAGACCAAAAGTTGTATAGATCTCAGCCATTAGTTGGCAAAAATTGTAATCTCAACACCATTAGATACAACCAACTTCCAATCTCAACCGTGAGTTGATAAAGACCAAATTTACTAACTTTCAATCTCAGTCATTTGGCCTAGACAAAAACTCCCGCCTCCTTTATTATATAGATATATATATATAGGGAGAGGTTCAAAAGCGAACATAAAAGATGAACATTTTAATGAACCTTAACAAAAAAACACCTAACATCCATTCAATTTTAATTCCTATGATGTAATTGGTCCGCGCCAGCGGCAACAGACACGCGTCTGACATGCGTCATTTTTAATATACGCGTATCCGTTGTCGCTAACACGTATCCGTTGGCACCGTCAGGCGACACATGTCCAATCCTCAGTGTCAAAATGTTGGTCAGTCCGTATAAGAGCATATATATATATATACTAGGGTATGCCCGTGCCTGAAGGCACGCTGATAATTTTGAAAAGTCTAAAGTTGTGTATAATATAAAATATAAAATATAAAATATAAATAATTTTTATATTATAAGTGTAAATTTTCAAATTATTTTATCATGTAAATTTAAGTAGTGTCAAATCTTGTATAATTAAGTCAAAAATTTATTTTATAACACATAAACGTAAACAATTTAAACTATGTTTATAAGACTATACACCCTATTTAAGAAAAAAAAATAGTCCAATAACAATACTAACCATCCGTCTTGGACCTCGTAATAAATGTAAACTATTATATAGCACGGGAAAAAAATCCAATATATTAAATCATGAATAATTTAAGTCAAACTATTTTTACAACACAAATAAGTATAAACAGTTTAGAAATATTTGACAAGGCTTCCTTTATTTATAGGACTATCCACCCTGTTTAAAAAATAAAAATTACTTCCACAACAATATTCCAACAAAAATACTCCAAAAATATGTCTTGAGTCACCATTACCTCACGGTAACAACACGTCTAAAACTGAATATTCCAGAATTTTTTATGACAATGTGGGGGAGGAATGGTAATAAAAGATATACTGAATCTGATTATAGTATGAGAAGTGTGTAGCTTTCCATTTCAACATCACTATTCTACTCAAGCCCAATGAGGAATCCTGCTTCAGCCAGGGCTGCCAACAGACTTTCGGTACCCGCATCTTTTCCAGTCACATCATACTAGCTTACAAAAGCCTTCGGACCATTACATGATGTAAGATCAAAAGTATTTGCAATTGAAAACACATCGCTTGCGCCTTTATAAATATGATAATCATACATATCAGTGGGGTGGTCCAATTTTCTAGAACTGTCACAATTGAAGATAATTTTGATATTGTGACACCCCGACTAATTAAATACCGGGTAGCTACTCCTTTATTAAATTAAATCAAAATGCCTAGTTGGCTCAGTTAATAGCATCACTGTCGAAAACATTTTTATTTTTACTAACCACCTAGTATTTAAAAAGTAAGTGCCAAATTTTAATTAAAGTCTGATTAACATGCAACAAGTGTAATAAAGCATAATAACACCATTCACCATAATGAAGTAAATAGAATAACCATCACATAACGTAAATAAAGTCTGGAGGAAAAACTCCTCACTACAAATCCCACATCTAAAATAAGTAATTAAATACTGAATCAATACATGCCAAAGTCTGAAAAACTGAAATGGAAAGATGTCTCCAATAGAAATGGGCAACATGCCCTACAACTGATAGATAATGAATCTGGAATCCAAATGATAGAAGCGTCTACAAGCAAATCCCTGTAGCTTCCACAAACAGCTACAGATCGTCACCTGAATGAGTAACCTATGCATGGTGTCCTTGTGGCTGGGCACCTAAAATGGTTTTACAAAAAGTAGATTTGAAAGCAAACAGGTCAGAGCCCGAATGTGGAGATATTTTAAAAACCTGCAAGTGCTTTAAAAACATTTAAACATTAAATGCAAAGTACATGTTAGGACGTGCACTCACATGAAATTCTCACCTCTCGTCTAACTGTGCACTCCTAACGTAAGTACCAATCTAAAATGACACAACCACTAGCTAAGTGATATCATATCTAGCTAGACTGCCATAGGTTCTACCCTTATAACTCTGTTCCCATTAACATTATAACGATCGCAATTAAATAGGAGCTTAACGTAAATTCAGGTTCTCATATAAAAGTAATACAACTCTTTATAGATTAGCCCTCTATGTTATTCCATAGTTACACACAATACCATATGAAAATTTCCAGTTTATTAAGCGTATATTTCTCACAACATAAATATACAATATAAGCACCCCGAGACTAAACTGCGGTGCACACATACTCTGCTATCCATCCCGGTACATCACGTACATAAGGATCACATATTCCGAATCTCTCAGGAATAGTTCAGATAACACAAATCACAAACAGTGGAGGCGAACACAGTCACATCACATGGGTCACGCACATACATGCGCTCCCACGATCAGCAGACTTATTAACATCCCAATAAGTCCTTCTCTGACCTATGTTCATCGAGGTAACCAGTCTAAATCCGGGCAACACAAGGATTAGAGGGCCCTAAGCGAACGCAAACCTCCCGTGATAGCAAGTATGGTAGGTATGTCATACACACAATTCATATACCAATACTAAGTAAACACACATCTTAGTAATCCCGTAGTTTAATTGTAGTACTATTCTCATTTTAGTACCAATATATAATTTACACACTTTATACGATTCCGGTTTATAATCATACGCGCCATAATTTATTCTCACGTCGTAGTAGACACTCACGTCTCAACCCAAACAGTCCATTGATTTAAATCACTTGTATATAATATACTCCTCATAATAACCCAAAAGTCCCAAATCTATCAATACCTCATCAAAGGAATGTTATCTCTACCCTCGAACAAGTTTACGGGACTCCAAAAATCAAAACAGGCCAAAAAGGCCTAAACTGCCAGCTCGTTAGAAGTCTCGTTCGAACGAGGCTGTTCGAACGAGATTCCAGTTCGTTCGAACGAACTGTACCTTCTAACGAGATCTCGTTCGAACGAAGTATCGAATGAAATTCCCTTTTGTTAGAAGCGACTGGTCAACTCGTTAGAAGCTCGTTCGAACGAGCTCGTTCGAACGACCTGGGAAGGTCTTCTAACGAGGGACCAGTTTCGCCCCAGATTTTTCCCAATCTCGTTTTTTCACCATTTTTACTCCTCAAATATCCTCTAAAATTAGTCCCAACGATTGTTTTAAGGTCTCTAATCAATCCTAAATATACCATAGTCACATCCTAACACGTTTTAAAGGATTAATTCATCCTAACATCCATCAATTTACAAATCTCTACACTTTTCCCCCAATTTTTCAAGAACATGAACCCTAAACTTTTAAGTCCTCAATTAGTCCATTCTAAATCCGTTTTTCTTACATCCAACATATATTAATACCAGAATAATCATCTCTATATGATTCTACATGCAATTTGTCCTCAATATTCAAGTTCTAAGTCCAAACAACATGGGTTTTCATTTATCTTCCAATAACAATTGTAAATCTTCAAATTATCTAACATGGAGGAAACATTCTATGAATTAAAAGAAATTAAATCACTTGCCTCGATTGTCTCTGAATTTGGTGTTGATTTTGTAAAGATTTTCTGCAGAATACCTTCTCCTTCTCTCCCTCTCTAAGCTTTTTCTCCAATGGCTATGGTGGCTAGGGTTTTCTTATGGAAAGTAATAGAACCTTATTCTAATAACCTACGTAACCTATTGGGTTAACATGGGTTGGTTAGTGGCTTAGTGGGTCAAACCCACATCAGATTTACTTCTCTAATTTTCGTCATTTTTAATTCCTAAAAATACGAAATTACCAAAATACCCTTTATATTGTCGGTGTGGCCTAAAAATACCCCGGGACCCAAACTACGCCTCCGGCTAGTGTTTTCTGACTATCTCGACCCTTCCGGACGCGTTGGCGCACTCAAAATGACCATACGATTAATAGAATTTAAAATCACTTTTATAATTAAAATAATTATATCCCGACGCGACTGTCACACGCGTCTCAATAAAATGATCAGATTGCCGTATATCAATCTCACGACAAATTTCATAATTCAATATTCATATAACATCGTATATACTCAATATAGTCAAATACCAACTCAAGAGAGGAAAATATTTTTTTTACTCAATATAGTCAAATACCAACTCAATATAGTCATAATTCAATATTCATATAACATCGTATATACTCAAGAGAGGAAAATATTTTTTTTACTACTTTAAAAAAGTAATGTGCAAACTTAGTGTGCACAGGAGTCTCTCTCTCTCTCTCTCTCTATATATATATATATATATATATATATATATATGTGTGTGTGTGTGTGTGTGTGTGTGTGTGTGTGAATTGCATAAGATTAAATATCAGGCGAGAGAGAGAGAGAGAGAGAGAGAGAGTTGCAAGGGTAGTATTTTTGGAATTTTCAACTAATTTGGGTTGTCTAGAGAATTTGTTAAGTAATGACGTCAATTTAGAAAAATATTGGGGGCGGAATAGTTTGTGGGGGGTTAATTTGTAAATGAATCTAACTAACAGCCGGCCATGCCAAAAAATAGCAATTTAAAAAAAAGAAAAATTCTATAGGTAACGATTCACTTCTGACAATGGAGTTGAATGCATGCTTCGGGCTGACAAAAGCTTCAGCAAAGCAGAACTGGAGGAAATTGTCATCGTAGAAGAAGTACCATTTCGTGATTATTTTGGTTAAAAAATCAATAATATGGTCACGCTGTCATAATTATCAAATCATATGTGGTGACATTTTCGGTGCCAGCCTTTTTGGGCCACGTGTTCGACAAGACAATTGCAAAAATCCATGGCCTAAAAAGAAGAAAATAGCTTTTAAGGACAATCCTACAAAAAAGTTGTCAATGTAGAAAGAGATCTGACATCACTGCCATGTATGTCAGGATCCAATTCATATGTTAGCTTTCTATCTTGCCTCAATCTTGAAATCAAATCATATGATTACAGTGATATATTTACCATCCTATTATTTTCACTCCTTAATAAATTTTTCTTATTTTATTTTTATATTAAAAAATTTTAATACCTTCAAACTCATTATTTTTTTTTTCATTCATTTAAAATTCACTTATAAAAATTAAAAATTATTTTTATTATATAAAAAAACTATTTATTAACAAAAATTATTTTTAAAAAATAAAAAATATTTTAACTTTTTATAACTATTTAAAAAAAACATTTCAACTAATTTTTAAATAAATAAATTTGACAGCAGTTTTTAAAAACTGTTTATAAAAATTTGCCTTTTATATATAAAAAAAAACTATACATTTTATTTCAAACTATTTTATAAAAAAAATTAGCACTGTTTTCTATAAATATAAATAGTTGTTTCTAAAAACAGTTTTTTGTTTAAAAATCAACATTGTTAATTTTATATTTATAGAAAACAGTTTTTTTCAAAAAAAAACATTACTGTTTTCTATAAATATAAATAAAACACTAGAAAATAGTTAATACAGTTTTTTTACTAAATAGTTGTTTCTAAAAACAGTTTTTGTATAAAAGTAAGCATTGTTAATTTTATATTTATAGAAAACAGTTTTTTCTTGTGTTTTATTTATATTTATAGAAAACATTTTAAATTTTTTTAATAAAACAGTTTAAAATAAAATCTATAGTTTTTTAAATAAAAACTACAGCCTTTTTATAAAGCAATTTATAATAAAATCTATAGATTTTTTAAATAAAAACTACAGTTTTTAAATAAAATCTACATTTCAACTATTAAAAAAAAACTTTGTAGTTGTTTTTTTAAAAACTACAATGTTCAATATAATATAAAATTTGTTCTCTACAAAAAATAAACTTTTTTAACTTTTAAAAATTTATCTTTTTTTTAATAAAAAATTTGTAGGTTTTATTTAAAACTGTTTTATAAAAAAACTGTAGATTTTTTTAACTGTAGGTTTTCTATAAATATAAAATTAACAATGTTTATTTTTTGTAAAGAACAGTTATTATATTATATTGAAATTTTTTTAGTTTTTAAAAACAACTACTACTAAGTTTTTTTAAAAATAATAGTTGAAATTTAGATTTATTTAAAACTGTTTTATAAAAAATCTGCAGATTTTATTCAAAAAATCTGTAGATTTTATATAAACTTTTCAAAAAAACTGTAGATTTGATTTTAAACTGTTTTATTAAAAAAAAATTAACATTGTTTTCTGTAAATAAAAATAAAACACTAGAAAAACTGTTTTCTATAAATATAAAATTAACAATGCTTACTTTTATACAAAAAACTGTTTTTAGAAACAACTATTTTGTAAAATAACTGTTTTAACTATTTTCTAGTGTTTTATTAATATTTATAGAAAACAGTAATAATTTTTTTTTGAAAAAACTGTTTTCTATAAATATAAATTAATAATGTTGATTTTTAAAACAAAAACTGTTTTTAGAAACAACTATTTATATTAATAGAAAACAGTGTTAATTTTTTTTATAAAATAGTTTGAAATAAAATGTATAGTTTTTTTTATATATAAAAGGCAAATTTTTATAAACAGTTTTTAAAAACTGCAGTCAAATTTATTTATTTTAAAAACAGTTAAATTGTTTTTTTTAAATAGTTATAAAATGTTAAAATATTTTTTATTTTTTAAAAACAGTTTTTTTATATAATAAAAATAATTTTTAATTTTTATAAGTGAGTTTTGGATGAATGAAAAAAAATAATGAACTTTGAGGGTATTAGGGTCTTTTAATACAAAAGTGGAGTGGGGAAACTTATTAAGGAGTTGGAATAGTGGGATCCTATATTTATTTTGGTTTATTAATAGTGTTTTAAATTTGAATTATTATAGTAATTTTTTCTTAGTAAAAAAGTCCAATTTTACATCTTTTCCACTTGACAATTTTTTCGGGTGATAATCAATCTAAACATAACATTATTGTTCATGATAAAATTCAAAGTTGAAAAGTGAACAAATCAGCAATAGAGGAAAGTCATGTAAATTTAAACGCAAGTGGAGGTCACTGTTCTTAAACCTAAGAGCGAAAAGAGATTAATGTAATCTTTCAAAACACATTACGACTGTGAAATACAGCCAAGTTCTTTTACATATATGAACCAATATAAGCCAACGTAGATCCATACACAAATACGACAAACCAATAAATCAAAATACTCATGCAAGCACGTATGTTTAACCAGATATCAATTATACCAATACCCAATAATTATCCATACAAGTAATATATACATTGACACATAAAATAGAAGAAAGAAAAAGGATGTATCTGTTCACACACATTCAAACAAGTAAACAAGATAAAAACTAGCGAAAACACTTCTGATTTAATGGCCAAGGATAATAGTGGTTTTGATGGTGAAGATCACCACCATGAAAGTTGCCTTTAGCTTACTTGTTGGACTCTGGATTTGGACCGCTAGGGACTTCATGAGCCTCTTCTTGAAACTGTCGGTTTCTGGTGGTTGTTGTGGTGGTGTTGGTGGATGTGTTATTAGTTTGTTGTGGGTGAAGTTCCATGGCGGATTGTTTGTTGGTTTGAGTGTCTAAAGGGAGGGCCAAGTGAGGAACAATCAAGAGTAGCCCAATAAAGAGCAAAAGAGCTTGTGATTTTGTTGAGATTTCACATACTGTTTTGTTAGTTGTTGCCATGAAAGTGTAACCAAGAAAACCCCCCCAATAGCCCACACGAGATCAATATCCATGAACCAGTTGGACAACCGATGTGAGGAACAAGATGAGAGATTCGGAGAAAAGGTTTATATATTGGATGGAACTAAACCACATTTAGTGGTGCTTGAGACCCATAAATTTCCACAAGGACGTATATATGAACACCCTCTATCTAACCTACTGTTTGTGTTACAATGTGCCCTCTTCTTTTTCACTAAACTACAACCATACCATGTACATGAATTGACTTGTGATATTACGACTAATGTGTTCACACTATTATACATTTTTTTAACATATTATGAAATGTCCGGATCAGCATATGCGCACCTCGATTAATTCCTAATCATGGTTCTTGACTTTCGCTGATTAAATATTATTTTGACAGTACGAAAGATCGAATCAAGAACCAAACTCAATCCACCTCAAGACTGCCTAAAACTAGAACATTGGATACAATATGAAATATAATGGGTAAAATAATGATATGTTATTAAAAAAATATTGTATACATAGAAAATTATTAATATAGAAAAAAATACGGAAATTTTGGATTTACTGGCTCGTAAATTTAATTTCTTTTGTTGGTGACACGAAAAAATATTTAAAAATAAGATTAAATGATACTGAGCTCCTTATAATTGCAGTTTGACATGATTTTTTTTTTTTTGTAATCAATACGTGGATTAAGGCAATATATTAATATTGGATTTGGTGATACACTAACATTTAACATGTAGATTAAGGGTGAAGGACTTTGATGGTTATAAACAGTTTTTACTGTTGTAACAATTACAAACAGTTGTTGACAGGGACGGAGGGAAGGGGGGGCCTGTGGGGGCTTGAGCCCCCACGTTTTTTTTTAAAAAAAATAATTTTTTTAGTAACAAACTTTTTAGGGGTAAAAACTGATTTGTATAAATTTGGGGTAAAAACTGAAAATCTTACACTTTAAAAGTTAAACCTATTTGACACAGCACTCAGCCGCTTCTTCATTCTTCATCTAATTTCATTCTTCCTCTCTCATACATCATTCCATGCTTCTCTCTCCCAAATGATTCTTCCAACAAACTTTACAAACAAGAGAGCAACTAGAGAATACATATAAATTGCTGAAATTTACAAGCAGGTAATAACTCTTCTCTATTAATGGCTTAAATTAACTCTATTATTAATTGCTGGAATTTATGTGTGTTAACCGTTGTTGAAATTTAAATGCTAAAATTCTCCATAATAATTGCTGAAATTTATTCTATGATTCATTGTTGAAATTTAGGACTAAAATTTAGGGCTGAAATTTAATGCTGAAATTAATAAGTGTTAACAGTTACGGAAATTAATTTATTTAATTTATGTAGACTAATTTGAATGGGGTTTGTGGTTGTATTAATTTTATACCATCAATTTTTGGGGGATGTTAATGAACCTATTTTCTTGGGGTATGTTAATGAACCTATTTTTTGGGGGGGAAATGCTTTGTGTCCCAAACAATTCCCCCAAATAGGCATGGGTCCCGCCAGAGCACAACTCATTAATACTATTTGGGGGATTTGTTAGGTACCCATAGGCATCACTCATTTTTTTTAAGATATTAATGAACCTAATTTTTTTTGTCAAATCAGTTAATGTATAGAGAGATTTATTTTTATTTAGGTCAAATCAGTTAAATTTGGGGCGAAATATTGGCTTAAATATTTATTTCTCTTTTCATTAGATTAAATAAATAACGTTATTTTTGTCAAATACTCAAAAACATCCTCATAAAATTCGGCTCGGGGGCTCCCGCCCCCGAACCCCCCGTCATCACCGCTAAATTAGCCCCCACGAACGGCAATTCCTGGCTACGTCCCTGGTTGTTGATAATCTAACTGTCCATTTTAGCCTTTAAAGGGTCTAGATTTCTTGTATGAGCATCCAGAGTTTTTTAGGAGCATTTTTAACAATTTCGAAGCGCGTTACTATCCTCATCGAACTATTTTGAAGTTATGGTGTATTTGATTGCAAATATGAAAAATATATGGAAGTAATTTATTTATACGAGAAGTCGATAAATGAGTAAAAAAATATAAATGTTTTGGGTCGTATTTTTTCTAACTTTCATGGAAATCAATTTTTTGTGGGTAGATAAGAATAAATTTTTACTAAAAAAGAGGCTTGAGATGGAACACTTGTTATGTTAATGCGTATTGTTCTTATATGAAGTATTTCCAATCAAATTACTACAAAGACAAAGTAAGAACCAAAACAATTATTTTTCCTAAATTTTTTTTTTTATGTCAAGCAAACACACCCTCATTATTTGCTATATTCAAAATAGTCTTGTTAGATCACTATTTCAATTTGAAGTCATTGTGTTCGCCTGCACTAAATGACAGGGTTCAAACATTGTGTTGGTTCTCCTTTTCTTCAAGTTTGTCGTGCTATAACTTGAAAAAGTAATCATCATATGTTCAGAGACAATTGGTCTTGTGTCCACGGAGTTTAATTCTTTCCTCCCTCAATCGTCTTCTAAGTTTCCAATCTCTTTAAGGATTGCTTGCTTTCAATATTGTTATCGTTCTTCATTATTTTTTTATATTTCAATCTCAGTTGCTAAATTAAGTAAACAAGATTTCGTTCAGGGCCGGTCCTGAGATTGATAAAAATTGACAAGGTCTCCGTGCAAAAATTGTAAAATAGGCCCCTTTTACTTGTATTGGTATAAAAAATGGGCCCTCAATATATAAGTAATAAAAATGGATCAACGGGAGGCCCTGTGCGATCGCTCACTTAGCACATGCTCAGGACTGCTCCTGAATTCGTTCATAATAAGATATATTTAAATTTATTTCAAGTATGTATCAATATCTTTGTCGTAAGGCTTCAATCCACATCCCCTCCCCAAATTTTCACAATTACTACTATCATGAAAGGGCATTATAGTTTGTTTAATTACAAAGTTAGAACCTATGAAATGAATTCATTTTATAACAAAATTACAGAAAGAGTGCAAAATATGGTGACACGTTCTCTAGCTACTATGATTTTCATAGATCACTTTGTTGATGATGGGTAATAAATGTTTTTTTGTAATGAAAAATGAGAAAATAATAGAGCAAGTGAGGTAAATAAAATAAATTTGCTGACGATCACAATAGAATTTTAAATTAAGATTGTTCTTTAGAAAAAGTGTAAAGAACAATCAAACACAGTGCTGGAGTTAAACTTGCCTCCTTTTCGTGAAGACTCGAGGCAAATGGACATTTGCAAAGTCCATGTGAAGTTTGTAAACCATTGTTTCTTAACTTAATGTCTCCGCTCACCCACTATTAATTGTTCCTTGCCCTATTATTTAATTTTATCCGTGCAAAAACCCTAGTCAACATTCGTTTTGGCTCATATAGTCATTTAGGGAAAAAAGAGAATCCACTAAAGATAAAGTGTGCGACAGTAAAAGGAAAGGGTATAAATGGCAATAAATGGTAGTGGATTTTTGCTCTTTGGCTTCTTGAATAAGAAATCCCTGGTCTTTGACTTGGGCAACCCCTGAAAATTACAGGTTATATATTGTCTGATTGCCTTTTTATCATATGATATGTTAATTATATATATCTCATAGGAAAAAAGACTAAGCGCTCAATCTGTGACAGCATTTGTGCATGTGAGAATCTAAGGCTTGTCGCCATGATTGGATGCATGGGTCCCCACTGCCTTGATATGCTGCCTCATTGATGATACATATGGTACGTCAAGGTTGTAAATGGTTCAAGACAACGAAAAAAAAGGTTGTAAATAGTAATTTAGTTAAATGACTTGGCACTTTTAGTGCTCAATATATATGAACACTTTTTTTTTTATAATTGTTTCGCTTTTTAACAGTGAGAGAAATTGTATTAAAACAAAACAAGATTAAAAATTAAGGGTTTAACCACAAACATCAAACTTGATATTCTTTCAGTTAATAGATGTTTATTTTTAATTAAGAAATGTATTATAATTGTAAACATCATCATAAACTTGGTGATTTAAAACAAAGAGCTGAGTTGGACAATCATTTCAAATAACTTTATTGCACATATTCCATTAAGAAAAGCGAGAAACTTTAGTAAGAAAGTGGATATTAAAGTCAATTTGATTGCATAATTAACATTTATCATATTGAGTAATACGTTTAGCATATAAAACATCAATAATTCGAAGAACATTATGAGCCAAGAACCAAAAGAAATTTGAACTTTATTGTTGTATGGACAATTTCATAACTTAAACCAATGTAATACCGGGCAGTTTATATTATTATGTTTTTCAGTGAGCCAGTTATAAGTTGATTTAATATTAAAACACCTATTTTTATTAGGATTCCAAAAATTGACATCTTCAGAATCATAATTATGCCATAGAACACCAGTAATAGTAGGAATAATAGAGTGAGGTATGAACTTTTGGAGCTCAGTAATATTCCAACTATTAGTCCTAGCCAACCTAAGTTTGGGTACCTTGAGATTATTATCACAAGTATGAATCTGTAAAAGAGATTATAAGGACTGACTAGTGAGCCAATTCTCATTCCAAAAACTAATGTTACCCTCATGTAATACCCACTGTAAACCTTCTTTTAGAATACTATTAGAATTTCACAATAATGCGCATCTTGTGTAGCAAAATGTTAACGGCAAACACCAAAAAAATATAAAATTCATTGTGAATTCGAGGCGTACAATGCAGTGTCATTGAATTTTCATACGCGTTTACTTAGCAATTAGCTTTGTTAATGGTTGTCTTTGAAAAATTATTTTGAAAATATACTCCATATATCCCAAATTTAGAGTTCATATTCAATTTTTGTATAGATTACGGATACACTCAATCAATAGTCAAGGTCAACAAAAATGAAATAGTTTGTCACTATTTATAGTTTAAGTCCATGAAAATGTAATTTTATAAATAGTATTTGTTGACTAGTTCCCGTGACAAAACATTTAAGTCGATGAGGGCCCGTTTGGTTCTCTATTCAGAAAACTCGATTTAAACACTGTTTTAAAACACAGTTTTTTGTGTTTATAACTATTGGTGTGCGTTTGATAAACTTGTTTTTAAATACAGTTTTTTGAAAATTGGAAAAAATTGACAAACATGTATATTTATATCATACATATGTGTGTGTGTGTGTGTAATGATATTGCATGTATAATTCACTATAAAATTATATACATGCATAAATTGATAATATTTTTGTGACACCCCATTTAATTAAATACCGGGTGATCAGTCCTTTATTAAATTAATTTAAAGTGTCCGGTTGGTTCCTTCTTAGCATCACCGTCGAAAAACAATTTTCACTAATAATCACCTAATAAATAATTAAGCTAAGTGTCAAAACATTTTTTCCAATTAATTATGCCCAATTAATCCATTAATAAATTTCATGCTTTAAGATATAAGCCATTCGCATTCCACAAGAAAAAATACTGAACATGAATCAAATACTGAAATAAATGAGACTGGATAAAATCTTCCAGTTCAAAGTCTAAAACTAATAGAATTATAATACTCAATCCAACAGGAAAAGAAAAGAAAATAAGAAATACAATCTCTAAAATAACTAAGCTAGAAACGGGCGACACGTGCCCTAACTGAAATGTCAATGAGCTACAGCTTCCACAACAGCTGCAGCTCGTCGAAAGAACCACGCGTCTAAGTCTGGTGGTGACCTTGTGGCTGGACACTGGGTGTAATATATATATATATATATATATATATATATATATATATATATATATATATATATATATATATATATATATATATATATTTATATAGCAGAAGAGAAGAGAAATAGCAAGAAACGGGACAAAGCCCGATTTGTAAAAATATTTGTTTTAACAAGTATTTAAAACTGCATTAATGCAATTACTATGTGCATATTAGTTCCGAACTCTCGGCTGAGATCCTCACCCCTCTACTAATGTGCACACCTGGTGTATGTCTACCCCAATCTAGTCATCTATAATATTCCCAACTAGGTCATTGACATGAACACCTAAATATATCTCAAGGGAGTAACCCGTATCGCCCACATAGTACGCGAATAATATTCTTTTATGCCAGTTACCCATTTTATATTCACAATTTTGATAGGAAATTGTAGAAGGGTGTCTACCTATAAAAAAGTAAAAATATTATTTTATTAGAAATACTGAGAAGAAACCCAGGGTCCCGACAGAAACTCATATTGAGCAGGAACCCCCCTGGGGTCCCGGTAGAAACTCATATTGAGCAGGAACCCCCAGGGGTCCCGACAGAAACTCATATTGGGCAGGAACCCTCCAGGGTCCCGGCAGAAACTTGTATTAAAAAGAAACCCAGGGTCCCGACAGAAACTCATATTGAGCAGGAACCCCCCCGGGGTCCCGACAGAAACTTATATTCAGCAGGAACCCCTAGCGCCACTGCAAGTATCAGCGCCGCTGCAAGTGTCAGCGCCGCTGCAAGTGCCAACGCCGCTGCAAGGGACAGCGCCGCTGCAAGTGTCGGCGTCGCTTCAAGTACCAGCGCCGATACAAGGGTCAGCGCCGTCGCAAGTGTCGGCGCCACTGCAAGTGTCAGCGCCGCTCCAAGTGCCTGCGCCGGTCGAAGTGCCAGCGCCGCTTCAAGTATCAGCGCCACTTCAAGCGTCAGCGCCGCTTCAAGTGTCAGCGCCACTTCGAGCGTCGGTGCCACTCTGAGCGCCGGCGCCGGGACAAGGGCCGGTGCCGCCTCACATGTCAGCGCCGATTCAAGCATCAGCGCTACCTCAGGCATCAGTGCCACTTCAAGCGTCAAAGCCACTTCGAGCGTCGGCGCCACTTCGAGCGTCGGCGCCGCGACAAGGGTCGGCGCCGCCTCACATGTCAGCGCCGGTTCAAGCATCAGCGCTACCTCAGGCGTTAGCACCACTTCAAGCGTCAACGCCACTTCGAGCGTCGGCGCCACTTCGAGCGTCGGCGCCGCCTCACATGTCAGCGCCGGTTCAAGCATCAGCGCTACCTCAGGCGTCAGCGCCACTTCAAGCGTCAGCGCCACTTCGAGCGACGGCGCCACTTCGAGCGTCGGCACCGCGATAAGGGTCGGCGCCACTTCGAGCGTCGGCGCCGCGACAAGGGTCGGCGCCGCCTCACATATCAGCGCCGGTTCAAGCATCAGCGCTACCTCAGGCGTCAGCGCCACTTCGAGCGTCGGCGCCACTCCGAGGGCCGGCGCCGGGACAAGGGTCGGCGCCGCCTCACATGTCAGCGCCGATTCAAGCATCAACGCTACCTCAGGCGTCAGCGCCACTTCAAGCGTCAACGCCACTTCGAGCGTCGGCGCCACTCCGAGCGTCGGCACCACGACAAGGGTCGGCGCCGCCTCACAGGCCAGTACCGCTTCGAGCGCCAGCGCCACTTCGAGCGTCGGCGCCACGACAAAGGTCGGTGCCGCTTCGAGCGTCGGCGCCACGACAAAGGTCGGCGCCGCCTCACATGTCAGCGCCAATTCAAGTATCAGCGCTACTTCGAGCGTCGGCGCCGCTTCAAGTGTCGACGCCGCTGTAAGCGTCGACACCACGACGAGGGTCGGCGCCGCCTCACATGTCAGCGCAGATTCAAACATCAGCGCCACTTCGAGCGTCGGCGCCAGGACAAAGGTCGGCACCGTTTCAAGTGCCAGCGCCGCTTCAAGGGCCACTGCAATAATGACAGTTGAGAGAGTCGGCGTCACCGCAAGAGTCAGCGCCACTGCAAGGGTCACTGCAGAAATGTTATTCGAGAAGTGCTGCTACAGGGGTTTCCATCATGAAACGGCAGTCTCTAAATGAACAACAGCACTAACACTTTACTTTCTTGTACAGGTTGCCTAGTCGAGCAAGCAGGGCTCGAACAGGTGCGTTGGGACCTCCTGGGAGTTTTGTCTTGGCGGCTGAGGGACAAGGTATGTTGAGCAAGCTCAACCACTTAGCACTATAGGATTGAGAGAATACTAGTAGGAGACCCTAGAGTCACCCAATCCTCACACACCTCACACTTAGTCACAAGTGAAGTGAGCAGCCAAAGGGCTGGCTGCTCACAAGAAAAGAACTATTTATAAAATGATTTTAGAGGAGAGGGTCCTCTAAACCCCTCTCAAGAAAAATGATTTTAGAAGCTTGCAAATATTTTAGAGGAGGTGGTCCTCGAGACCCCCCCTCAAGTTTACAAAGTTTTTATCAAAGTTACCATTTCAAAAGATATTTAGCAAATCAGATATTTTGTTTCCATTAGAAGACATATTTGCTTTTGAACTTTGGTCGACGCTAGAGGGCATCTGCCAGAAGGGACAGGCAGACCTGCCTGCAGGTAGGGACAAATAGTACACTGCAGACTTTGTCCCTCACCAACCCTCTAAGTTTTGGCGCCAAAAGTGCCAACCCAGCCTTAGTGCCCAAGTATAAATAGGACCCCTGGGCAAAGCCATAGGGACAGATGGACAATAGAGAAAATTGCACTGTTACTCTGCTAAAATATCACCAGACCTACCTAATATTCTCTCCCTGCTCATTCTCTTAGTGCTGAGTGCCTTGTTCCTTCACTCCCCACTGACAGCCATCACTATCAGGTGTTTCCCTTGAGAAAATTGCTATTTTTGATGTGAAAGTTCATCTTCTTGCAGGGAGTGAGTTGAAGCTTGAGTTCCATTGTTACCAGAAGGAGAAGTTTTCTTCAAAAGTTGCACCAGGAGACCTTGAAGACTTGCAGACAGCGTCCATTGGAGTGGGTCACGCCTCACCCTTTCCAGTTATTCATAGACCCCAGTCTCACTACCCTCCTACATTTGGCGACTCTGCTGGGGAGGTATCCTCATTTCCATGGACAAAGAAGGTTTTAATGTTTCTAAGCAGCTAGTGTTTGAAGACATTCCATCTGGAAATGGAGCTCAAAGAGACAAGGCCACTCAGGTGGATGTGGTGGTGATCGGAGCAAAGGTACCTGCTCCTCCGGGAGGTCAGACCAGCTCACCGGTAGCAGCTCCGGTGGCAGAGGCTTATGAGTATGTTTTTTTTAAGACTTGGCAAGTTTAAGTCAAGATTGTGTAATACCAGCAGCAACCCCCTGGGGGGGCAGCCATTCCGGCAACGATTCCGGCAGAAGTAGCTCAGCCGCAAAGGACGGCGCTGGAGCAAGTTGTGACAATCATCAAGTTCACTGACAGAACCCCCAGAACCCTAAGTGTTTGGCGAGAAATTTGGTATGGTCGAGGAACTCCTCTCGCTCAATGATAGCGATGAGGAACCCTTAAGAAAAGGACCCGTGGCAGAAGCAGCTAACGACGAAGGACCCTCGGCAGTGGGTCCCATAGTGGAAATCTCAAACGGTGCGAAACCTCTAATCCCCAAATCACCAACACAGGATGAATCCACTAACAAAGTGGGTAGCGAGGAACCCGTGGTGAACACCATAATCTCTATAACGCCAACATAGGCGAGACACCCTGGGACGCGGAACCCTCGAAACGATAAGAGGTCGAGACACCCTCACCCAAAATACCAAGTGCCAATGACACTTCCAGCGAGGAACCCACATTATAAAAAGGGTCTCGCGAAATTTTTTTCAGCAAATAACGCATTTCGCGAAGAACCCCCAGGAGCGTCAACACCCGCGTTACCATGCAAGAAACCACCAGTCGACGTTGAGACCCCCTTCTCGTCGACGTCGAGACCCCCAGCTTCTGATGAGGCACCCGCGGACACGACGACAGATCGCGAGGAACCCTTAGTTAAATGGGTAGTCTGCGAAGACGAGACCACCATTTCTCCATGGGTCGAGACACCCATTTTCGTAAAATCCAAAGACGTCGAGACCCCCTCCTCTTGAGATAAAAAAACTAGGGGTCGAGACCCCCCCTCTCCAAACAAAGCTCCACCAGGCGGGGAACCCTTGGGTCAGCGCCTCGCACGAGGAGCCCACAAATAAAGAAGTCTTAAATTTCGAGGAACTCAAGGGCAGTAACCAATGCGCGAAGAACCGCTTGCACGGTAAGGGTTCAAAGTTGCGCTAGGTAAAGAGAGAGCAGCGACGCCCGAGGTGGCGCCGATAAAAAAAAAATTTATGGTGTCCGGGTAACTCTCTAACAAAGAAAGTGGAGGTGGATGACTCATCCTCGAATGCACCTTAGAAAAGACTCTACTCACTTGTAGAATATGGATGCTCGACAACCTTGTTCAGACATATCTTGTGCCATATCAGCTAAGTACACTGCCTTACTTTATTACTTGTTGAATATGCTCATTTCACAAGTCTTGGTCCATATTTTACTAGCATTTCATATATATGCTAAGTGATTTAGTTGATAAAGAAAATCACACACGATTTCTCGAAATGATAAGTAATAAAAGATGAAAAAATTATACTTATTAATTTTAGTTATTATTTTTATCAAAAATTGTGTGGAGAAGTCGTGTTGTTTGTAAACAGCTACAACTAGCATTGATAGGGCTAATAAGTGTTGTGCTGCCCTCTTTAGGCCTTAGGAACCTACTTGCCATGTGTTATTTATAGTAGTCTTGATAAGGAAGAACACTTTTTTTGTTACTATATTCAAATTATAATGGTTCTTATGTGGGTTCCTCGTTAGAACCCATAAATACAAAATGACACAGTAATATCATCAGATCCAAAAGATCACAGGGTGATTTTCTCGAGCTATACTGCTCAAATCAGTTTTGTTTCTCATTTAAAAAAAAATATAAATAATAATGTACTTATATCAAAGGGGGTTGCTCGCCCCATGTTCGTGGAATAATATAGAAGGGTTGCTCGTCCCATGCTCAAAACATGAAGCAAACATGTGGACTCCCTCGTTTGAGTATTATATACACGTGCCAACAAAAAAAAAATACACGAGGAACCCCTCAAGTAATTGGCTTCCAACAGAAATCTACACGAGAACCCCTCCAACACAAAAAAAGAATATACACGAGGAACCCCTCGAGTAGTAGTTTTAATTTATTGAAAAATAAATTGGCTTGCAACGCTACTGCTGGTCAAAAATCAGTAATGTCGTCTCAAGACCGGTTGCTTGAAATCACACACTAAACTCTAGGACTGGATTTCACAAACAATGCTAAAGTGATCTTAGAATCTTCATTTGGTTGTTCGCCAACCACTAAAGTCTGACTTGGTGTTCCTCGTTCTTAACAGTAACTGAAAAAAAAAATAATAACAAAAAATTTATGGTCAAATTTCAGTCATTAGAACAGAAACGAAAAAATATGAGCAGGTTAAGATCACGAACCTCTCGCCCTAGAATTTTAACCCCTGCCTCCTCGAAACTTCGTTGGAGGGTTTTGGTTTGACGCAACCAGAATGGTCAGCCCTAGCGTCGGTAGAGATCTACCATAATGTGGAGCGAGCATGGCCTTTCAGTTTCCGTCTCCATCTCACCAGCAAGACCAGAATTGAAGGCAACTCAAATTAGATTAACTTTTGATTACATATCTCGTATATCAGAGAATGACACGAGCATATCTCGTCTTGCCTCTTCCTTGTGTTTCAGAGTAGAAATCGTATCTTGTCTAACTATCAGGTGAAAGAGGGGACGAGAGGGTTTCTCAGGTGTAATAAAAAAAAACACAATAAAAGAAAAAATAGGGTTGTTCCCAACAAGGTACAAAGACGGGTCTCTCTCCTGCTTCGAGTAAAAATAGAGTTCCCAACGTTATTTTTACAGAGATAAAAAAATGGGGGTGTTCCCAATGAGATACAAAGATGGGTCTCTCTCTTATCTCTCTCGTCTCATAAATGTTTTCAGCATACTTTATCAAAATAAAACTGATCGAAGTAAAGGGTTGCTCGAATATAACCTTGCGTTTTTATCATTTAACGAGGGAGACATGATATAGATAATTTTTTGTCATGTGCCACCTATCTAAGAGAGTTCACCTACGAGGAACCATTTTTCTTGGGTCAAGGAAGTTGCCATGCTCGAAACGAAAATTAGATTGGCATACTTTTTGCTTGTTGCTCGAAGTACAAACGAGATAGTTCACACAATGTTAAAGTACTTTGTGTTGGACAAAATAATTGATATAATAATATAATTATTTTTATTATTATTATTATTATTATTATTATTATTATTATTATTATTATTATTATTATTATTATTATTATTATTATTATTATTATTATTATTATTATTATTATTATTCGAATAATTGAGATACTTTGGGATTTTTTTTTTAGTTGCATCCTCAAAATAGTTTGCGTGATTCACTTCACATACAGTTATATGAGTTGTTTTTAAAATAGCGCATAAAATAATATTTGTCCAAGTATATACCCCAAGTAAATCGATCATATTCCCAGACATGTTTACTCAAAATAGTTTGTGTGATTAATATCACATTTCATTAATGATAAACATCTTAAATAAGGGTAATTCACAATGTGAAGAAAGAGAAGATCTCTTAATCCTTCACTCGAACATGTGTACCCCAAGTTTTAAAAGTATAAATGACTTTGAAAGTATCTATTACTATACCACGGGTATTATTTTTAGTCATATTAATTGTTTGAAGATGTTCACTATTGATACACAGTTCAAAAAGTAATGTTGTGCAATTAAGAGATCATAGTTGCTTTAGTGAAAACTTTATTCTCTCGCGTGCTTGGATTCGAGCAGCGGGGCTAGTAAGCAGATATATAAATCTTTGATAAAAAAATTCAAGTTTCAGATTGACTTTATGTATGCTTGATTCCAATATGCTCCATGAGGATTTTTTTTTACTCAGATGGAAAGACAAAATCTAAGTATGAGGTATCAACTATACTTTCTTAGCACCGGTTATTTGCTTATGAAATGTCAAGTTACTTTATATAGGCCATGGTGCCTCCTAGTGCATTTTCTTTTTAGTATTTCTCCACCTAGCAGAATGATACAATAAGCGTGAGAACACAAAATTATTTACAATAGGTGTAAATAAAAGTATAAAAAAATAAGGTACAACAGTTTAGTACCTAAAGCTCTAAGGGCACCGGAGCGCTCACAGTCTTGAGCAAGTGCCAAATATAAATATAAGGTGCGCCAGTTGACCACCTTAGGCTCCAAGGGCACCGGAGCGATCATAATCTTGAGCAAGTGCCAAATATACATATAAATATAAGGTACGACAGTTTAGTACCAAAGGCTCCAAGGGCATCGGAGCGCTCATAATATTGAGCAATTGCCAAATATAAGTATATGTGCGACAGTTTAGCACCTAAGGCTCCAAGGGCACCGGAGTGCTCACAGTCATGAGCAAGTGCCAAGTATAAATATAAGGAACGACAGTTTAGTACCAAAGGCTCCAAGGGCATCGGAGCGCTCATAATATTGAGCAATTGCCAAGTATAAGTATATGTGCGACAGTTTAGCACCTAAGGCTCCAAGGGCACCGGAGCGCTCACAGTCATGAGCAAGTGCCAAGTATAAATATAAGGTGCGCCAGTTGATCACCTAAGGCTCTAAGGGAATCGGAGCGCTCACAGTCTTGAGCAAGTGCCAAGTATAAATATAAGGTGCGCCAGTTTAGCACCTAAGGCTCCAAGGGCACCGGAGCGCTCACATTCATGAGCAAGTGCCAAGTATAAATATAAGGTGCGCCAGTTTAGCACCAAAGGCTCCAAGGGCACCGGAGCACTCACAGTCATGAGCAAGTGCCAAGTATAAATATAAGGTACGACAGTTTAGTACCAAAGGCTCCAAGGGCATCGGAGCGCTCATAATATTGAGCAATTGCCAAGTATAAGTATATGTGCGACAGTTTAGCACCTAAGGCTCCAAGGGCACCGGAGCGCTCACAGTCATGAGCAAGTGCCAAGTATAAATATAAGGTGCGCCAGTTTAGCACCTAAGGCTCCAAGGGCACCGGAGCGCTCACAGTCATGAGCAAGTGCCAAGTATAAATATAAGGTATGACAGTTTAGTACAAAAGGCTCCAAGGGCATCGGAGCGCTCATAATATTGAGCAATTGCCAAGTATAAGTATATGTGCGACAGTTTAGCACCTAAGGCTCCAAGGGCACCGGAGCGCTCACAGTCATGAGCAAGTGCCAAGTATAAATATAAGGTGCGCCAGTTGAGCACCTAAGGCTCTAAGGGCATCGGAGCGCTCACAGTCTTGAGCAAGTGCCAAGTATAAATATAAGGTGCGCCAGTTTAGCACCTAAGGCTCCAAGGGCACCGGAGCGCTCACAGTCATGAGCAAGTGCCAAGTATAAATATAAGGTGCGCCAGTTTAGCACCTAAGGCTCCAAGGGCACCGGAGCGCTCACAGTCATGAGCAAGTGCCAAGTATAAATATAAGGTACGACAGTTTAGTACCAAAGGCTCCAAGGGCATCGGAGCGCTCATAATATTGAGCAATTGCCAAGTATAAGTATATGTGCGACAGTTTAGCACCTACGGCTCCAAGGGCACCGGAGCGCTCACAGTCATGAGAAAGTGCCAAGTATAAATATAAGGTGCGCCAGTTGAGCACCTAAGGCTCTAAGGGCATCGGAGCGCTCACAGTCTTGAGCAAGTACCAAGTATAAATATAAGGTGCGCCAGTTGAGCACCTAAGGCTCTAAGGGCATCGGAGCGCTCACAGTCTTGAGCAAGTGCCAAATATAAATATAAGGTGCGCCAGTTGACCACCTGTGGCTCCAAGGGCATCGGAGTGCTCACAGTCTCGAGAAAGTGCCAAGTATAAACGTAAGGTGCTCCAGATGAGCACCTAAGGCTCCTAGGGCACCGGAGCGATCACAGTCTTGAGCAAGTGCCAAGTATAAATATAAGGTGCGACTGTTTAGCACCTAAGGCTAAAAGAGCGCCGGAGCGCTCACAGTCCTGAGCAAAGGCCAAGTACAAATATAGGGTACAATTGTTTAGTACCTAAGGCCCAAGGGCATCAGAGCACTCATAGTCTTGAGCAACTGCCAAGTATAAATAAAGGGTACGATAATTTCGTGCACAAGTTTCTCGACATTACAAGACACTTCTGCACGAGGGGGCTAATATTGAGAAGTCCTCAAGGAAGTGAACAAATAATAAAATAATCTTGGAGTGGGAGGACCCACTTAGAGTGACTCCACCTGCCCAAGATTGCAAGTTTGACAGAAAATAGCCAAGGGTGAGGGGCCCGCCGCGAGCAACCCCTCTGCCCAAGATGAAAGGCCCCAGAAAAAGGCCAAGGGCGAGGGGCTTACCGAGAGCATACCCTCCGCCCAAGATAGAAGGCCACAGAAAAAGGCCAAGGGCGAGGGGCTCACCGCGAGCAACCCCTCCGCCCAAGATAGAAGGCCACAGAAGAAGGCCGAGGGCGAGGGGCTCACTGCGAGCAACCCTTCCGCCCAAGATGGAAGGCCGCAGAAGAAGGCCAAGGGCGAGGGGCCCGTCGCGAGCAACCCCTCCGCCCAAGATGAAAGGCCCCAGAAGAAGGCCAAGGGCGAGGGGCTCACCGCGAGCAAACCCTCCGCCTAAGATAGAAGGCCCCAGAAGAAGGCCAAGGGCGAGGGGCTCACCGCGAGCAACCCCTCCGCCCAAGATAGAAGGCCACAGAAGAAGGCCAAGGGCGAGGGGCTCACCGCGAGCAACCCCTCCGCCCAAGATAGAAGGCCACAGAAGAAGGCCAAGGGCGAGGGGATCACCGCGAGCAACCCTTCCGCCCAAGATAGAAGGCCACAGAAGAAGGCCAAGGGCGAGGGGCCCGTCGCGAGCAACCCCTCCGCCCAAGATGAAAGGCCCCAGAAGAAGGCCAAGGACGAGGGGATCACCACGAGTAACCCCTCCTCCCAAGATAGAAGGCCACAAAATAAGGCCAATGGCGAGGGGCTCACCGTTAGTAACCCCTCTGCCCAAGATAGAATGCCACAGAAGAAGACCAAGAGCGAGGGGCCCATCGCGAGTAACCCCTCCGCCTAAGAAGAAAGGCCAACAGAAGAAGGCCAAGGGTGAGGGGCTCACCTCAGTTAACCCCTCCGCCCAAGTTTATACTGAGATAAGGAGGTCCACTATAAGTGTCCTCATTTACAAAACTTGGGATGAAGTGACATAACATTTAATGACCCTAAGGGGAATGATGAAGAAATCCTAGGGTCCCAGAAAATAAATGAATTTATGGCGTACAAAGCCTTTTGGTCTACCCAACACAAAAGACTTTGCACGAGGGGCTAATGTAGAAGGGTGTCTACCTATAAAAAAGTAAAAATATTATTTTATTAGAAATACTGAGAAGAAACCCAGGGTCCCGACAGAAACTCATATTGAGCAGGAACCACCCCGGGGTCCCGGTAGAAACTCATATTGAGCAGGAACCCCCTGGGTCCCGACAGAAACTCATATTGGGCAGGAACCCCCCAGGGTCCCGGCAGAAACTTGTATTAAGAAGAAACCCAGGGTCCCGACAGAAACTCATATTGAGCAGGAACCCCCCCGGGGTCCCGACAGAAACTTATATTCAGCAGGAACCCCCAGCGCCACTGCAAGTATCAGCGCCGCTGCAAGTGTCAGCGTCGCTGCAAGTGTCAACGTCACTGCAAGTGTCAGCGCCGCTGCAAGTGCCAACGCCGCTGCAAAGGACAGCGCCGCTGCAAGGGACAGCGCCGCTTCAAGTACCAGCGCCAATACAAGGGTCAGCGTCGTCGCAAGTGTCGGCGCCACTGCAAGTGTCAGCGCCGCTCCAAGTGCCTGCGCCGATCGAAGTGCCAGCGCCGCTTCAAGTATCAGCGCCACTTCAAGCGTCAGTGCCGCTTCAAGTGTCAGCGCCACTTCAAGCGTCAGCGCCACTTCGAGCGTCGGTGCCACTCTGAGCGCCGGCACCGGGACAAGGGCCGGTGCCGCCTCACATGTCAGCGCCGATTCAAGCATCAGCGCTACCTCAGGCGTCAGTGCCACTTCAAGCGTCAATGCCACTTCGAGTGTCGGCGCCACTTCGAGCGTCGACGCAGCGACAAGGGTCGGCGCCGCCTCACATGTCAGCGCCGGTTCAAGCATCAGCGCTACCTCAGGCTTTAGCGCCACTTCAAGCGTCAACGCCACTTCGAGCGTCGACGCCGTGACAAGGGTCGGCGCCGCTTCACATGTCAGCGCCGGTTCAAGCATCAGCGCTACCTCAGGCGTCAGCGCCACTTCAAGCGTCAGCACCACTTAAAGCGACGACGCCACTTCGAGCGTCGGCACCGCGATAAGGGTCGGCGTCGATTCGAGCGTCGACGCCACTTCGAGCGTCGGCGCCGCAATAAGGGTTGGCGCCGCCTCACATATCAGCGCCGGTTCAAGCATCAACGCTACCTCAGGCGTCAGCGCCACTTCGAGCGTCGGCGCCACTCCGAGCGCCGGCGTCGGGACAAGGGTCGGGGCCGCCTCACATGTCAGTGCTAATTTAAGCATCAGCGCTACCTCAGGCGTCACTTCAAGCATCAACGCCACTTCGAGCGTCGACGCCACTCCGAGCGTCGGCACCGCGACAAGGGTCGGCGCCGCCTCACAGGCCAGCACCGCTTCGAGCGCCAGCGCCACTTCGAGCGTCGGCGCCACGACAAAGGTCGGTGCCGCTTCGAGCGTCGGCGCCACGACAAAGGTCGGCGCCGCCTCAAATGTCAGCGCCAATTCAAGTATCAGCGCTACTTCGAGCGTCGGCGCCGCTTCAAGTGTCGACGCAGCTGCAAGCATCGACACCACGACGAGGGTCGGCGCCGCCTCACATGTCAGCGCAGATTCAAACATCAGCGCCACTTCGAGCATCGGCGCCAGGACAAAGGTCAGCACCGTTTCAAGTGACAGCGCCGCTTCAAGGGCCACTGCAATAATGACAGTTGAGAGAGTCGACGTCACCGCAAGAGTCAGCGCCACTGCAAGGGTCACTGTAGAAATGTTATTCGAGAAGTGCTACTACAGGGGTTTCCATCATGAAACGGCAGTCTCTAAATGAACAACAGCACTAACACTTTACTTTCTTATACAGGTTGCCTAGTCGAGCAAGCAGGGCTTGAACAGGCGTGTTGGGACCTCCTGGGAGTTTTGGCTTGGCGGCTGAGGGACAAGGTATGTTGAGCAAGCTCAACCACTTAGCACTATAGGATTGAGAGAATACTAGTAGGAGACTCTAGAGTCACCCAATCCTCACACACCTCACACTTAGTCACAAGTGAAGTGAGCAGCCAAAGGGCTGGCTGCTCACAAGAAAAGAACTATTTATAAAATGATTTTAGAGGAGAGGGTCCTCTAAACCCCTCTCAAGAAAAATGATTTTAGAAGGGGGTCCTTGAGACCCCCCTTAAGCTTGCAAATATTTTAGAGGAGGTGGTCCTCGAGACCCCCCCCTCAAGTTTACCAAGTTTTTTATCAAAGTTACCATTTCAAAAGATATTTAGCAAATCAGATATTTTGTCTCCATTAGAAGACATATTTTCTTTTTAACTTTGGTCGGCGCTAGACGGCATCTGCCAGAAGGGACAGGCAGACCTGCCTGCAGGTAGGGACAAATAGTACACTGCAGACTTTGTCCCTCACCAACCCTCTAAGTTTTGGCGCCAAAAGTGCCAACCCAGCCTTAGTGCCCAAGTATAAATAGGACCCCTGGGCAAAGTCATAGGGACGGATGGACAATAGAGAAAATTGCACTGTTACTCTGCTAAAATATCACCAGACCTACCTAGTATTCTCTTCCTGCTCATTCTCTTAGTGCTGAGTGCCTTGTTCCTTCACTCCCCACTGACAGCCATCACTATCAGGTGTTTCCCTTGAGAAAATTGCTATTTTTGCTGTGAAAGTTCATCTTCTTGCAGGGAGTGAGTTGAAGCTTGAGTTCCATTGCTACCAGAAGGAGAAGTTTTCTTCAGAAGTTGCACCAGGAGACCTTGAAGACTTGCAGACAGCGTCAATTGGAGTGGGTCACGCCTCACCCTTTCCAGTTATTCATAGACCCCAGTCTCACTACCCTCCTACAGAAATCTTTTATCCACTGGAATTACATTACTTACCCATACTTATACATTCTCTAATTTCACGCATTAGATACATTCATTCTCAAGTATATATATATATAGTCACAGCATCCCTATATATATATGAAACCTACGCCCCTTGGTTAGGACCACTTGGCGCAATGCATACTCTGCTATCGTGTCCCGGTGTATTACTCGCTGCATAAAGGACAATTGGTTCGGCGTCTCTCATGAACCGTAAATCTAATAACACAAATATTGGAGGCGAGCATACTCATCAGCCAATTGGGTTACGCACATACATACGCTCCCATTCAGTCGTCGAAACTATCCTACATCTCGAATAGCACGTATTCAAGTTCGTATACTCTGGGTACAAGTTAAATATCCCCCCATTTGGGTCACACAGGATAAGACTGTCCGTTGCGCGAAACCTCCTCTTGATTGCAAGCAGCGTAGCTATGCTATACACCCAATTATAATAAGTATACTAATAATACTCATTCTCCACTTCCTGTTAAAATTTTAGGATATCACCCAACTCACACATATATATATATATATATATGCACAGTATAATCCTCGTTACAACCCATTATGTAATTTACTCGCTTATTCCCACTCTCGAAAGTTTCTAAGGTTATCTCACCTAACAAGTCCCTAAGTATTATCCTTGGAATGTTTTCCAAAATTCTGCATTAAGCTAATATCTGAAAAGGGCAATTTTCCTTACTAGACTAAATGTGTAACACGATTTGAGGAAGAATATAAAAATCTAGATTTTTCTGGGAACTGTCGTTCGAGCGAGTTTGGCATGTTGTTCAAACGACTTTGCATCTCGTTCGAACTATAAGGCATCTCGTTCGAACGAGATGTCATCTTCTCCATTCTGAACACTGCTACATTTTCTAATATTTTTTCAATCCAAAAACCTTTAGATAATTGATCAAACTCCCAGCAATCGTTACCAATCATTAGTATAACATGTATGGGAAGTAACTAACTATTTAGAATCATTAAATTATGAATAATTCTTGATAATCCCTGAAAATTCCCAATTTATGAACTAAACCCTAGTTTCTCAAATTTCTGTACAAGGTCATAAAATAAATTTCGTCCAGTACCTTTATTCATCAATTTGGGATTTCTAACCTATCTACACGAGGGATTCAACCTAATTCGTTTTTCGTTTTTCAGATTTCAATTCATTTCCTTCAATCTCCAATTTCATCAAAACTCATAAATCAAAAGTGAATATAATCTACCTACACAAATATGAACATATTTATTGCTATGAATCGCAAGTAATAAACAGTTGCCTTAATTTCGACATTCTGATCTTCTTTTCACATGGGTATGAGTGTGTTCTTCATCTCGCGATCTACACATTGGTATAGTTTTTGGTGTGTGTTCTTGAGTTAGGCACCAAGAACACCAATAGCCTCTTCTGCCTTTCTCCGTGCCTTTCTCTTTTCTCTCTCGTAGGTTTGGAAATGACAACTCTTATCTAACCTTAGTGCATCCATCTTTTATTTCCCAATTTTGGTGCATATTATTACTCCAAAATTTCAAAGGACAAAAATACCCCTAGGGGTGCCGATTAGGCCTAAACTTACCCCGTAGTCCAAATAAAATACCCGGGTAGAGTTTTCTGACTATCTCGACCCTTAAGAATTCAATGGTGTACTCAAAATTACCATACGAGTTATACAAAAATAATTTATCTTTTTATTTTATATAATTAGTCCCGACACGACTCACACGCGCGTCCTGACTTAAAATACCAAACTGTCGTATTTCACACTCCGGTAATTTATAAAAATTATATAATTCCATATTACATATACCTATAGTAATAATAAATGGTTCCCATCAATAATTATTAACCCTTGACACGCTAGTTAATAATTATTTTAAATTTGGATTAATTAACAATTCAATTTCTTGAACTTTTTAATTTTATTAATCCAACAACAATAATTAATTCCATAATTATTTAGTATCTTAAAAGTGCGGGGTATTACATACTTCCCCCCTAATAACGGAATTTCGCCCCAAAATTCGAAAAGTAAACCATACCTGGTAGGAATAAGTCTAGATATTTCTCTCGGATATCCTCATCTCGCTCCCATGTAGACTCCTCTACATTATGATGGTCCCACTAAACCCTTACCAGTGGAACTACATTTGACCTCAATTTTCTCTCACTATGGTCTAGGATAGCCACAGGCCTCTCCTCATGTGAACTATCGGGCTATAAATCAATCTCCTCAAATGCAATGTGGGTGTAGGCCAACTCATCCTAAGAAACTGCCTCAATGATGAGATGTGGAACACATCGTGAATATGGTGCGAGTGCTCCAGAAATCCAAGTTTGTATGCCACCGGGCCGATCCTCTCGATAATGGGAAATGGTCCTACATATCTCTGATCCAATTTCCCCTTCTTCCCGAACCTCATCACCCCTTTCATAGGGGACACTCGCAGCAATACTTGATTCCTTCAAGTTGAACTCCCTGAAGAACCTCTTTGCGTCGACGTAACTTTTTTGCCTATCCTGAGTAACTCGAATTCGGATCCTGATCATCTTAACCCTGGATGACATTTCTTGAATTACCTCTGGCCCGAGTAACTTGTGGTCCCCCACCTCTAGCCAACAAATAGGAGAACGAAAAAGCCTGCCGTACAACGCCTCGAATGGGGCCATGCTGATCGTAAACTGATAGGAGTTATTATAAGTGAACTCCACCAGTGGAAGATACGACTCCCAACCCCCTCCAAAGTTAAGGACACATACGCAACATGTCCTCCAGCATCTGATTAGTACGCTCAGTCTTCCCATCTGTCTGTGGGTGATAAGTCGTACTCAACCGCAGTTCAGTACCCATAGCCTCTTGAAAGCTCTCCCAGAAGCGTGATACAAAAGTCTTATCTTTGCCAGACACGATATTCAAGGGCACCCCATATAATCTCACTATCTTGACGATAAATATTTGGTCATACTGTCCCGTAGTGTAATCCGTTCGTACCGACAGAAAATGAGCTACCTTGGTCAACCGATCCACCACCACCCATATAGAATCGTGACCCCGCTGTGAAGTAGGCAGCCCAGTAATGAGATCTATGGAAATGCTCTCCCATTTCCATGTAGGTATTTCCATCGGATGAAGTAACCCTGGCGGTCTCTGGTGGTTCACCTTTACCAACTGACAGGTGGCACACTTGGACACGAACTCCGCAATGTCCTTCTTCATCCTACTCCACGAGTACTGTCGCCTCATATCCTGGTACATTTTATCCCCTCCGGGATGTACCGCAAATTCGGATCCATGAGACTATGTCATCACTGCATGACATAAATTCTCTCCTTTTGGAACCACTAATCTCCCATTTAAACTGTCATCCCCATCTGAGCTCACTGAGTAAGACTCCGCGCCCTTCGTTAGAAGCCGTACAATCTGATCCTCATAAAATGAATCAGCGACCTGGGCTTGGATCACTCTCGTAAAAATCTCTGAAAAGACTGACATAACAGACATAAAGGATCGAGCCACTGCCTCCTGATATCCCAATTCTTTCCACTTCATCTTCCAGACTTCTCCTACCCCACCTACTGGTCTATGGCTCAACGCATTAGCAACTACGTTAGCCTTCCTCGGACGGTACTATATCCGAACTGGTAATCTTTCACAAACTCTAACCACTTGCGCTGACGCATGTTCAACTCCCGCTGAGTGAACACGTATTGCAGTGACTTGTGGTCTATGAAAAAGAAAAATTTCTCCCCAAGCAAGTAGTATCTCCAGATCCACAGGGCAAACACGACTGCTGCTCCTCTCGTGAGGCTTAAGCTTGAGGAAGCATAAGCTACAGACTGTTCTTCCTAATGAAGAATCCACCGAGTCCCAATAAGGAAGCGTTAGTATACACCAAGTACTCCACTCCCGGCCTGTGTAAAGTAAGAACCTACACCGAAGTCAACTTATCTTTTAGCTCATCGAAAGCTAACTGACAAGAGTCATCCCAAATGTATGGCACTCCCTTGTGTGCCAAATTCGTCAATGACCTCGCAATCTTTGAGAACCCCTGGATAAACCACATGTAATACCTGACTAACCCCAAGAAGCTACGCACCTCTGTCGATGTCGTGGGTTGTCCCCATTCCCTCACCGCCAACGCTTTGCTTGGATCTACGGACATCCCTAATTTTGACATAACGTGCCCCCAAAACTGTACCTCCTGTACCAGAATTTGCACTTCTCATATTTTACATACAACTCGTGCTAACGTAGTGTCTGTAAAACCTGCCCCAAATGCTCGGCATGATCCTCTTCAGTCTGGGAGTAAATTAAAATGTCATCTAAAAGATAATAACAACCTGATCCAGGAATTCTCTAAACACCCCGTTCATCAAGTCCATAAACACGGATGGAGCATTAGTTACACTAAGAGGCATAACCCTGAACTCGTAGGAATTGTATCTTGTCAGGAAGGCAGTCTTCGACAAATCCCGCTCCCTGATACGCAACTGATGGTATCCTGATCTCAAGTCAATTTTTTAGAAGAAGGCAACTCCTCTCAACTGATCGAATAAGTCATCGATTCGGGTAATGGATACTTATTTCATATAGTGACTTTATTCAACTCTCAGTAATCAACACACAACCGTAAAGATCCGTCCCTTTTTCTACATAAACAACATGGGAGCACTCCAAGATGAGGTACTCCTCCCGATGAAGCCTTGACATAACAATTGTGCAGTCTGGTCTTATAACTACGAATATTCGATAAGGTTAAGCTCAATTACCCTAATAATTGCAGCTATAACATCCTCCCTTATTACACCTATTTATTCACGATGTAAGATATTTAACAATGTTTCTTATGTCCTATAATACGGCTCTACTAGCTGTGAGTAGTAACATAATAAATCTTAAGGTTATCGTTTCCTTTACGGATGACAACTAGGGTACCAACCCGTGTACTAAAGACCAAACATTTACAGCATCCGACGTTTGCTAGGTTTTATGCGTGGGATGTCTCGCAACGCGAAATCCAAATAAGGAACCCCCCTGATACACTACTAACTAACACTGTAGGTCAACAAGGTTTATAGGCCCTCAATATTTGGCTTGTACCCCGCATTGCTGCTTCTTGTTATGAGATTAACTCACCTACTCTCATGATAAGAGAGACGATATTTAACACATTATTCCTACTAGCTCGATGTTAGACTCTAAAAGTTTCTACGGGATAATCCCCATGCTCAGAGATATTTCATCCATTGTTGAATCAATTTAATAGACATCCCTACCTACCAGGGTTAGGTATAACCAGACGACATATGCCACGAAGTCTTTATACATTACCATATAAAAGTATATATATATATTTGTGGCTCTGCCTCCTCTCAGGTGACTCTTAGCACAATTACTAACAAACACGAAAATATCACTATAATGGTCTATTATCACTCAAACCATCGTTAGCTAGTTATTTAAAGTATTACAATAAACTATAACACATTTTAATTATTCGATATTTTCACTTTATTTTAATGGACACTATAAATAATGAAGTATCGTACCTCCAAACGCGGATGATGGTTGCGGTATCAGTGGCATATCCGCATATCAAGCATTGTAGATACGTCCATACTGTACTCCTTGCTATTGCTGTGGAGTCTGTGCTGTTGGGGTAAATTTCCATGCTTCCCCATGTTGGGCATTCTATTGTTCCGGGTGGGAACCCTACGACTGCTGCGGGGTCCTGCCTTTCTTAGGGCAATTTCGATAAGTGTGGCCTCGTTCGCCGCATATAAAACACTTATCAACAAAATTTCCACTGTGCTAGCCTTGGTGACCTTACTGATTTGACCGAGGCTCTCCTCCAACTTGTTGTGGGCAAACTTGGCATTTGTGGCCATTCATACCACACTTAAAACAACTCTTTGTGATGGTCCTCTGCCCTTGGTTTTGTTGGCACTGGAGGTTTTGGCTCTTCCTAGGATTTCCATTGTCCTCTTGGTCATGACGACTCCGAGGAACTTTTTGCTATTGCGTCGGTACTTTCCTATTGTTATTATCCCTAGAAACGTCATATTTCTTGAATTCTCTTATTCTTTTGCCCCTGTAAGTTGCACACTACGATTTTGGTACTGCAATATTGCGGGTAGTCACTGCTTATGCCACAATATTCGCTGTCTCAATGATTTTTTCTCTTTACTGATGTACCCAAGGTACTTGTTGGTCTGGTCCCGCATTTTCTTCTTTAGCGGTGTTAGTTTGTCTCTCCCTCATAAGCGACAACTGAATTTCAAATAAATTTTATAAGTCTATCGACTATACATAGCATTGTAATAGAAGTACGTAATCTACAACACGTAACAAGGAATGCAACAGTCCTAATAATAAGGCTTTATCTCAAAGTACGCTAAGCTGGAAGCATAATAAGCCGTACAAATCCTAAGGACACTAGAACCGGATGCTCAGATACCACTTGTGACACCCCGCCTAATTAAATATCGGGTGATCAGCCTTTTATTAAATTAATTCAAAGTGTCCGGTTGGTTCATTCTTAGCATCATTGTCGAAAAATAATTTTCATTATTAATCACGTAATAAATAATTAAGCTAAGTGTCAAAATATTTTTTCCAATTAATTATACCCAATTAACCCATTAATAATTCCATGCTTTAAGATATAAGCCATTCCCATTTCACAAAATATATATTGAACATGAATCAAAGACTGAAATAAATGAGACTGGATAAAATATTCCAGTTCAAAGTCTAAAACAATTAGAATTATAATACTTAATCCAATAGGAAAAGAAAAGCTAATAAGAAATACAATCTCTGAAATAACTAAGCTGGAAACGGGTGACACATGCACTAACTGAAATGTCTGAACTAAAAACTGAATGAAAAGATAGAAGTGTCTAATGTCAATGACCTATAGCTTCCACAATAGTTGCAGCTCGTTCAAAGATCCAAGCGTCTAAGTCTGGTGGTGACTCTATGGCTGGACACCTGGTGTAATATATATATATATATAGCATAAGAGAAGAGAAATAACAAGAAACGGGTCAGAGCCCGATTTGTAAAAATATTTATTTTAGCAAGTATTTAAAACTGCATTAATGCAATTATTATGTGCATATTAGTTCCGAACTCTCGTTCGAGATCCTCACCCCTCTAGAAATGTGCACACTTAGCGTATGTCTACCCCAACCTAGTCATCTATAATATTCCCAACTAGGTCATTGACATGAACTCCTAAATATATCTCAAGGGAGTAACCCGTATCGCCCAGACAATACGCTAGTAATATTCTTTTATGCCAGTTACCCATTTTATATTCACTATTTTGATAGGAAATATTTTATCCACTGGAGTTACTTTACTTACCCATACTTACTTTACTTACCCATACTTACACATTTTCTAATTTCACACATTAGAATCATTCATTCTCAAGTGTGTATATATATATATATATATATATATATATATATATATATAACCTGTGCCCCTTGGTTAGGATCACTTGTCGCAATGCATACTCTGATATCGTGTCTCGGTGCATCACTCGCTGCATAAAGGACAATTGGTTCGGCGTCTCTCACGAACTGTAAATATCATAACACAAATATTGGAGGTGAGCATGCTCATCAGCTAAATGGGTCACGTACATATCTACGCTCCCATTCAGCTGTCGAAACTATCCTACATCTCGAATAGAATGTATTCAAGTTCGTATGCTCTGAGTATAAGTCAAATATCCCCCCATTTGGGTTACCCAGGATAAGACTGTCCGCTGCGCGAAACCTCCTTTTGATAGCAAGCAGCATTTGTATGCTATACACATAATTATAATAAATATACTAATAATAGGCATTCTCCACTTCCTATTAAAATTTCAGGTTATCACCTAACTCTCTCACACACACACACACACACACACACACACACACACACACACACACATATATATATATACACAGTATAATCCTCATTACTACCCATTGTGGAATTTACTCTCTTATTCCAACTCTCGAAAGTTTCTAAGGTTATCTCAGCTAATAAGTCCCTAAGTATTATCCTAGGATTGTTTTCCAAAATTCTTCATTAAGCTAATATCTGAAAAGGGCAGTTTTCCTCACTAGACTAAATGTGTAACACGATTTGGGGAAGAATAAAAAAATCTGGATTTTTCTGGGACATGTCGTTCGAACCAGAAGGGAACTCGTTCGAACGAGTTTGGCAGGTCATTCGAACGACTCTGCATCCTGTTCGAACGAGATGTCGTCTTCTCGATTTTGAACACTGCTACATTTTCTAACCTTTTTTCAATCCAAAAACCTCTACAGAATTAGCCCAAACTCCCAACAATCATTACCAATCATTAATATAACATGTATGCGAAGTAGATAAGGGCCTGTTTGGTTTGCAACTATAATTCTATTTTCTGTGTTTAAGTACAATTCTGATAAAAATCTTCATTTGGCAACCTATTTTTAAACACAGAATTATAATATTCCTGTGTTATAATCAAGTTTTTCAGAAAATAAGTTTAGGGTGTTTTATAACTTCTGTTTTTTATTTTTGTACTCAGAATTATTCATTCTTAATATTTTAAAGAAGTTATACCTTAATATATAATATACATACATAATACATTAATATGTGTGTAATTCAATTCTTATAAATAAAAAATATATATGTACATGTACACAAAATTACGTATGGAATAATATAAAGTTAAATAATATTATCAATAGATACATGATACTTATATATAATTTTATACATGTATTATTAATGTATGAAATAATATAAAATATAGATATAGTACATATGTATTAAAAAAATTATAATACCCCGCACTTTTATGATATTAAATAATTATGGGATTAATTATTATTGTTCGATTAATTAAATTAAAAAGGTCGGGAAATTAAATTGTTAATTAATCTGAATTTAAAATATTTATTAACTAGCATGCCAAGGGTTAATACTTATTGATGGGAATCATTGATTATTAGTGTGGGTATATGTAGTATAGAATTATATAATTTTTATAAATTATCAGAGTGCGAAATACGACAGTTTGGTATTTTAAGTCAGGACACGCGTGTGAGTCGTGTTGGGACTAATTATATGGAATAAAAAGATAAATTATTTTTGTTTAACTCGTATGGTAATTTCGAGTATTCCATTGAATCCAGAAGGGTAGTCAGAAAACTCTATCCGAGCATTTTATTTGGACTCTAGGGTAATTTTAGGCCTTACCGACACCCGGTAGGGGTATTTTTTTCCTTTGGAATTTAGAGTAATAATATGAACGAAAATTGGGAAATAAAATATGGATTCACTAAGGTTAGATAAGAGTTGTCAGTTCTAAACCTACAAGAGATAAAAGAGAAAGGCACAGAGAAATGTATAAGAGACTATTGGTGTTCTTGGTACCTAACTCAAGAACACACACCAAAAACTATACCAAAGTGTAGATCGCGAGTAGAGGAACACACTCATACCCATATCAACTGCAGATCAGACCGTCGAAATTAAGGCAAGTGTTTATTACTTGCGATTCATAGAAATAAATATGTTCATATTGGTGTAGGTAGATTATATTCACTATTGATTTATGAGTTTTGATGAAATTGGAGATTAAAGGATATGAATTGAAATCTGAAAAATGAATTAGGATGAATCCCTCATGTAGATAGGTTAGAAATACTAAATTGATGAATAAAGGTGCTGGACGAAATTTATTTTATGACCTTGTATAGAAATTTAAGAAACTAGGGCTTAGTTCATCAATTGGGAATTTTCAGGGATTATCAAGAATTATTCATGATTTAATGATTCTAAATAGTTATACTTGATTCGATTGAGTGAGGCACGGTCATTTGTTCTAGATTCAACCTCTGAAAATTAGAGATTAAAGATTGAAGATTCAAGATTGAAGATCTTGCAAGTTGCTCATTAAATACTTCCATTGCTATACATTCACATTGGAATGCCAACTATATCATTTTATGTAGATATTTTGAAGGTTTTTTATGTTTAAACACACCCAGGTGCACAAGCGTTTTAAAAATGCATGAGGATGATAAAATTTGATGGAACAAGTGGATTAAATTGTCTCAAAGTTTTGAGAAAATGTATTTAATAGTTGGTCTCTATTTTGAAAAAAGTCAAGGTTTTTATTGCAAGTGGGCAGTTTGCACAACTTTATTTTAAGTCATGCCCACGGTGGCATTTGCACGACACCAATATGTTTGAGAAAGATTCCACTTTGGTTAAAATTGTACGCATGGAAAAAGTGCACCATACGCACGATGACGTCAAATTTTGAAAATTTTCTATTAAAGGACCTCCACAATCAAATATGAAAATCTCATAAATCAAACACACATCTAAGTATTTTTGAGGTTGAGATAATTTTTCATTTGCTTCTCTATTGCAATTTCACTCGCTCCCTCCAAAATTGTTAAAACTTATATTTATACTTGATCCATGCTTTTGAGAGAGAATTAAGAGTGTTTTGGTTCGGATTCACATGGCCTATTCAATTCATCAAACTATTTTTTGAATTTCTATAATCACCTACTCCTAGATCTAAAGGAGGATACACTTTGGTTTATTGAAGAAATTGGAGTGTGGAGTTGATTCTAAACAAGCGAGTGGACTTCTTCATTCACATCATGTATCTCGGTGTGGATTTTCATTATTTATGGAAAAAAGTTGCAAGGTTCATTGGTAACTACACGAGAGTTCTTGTGTGAATGATTTATATTCTTGCCTTATGTGAAACATATTTTTAAGTAGAAATAAGAATTTAAGTGCGTAGAGATTTTTTACCCCTTGGTAGGGTTTATTTCCTCATAAATCTTATGTTATGACTGATTTCGAATGATTTCCATTCATATACACACATTTGATCATACACATCACATAGATTGCATTTGATTCTGGAGAATTTGATCAAAATTGACTTATTTGTGTTAGATTTAGTTTTCTAATCTAGGTTCACCTATTTACATTATCGTGTGAGTTAATCAAGTAAATTTGGAAATCAATTTGCTAAAACTTGTGTTAAGTGTTTATAATTGTAAGAAAAATTATTGAAATCAAAAAATTTACTATATGATACTTTCATACCTATTCACCCCCTCTAGGTTCGGTGTAGGTGTTTTACTCATGTACATAACACTCAATCCTCAATCCAATAACCTCTTAACAAAGAGTCATATTAACACAAATGTTGGATTTAATGATCCAATATACTCTAAAATGGCGTATTTTACGTTGGTTATTAACCATATGGGTGTGAGTCAATATAACGATTTAGATGCATCTATGTGTGTTTGTTGCACCTGATGCTATGTACTTAATTATGGGTTTTGTAAAGACTTTGGGAAAAGCACTCAATGCATCCTAAACACCTAATCACACTTTTTGCACATGAGACATGCATGCTCATGCTATAATGGTGGTTTTCCCCATCCTTGGCATTAGGGTGCAATGTAGCAATATATTATTTTCTTCTTTTTAGGGGGCGGGTGACACTTGTGAAAATTTATCCATAATGTGTGTGGAGAAAAATCCTCTCCACGGTGGATCTTACAAGAAATGGAGATCTCAAAAATAAAAAATTAATCCTGATGCACATTAAGATCTTAATCACATGAAAACAACAACAAAACTAAAAAATAGGGGTCAATTTCAAAAAAAGAATTAGTTGACTCTCTAAGAAAAAAAAGTATTTTATGACAAATCTACATGTTTGATAGACTCATTTGTAACACCCCAATTTATATTTATGAGTTACTCGTGAGTCAACGCGATCCGAACCGAGCGTTAGATGTGAAGCGCAATGAAATAACCTAAATAATGTTACTATTACCGTTTATATTTTTAATTAACATTCACTTGTTAGCATGTGATTCCAATTTCATGATAAACTACGTGAGGGACCCATGGGGAGCACCCCGAAGTAAATAGAGCCACTAACGTAAACGTAAATATACTTATCTGTATAAAGCCCTTAAATACTAAACCGCTCGCAACCTGTTGTAACAAAGTGGGGATGTGAGCTTATGCCAAGTGGGATTTATACAAGCTATATAGAAACGAATGGCAGAAAGGAATACTCACATGCTAGAATCACATGCATGCGAAAGTATATATACAAACCTTTGAAAAATACATATTCTAATGCATTAACTGTGTTACTTCCGAAAACCTTACTCATCCAGATTAATTTACCTTAATCTTGTAAAACATTCTTTATTCATACTTAGCATTTCTCACATTATTTAACACATCCGATTCAACACTTAAAGCCACTAAACTTGATTTACCCCATCCCATTCCGTTATCGAAATCCCCCATTCTATTCATTTAAATATACTTTGGTATTTTCAAATAAAAGTGCCATTTCAACACACGCATTCACCGTGTTAAAAAATACTTATTTGTCATTTGAAAACCTTATCAATACATACTTATGCAAATTATACTACACATTAAACTTGGCTCAAAGTTAGTTTTTTCCATTTTTAATGAGCTCTAAAAATGGTGAAGATGGTGAAGAAGGTAGAGGACCCCCACCTCTAAAGGTGGCCTTAAGGGGGTATCAAAAAGACCTTTCAAAGTTTGACTCCATTGTTACTCCAAGAGTGATCCAAGGCCCCTATTCTTCCTCTTAGACTACCCCCCTCAAATCTGCTTAGGGTTTCAATATTATGATAAGGGTGGTTTGAACTCCTCTAATGGAGTTGCTAGGTGGTGTATGGTGGCGGGGAAGTGTGATGAAAGTAACGCCCCAACCCGAATTTAAGGATTAATAAAGGATCAACCCAATCCGGTTCATACGTTAATTGTGAAGTACAATGAAATGACCAAAATAATGATTTTAATCCAGTTTTATTATCATTTAACGTTACTCTTGTTAGCATGTGATTCCATCTTTCATCAAACTACGTGATGTGATCCAAGGGAAGTTCCCCAAAGGCCGAGTAAACAGAGCTACTAACGTAAATGCAATTTAATTACTTACCTAAACAATGCTCTCAAAATACGGAACAACCTATAACCTGCTGTAACAAAAGAGGGATGTGAGCCAAATGCTCAATGAGAACTTATACAATTGCAGTATAGAAACGAACGACATAAACAAATACTCACATACTACACTACATGCATGTGAAAATACATATATATCTACATATATACCTTTTAAAATACATGTCCCAATGTATTAAAGCATTTAATTTTAAAAATGTATAATATATATATATATATATATATATATATATATATATATATATATATATATATATATATATGCTTAAAACTAGCATGTTCTTCCCATTAACTCACAAAGTTAAATAATTCACAATTATTGGGGAAACTTTTCCTTTGCTTTCAAAACGTTTACTACTCAACGTTCATTACTCATGCCAAAGTCCCTTACCCACCACTTAAAATTTTATTTCACAACACACATACACGTCATATTATTAACTTTGAAGTCTTATAAAACACACACACTTGTGTTATTTTAGGTTGAAACCTGATTAGGTAGCCTAATTACTCATTAAGTCGCCTTAGCCTTTTCGTAACTCTTATGGACACTAGTCATTATTCTCAATTTACTAGTCCACCTTACATTAATTGAAAAATTTATCATTCTTACAAGTTAGGTTATTTCCATGTTATAACCTGTTTCTTACCATGTTCCCGATTACACCATTATTTTTAGGATTTTCCAACTCACACACGCCCACAGACTTCGTGGCCTCACACTATCGGTCTCCGCCGCCATATGCTGTTGCAGTTACTTTGGGGACTTTCACCACTTGGGACGTCATGCACTTCTTAATTATTTATCGGCATCATTCAAATATTTCTTTATCTTTCAATGAGATCAACATTATTCTAATGTTCGCATTAATCCAAACTTATGAGCCGAAGACAAAAGTCCGAACTTATTTGTCCGTTTTTCCATCAATACTTGGAAAATTGTCTCTTTCTTCTTTAAACCCTTTATACACATGCTCTTGCATTTTCTTACCAAAAATCGTTTCTACTTTAAGACTTAATACGATTTTTACCCACCCTAGAGTAAAAACATTCATCACTTCTATTTCAATAAAAATGTTCTACTTTAAGTAAATTACTAATTCACCCTTTGATTGCCAAAACTTGCAGTTTAGTCCTTTAACAAGTGTCATTTTTCACAAAGGTAGTTTAAGTTTCCAATTCAACACTTGAACACATTTAACCATTAAAACACTTTTTCATTATCCTACCTTACTCAAATTTCCTATTTTATACTTTACACACCTTTAGTATATAAACTCATACATTTGACATACTATAACCTCATTTTCCATATATTTGATAAACACGCTTTACTTATGACATTTTTCATTTTGACACCTCCGAAGCCATTTGTTCCACAATTAGGCTTATTTACTCTTATTATTCGCATAAAGACCTTAGTTTCATATGTGTACACATCAAACCCACTTTATTTTCTAAATGAGTTCTTCCCATTAACGTGAACGTTTTATGTTCATACTATCTCCATTATTCAAGAAGAAGTCACATTTTAATCTCATAAAATGGTCTAAACAAACCTAATGCATTTATTAGCATAAATCATATTGTTTATATTCAAAACATCATCCTAACACATTTTATTTCATAAAATGGCAATGAATAGTATTCTGGAAATTTAACCTCTTTAGAACTAATTTTAACCTTATTTTAAATGACGATTTTTACTCAAAATATTTAGGGTAAAATACAGTAACCCATAAATGCATTATACCCATTTTGTTACACGTATTACACCCAAAATGTGTATTAGAGTAAACTGAGTTTTTTTACCTATTTCAAAATCCATTTCAAAATACTTCTTTGAAACCCATTTGCACATGAAAGCATAGAAATCCACTAACAAACCCCATGGATGAAAGTCATCATAAATCCTACATATATTAAATGCAATACATGTAAATAACTAATTGAAATTTATACACAACTATGAACCCAAATCAAGGTTAGTAAATTCCACCTAAATGCATCCAAAAATGGTGGTGGTTGTATTGAAGATGGGTGACTCCCCTACCTCCTATGGTGGCCTTAAAGAGAGTCACAAAAGCTCCACCTTCCTAGATCTAATGAAAGATCCAATGATGCTTCAAGAAATTCTTCTTCTACCTTCCAAAAGAATCCCCTTCTAACCTCAACCCAACACCAAGAATACTCTCTTATTTAACCCAATATTCTGCCTAGGGTTTTACATGGACATCTTAGGTGTTTTGAGGCTTTAGAATGGTGGTTTCATGGTGGAAATGGTGATTTCAAAGGGTAGTTACAAATTTCATAGCTCTTCTAATCTTTGAGAGCTAAAGTCAGAGGTGGAATAATGGTGAGAATCATATTGTCTAAGCCAAGGGTCTCTCTCTCTTATAACCCATTTACATACCTATATTAATTCCCAATCCATGTTACGACCCCTATTTTCATAAAAGGGTAAAGACATGCCTTACAAGGTTTGGGCTACAGGTGAAAATGACTACACACTACCAACCAAAGATTCCCCAAAGAACAACACCAAAAAAACCAACGAATGGTTTTCAGACCCGATTGATCGATCGATCGACCATCACTCAACGATTGATCGATCATTTTTGAAAATGTTTCCTTTCTCTTGTTTTTACCTCATTGCACTTTTATACATATTTTTAGGACCCCAAATAATTGGTAAAAATATTTGTATCGTCTTCGAGTGCTTCTATAAAAATCACGCAACGTTAATCTTTATTGTGTGGCGTACCAGCAATATTTATCCATTACGTTTATTTTCATCTGTTGCTTGTCCGTTCCTCAATTAATTCTCAGCGTCCTTCACTAATATGCTAATTAGAACCATTTGAACTCAAATGTTCATCCATGCAACGCAGAAATTTCTTTTTATTTACATCGTATAATGCATCGTTTTATATACAATTTCAACTCAAACACTTATGCGATTATTTCTCCAATAATTTCTCTGAATAAAATATTCAAAATGTTATACAATACCTAGTTTTTTAGGGCGTGGTATCACATTCTTCCCCCCTTAGGAAATTTCATCCTCAAAATTTTTAATCATCAACTTAGAATCCAAATACCTTCAACCAGTTTTCAATCCTAGGTATCCTCAACGCTATAATCTAACACTCGAAGATTTCATTTTCATCAATCACCATTACTAACCTAATCACGATGAACCCTACGATGTTATTGTTAATTCTGAAGCATTCCTAACATGTCCATCTAAACAAAACCTCGAGATGGTTGATACTCACCAAGTATCGTAATATCGCCAATGAACTCGTTATCATGGATTGTTTCTACGTTAGGATTCGTAACTTATGTTTCCTTAAACAAACCTTGGATCATGTCTTGCCTAGGATGATACATCCTCAACACTTCTAATAATACACATCAATGGTTTTTAAGATAACCGCCTTATCGTATACGTCTACCCGACCGATATCTCCCATAAGATCCTTATGCTAATCTAGAGTCATCCTAAGTATCACAACACAACTATGCCCGACTGGTCGCATCCTCAATTCGCACAACTCTTAATAGAGTGCAACTCTAACACCTCAAATCTTAATACTTACAATATTATTGAGTCACAACCTCAAAATATATGACCAAGTCGTAACTAGCCATACCGATTAACTAATGAAACATGTTAACCTAGAGTAATAAAGTAACATATGCAAACCACTTGAGACAAACGTGAGACCATACGTATAAACAAACTAGTGTTAAACAAATGTTCTCCAGAAAAAGAGAGCACTCATACACCGTGATGCATCAGCCACTACTGACCTTAGCCGCCTCACTATTGAGCTTATGCAGCGCCACACTTAAACCCCAACTGATTAATAAATTCCCATTATCAGAATCAAGAAGACACAAGGAATGCAACAAATTAGGAGACTTCCACGCCAAGGAAAAAAATCAAATTCCGAAAATAAATCGTGCTACATGAAGCACAAACTCGCAACATATCCTTGAATCCCATAAGTCTTACCGATATCTGCTAAAGTCTTAGCCTCGAAACATACCCTGGCTTGACCCATTAACCCTGATGAGTCCTAACCATGAATCACCCGTCCTCGTCGGATGAACGAGAAACAAAACCAATTTCTTTAGGAAGCTGAGACGCTAGGTTTCCTTCCTTAGGACCAGGGCTACCTGTTCCATCATTGGTAAGCATAAATATCCTAAATTAAATCGAAGTTACATCTCTTGTTACCTACCATTAGTCACCAACCTATCATACATAGGCCTCCATAATTTCAACATGCGATGGCTAACCTCAATTTTTGAGATCATTATTATCAAATCAAACACGACGCTCACATAGTTTCAAACACTCAACTCACGAACCATTTCTACGACTCTTAGCAACGTCCTACATGATCCCAAATCATAACTATTCAGATGGCATCTCAAACTTTTAAGTATTTCCCATGCCTAAAAGCTAATGATTTCCCTCACTAGAGTCATACAAAACCACACAGGTTGAACACGTAAGTGATATATTCAATCATAACACTCCATTATGAGTGCTTTCCCTAACCATGATGAACATCATCGTGTTCTAAATCTCCCAGGTGCTTAACTTAGCACTTATCAACCTATTTTCAACATTTTCCACCAATGTCATATCACGACACCAACTTATAAATGGAAGCCATAGCGTTAACTCAAGAATTGCCAAAAGAAACATGACTTAACCATACTACAATCATTAATAATTTACCATCAACACATAACCCTCAATGCAATATTGATTCTTCCAGACATTTCATGGAAAATACACCAATTCAATCTGTCCCCAAAATGGGTATACACGTCCCAGTGTAAGATTCATAATGGCAGAATCCTATCATGTATGATAACTAATCATGGCTACCAACTCGAAACCTTAAATAATTAATTCTAGTCACTACGTGTTATACCAACCATAAGGTTATATCCTTTATGTCATAACGAATCCCAAAAGTTTTAAGAAAGTACACTATTGTCATCATAATACAGAGTACGTAACTTTAAGTCCATTACTACTAGGGAACGTACCCTACTCGTATTAACATCTCACTAGTTAAGACTGAGCATACATCTCCAAGGAATTTTTCAACACGGATTCACATGCACTTCCCTATTACTAACTCGAAGCCAAACTCACGTGTTAAACCATGACGAATAAATTGCCATACTATGTAAACATCATACTATGTGCTAATCTATAAGCTAACATGACTGTATATTTTTGGTAGGATACTAGACGTCGGGTATTGTCTATAAACACTAAGGCCCACACCATGGATGCCAAAAGGGATCTTAATTATCATCTCCACATTATTATCTCTAAATCTATAAATTAATACCACCAGAATTTTGGTAGGGCATAAAACATCGGTTATAGCCTAAGCGGAGGCTCACCCCAGTGATACCGTAAGAGGTCTTATTCTAGAACATCACAACGATAGTTCTTAACACTAAATCACAAAAATTTTCTAGGTTCACTCCTATGTTATGTGAAATCATCGCGATTTTCTAAACCAGTATTATAATCCGGATGCACTAAATCCAAGTCCTCAACCAAGGGACCTAATATGTTCTTGCCACAGAATACATACTCATGGACATCACCCAGTCACCTATTCTCCATAGATGAAATATATTTCCTTAGACTAGATACTAAGAGCGTTACGAGGCGTTGCTAGCCATACTAAGGCCACTTTTATCCTCGAAGTTGCCACATGATATCTTTTACACAAAAGATCATGGTGTTGTCACTAATCGTCTATACTGACATCTATGACTCACTAACATATATACATGAGAAATGCATCGGCACAAGAAAAGCTACTAACTTAGCCGTTTTACCATCTCATCAAGAGTTGCACATCGTGCTAATGTCCTTCACTTCACCATCCAGGATACGAACCAAAATCATCACTAACCCAATGTAACCAACCCAAACTAACATCGATGTCAAGAAGATCCATTACTGACCTCACCATATCACACCCGAAAGGAACATTGCACCTAAAGCTCTGATACCAAGTTGTAATGCCCCGACCCATATTTAAGGGTTAATAAAGGATCAACCCAATCTGGTTCATATGTTAATTGTGAAGTGTAATCAAAACAACCTAAATAATGCTTCTTATCCTATTTTATTATCGTTTAACGTAACTCTTCTTTGCATGTGCTTCCATCTTTCATCAAACTACATGATGTGAACCAAGGGAAGTGCCCCTAAGGCTGAGTAAATAATGCTACTAACGTAAATGAAATTTAATTACTTACCTGAATAACGCTCTCAAAATTCGGAACAATCTACAACCTGCTGTAACAAAAGAGGTATGTGAGCCAAATTAACACACCCCAACCCAGTTACTTATAATTAAGTTTTAAATTCAAAGTGACTAAAACCATAATTAATTTAATTAAAACATAAACACAAGTTTTAACTATAAAGCCATCAGTGTAATTCCATATAACTAAAAACTTTTTTACAACATTAAAGTAGTCATACTTATACAAACTTGATTGAAGGATAAGTTAACTTAATTACATCCTTTACATTAAACCAAATCTTTGTTTCTCTCGCTTCTGTCTAACCCAACCCGACTTCTTAGATTTGGCAGTGACCTCGCATTACCTGAAAATCATGAATATTGGAATCATGAGCAACACAGCTCAGTGAATGCACCACTACTACACTATTGCATAATTTTTAAATTCAATAAATAGTATTACTGTAATAATAGATATATATATTTATCCGGCTAATTCATAAGAATGACCAATTTTTCGGAATCAATGATTCACATATCCTGTCTAAATAGACAATTCTCCCCCATTCCTGGTTGAGGAGTAACCCCTTGTCATTAATAGACAAATCTCCCCCAATTCGGGTCGGGGATTAGCCTCCCATTTTAGTAAGCCAAAATGAACAATTTTATATTCGTAACATTATGATCAAATTCGTAACAGTATACAAATACATCATTCCAGTGAGTACACTCAACTTGGGTTGTCAACTATGTCTTTATGTTTCCTTCGGGTGAAGTTGAATTGGGTTAATTAGACCTTACACCTGTCATTCCAACTAAATCAGTATTGAATCTCAATCATAAGTATTATCCTAACACACTTATGTAAATTTCAATGAGTATATAACAACAATATACTTCCACTTAAGTCACATTCCATGAAACATGAGTAAAGACAAAACAATAGCATACATGTTGATAAAGTTATGGACATTCAATCGTAGGAAATACCTCATAAGGAATTTATAACTAAACCCAAGTAAATATGAAAGCATACTTCTCAATTTATACACACATGAAACATGTACCCAAAATACTCTTTGGAAATAGGAGATAACAATATTCTTTTATGGGTTATCCAGTATGGCCTCAATTTATTGTCCTCTATACTCAACCATCCTATATTCCAAAATTGTATAAATACAGGTGTCCAACCTTATCAATATGAAAACATATATGAATATACTTTCCATTACAAGTGACAGTGTAATTTTTCAAGCTTCCTAGAGCCAGTTATGATCATTTCTTTACAACACAAGAAATCGGCCCTACAAGCTCCTCTATTGTTCCTTCAACTTTCCATAATTTTCAACCAATTTTCAGTAAACATACTAAATAGTACATAATTAAAGTTAATTTTTTTTTTGACTTCACTTGCTATCTCAAAAGCTTGACCAAACTCATGGCATACCGAAATGAAATACACAAATAACAATTGTATACCAACTTGCAACCATCACTAAGGCCTAAACACAAGGAGTTAAATTCTAATTCTCGGATATGATATGAATATATGAGTCTACTTTCATATCCAATTGTAATGTCTCAATTCTAGTAAGCACACAAAGAGATATGCACGTTTGAATACAAGGGGTTTCAATACAAAGCAATATGATCTATAAACACGACTTATCTCACATATGAACCAATACATATTATCACAAAGGATGATGGAATTTCAATCAATAATTCACGATTTATATACTTTGAAATAAGCATAATACAAGAATAAAACAATATTAACACATAATTTTACCTTGGAAACACCTTAAGGATTTTCTTGGAATTTTTTTTCCTAGCTTTTCCTTGTAACCCTTTTCTTCCTTAACTTCTACATCTCTTTCCTGAAGAAATAGGTTAGAAGAAAATTTTTAGGTCGGAAAAGGCATGACTCCTTTCCATCGAATCATATTAAACCAGTTAGTTTACTAAAAGACAATTTACCACTTAAAGGGAATGGACAGATTTGCCCCTTGTTCGTACATTCACCCTAACGTCTTACTCGAACATTCGTTTGATGCACCATCTATTGTGTTACAACCTTAGCTCACATGTCTACAACTATCTAGTTTTTACCTTAGGTCTATTGTAATGTTATAAGGATCAAAACTTGTCTTAAACATGAACATTTCTATAGAAAATAACAAAATTTTGTGTTTGTACATAACTCGACATTTCATGATTTATGAAAGTGGGATTAGACTAAACATAATCACTTAACATTAGATATACTAATAAAACATTATTCATATCATATAAGATAAGAATGATTTAAATATATTTTATCATAATTATATCCGGGTTGATACAACTTCCCCCCTTAGAAAATTTCTTCCCCGAAATTTAATATAAAGGTCACTTACCAAACAAATGGGGATACTATTTCTTCATGCCATCCTCTGTTTCCCAAGTTGATTTTTTAATTCCATGGCTCATCCACATAACTTTAACTAAGGGAATAACTTTATTTCTCAATACTTGCTCCTTACGATCAATAATTTCCATTGGTTCCTCGATGTACGACAAGTCTTCCTTTAGTTCAATTGGTTGAGTTTTCCACTGATGAGATGGATTTGCCAAATATTTATGAAGCATCGATACGTGAAACACATCATATAAATGGGAGAAATCTAGAGGTAATGCTAATCTATACGCCAGGCTCCCAATTCTGTCTAGCACTTGATATGGTCCAAAGTATCTTGGACTTAGTTTCACCTTTTCCTCAAATCTCTTGACGCCTTTCCATGGTGAAATATGCAAGAATACAAAATCTCACTTCTGGAGTTACAATGGATACTTCCTTTTATCTGCATAAAATTTTTGTCTACTTTGCGCTATCTTTATCTGTTCCCGAATCATTTTAACCTTTTCTGTTGTCATATCTATCAATTCAGGACCAAACCAAAATTTTACTTTCACCTACTTCCTCCCAACATAAAGTTCTACATCTCTTCCCATATAAAGCTTCATACGGTGCCATACCATTAGTGGACTGATAACTATTATTATACGAGAATTCCATCAATGGCAAATGATCATCCCAACTACCTTTGAAGTCAAATACACAAGCTTGTAACCTATCTTCTAATATTTGAATCGTCCTTTCTGATTGCCAATCGGTTTGTGGATGAAATGAAATGCTGAACTTCAAACTTAGTCCCATGGCATTCTGTATATGAGGCCAAAACTTAGAAGCGAACGCTGGATCTCTATCTGATATAATTGACATTGGTGCCCCATGTAAACGGATAATCTCATCAACGTACATACGTGAATACTTATCAACAATGTAGGTGGTCTTAACTTGAAGAAAATGGGCCGACTTCATCAATCAATCTATAATCACCCAAATAAAATCATGCCCCTTTGGTCACTGTGGTAATCCTGTAACAAAATCCATCATTATATGCTCCCCCTTCCATTTCGGAATAGGCAAAGACTGCAATAATCCTGCCATCTTTTGATGCTTCGCTTTCACTTCCCGACATACTAAAAATTTAGCCACAAATTCTGTAACCTCACGTTTCATATTGTTCCACCAGTAATACTCTTTTAAATATTTGTACATTTTGGTACCTCCTGGATGCCTAGAATAAATAGAACTATATGCCTCTTCTAATATATCCTTCTTTAAGGATGGATCATTTGGTACACAAATTCTATTTTTATAACACAAATATTTATCATTCTTAATTTCAAAGTCACTCTCTTTACCATCCTGAACTTATTGTTTCTTCTTCTCAAGGAATGGATCATCGATCTGCAAATTTTGTATGCGTTCGAACAATAAAGTTCTCACTGTGACATGTGCTAATAGTCCTCCCCTTTTTAAAAAATTTAATACAATCCCCATCGATGCCATGTCAAGAATATTTCCAACACGGGCACACCATATGCAACCAAGCATCCCTGATGATTTTTGACTCAAAGCATCTGCTACTACATTGGCCTTCACAGGATGATGATGATGGATGGTACAGTCATAGTCTTTAATCAGCTCTATCCAATGCCTCTGTCTCAAATTCAGTTCTCTTTGTGTAAACAAGTATTTTAAACTTTGATGATCTGTAAATATCTCACAAGTTGCTCCATACAAGTAATGTCTCCATAACTTCAAAGCAAAAACAATAGATGTTAACTCCAAATCCTGCGTAGGGTAGTTTCGTTCACGTGTCTTTAATTGTCTGGAAGAATATGCTATTACCTTCTCATTCTGCATTAGAACACATCCTAACCCCTTAAATAAGGCGTTTGTATAGATCACAAAAGACTCATTCACACATGGAATAGTAAGTATAGGGGCTGAAACCAATTGATTCTTTAATTTTTTGAAACTCCTCTCGCATTTTTCATCCCATACAAACTTCACTTCTTTATGAGTCAACTTTATTAATGGTAACGCTATTGATGAAAATCCCTTAATGAATCTGCGATAGTTACCTGCCAATCGTAGGAAACTCCTAATTTTTATCACATTCTTTGTACTCTCCCATTCAATAATTGCTTCTACCTTTTTTGGATCAACATATATCCCATTTCCCGAGACAACATGCCCTAAAAAACAATTTCATTCAACCAAAACTCACACTTGCTGAATTTAGAAAATCATTTCTTCTCTCTCAAAATTTGTAATACAAGTCTAAAATGTTTCTCGTGTTCCTCCATGCTATGCGAGTAAATCAACACATCGTCTATGAATACAATCACAAATGAATCAATGAAAACGTGGAATACCCGGTTCATCAAGTCTATAAAAACTTCTAGAGCATTAGTCAATCCAAATGGAATCACCAAAAACTCATAGTGTCCATATCGAGTCCGACAAGATGTTTTGGTAATATCATTATCCTTTACTTTCAATTGGTGGTAACCCGATTTCAAATCAATCTTCGAAAATACTATAGCCCACTGTAATTGGTTAAATAAATCATCAATACGAGGTAGAGGGTACTTGTTTCTAATGGTCACCTTATTTAATTACCGATAATCAATACATAATCGCATTGTTCCATCTTTCTTTTTCACCCCATGGAGAAACACTAGGCCGAATGAAACCTCTGTTTACCAGATCTTGTAATTTTACTTTCAATTCTTTCAACTCCGTTGGTGCCATTCTATATGGAGCAAGGGAAATTGGACCAGTACCTGGAATTAATTCAATGGAAAACATTACTTCCCTATCGGGTGGAAATCCTAGCAATTCCTCTGGAAAGACATCATAAAATTCTGTAACTACTGGTATATCTTCAACTTTAAGTGCCTCCTTACTAGAATCAACAACATAAGCTAAAAACCCTGTACAACCTTTACTCAACAACTTTCTGCTCTTAATTGCTGATATAAGACAATTAGGAACAACATTCCTTTCTCCTATAAATTGGAACTCAGGTTCACCTGGGAAATAAAATGTAACTTCCTTTCGAAAACAATCAATGAAAGCATGATACGAATATAACTAATCCATCCCTAATGTAATATCAAAATCCTGAATGGACAATGGTATTAAGTCAACATAGAAATCTCGCTCACCCATTCGTAAGAAACAATCTTTATAAACATGCTCCACCATAATTACACTTTCTATTGGGGTTTAAATATATAAGGCACAGTTGAGAAATGAACATGGTCAACCCAAATATTAAATAATATGTAATTCCACAAATGAATGCGTAGATCCAGGATCAATGAGTGCATATAAGTCTTTATTTGCAACAAAAAGTTTACCTGCAACCACTTTCACTGTAGCATGGGCATCTTACAGCGTCATCGTAAACACTTTTCCTCCTGCCCTCGATCCAGTTTCTTGTTCTATACCTCTCCCCCTAGTGGCATTTACTGGAGAGGATCCCTTATGAGGCCCCACACTACTAACTGAAACTGCTCTTGATAATATAGGATAATTCTTTCTCAGATGGCCCTTTTGATGACATTTAAAACATTCTATATTCAGTAACTTTGGCCAATTTCTCTTTATAGGACCCGATATCCTACAAAATAAACAAACATTCGGATCTCCTTGTGCTGAAACTCCTGAACCTCTCCGACCACTAGCTTCCCCCTTTTGCGAACTACCTCCCATACCTCTATTATGATGAAATTTTTTCCCCCAAGTCTCGAATATTCTGTACCACTACCTTTTTGATAATTTGGATCCAATTTCCTTACCTTTACACCTCATTGTCGATTCACTCTCACTTCATTCACGTCCTTTTCTACCAACATAGCTTTGTTCACCACTGCTGAATAATTAACAGTCTACAAAGCCGATAATCATGATTTAATAACTAACTCAAGCCCATCGAGAAATTGGCTACACATGTCTTCATCATTTTGTATAAACCTCAAAGCAAACCGAGATAAGGCTGTAAGTTTAGCTTCGTATTCTCTAACAGTCATGCTTCCCTAATTCAACATGAAATATTCTTTCTCCTTTTGTTTTCGATACATTGGGGGAAATACTTGTCATACAAGGCTTTAACAAAAGCATCCCATGAGATCACATTCTCACCTCCTGGAGTGATCAACAAATATTTTGTGGCATCCCACCAGTACTGAGCTTCTCCTTTTAGCATATATGTCGCCAACATCACCTATTGATTTTTAGGCATTCTCATTACCCCAAAAATAAGTTCCATCTATTTAACCCATACTTCTACCTCTGTTGGATCAACTGCTCCTTCAAATGATGGTGAATTCATTTTAATAAATTTCTTGTGTGAAGTACTACGTTCTTACTGGTGTAACACCTCCTCAGCCCTGGCCAATGGTTATGCCTTCAGATGCCTGACCTATTATTCTTCCATCTGAGCCATAAATCTAGCTTGCTTCTCTGCCATTAAACTCATAGCGCGTGCCATTTTTTGAATGTCTGCCAATTATTCCGGGTCGAGTTCTACATTTCCATGAACAGGTTGCTCAACCTCTGCCTCTGCTTCTATATTTGAAGCCTCATATTCTATTCCCACATTCACATTCCCTCCTTCCATTCTTTTTATATCTGAAATGGATCAAAGATATAATAACATACATCTATACATATCTTTCCTAACATAATCGTTAGTATCAAACAAAAAACATTTTTAACATTCACTGCCAAATCTAGACTCTTCTCACTCCAGAACCTCTAAAACCTATGATATGATACCAAAAGATGACACACCCCAATCCATTTACTTATAATTAAGTTTTAAAGTCAAAGTAAGTCAAACCATAATTAATTTAACCAATACATCAACACGACTTTTAACTATAAAGCCATCGGTGTAATTCCATATAACTAAAAACTTTTTTACAACATTAAAGTAGTCATACTTATACAAACTTGATTGAAGGATAAGTTAGCTTAATTACATCATTTACATTAAACCGAATATTGTTTCTCCCGTTCCTGGCTAACCCAACCCGACTTCCTAGATTTGGCAGGGACCTCGCATTACCTGAAAAACATGAATATTGGAATCATGAGCAATACAGCTCAGTGAATGCACCACTACTACACTATTGCATACGTTTTAAATGCAATAAATCATATTATTGTAATAATATATATATATATATATATATATATATATATCCGAATCATTCATAATAATGACCAAATTTTTCGATTCATGATTCACATATCCTGTCTAAATAGACAATTCTCCTCCATTCCTGATCGAGGAGTAACCCCTTGTCCTTAATCGACAATTCTCCCCCATTTCGGGTCGGGGAGTAACCTCCCATTTCGGTAAGCCAAAATGAACAATTTTATATTCATAACATTATGATCATATTCATAACAGTATACAAATACATCATTCCAGTGAGTACACTCACCTTGGGTTGTCAACTACGTATTTATGTTTCCTTCGGGTGGAGCTGAATTGGGTTGATTAGACCTTACACCTGTCAATCCAACTAAATCAGTATTGAATCTTAATGAGAAGTATTATACTAACACACTTATATAAATTTCAATGACTATATAACAAAAAAATACTTCCACTTAAGTCACATTCCATGAAACATGAGTAATGACAAAATAATGGTATACATGTTGATAAAGTTATGGACATTCAACCGTAGGAAATACCTCATAAGAAATTTATAACTAAACCCAAGTAAAAGTGAAAGAATACTTATCAGTGTATACACACATGAAACATGTACTCAGAATACTCTTTGGAAAGAGGAGATAACAATATTCTTTTATGGGTTATCCAGTATGGCCTCAATTTATTATCCTCTATAGTCAACCATCCTGTATTCCTAAATTGTATAAATACAGGTCTCCAACCTTATCAATATGAAAACATATATGAATATAATTTCCAGTACAAGTGACAGTGTAATTTTTCAAGCTTCCTAGAGCCAGTTATGACCATTTCTTTACAACACAAGAAATCTGCCCTATAAGCTCCTTTATTGTTCCTTCAACTTCCAAGAATTTTCATAATTTTTCTCCTGCACAACTTTCCATAATTTTCAACCAATTTTACATAATTAAAGTTTAATAATTTTTTGACTTCACTTGCTATCTCAAAATCTTGACCAAACTCATGGCATACCGAAATGAAACATACAAACAACAACTATATACCAACTTCCAACCATCACTAAGGCCTAACCACAAATAGTTAAATTCTAATTCTCGGATATGATATGAATATATGAGTCTACTTTCATATCCAATTTTAATGTCTCAATTCCATTAAGCACACAAAGAGATATGCATGTTTGAATACAAGGGGTTTCAATACAAATCAATATGATCTATAAACACCACTTATCTCACATATGTACCAATACATATTATCACAAAGGATGATGGAATTTTAATCAATAATTCACAATTTATATACTGTGAAATAAGTATAATACAAGAATAAAACAATATTAACACATAATTTTACCTTGGAAACGCCTTAAGGATTTTCTTTGAATTGTTTCCTAGCTTTTCCTTGTAACCCCTTTCTTCCTTAACTTCTACTTCTCTTTCCTCAAGCTAATAACAGTTAAAACTGAACCTAGGGACTTATTTTATAAATAAATAGGTTGGAAGAAGAGTTTTAGGTTGGAAAAGGCATGCCTCCTTTCCATCCAATCAAATTAAACCAGTTAGTTTACTAAAAGACAATTTACCACTTAAGGGGAATGGACGGATTTGCCCCTTGTTCGTAAATTCGGCCAAACTTCTTACTAGAACATTCGTTTGATGCCCCGTTTGTTGTGTTACAACCCTAACTCACATGTATACAACTATCTAGTTTTCACCTCAAGTCAATTGTAATGTTATAAGGGTCAAAACTTGTCTTAAACAGGAACATTTCTATCAAAAATAAGAAAATTTTGTGTTCGTACATAACTCGACATTTCACGATTTATGAAAGTAGGATTAGACTAAACATAATCACTTAACATAAGATATACTAATAACAAATTATTTATATCACATAAGATAAGCATGATTTAAATATAATTTATCATAATTATATCGGGGTTGTCACACAAATGCTCAGTGGGAACTTATACAAATGCAGTATAGAAACGAATGACAGAAAGGAATACTCACACGCTAAACTACATGCGTGTGAAAATACAATTATATCTACATATATACCTTTTAAAATACATTTCCCAATGTATTAAACTTTTTTTATTTGAAAAATGTATAGAATGCCATTTATTCTCACTGTCTTTCCAAAATAATCATTTTGTAAATATATATGCTTAAAGCTATCATGTTCTTTCCATTAACTCACAAAGTTAAACAATTCACAATTATTGGGGAAACCTCTCCTTTACTTTTAGAACGTTTACTACTCAACGTTCAATACTTATGCTAGAGTCCCTTAACCATGACTTAAATCTTTCTTTCAACACAAGCACATGTCATATTATTAACTTTGAAGCCTTATACAACACACACACACTTGTGTTATTATGGGTTTAAAACTCATTAGGTAGATTAGTTACTCATTAAGTCGTCATAGCCTTTTTGCTACTCTTATGGACAATAGTCATTTTTCTCAATTTACTTGTCCACCTTACATTGATCATAACATTTATCATTATTAAAAGTTAAGTTATTCCCATAATATAACCCATTTCTTATCATGTTCCCAATTAGACCATTATCTTTGGGATTTGCCAACTCACACAGGCCCACGAACTTCGGGGCCTCACACCACCGGTCTCCGTTTCCATATGTTACTGTAGTTACTTTGAGGTCTGTCACCATTAGGGACATCATGCCCTGCTTAATTATTTTTCGGCATCATCCAGATATTTCTTTATCTTTCAATCTGTTCATCATTATTCTAATGTTCACATTAATTAACACTTACAAGATGAAGCCAAAAGTCCGAACTTAACTTTCTGTTTTCCATTAATACTTGGAAAATTATCTCTTTCATCTATAAGCCGTTCATTCACACGCTCATGAATTTTCTTACGAACAATCATTTTCGCTTTAAGACATAACATGATTTTTACCCACACTAGAGTAAAAATATTCATCACCATTTTTATTTCCATAAAAGTGTTCAACATTAAGAAAATTACTGATTCATCCTTTGATTGTCAAAACCTGTAGTTTAGTACTTTAACAAGTGTCATTTTTCAAAAAGGTAGTTAAAGTTTCCAATTCAACACTTGAACACATTTACCCATTAAAACACTTGTTCATTATCATACTTTACTCAAATTTCCCATTCCATACTTTACACACCTTTAGTATATAAACTCATACATTTTACATACTATAACCTCATTTTCCACATATTTGATAAACACACTTTAATTATGACATTTTTTTTATTTCGACACCTCCTAAGCCATTTATTCCACATTTAGCCTTCTTTACTCTTATTATTCTCATAAAGACCTTAGTTTCCCATGTTTACATATCAAACCCACTTTATTTTCTAAATGGGTTCTTCCCATTAAAGTGAGAGTTTCATTTTCATACTATCTCCATTATTCAAGTAAGAAGTCACATTTTAATCTCATAAAATGGTCTAAACAAGCCTTATGCATTTATTAGCATAAATCATATTGTTTACATTTAAAACATCACCCTAACATATCTTATTTCATAAAATGGATATGAACAGTATTCTGGAAATTTAACCTCTTTAGAACCCATTTTAACCTTGTT